>JAREIK010000403.1:3566387-4276053 GCA_029783825.1 Sapria himalayana | reverse complement strand
TTGTAAAATACAAGTGTATATAAAACTCATGGGGAATGGACGTTTGGACTATGATATATTCCAAATCATAAAATATCGATAATAACGATTGGTTACTAAAATAACGATAGTAATAAATTGAACAACCCAAAAATAAAGAAACCTCAATACCACAATAATAAAAAATCCAACTCAATAAAAAATAAAGTCAAAGTTATAGAACTTCTTAACATGTACTGGAAGTCCATAAAACAGATAATGCCCAAAATTTAATTTTACACTAAAATATATTTTCTAGCATGTAAAAATCCTAGATATCTAAAATTTAATACAAATACGTAAACTTATTTGTGGTGAATACTTTGGATTTCTTTTAGTGCTCTTATATAGGTGATAACGTCGGTTCGTTAGATTTATGGCTCATAATCAATGACATAATTGCATCTCAATTGATGAATTGAAGAAAAGATTATGTTCATAGCTTTTTAAATCATCAAACACTATCCAATCTATAATTTCTCATGGCAGCCAATCTAGAAGACCAAAAACAAATAGTAACAAAAAAATGCATGCACCTTATTGTATCAACTGTTTTTTTTATTCATTTGGATGGAGACACTCTACTCCATTTGAGAGAGCACCATGTGGGCCTTCTTTACAAAAATGAGCACTTTCCTATTTTCACAAAATTTTAAATGTTATTTATTTTTTTAATTATAATGTGAAATTGTATTCCACATTTTTTGTCAATGTACACCATGTTTAAAAAAATAAAACAAAAGAGAAAAGAGATCAATCTACTCAACTCTGATAGACCCAACAAAATTTTCCCTCTACCCTAGGCTGGGAGACTTATACTAGCACGTTACTTAAAAAGTTAAACTTTTTGTTGATAACAATTTCATGACATATCAATGATATTTTTGTTCGTGGATACTTTGTAAGTTCAATAGACTTTTCATCTGATATATTTCGTATTCAATGATACTGCACATTAATATCCTTTGACCTACTATGAAAGGTTGAATTTTTAGAGAGAGATATAACAATATGACTATCACAACATAAATTTATGTATTCTATCATACATCCAGTATGTAACTTGGATTATCAAGATATAGCACCCCCTCCACTCCAAAGGTTAATTGATAACTTGAGGTAGATCAATGTGAAACTAAATCATTGAATATATCAAAATCTATGTATCCAAGAAGATTAGTTTTAACCCGCTCAAAGATAGAGATAAGAGAAAAGTACTTCATAAATACCCTAGGATAGATTTTACTACATACTAGTGATATCTACTATAGTGTGAGAAAAAATGAATGACAACATGGACAATATGTGCTATATTTGATCTAGTGAAAATATGACTATATAAGACTACCAACTACTGAGGCATAGGGGACACAACTCATGTCACTCATTTTACCATTAGTCTTGGGACTATGCTAGAAATTCAGATTACAATATTTAGCTAAGGAAGTTAACACCAACTTAGTCTTTTTCATAAAAAATCTCTCATAAATTTTATCAATATGTCATTATTGAGATAATCGAATATCCCTAAAAGCTCTATCCCAAAATACCTTCATCCTTAAATTTGCTTGACTATGAAAAAGTCTTTCATAAAAGCACTTTTTTCAGCTCCTCCTTAAGTCAATCAACTTGTGCTTTATTATGGTCGATGATCAATATGTCATGTACATATATAAAATATAAGTCTATCATCACCTGATTGATAAGTGTTGTCTGACAGATACATAATGGATACAAGATATGTGTTGAAAGTCATGTGACTCTTTGAATAAATAAAATTTTTCATACCATTGAATATGTGCTTGTTTAAGTTTGTACAAATTCTTATTTAGTTAATAAACAAGACCTTACTTCCCTTCTACCATGATCCCTCAAGCTAATCCCACGTAAGAGATTAGTTAAGGTCCACCATGAAGAAATATTATCTTCACATCAAGTTAATTAATTCTAAGTTAAACTAGTACTAAACTTAGAACTACTAAAATAGAGAAATCTTTGCTACTACGAAATATCTCATTAAAATTGATTCATTTTTTACTAAACCATAGTAACAACTACCGAATATTGTATCTCGATCTAAGAGTCCTTATCACTGAGTTTATTCTAAAGGAGCTACCTCATTTTTGAAAATTTCTTTACTTTTGGTAAGGGAACTTGAGCATAAGATTGCCTAGCCCACAGGCATAGTCCTAGTGGCATGACCCGGCACTGTGCCCCAGAAACTCAAGCTGGTTACTTGGTTTCAGGTGTCAGCTCGCATGATGCATGACCCATCACCACCCAGCCCATTACATTTGGCCATGTAAGCCAAATGTAATGGGCCACCCATCGGTCCACCTGACAGGAGCGTCGTGCCCTGTCAGGTTATAGACCGATGAGGTGGATTTATAAAAAAAAGAATTTGGCCATGTAAGCTGGATCATGCTTACGTGTCCAATTGCAATGCATTGACCATGTAGTCAGCCACGCATTATATTTTCTCATAATGAGCTTCAAATATGGACAATGATAGGCCAACCTCTCACTATTCATGTCGACCCATCCACTATAATAAAAAAAATGCAATTTTAAGTGTCGGATTACAATTGATGTTAGATTGATTCATATGGCTACTAGGGACTATAATCTATTACTATCCATGAGTACTGCGATTTTAAAATAAAAATAATAATAAAATAAAAAAATAGTATTTAATTAAATTGAAATTTTATTTTCTTTATAAATAGAGCAAGAAGAAATTAGATATTATTCTCAATATCTTCTTGCAGTCTCCTCTCTCTGATCTCTTAGTTTTCTCTTACTTCCGAGTTTGACCCTTTTCTATGTAGTTTCTATTTATTATTTCATTTTGTAATATAAATATTAGATATACATATACTTGCTATTTTTTTTCTCAATTACCTTTAATGCATATGTATAAGGGATAGATGGTTCATGGTGGTTGTGGGTGTGACTATCAACTTGTGCAAAACTACAACTTGCTTGCTTGTTGGAATTTATAACTAAGTTGTTTGTAGTAAGCTACTAATTTTTTTTATTTTATTTTGTTATGGTGCTACATTAGATTTTTTTTAATTTCAAATTTTATTTAAATATATAAATAATTAAAAAAATGTTACATATTGAATTTAACAAAAATGAGTATCAAATTGGCATATACATAGGTAATAATGATAACCCTACAGATAGATTAGAGATAAAAACTATCCGTTCTTGACAGGCCTTGACCCAAATCCATATGATACTTAAAAAATGAAAAATTAGGCAAACATTAGTAGAACTGACACACTTTAAAATAATAAAACTAAAAACTCTAGAGGTATCGATGAAGAATTAGTATAACATATATATTATAAAAAATATATTGATGAAGGAGTACGTATGGGATTGGGCACATAAAGAAATATGTCAATCAATACACCAAAAATATTGTACATTTGATTTCAGACAAACCCAACTTAGTGGTATGGTCTTTCAAGCCGAATCTAATTCAATTTTATTGACTCCCTTTATATATCACAATGATGCTAGGAGGAAAAGTATGAAAAAATTACTATCATGAATCTTCCAATTAGATTTTCGTAGGATCCTAGGATAGTTAATATTATGCAAACCTATTTCCAGCCTACTTATCATAAGATTCATAGGTCTACTTATAAGAATGACATAATAAAATTTTATAAATTAGAAAAATAATTAATAATTAAAGAATTTAGGAAATTTAATAGAGTAGTTTCTGTGACATCTGATATATGGACTAGTAATGATGATACATTCTTTTTTATACCTCACTACTCACTATGTAAAGTCTAAATGAAAATTTATAAAAAAATTCAGGATTTGATGATATTCTATATCCTCTTATACTTCTGCCATATATGAGTGTATGCTACAAATATTTAAGGAATATGATATTTAAAATAAAATTTTTATTATAACTTTCAAAAATTCTTCTAATAATGGAATAGTTATTTGTATGTTTCTTATGACTTTTATATTAGAGATAGAATATTATGTGAAATATTTCATGTTGGATATATATGTCATGTGATTAACCTCATAGTACATGTATAAATAAAAATTATTTCTCCTACTCTAGAAAAGAAATTCAATATATTTCCTTTGGATACTTAATATGCAATAGGAGTTTAGCATCCTATGTTTGCCTATGGGGCTTAAAATAAAAAATTCTAAATGGATGTGCGATTCCATTAGAATTACACATACTTGATGTTAGATTCATGTGTTGGCTACCAACACATGATATCCAAATTTAACTATATCAATAGTAAGAGTCGTGATCTTATTTTTGATGATTCTAATTGGAATATAGGAATTTTATTTATTAAAATTTTAAAGATTTTCAATGATATAATGAACATGTGTTCATTTGTGTACAATCTCATCACTTACAATGCACTAAGGAGCAAATGCAATATTAGTAGCATGTTTAGTAAGTACAGAGGTCATCCTGTATTTAGTACCATGACTGTTAATATGAAAACCAAATATTTAAAATATTAGTCTTTTATTCCAACTTTATATTGTTTGACTATCTGTATGTATCCTAGGATTAAGGTGAAAGGGATAAAAAAATATTTTGATATACATATCCATGCGTATGAACTAGGTACACCAACCTGAAAGATTTATTCATGAAAAATTAGTTGACTTATCTTCATATTACAACACTAGGTATAGTGGTTGAAGCTATGTTCTGAGTACGAACATGGACATCATATTACAATTGATCATAGATGATTTTGATTCATGTCATATTTATGATGTGCTACAATAATATTGGTTGTTTATGTTTTTCATTTTATTTTCTATTTTAATTTATGCACTTTTATAATTTTTCTATCAATGACTTATATAAGATGAATGTAATATATATTATATTGGATATTATATTGGAATGCACTTAGCTATTATTCTTTTTTCTCAATTTAAATTTTGATATTTTTTTATTTGATTTACTCATTAATCTTTTAAATTAAATAAAATTAAGATTACAAAAATTATATTAGGTCTTACTCTTAGGCACTTACATCTTAGGATTCAAGATTATGACTTAAAAAAGACCACTTTGTGTTGCCCCGAACCCAAACTGACCCAAATCAACCCAAACAAGCATGGTCTACTCTAGGCTAAACATGGTATGACATTGCTCTGTACTATGTGGGCCAACCATGCTTTGCCAAGCCATCCGATTGGTTCATGTGGCATGTCCAACATGGCATGGTGGCATAGCCGTGCCAACACTTAGGTCAATCTCCTCTTGTGTAATATTATTATAATTTTTTCTAAGAATATTAGTCTTTATTCATGTGTCCTATCTAATTATAGTGATAACAATTGACTATTTTAAGTTGTAATTTTTCTAAAAAATGAGTTCTTATGTCAGGCTATGTCTCCCATAGTGCTCATACTATGAATCTCATAAATGAGAATACCATAAGAAGCTTCTCTCATTCTCCTTGCTTATTTGAACATAAATTTTATGAGACGTGTATTAATATAACACTTCCTGATGATGATAAGCTCAAAGAAACATTAAGTTATCTTGTATGTCTGGAATTAAGATCAATATTAGTTAAGCTAATTAATAGATCATTTTCTAGGTATATTTTCATGGATAAAAGTGGAATCACCAACCCTTAAAAGAAGTAATATGCACTGCCATTATAATACCATTTTGAACTTTAGTTTAACTAGATATCTAATGATCAATAATTTTTCTTCTAAACATATTCATTCAAACATAAATTCTAGTTTCTTTTATAACTTTTCAACCTTCATTTCATTGACAATATATTGATAAATTTTACTATTTATCCATTGTCAAATTGTAAACTTGAGGTCCAAGTATTCTCATTATTCTTCATTAATCCCAATCAACTTAATTATCATATATAATGATCATCTTTGATAATAATAAATGATGTGAACCACAAATAACCAATACAAATAAAAAGGTCCTAAAATTGAGTCATTGTATATATATCTAAATAATTAAATACCAATATAACGATGACACGTAAACCACATAATATCTCAGCAACAGAAGAATTTCCAGCATGGAAATTTGTGTTGACGGGATGTTCATTTAAGTTGAGCGGGCTTAGAGTAAAAAGACTACTAAGCCCTTAATGAGCATTTATTGATTTATTGCTGTAAAGTTTTTTTTATTATTTCTTTTATTTCAATTATTATAAGTGATATAAAAACTTCTCATTTTTCTTGACCTAGTCTGCCGAACATATTTTTGATTGATAATTGGTTTCCTACTGTTGCGCGACTTTTCTTCTTCCTCTCTTCTTTTCTACTCATCTTCTCTGTTCTGTGCTTATAGTTCTTAAGAATTCCTTGTTTTAACAAGGAATTGTTGTTCTAAAACAACATTCTGGTATCAGAGCCTCGATTCCTAATTGAGATTGAGATTATTTTTGAATATTATTCAAATCTAATTTCTCCAGATTAGGCGTTCTCTGAACAACCTAATTATTTTCACAAATTTCTTAAGATCCAGCATAGATCTGACCCGATCTACTAAGATCTAAAGGTTTTGTGGTTTTTAAAACCTATTTTTTACAAAACCCTAACATTCTGTTCAAATTTTTCAAGTTGTTCTTTAAAATTATTATGTTTTCAAAAGCTCAAAACTCATCAAACTCAGGTTCGATTCCTATTCCCTTGTTTGATGGTGAAAATTTTGATTACTGGCTTGATAAAATGCGAACATTATTTATCTCCCAAGATATATGGGAAATTGTGGTTTCTGGATATGTAGAAGCTCCAAATTTCTCTATTCTGGAAGGTAAAGATTTGTTACAAGAGAAGGAATTACGAAAATTAAATGCCAAAGCATTACTTTTCATCCAACATGGTGTAAGTAATGCAATATTTCCCCAATAGCTTGGTTGTACTCAAGCCAAGGAGGCTTGGGACCTCCTAATCGAGGAATACCAAGGAGATAAGAAGGCTCGAGGAGCTCTTCTGCACTCATTGAGAAAAGATTTCGAGAATCTGAGTATGAAAAACTCAGATTCTCTTACTGAGTTTTCAACTCAGTTCCTTGATATAGTTAATCAACTTAAGATTCATGGAGAAGACATCTCTGAGACTCGATTAGTTGAGAAATTATTAATCTGTATGCCTGATAAATCTGATGCCATTGTGGCATTGATAGAGGAAACCAAGGATTTATCAAAGCTGTCAATCCAGCAAGTTTTGAGTTCATTAAAATCATACGAAAACCAATTATTAAAGAGGGTAGAAAGTTCTGGAGAAACTGCAATGCAGTCAAGATGGGAAGAAAATTCCAACAAGGCCGAAAATCAATCCAGAGACATGAGGAGTAAGAGAAGCAGTCAAAGGTATGAGTTTAAAAATAAAAACAAAAGTAAAATTAAAACAGGCTCTTCTTCTACTCTCTATAATGACTCACCTAAAGACCAATCTGTCTCTTGCAATATATGCAAGAGACTAAACCACACTGCGACTGAGTGTTGGTTTCGAAAACAGAATCAATGCCAAAATTGTAAAAGATTTGGGCATAATTCGAAGAACTATAAAAGCATCTCCAAACAGAATGCTGGTTTTACAGAGCGAGTAGCCTCTGTAGAACATCTATTTTATGCAAATGATACAGAAAATATACCTTCGATAAATACCTGGTTTTTGGACAATGGTTGCTCAAACCACATGTCTGGAAATAAAGAAATATTTTTGGATTTACTTCCAGTGGTAAATTCACAAGTCAAACTGGGCAATGGTGAATTAGTTCAGGCGCAAGCCAAGGGCAGAGTGGCAGTACCCACCTGCTCTGGAATAAAATTCATAAAAGATGTACTTCTGGTTCCTGCCTTAGACCAGAATTTATTAAGTGTTGGCCAGTTAATTGAAAAGGGTTATAAACTGTCATTTGAGAATAATGTGTGTGAAATTTTTGATCATGGGAGTGATCAACCCTCATGGACAGTAAAGATGTCAAGTGGAAGAAGTTTTCCACTGACATTTGATGAGAAAATAGATAGGGCATTATCTATGAATGTCCAATCTGTAGCTTCTCTCTGGCACAGAAGGTTTGGGCATTTAAATTATTTAGACCTAAAAAACATTTTTCAAAATAATTTTGTAAAAGGAGTGCCTTCAATCCTTGTAATACCTACCTCTGTCTGTGAAGAGTGTTCACTGGGAAAACAAACCAGAAAGAGTTTTCCAAAGCACTATGCCTGGAAAGCTTCCAAACCCTTAGAACTACTACATGCTGACATATGTGGTCCCATATCAATGAAATCACTAGGTAACAGTAGTTACTTCTTACTGTTTATTGATGATTGCACAAGACACATATGGGTGTTCTTCTTGAAGCACAAGTTTGAGGCACTTGAATGCTTCAAGAAACTCCTATCACTTGTCGAAATACAATCTGGACTAAGTGTAAAAACACTTAGAACAGATAGAGGAGGTGAATTCCTCTCTCAAAAATTCACAAATTTCTGTGAATTTAAAGGAATAGCTAGGCAGCTGACCACTGCCTACTCACAACAACAAAATGGAGTTGTTGAGAGAAAAAACAGAACTGTAATGGAAATGGCCAGATCACTTCTAAATGAGAAAGGCTTACCAAAAACCTTTTGGGCAGAGGCATTGAACACATCAGTGTATCTGCTCAATAGGTGCCCTACCAAGTACTAGAAAACCTTACTCCAGTGCAAGCCTAGACTGGAAGGAAGCCTAATGTCAAACATTTAAGGGTATTCGGGAGTGTTTGTTACTCCCATATACCAAGTGCACAAAGACCCAAACTAGACTCAAAGAGTCTAAAGTGCATTTTAGTTGGATACAGTTTGCAATCCAAGGGTTACAGACTGTATTCACTAGAAACTAAGTCATTTCTGGTGAGTAGAGACATTTTAATTGATGAAAATAGTAAGTGGGTTGAAAGTTTGAATGAAGCAAACTCTGGAACCAAAAATGGTTGCACATAAGCTGCTGCAACTAGCAATAAATTAATAAGCGCTCCAAGGTATGATTTCAGCTCACTCTCTGATTTTTCTTCTGAGTTTTCTTCTGATTCTTCTTCTGAATACGATTCTGAATGCAAGTCTAAATCTGTTTCTGAATATAGTTATAGTTCCTCACCTAATTCTGAATCTGTGACTGAACCAAATAAAATAACTCCTGTTAAATATAAAGATTTGATGGATATTTATCAGAGATGTAATTACACCTCAGTTGAGTCACTCAACTATGAAGAGGCTATAAAGCATCAATTCTGGTTCAAAGCAATGCATACAGAAATGTCTGTCATTGAAAAAAATAACACTTGGACTTTAGTGGACTTACCCTAGAATAAACTCAACATAGGTGTTAAATGGATTTATAGGATTAAGACTAAATCAAATTCAAATCAGCATGTATACAAGGCTCGATTGGTAGCTAAAGGCTACTCACAAAAACCCGGAATAGACTACCATGAAACCTTTGCTCTAGTAGCAAGGTTAGAAACCATAAGGCTTTTAATAGCCTTAGCTGGACAGAAAGGCTGGAATTTATTCCAATTAGACATAAAGTCAGCCTTTCTAAATGGAAAACTTAAGGAAGAAATCTATGTAGAACAACCCCATGGGTTTGTAAAAAAAGGAAGTGACCACTGTGTTTATAGATTAAATAAGGCTTTGTATGGGTTGAAACAAGCTCCTCATGCTTGGTATCAACAAATTAACTCATACTTTCTGAATCAAGGATTCAACAGAAGTAAGAGTGAGCCTACACTCTATATTAAAAGAGATAAGCATTCTGGAATTTTAATTGTCTCTTTATATGTCGATGATATTATTTTTACAAGCAATAAAATTGAATTAATAAATAACTTTAGGAGAGAAATGGAAACTGAGTACGAGATGTCGGACCTAGGAAATTTAAAATAATTCTTAGGACTTGAAATAACTCAAGACACAAGTGGTGTGTCCATTTCTCAAGTTACATATATTAAACTATTACTGAAAAGTTTTGTAATGAGTGACTGCAAGCCTATGTCTACCCCCTTGGAAGTAAACCAAAAATTACTTTCAGCTCAAGGAAAACCTGTGAATGAAAAGACATACAGAAGCTTAATTGGAAGCTTGTTGTATGCATCAGCAACCAGACCTGATATTGTATACTCTGTTCACTTGTTGTCACGATTTATGCATTGTCCAAATCACATACATTTAAGTGCTGCCAAAAGGATATTGAGGTATCTTAAAGGCACAATTAATCTAGGTCTAAAATATCACAAAATTAACCATACAGAAATTGTTGGTTACTGTGATAGTGATTGGAGAGAAAATCCAGAGGATTACAAAAGTACCTCTGGATATGTGTTTAACTTAGGAACTACGGCTGTTTCTTGGCAGTCCAATAAACAATCAACCATAGCCATGTCCACTACTGAAGCTGAATATGTTTCAGCTTCAGTTCCAACCTCCCAAGCCTTATGGCTTAGAAAGCTTTTGGATGACTTAGATAAATCTCGAAAACATCCAATAAAAATTCATTGTGATAATCAATCGACTATATCTATTGCGAGTGATATGGTAATGCATAGTCGAACTAAACACATAGGTTTAAAATATCACTTCATTAAGGATGCAATTGAATCTAATGAAGTTAAATTGTTTTTTTGCTGGACCGAAGAACAAGTGGCCGATATATTTATGAAGTCCCTGCCTAGAGAAAAGCTGGTATACTTGAGAGAAAAGCTTGGTCTGATCTCAAATACATCGAATGGGGTGGACTGTTGACGGGCTGTTTGTTTAAGTTGAGCGGGCTTAGAGTAAAAAGACTACTATGCCCTTAATGAGCGTTTATTGATTTATTGCTGTAAAATTTTTATTATTATTTCTTTTATTTCAATTATTAGAAGTGATATAAAAACTTCTCATTTTTCTTGACCTAGTCTGCCGAACATATTTTTGATTGATAATTGGTTTCCTGCTACTGCGCGACTTTTCTTCTTCCTCTCTTCTCTTCTACTCATCTTCTCTGTTTTGTGCTTATAGTTCTTAATAATTTCTTGTTTTGACAAGGAATTGTTGTTCTAAAACAACAATTTGCATACCACTTGTTGGGAAGGCTCAAAGGCTTCCTCCAATACTATTTGTTGGGATTAGAATGTTTAGATGATTTACGCAAAAGCACAAAATGATAGGAATAACATTTGTTTCACGGTCCAAAGATGGCGACCCCAACAAAACATTATAAGCGTGTACAAGACCTAAAAACAAAACATTAGAAGCGCGTTGCAGTTGCTTTTATGGTTGAGATAAATGTATATAAATAGGAAGCAGTTTGTCGCATGATTACGTGAATTATGTTTCAGCTTTATATAAATGTATAACATCATGTGTACGCATAAATAACATTGTTTATATTAAAATGTACTTGGGTGTTTTGAATCCACAAATACACGGTACATATGAATAGAGAAAAATAGAAAGTGCCTAAATACTATCATACGAGAGGTATTGTAACAAGATTTTAAGAGTAAACCCATTATCTTTACAAAGGAGATTTCTATGATACATTTACAAAAATATAATGTGATAGAATGGTGGATAGAAAATTTGATGCTAATCTTTACAGAAACAATGAGACATCAACTTTAAAACGTTACAGTAGTTTTCATGCTTCTGTTAGTTTGTACTTGATTTGTTAAAAATTCTGAAGATCCAGTACTGCATTACCATTTAACTATTGCTAGTATTGAAAATACTTAAAAAAACAGACTACATTAAGCTCTTAGGGGTAACAATTAACAACTTTAAAACAAACCCAATCACAAAAAATTAAATTTAAAATAAACTAGTTTTGAAATATAGTTGGAGCACTTAAATATAGCTAGTATTGAAATAAACTAGTTTTCCTCTCTCTCTCTCTCTCTCTATATCTTAAATTTTAATTTTTAAAAAAAACACTTGGGCACCATGCAATATAGTTGGAGCACTTAATTTCACAAAATAGAAACATTTAAAAAAATTAAAGTCTCACAAATTTTAAAAATAATTATATATTAGAGATCTAAAATAAGAAAACTTAAAATTACCCCATTCCATAATGAAAAACATACTCCAATTATGCCAATTTTAACATCCCTACCCATTCAATCTATCTCTTCAAACATAGTGTTAGTTGCATATCATCAACCTTCAACTCAAGTGGCTACACAACAAAACTCCAGCATGTATGATACAAAAGTGGTATATTATTATATTGCAATAAATCACCACATTGGCATGCAACTATAAGTATTAAGTTTGATGCTCTCCTATTCAATGATACATGGTCACTAGTGATTCCTATTATCTGTGTAATATGAAAAACAATAATTTTTTTTAATAATAGTAATTTAGTTTTCATATTATTCATAAATTATTGCTAATTGAGTATTATTTTAGACACGGTTGAAAACAATACATTCATAACTAATATGTTTGGATTGATGACAAATTATTATGAATATGTGATATTAAGTCAACACATGTGTCTATTTTTAGAACATGCACTTGATTGGCTTGCCATTATAATGCAATAACGATTGTTATGTGAAATCACATGTAATTCTCATCGTGATAATGATATAAGAGATCCTTGGATATGGGATATAATGGTTTCTTATATTTCAAGTTGTTTAATTTAACACAGTCAAATGTCATCGGCAATATGATGAACTATATTAGCTATGATCAAGTATTGCATAAATCTTGGAGAGAAATATGAATGATAATAATAAATTGTATTCCCCTTTCAAAATTAGGGAAATATTTGAACCCCATAGATAAAGTGATACAGAAGATGCATCACTATTATCAAATGAGTCAATATGAGAAATCAAGATTATTTAATTTGAAAATCTACTCGTATTAAGAAATTAAAGATTGAACTATACAAGTGTTGTGATATTCAAGACTTGTGTCCCATCTAGATATTGCGGACAAAGAGGTTCAAATTGCATCGTAATATTTTCGCAGTACAAAGTTTAAATTGCATTGTAATATTCTTATAATTTAGGGGATAAAAATGAATTGCTAGATATCGCTCATTACTTTTAATATTAAAAGAGCTTTTAAATAATTATTAATATTGTAATAACATATTGGGTCATAGTCATATATCATAAAGAAAATAAAATGTAAGTGTATAGATATGCAGTAGTCATTTTCAAGATAAATGGTTAAAATATTAATATTAAATTAATTTAATTATTATGATTGGATTACTTAAAAAAGATGGAGTAAGACTACAAAATAAATATGTATATTATTAAAATGAGTTGACTCCAAAATAAAAATATATATTTACTAAATCGATATTGAAGTACTCAAATATTAAGTGCTCAATTTATGAATGCCCATATTATGAGTATAGAACATGAAATGCTAGAATTAATTCCAATGTATTCATAAGATTATTATACCAGTGTTCCTAGAGGTGTAGACTACAATAAATGTGGATTTTGAAGGGATTGTGTTTGATTTAGATTCAGATTGATTTTCAAACCAAGAGTAATTTTCTTCCCAAATCTAACTTGATTTGTGTCTCACATAAAATATGTCTTATGATTTGATGTATATAAATTATTGGTAATTCTATTGATATATAAGGTAGAAAATAGTTTAAAATCTAAGAACCCCACTATTAAACACTAGCATTGTTGACTGATGCTAGATCTACAAAATTAAAAACAATGTTGATGGTACCAAGGAGTGCCATATGGAATTATTGGTTCTGAAAGGTTTTCATCATCAAGAAATATTGATTTCAATGAAAATCTTAGCCATGTTGTCAATCATGCTATAATTCATATTATCTTATCCATGGCTATCTATTTTAACTAGCAGATTAAACAAATTGATGTCCAAAATAGTTTTGTGTAAATGAAAAAAATATAAGAAGTATACTTGGCACAATCTCATGGCTATGTTCATCCACAAGATTCTCATCATGTTTGAAGGTTTTATAAGTTATTATATGGCCAAAAAAGAGCCCCACGAGCTTGGTTCTATCATTTAGCTGTAAATTTTTATAGAAATTGTATTCAAATATAGAAAACTTAACACTTCTCTCTTTATTTGATACAAGCATTGTACCACAACCCTGCTTCTTTTCATGTTTGATCCGTATAGTCCTACTTTGCAATCAAAAAAATTGATCTTAGCTATTTCTAAGGGTTGAAGTTTGTGCTAAAGGTAATGAGTATATTTAACCCAACATAATTATGGGACACATTCTAAAACATACTGACATGATTGAATGGAAACCATACACTAATTCTATGTATATAAAACATATGTATATAAAACAAGTGTATATAAACCATGTGCATATAAAATAAGTGTATATAAACCATGTGTATATAAAACATGTGTATATAAAATATATATTTATATATGTTTTATGTACATATGTATACTTATATACAACTTTTTTGGAGTCATGACATTGGAAAAGCAAATTAGTCAACCACATGTTCAACCTCAGAAACACATGTTTTTTTGTCATGTTGACTATTTGTTTCATTCCTAACCTACTCTATAAGCTATTACAAAAGCTATTTCTACCTTTCAACCTCATGATTCCCATAGCATTTCATACCTTCTTGTCTCTTGAATTGGGGTTGCCAAACTGATTGTGTATAGCAATAATGATAGACAACAATCAGGAGGTTATATGGTCATTTAAGCTGAACTAAAAGCAATGAGTGACATAGCTTATGAAAGGTAAACTAAACTCAAGAGAATATGGTGGCCAAGCACAAACCCTCTTCCTTTCTATTTTCACGGAGTGAGTGACTCCTTGTAAGAGTCGTGAATCGATTCCTCCTCTTTATGACTTGCTTCAAAGAATGTTTTAAATGTATAATAATGGAGTGAGTGACCCACTTGATAGAGGATATGATTGGAGTTGCTACCTTCTTTAGAGTTATAAAGAGTTTCACTGTGTTCTTACTAAAGACTATGAGACTTGGAAAGAGTCACAAGATAAATAAGGCACTAGGTCTCCTTGCATCCAATGGATCTCTTTCTACTCGTGGATGCTTTTTTTGTTGATGATGGGAACTAATCCATTCTCGAGTTAATTCATTTAGCCCATGAGGAATGTCTCGACTTTGTCTATGCTAGTTCTTCTGGTTTGACTACTTCTTTTGCCTAGACTACTTTTGGTACATGAAATAGGAAATGCTGTTGAAAGAAAACAAATAGCTTAAGGAATCTTGTTCTTGTTCCTCTTGTTGGGCTAGCTGACCAATAGAAGAGGAGACCAGTAAAAAGAACATGTTTAAGGCTTGAGAATGGGTTCTGAGATTTGATAGTTGAGATGGGCACACATTCAATAATAAAATATTTTGGCAAGGAGTTCCAATCATTCAAACAAGATGCATAAGGGGGTGGATCCTTTTTATATATGTCCTTCCTTAGCTCTAATGTGCTAAGTGATTTCATACCGAATGTCGTCAATTCTATATTTATTGCTCGATTCGGCTTGATTCATGGAAAGGTATCACAAGCTCAAAGGGTGGAAATAAGTGATGAAATTATAAAAGATAGGCATAAAGCTATGAAATTAAATAGAAGTCACTAGTAGTCACTTATGTCAAGAGAGGTGCACTAGAAACGAAATAGATGTTGTGAGTTTTTTTTTCCTTGGTGAGTTAGATGAATCGATGGTTCCAAACCTTCCCTAACCTCACTCCACTTATTAGCTAGAACAATTAGAGTATATCACCTTGCTTAAGCAATGAACATAGTTTATGACTGGTGTTGGGTCTTTCTCTCTTCCTATAGCTTTTGTCTTTTCAGCCGCTTTATTGAAAGAAGCCACTCATGTAATTGTCTAATTAAAATAAAGCCACAAGTGTTTGTCTTTTTGAATGATCATAGTTCATTCAGCATGTCACCAAAAAGTTAGATCCATGTTAATGCATTCCTCCCTTGGCTTATATGCCCCTTTAGGTGGGGTACCTTCACTCCTCAAACTAATATTTTTACTCCTCACATTAGCTTTGCAAAAATTATGATATGAAAGAGTGTATGTCCTAAAAACAGATTTGATTTAGTTATATATTAATATAAAAGATGCATCCTAATTTGACTACTAGTAAGGAAGATGAGTCATGCTGGTTGAAAGAACTTTTCCTAGTAAAGGAAGAAACATGACCATCTTTCTAGTTTGGAAGTCTACCATAGAAGTCTTCACTTGTACCTGCTTAAAAAAGGGGTCCATATAACTTTTCTTTTGTCTATTTTGTTAAGTAAAGTAATTCAGAAGCAAGGTTCTAGTTAGTCCCAAGTAGTTAAGTAAAGGGGTCCAGATTCAAGATACTAGTCAGTAAGGAAAAAGGTCTTATGGGTAACCAAACAACAAAAACGGTCTTCTCTTATGTTTAGTTTAGGTATGATTATCAACACTCTCACTACTCGAGAAGCAAGCTAGCTTGATAGCAAGCCCTTAAGGTTATTCTTTCACTAGCCAAGGGAGTAAGAAAGCTCCACTAGTCATCATCTTAATCATAAATATTAACTAGCTATGAAGACACTAAATAAATTCATTGGACATTTCTTTATCTAAACTAAAAGTATAAATAAGATCGAGGGTACTTGATATTATGATTATAAGGAAGCAATTAGTCAAAAATAGAAAGAAGTTGATAATAGACATACTTACTAAAAATGGTAAGGTAGAAAGTAAGAAAGCTTATAAAAGAATGAACACAATGACTCTCTTTAGGCTAAATCACCCTTCACCCTGACAACTTCTTGCTTTCTTCTTGGTTGAAAGAGAAACTCACTGTAATAGCTCACAAAGTCAAATATACTTTTTTTTTCTGGTGTGTTGGTGCTCTAATCTTCTTCTTCTTAAAGTTTACATCGAATGCTTGCTCCTCTGATATGTTGACATTTATTCCTTCATTTTTTTAAACAAAACAATGAATTCATTTCATTTGATGTATTCTTATTTAGTGTAAATCTTCTTGGTGCTGGACATGGGATTGCTATTTAGTATACAAATATTTTGGTAGCTTGGATGTTCTTCATCATAAAATGGTGACATGTAATCTCTTCTAGCTTACAATTGACAAACACACTCTTCATGGAATGTTGGTTAAAGTCATCTAGTTGGGGCCAATTGAATGTAGAGTTTTCGATAGTGCTAAGATGGTTAAACTAGAGGGATAGGACTAAAGTGTGAGTTAAGTCCAATGAGAGTGTAGTTTGCTAGTATAGTGAAAATAGTATAGGCAATTAAGCCATAGTTAACAAATATTAGTAAGAAACATCAATGAAAAGAATTGATATATCATTCTCTATATATTTGTTTTATTCTATAAATTTTGTTGTATGCGAAATCTAAGTCTGAATCAATTTCTTTTGCAATAATAACTATCCTCTTTTAAAGAAATTTCCCACCATCTTTAATTCTAAATTGGCTTATGAATCAAAGGTAACGTTAATTATTGTCAATGCCTAAAAGCACTATCATTATAGTAGTGTGGTTAGCCTATTATATAAAAAGTTTAGTCATTATCCTACATAATCAAGAGTTTAATACATCAAAGTTGAAGTTGATACATTTCTTTTGAGACATTTTTAGTGCCCTATTTGACAAAGACTTTCAATGTGGGCACTAGCACTAGCTATTTGGGTCTATCCCATTATTAGTTTCGAAGATTGACCAAAGAAGACGGTAACATGATACTGACAAGGTGGGTGGTTCTATGGGTGGATTCAAGTATGTGTACCCTTGAGTGGTGGTTTCCGTTGGCATTGGTGGGGCATATGGTGGTAAAGTGATGGTTGATAAACCAAAGGGTTGAGGATAACATTCTCCAACTCAAAGTATGAAAATGTCTATAGTTCTATACTTTTATGAGGTACGTGATTCAGCCTCGCCTCCAACAGGTGTCCGCATAGTGAGTGCCAGCTCCAATCTTCTTCACGGGGGTAAAAGTAAAGTCAAGTGGATTAACATCAAAACACATTAATTTCTGGTGCATGAGCTAACAGGTTTTAATGCCTTATTGACAATTTAAGTGAGCATGTAGGATCAATCAAAAAACAACTTTTCTTTATCTACATCTCTTGATTCACTATTGCTTACTATGTTTATGTGCCTTCTTAAGCATCTTCCTTTTCAAGACTTAACTTCCCCATCAGATAACCTAGGGCTATCCTTTGGCGAGAACACATATCGAAAAAGGGGTTGAACTAGAATCATATTCTCATGGGTGTTTGCATTTATGAGTTAGTACAAAAGTGGAAAGCAAATAGTACTATAATAGCCTAGTGGATAGTGGAAAAAAGTATTACTCCGAATAAGCCCTGTTTATTATATTATAAAGAGTAAAATAGGTCTATGTTGAGCCTGATTGAGATTCAAGCCTCTTTTGTCTAGCCAACCTCACAACCACATTTCCAGACCTTGATCGCCATCATTGAGTTTCAAAGTAGCAAAAGAGAGTGGTCGCCACTATTGGGAACATCAAGAGGGTGTCCACTTTCAAAAGAATGAAGATGTGTGCCTTAGACTATATGTTCGCTATCATGCTTTTAATGAGGTAAAATTAAAGAAGAAAGATCTAGTCCAATTTAGTGAAAGAAGTTGCATTACACAATCAGTCAAACTCTATCAGTATGCAAGCAATTATTGTGTGACCAACATAGTAAAGATTGCTTTCAGTATTTTCCTTAGATGAAGGGTAAGGAAGGTTGTACCTATAATGAGTCTTGCTACTAACATGTGGTACAATGTGTGGAGGTAATCATATGTATGGTCAAATAAGATATAACATAACTCTGTGTCGCACACTGGATTCACATACCAAGAAATCCTTGCACTATCAAAATGGTAATACTATATTTTTTAAAAAATGAACTTAAGCCCATAGCATTAACTTGGTTGCTTTCAACCATTCATTATTGTAGATCTGGCCTAAAAAAAGAAAAACATACTTTGCTACTTTATCAATACACATGGAATCTAACTGCTAATTGGTCAATACTTTAGTTATTTATATTTCCAAGATTCCTTGATCGGGTAGCATTCTTGGAGACAATATGTGTCTTGTCATTAAATTTTAATTTTGAATAACATTCACTTCAGGTTTATTAAGATAATGGAAAATCATAACTATAGTAGTTGTATTCAATAAGGACGAGTTAGAACTAATTCTAGTGGTAAAGGGGAATCTATAAGAGAAAGGATATAGTAATTGTAATAGGCCCTAGGGTATGTTTAAATTGGAATCTAAACAAAATAGGATCATCTCTAGTGGCTGGTGCTTCTAGTTTCATTATGTAGGCTTGCACCTTCCCTAGCTGGCTCAGTTGCTGAAGACAATATTTTTGAAATAGTCCAATCAGGTTTGCAAGTAATGAGTTGGAGCTAATTCAAATTAGACTTTTGTCATCCTTCATTGACTAAACATCGAAAAAAGCCGCACTATACTAGATTTTAGCATTTCAAGTGTGGATCCACAGAATACATGTTTTATATACATGTGCATATAAAACATATATAAATATATATACATATATATAACATATATAAATGTGTATAAAACATATATAAATATATGTATAAAACATTTATAAATATACATGTATAAAAAGTGTATAAAACATATATATGCATGTATAAAACAAGAGCACATATAATACACACAAACACCTATAAAACATATTAAATGTATAAAACATAGAAGCATGTATATAAGTGTATAAAACTTGTATAAGCATGTATAAAGTGGATATAACATATATAAACATGTATAAAAGTGTATACAATATATATAAGCAAGTATCAAAGTGTATAAAACATATTATATATTATGCATAAAATAATGTATAAAATTGTGTACAAAATAGTGCATAAATCATATTGGTGTATAAAACAGATAAGTGTATACAAAAGTGTACAAAATATTGTATATAAGATATATAAGTCTATATAAAATATATAAGTGTGTATATACGTGTATATAAAAGTGTTGGTGAAAGGACGTTTGGAATGTGATTTATTCGAAATCACAAAATATTAGTAATAACAATTGGTTAATAAAATAATGAAAGTAATAAATTCAACAATACAAGAATAAAAAAACCTCAATACCACAATTATAAAAAATTTAACAAAATAAAAAAATAAAGTCCAAATTATATAACTCCCAAATCTAATAATATGGACAAAAAACTTCTTCACATATACTGGAAGTCCATAAAGCACATAATACTCAAAATTATATTTAAGATTAAAATATATTTTATAGTATATATCTAAAATTATATTTTAGATTAAATTATATTTTAGATTAAAGCACATAATTCAATGCAAATACATAAACTTGGGAATTTGGGGTGAATACTTGGATCTCTTTCAATGTTATTATTTAGGTGATAGAGCCGATTCATCAAATTTATGACTCAAAATCAATGACATGGTTGTGTCTCAATTGATGGACTAAAGAAGAGATTATGTCAATAGCATTTTGAATTTTCAAACATTGTTCAATCTATAATTTGTCACAGGACTCAATCTAGAAGACCAAAAATAAATAGCAAAAATAAAGCATGCACCTTTTTGTATCAGATAAGTTTTTTTTCATTCCCTTGGATGGAGGTGCTTTCCTCCATTTGAGAGGGCACCATGTGTGCCTTCTTTGCTAAAATGAGAACTCTCATATTTTCACAAATTTAAATTTTATTTATTTTTTTAATCAAAATGTGGGAATTTATCCCACATTTTTGGTCAATGTACACCTAGCTTAAAAAAATAAAACAAAAAAGAAAAGCGACCAATCTACCAACTCGGGTAGAACTAACAAATCTTCTCCTCTAGCCTAGGATGGGAGACTCATACCATCATATGACTTGAAATTAAAATTTGCTGATGATAACAATTTAATGAATATATCGATGATATTTTTGTTCGTGTATACTTTTTTAAATATAATATATTTTTCATCTAATACATTCTATATATTGTGATACTGAACATCAATGTGCTTCGACCTACTATGGAAGGTCAACTTTTTAGAGAGATGTAAGACAATATGACAATCACACCATGCAATATATATGTATTCTATCATACATCCAAATTTGTATCTTGGATTGTTAGGGTAGAGTTCCCCATCCAAAGGTTAATAGATAACCTATGGTAGATTTATTTGAATCTAAATCATTGGCTATATCAAAATCTATATATCCAAGAAGCATGAGTTTTAACTACTCAAGCACAAATATAAGAGAGAAAATGGCTAACAACATGGATAACATGTGCTATATTCAATCTAGTGAAGACAACATATATAAGATTGCCAACTACTAAGGCATAGGAGACACAATTCATGTCTCTCATTTCATCATCAATCTTGAGACTATGCTTGGAATTTAGATAAAAATATTTAGCTAAGAGAGTTGACACCAGCTTAGTCTTTTTCATAAAAAATATTTTAAGAACTTTAGTGATGTATCATTATTGAGATAATAAAATATGCCTATAAATAAAATTTGATAGGCCTAAGTCTATCCCAAATTACACTCATCCCTAAAATATATCTGAATAGTCTTAAGTCTTTCATAGAAAGCACATTTCCTAGCCCCCCTTATGCCTATCAACTTGTGTTTTATTATGGCCAATGATCAGCATGCCACATACATACAATAAAAGTATAAGTCTATCATCACTTGATTGATATCTAATAGATACATAGTAGTCACAAGATATGTTCAAAAATTCATGATACTTCATGAATATATAGAATTTCTTATACCATTGCTTAGAAGCTTGTTTAAGAATGTGTGAGCTCTTATTTAGTTAATAAACAAAACTTTCATTCCTTCTACAATGAATCCCTCAGGCTAATCCATGTAGAGAGTTGTGAATGTCTTCATGAAGAAATGTAGTCTTCACATTGAGTTGATCAATTTCTAAGTTCAAGTTAGTAGCTAAACGTAGAACTACTCAAATAGAATACATCTTCACTATTATAGAAAATATCTCATTAAAATTGATTCATTTCTTTTGATTAAATCATATGACAACTAATTGAGACTTGTACCTCTGATTAAATAGTGCCAAAAAAAAACACACACACACACATATATATATATATATTAGATGTTTCTATGTTTTTAATATTGGAGAACGGAGCGGGTCGGATAACCCGAATGGATTAGATTCTGCTTCAAAAAATTTTTTGGCTTATTATCCATTGCTACATTTGCAGTCTCTCAATATTTTAATTCTTGCACTTATAATAAAATATTATAACAGTAAAAATATTTGGTTATTCAAATCAGATATTCAAAATAAAATTATATGCTACAGTCTTCTCTATTTAGTATTTCATTTTGTAATATAAATATTAGATATACATATTCTATATTATTTTTTTTATTTGCACTCAACACTTGTATATATGGAATAGATGATTCATTGTGGTGTAGGTGTGCCTACCAGCTTATGAAATGCTACAACTTGCTTGCCTAGATTTTAGAAGATAGAATTTATAATAAAGTAATCAATGGTATAGTACTATTTTTTAAATTTTTTGTTACAGTGCTAGTTTAGAATTTTTTTTCTTTTAATTTCATGTTTTATTTATATAATATAAATAATTTAAAAAATGTCACATGGTGAATTTAGAAAAAAAGAGTATCAAATTGATGTATATGAAGATAATAATAATAATCCTACTGAAAGGTCAGAGGTCGAAACTATGCTTTCTCCAAAAGCCTCGACCCAAACCTATGTCACCTAAAAAATAAAAAAATAGGCAAATATCAATAAAAAGGACACTTTAAAATAATAAAAATTAAAAATTCTAAGAGTGTCGATGAAGAATCTATACAATATATATATTATAAAAAATATATACATATAGGAGTGCATGTGAGCATCTAAAGAGGCATGCAGATCTAAGTATCAAAAAATATTATGTATTAGATTCAAGGCAAACCTAGTAGTGAGGTCTTTCGAGGTGGATGTAGTTCAGCTTCATTGACCCTCTTTATATACCACAATAATATTGGAGGGGGGGGGGGGGGGGGGACATGATCAAACTGATTACTATTATGAGTCTCTTGATTATATATTTAGAGGATCCTTAGATGTCAATATTATATAAACCTATTTCTAGCCTACTTATTGTAAGATTTCTAGGTCCACTTGCAGGATTGACATAATAAAAGTTTATAATTTAGAGATATATTAATGATTAATGAATTTAGGAAATATAGTAGAAAGATATTTATGACATATGATATATGGACTAGTTGTAATGATGTATCATGTGCATGCCTCAACACTGAATACATAGATTTCGAATGGAAACTTAATAAAAAAAATATTAAGATCTTTGAGATTCTTTATCCTTTTGATATCCCTTCCATATATGAGTTTATGTTACATATCTTAAAGAAATATGATATTGAAAATAAAATATTTATTATAACTTTCAATAATATTTCTAATAATGGCATAGTAATTAGTATGTTTGTTAAGACTATTAAAGATTGATTATTAAGTTAGATATTTCATAGTAGGTTAATGTGTCATGTGATTAACCTTTTAGTACATGCATGAATTAAAATTATTTCTCCCACACTAAAAATGAAATTCACTAAAATATCTTAGGATACCTAGCATACAAAAGAAGTTTAGCAGCGTATGTTTGTCTACAAGGCTTAATTTTTTTTAATGGATGTGAGATTTTATTGGAATTATACCTACATGATATTAGAGTCACGTGTTTGCTACCAACACATAATATAAGACTACTTCAATAATAAGAGTGCTAAGCTTATTATTAATGATTTTGATTAGGATACAAAATTTTCATTTTTAAAATTTTAATGAGTTTTAATGACATAATGAACATGTGTTTGTCTATGTACACTTTCATCACTTACAACTGTGCATATGCAATATTAGTAGCATATTTAGCACGTATGGAGATCATCCTGCCATTAATATCATAGTTGTTGAGATAGAAACCAAGTATTTGAAATACTAGTTTTCTATTCCAACTCTATTATTTGGCTACTTGTATGGATTTTAATGTTAAAGTAAAAAAGATAGAAAATAATTTAACATACATATCCATATGCATGAATTAGGTTTACTAACCTGAAGGGTTCATTCACGAAAAATTATCATACCTACTTTCATATTACGATAGTGGTATGGTAGTTCTAGCCATGCTCCGAGTATGCTAGTTCTAGCCATGCTCCGAGTATGCTAGTTCTAGCCATGCTCCTAGTATGGATATGAATACTATATTACAATTGATCATAGATAATTCTTGTTAAATGTCATACTTATACTATGCTACATTTCTATTAGTTATTTATGTTTGCCATTTGATTTTCAATTTTAATTTATGCACTTTTGTAATTTCTCATTTGATGACTAATGTACGATGTAAGTAATATGTAATATATTGGATATTAAATTGGATTACACTTTGCAGTTATTCTTTTTTCTTATTTTAAATTTTGATTTTTTTATTCGATTTAAATCTTTTAAATTAAATAAAATTAAATTGATAAAAAATTATATTATGTATTATTCTTAGGTAGTCTTAGGTCTAAAGATTCAAGATTAGGGCCAAAAAAGGCCACTTTGTGTTACCGGAACCCAAACTAACCTAAATCAACTTAAATCAACACTATCTACTCTAGGCTCTGCATGGCCTACTCAATTCCATACATGGTCCAGCATAGCCCTGCACTATGTGGGCCAACCATGCCATGTTGGGCTGGCTGGTTGGTTTCCATGGGATGCCTAGCAAGGCATGGTGGCTTGGCAATCCCATGCTTAAAAGGGCCATGCTTGCATGATAGAATATGTTTGATACCTCTACATCAAGCCACCTTTTGAGATGATGTTGGTCTATCTCCTTTTATATACTATTATTGTAGTCATAACAATTGACTATTTTTCTGCTTTGTAACATGTAGCTAGTAAAATGTGTTCTTTTATCAAGCTGTGTGTTTCTCATAATACTTCTATCATATCTCTTAGAAATAAGAATAATATGAGAAGCTCATTCCTTCTTATTTTTTCTTTCTTCTTTGGAAAATAAAGTTTCTGAGATATGCATTAATATGACACTTATTGGTAGTTATATGCTTAGAGGAACCATAAAATTATCTATCCAAAAGTTAACTCGATATTAGATAAGCTAATAGATCATCTTCTAGGTCAATTTTCATGGATGAAAGCTGATTCACTAGTCCTTGAAAGATATTAATATGCACTAACATTAGGTTATGATCCTTGAATTTTAGGTTTACTAAATATCCAATGTTCAAAATTTTATTTCTAAATATGTTCATTTCAAATATAAAGTTTAGTTTCTTTCATAACATGTCTATCTTCATTTCATCAACAACATATTGATAAGTATCACTATTTGTCTGTTGTCAAATTGTAGAGGCAACCCTGTGGTGCAAGTAACTCATTATTCTTCAATTTTTTTTTCAACTTTTATCTTCTTCCTTTTAGGATCATACAATTGTTTGACTATAAGGTAGTCATACATTCTATTTTATCAAATAGAATAATTGATGCCAGTTAACTTTATTATCATATAATGAACATCCATGATAACAAGGATAACATGAACCACAAATTATCAACACGAATAAAAAGGTCCTGAAATAGGGCCAAAATCACTATATTGATATCCAAATAATCTAATACTAGTTTTTGAGATTAGAATGTTTAAATCATGGTTACTCTAAACTACGAAATATTAAGAATAGCAGTTATTTCATGGTGTAAACATCCCATCCACAACAAAATCATATATGTGTTTATAAAACTCAAGTGTAAATATGAAACATGTGAATAAAACATATCTTGTGAGTTTTAGTTGCTTTTATGGTTAAATTTTGATACATACATGTTGATAAAAATATATATGGGTTTAGGAAGCTGGGCTATATCAGATAATAATTATTCCTAGTAGAGATTCAACATGAGTGTCTAGCCTCTGTCTATTGGGCTATTGAGAAGTTGGATCATGCATTTTGTTAGTAAATGTGATATAGTTCATGGCATATCTTGGTTTGGTGTGTTGACAAAGGTGGATGTTACTAGGTTGCATTCCTAGTGACAATAAAAAAAGCATTTCAAGACATAATTATAATGTTACATAAATTGTGTTTTTGCAAAAACTATGGTCATAAATGATGTCATGTATTCATAGATAATGTTGTTTATACTACAAAAAGTGCACGAGTGTTTAAACACAAAAATACCATACATGTTACACATGGATAGTGAATAATAGCAAAAGTGCATAAATATTTATTGATAATGGGCCTCAACCTTGTATTTGATGCAGTTGTGCTCTACATCATATATGACTACAGTAGTACTGTGTATGCTTACATAATGGCCTGTGATGTACCATTGTGTCTTCGGACACATCAATAAATGAAAACACTTCGGGTTACATATTTTTTTTAAAGTTACTTCTAACTCTTATCTTTTTTTTAATATGGATATATAAGCATTATTTTTATTTTTGCATATTTGAGTGAATGTCATTGTTTAAAATTGGATTTTACTGTTCTCTATTCTCTTCCTGGCGATCATCTTCTTTTTCTTCTTCTCGTGATTTCTCTCTTCATCTTCTCATTCAGATGTAATGTAATCTTTGTTGTATCAAGGAACTATAATTTAAATACACATTTGGTATCAGAGCTACGTTTTAATCTGAGATTGAAGATTATTTTGAAATGATTGGTCAAAAATATTCTCCAGATCAAATGTTCTCAAGTTCCCATCTAGACCTAAATGGAAATTCACAAATCTATTAGATATAGTGTAGATCTATTAGATTTAGAAGTTATATGCTATATGCATAAGATGTATCTTCATGACTAGTCAAAAAATTAGACATCATGGACACCATAGACACCATGCCACTGTATTCTCCAAATTTATTAGTTATTATTTATTTTTTATAACTTAAAGTATTTTAGTATGTTATTACTAAAATATATTGGTCCAAATTCTTATGGACCTAAGAATTCTTTGTTATACAAGTTGCAAATAGGATTATATGATATTGATTACCCTTTGATCGTCCAAAAATCAAATTGGAAGACCCATCATGGTATTAATTTGGTCATGTCTTCCCTCCATTACTCATTGTGGTATATGAAGGGGATAAAGATAAAAGTTGAACTAGATATAACCTCAAAGACCCCATAACTCTGTTTGGTTTGCCTATGATCTAATGTACTATATTTTTTTGTATACTATTTGACATGCCACTTTAGGTGCTCAGTCCCAGATGCACTTCTACATATTAATATTTTTTTTATTATAGATATTGTGTTGATTCTTCATCGAAACCCTCAAATATTTTTATTTTGTATAATATTAAAGTGAGTCTAAACTCCAAATTTTCTTATAGTATTTTTTTTTTAAATGTTTGGGTCAAAACCATGGGAAAAAACAAGGTTTTAGTAGCCTCAAACCTTTTCGTTGGGTTATCAATATTAAAATTATCTATATTTATATTAATCTTAATCTCATTATCATTTATTAACTATTTATCATTTTATATTTTTATTAGTTTATTAATTATATTCTAAATTTTATTTTTTAAATTAAATATTTATTTAATATTAAATTATTAAAAAAATTAAAATTAAATAACTAAATAAATATTTAAAAAATGATACTCATTTGGCCATTTATAGAATGTCAATTGCCGATGTCAAATATCTAATATTTATAGTCAGCACCAAAGTTCCAAGATCGAGATATGATAGGAAAGTTGAAAGCCGAACCAAACTTTGAGAGGAGAGAGAGATGAGATGAGACATGTCATATGAGAGAGAGAGAGAGCGATAATTGAGATAGTATAGAGAAAGAGAGGAGAGTGAGGTGAGAAGTGAATGAGATTGAGAGATAGAAAGAATATATATAGATATTAAAAAGATTTTAAAAAAAAAAATTTTTGAATTTTTTTTGAATTTTTTTTATATTTTTATTAATTCCTTAGGGCAGAAACCCGACAGCCATCAAATTTTCTGCCATAACCATTGGGGGAGCATCCCACGACTAGATGAATCTCATTTTAATTTTATTTTTGGACCATTAGGTCAGTTCGACCTTGATGGTTTCAGAGTTGCATGGTCGAGAGCTCGGGGCTCTAGTGAGGCTCGACAGAAGCTTGGGCTCTGTCCAGTCAAGTCTTGCCCGAAACCATGCCCGAGTTTCGAGGCATAGTGTCTGACCATGCAGCTAGACATGGTGGCTCAACTTCACCACAACAAAATGCGATGTGCCGACATGACACTACATATTTGATTCTTCTAATATTGAATACATATATAATATACATATGTATTTATATGTATAAATATGTTTATATATAAAAAAAGTGTATATGTTCAAAATGAATAAATAACTACATTTTTATGGTTATTCTTAAATATATAAACCCTTAAACATATATATTTATATGTGTATGCATAACTATAAAAATGTATGCATTTATATGTTTTGAAAAAATACACTCTATTTTTTGTATAAACATATAAACACATATGTATACTATATATGTATACAATTTATATTTTAATACATGTCTACTGTACATAGATATACGATATATGTATTATTGGAAAGATGTATAAATGTGTATCTTTTTATATTTATTGACATGCATATCTTTTTGTTTATAATATATATAAAAATCATAAACAAATTTCTATAAACTTTTTTATTTATATGTTTACAAACACATATATACATGCATACTTATACTTATAAATACATTTATTTATAAGATTATCATCATGCATATAATTGAACAAATATATAATATAGTTTTTTAAAATATTATTTTTTTAGTTTTTTTTTAATAATAGTGTGAAGGAGTGAGGGTATTTATGAATTTTAATTTTTTTAGGTGATTGGAAAATAAATAAAATTTGTTTTGAGGAAATCTTGGTTAAATTTTCAAGGAGAGGGGAAGGGAACTTTTTATTAAATATTTTCAAAATGGGGTTTCTTAATGAAATTTTTCCTAATATTGAACTAATAAATGTTAAAATTTTGTAAAGATCTCAAAATAAAAATATTTATAAATGTTCATTTTAAAAAAATTATGATAAACATTACAAAATAAAATTATTTGCATTTTAACAATATTAAATGTCAAATAAACCACCTCAACTTACCACATAAAATTACAGGCAATAAAAATAATAATTGATTTCTATAATAGTCTTGAGTATGCGGACACTATGTACACATTTTCAAAAATAGATATATCTTATATATTTTTTAAAAAAACTTAATACTATGCATAAACATTATGTATGTTATATGCGTGTATATATACATACAGACACACATTATATATATATATATATATATATAACATTACACATAATTGCATAACACATTAATGTTCTATTGTAATTATATATAATATATCTTGTGCACTACACTTGTAGTTCTAATGCATATGTAATGTGTATATATTCATTACAATCTAAACTCTATATATATATGGTGCATTTATTATACTTTACTAATTACTATATAAGTTCTAAAATATATTATACTACAATATATATACACATACACATATATTATATAAAATTATAATTTATCCCTAAATATGCAAAATAGTATATTATATATATATATATAAAGATATGTATTTTAGTGTAGTACGAATGGATAATATACTATACTTAATACTAATTACAATATATAACATTATAAGTAGTGAAGTACACTATATTAGTATACAAGAGTATAAGGTGTCAATTGGCCCATGTGGAATGAGCAACTACCCACGACACAACATGATTTGCTCATGCCAGGCTCAGCATAGCATGATCCAGAACCATGCCTGCATCAAAATTGTGTCATGCCAAGGCCATTTGTTATGCCAGGCATGACCTATGTGCCTCACATCTCAACATGAGAAAAGTGTACGTGCTTGGCATTGCACTGTGTAAGCCATTGTAAAAGATAAAATGACTGCACATTACAAAAGGAAAATGAAATGGATGGAACAGTGACAAGCATTATCTGTGGCAAAATCAAATTCATAAAAAATTATAATATTTTCATCCAGTAGATTTAATCTTACGGCTCTTTGAGAGAAATCTAACTGCAGTTGGATTTCTACCCTAAAAAATCAAAAATATATATATATATATATATATATATATATATATATATATATATATATATATATATATATAATCAATAGAATTTTTTATAAATAACATATTGATATACTTGATTTTTCATTGTTTATTTGTAATTTCTTCTCATCTCATTTCTTTTATTTTTTTTATAAATTTCTAAAATAGTCATAGTGTCATATGCCTATATCTTTTTATATTTATAATTATAATTTAGTGGAATATGAGGTGACAAGGTGAGGAGCAAGCATATGAGGTGGGGTTAAAAAGTTATTATTGCCCACATAAAGTATAGGTATATATTGCATCGTATATATTTTTATTTTAATTAATATTTTTTGTTAAATAAATAGATTAATAATAAGAAACAAATTATAAAAATACTACTCTCCTTTACCTACTTCTAGTCTATTAGATTAAAAAATACAAAGAGTAAATATTATAAAAATGAATTTGACATATATATATATAGAGATTATAATAAGAACTTGACTAAATGTTTCAAGATCAAAACTAAGTTTTTTCTCATAGTCTTAACCCACGCGCCTAAAAAACTTAAAAATAGGTAAATTTTAGGAGTAGTGTGGATACACTTTATTACTATGGCCCATTTAGGGGCATTTGATCTTCTAGAGCACCATTTTGGTGAGAAATCCATGCTTCTTCCACATCATGCCATTGGCCCATTCTTTTTTCCCAGCTTGGGAGCTTCCTTCAAAGATCCTAGGACTAATGGGAGCATATGAATATTCCTTAGCATCCTCCTTGTTTTTTTTTTGTAGTTGTTGTATGTATGGTCAAACACTAAATAGAATTTGTAGTATTGGAATGGCTACTAATATAAAATTTGCAATATTGGAAACACTAAATAGAAAATTTAGTGTTATCTTATTAGGCAACTCTCCATTTAAATAATTTCAACTATAACCCATGTAAAAGCTATTCTGGATATATTGGAAGTAAGCCTATGCATGTGCAAAGGATAGCCAATGCATCTTGATGTTTTACCAAGGCCAATTGGGTTCCACAGGTGGATTGGAAGATTTGAAAATTTCACCAATATCAAAATTCTTGCCATCTTATTTGGTCCATAGTAGAAGCTCATTGAGAGTGGTTTAATATAAAGTGGCCTATCAAATACTAAATATGGTCCAAAAGTCAACACCTCCATTTTTAAAAAATTGTTGAACTTGAACACTATACACCCACATAGGTGTTGTATGGCTTGAATTTCCAATGCCCTTCCATTAACCTCTTAAGAAATAAATATCTAGAATTTCTTGTAACAAAATACCCAAATAAACAATTTATCCCATGCTCTATTCCTTGAATTTGGTCTTCGTCATTGAAAAATATATTACAAGTCTATTTGCAGGGTAGAATGGAAGCTTGGTTGTATTGGCAAGAGCTCTATTGCCAGAAAATAAGGTATCCAATGGGTATTGTTTTTCCCGAAGGTCTTTGGCTGTTCAAAGGCACCAAAATTTTATTTAGGAGAATTTTATCTTCGGGGGATTTGGAAACCAAATTTCCAAGGAGCTCAAAATCGGAGTTAATTTCGTGTTTCCTCACAATTTCATCGGAAAACAAATAATCTTCTTTATTCTTAGGGCTGTAACTAAGTCGAGCTGTTCGCGAGCTGCTCAGCTTTCAGCTCGTTAGAAGCTCGCTTGAACTCGTTTATTAAGTTAAACAAGCCGAGCCTGAACATCATTTTGAGGCTCGTAAGTTAAATGAGCCGAGCCCCGAGCACCATCAAACTCGGCTCGTCAGCTCGTAAACAGGCTCGTGAATAGGCTCGTGAGCAAGCTCGTTAACTAGGCTTGTGAACAAGCTCGTGAACCAAGCTCATGAACAGACTCATGAACATGGAGAAAGCTTGATGCACAATACATTTTTCCTACTAAAGAACATGATGAATATCTTAACTCTTGAACTTCAATCAAGTTAATTGAACTTTTATTATCTTATCTTTTTAATTTAGTTGTATGCTGGCTATTTTAGATGAACATTTTCTTTAATTCCCGAACATCATTTTGAAGCTCGTAAGTTAAACGAGCCGAGCCCGAGCACCCTTAAACTCAGCTCGTCAGCTCATAAATAGGCTCGTGAACATGCTCATGAATAAGCTTGTGAGTAAGCTCGTTAACCAGGCTCATGAACAAGCTCATGAACCAAGCTCGTGAATAGGCTCGTAAGTTAAATAAGCCGAGCCCAAGCACCCTCAAACTTGGCTTGTCAACTCGTGAACAAGCTCAAGCCTATTGCCCTACTCCTTTAAAACTGAGTCGAGCCGAGCCTACATAATACTCGGCTCGACTCAGCTCGGTTACCCCCTATTATTCTAAAGAAATTGCATTTTTGATTCTCTAAGAACAGTCCTATTTTTAGTAAAACAAGTTTCGAAGATAATTAACTCAGAACATTGATGTTTTCAATTTGCGTGCATAGATTCAAGAACACAAGAAATCTTATCATAAACAATTTTTTGGCTGTCACATTCCTCGATGAGAAATTCCATCACACCAGAGTCATTTTCTGAGCAAAAAATCAGTCACCTTCTTTGATTTAGCCTTTGAAAGCCATTGTTCTGCTTATTAGCCATCATGATAGACACCTGGAATTAGAGGTGTCAAACAGGCCGGGCCGGTACGGCTCATCCAAGTTTTAAGCCGCCCAACTGGGCTACCATGTTGGGCCTGGCACGACACGGTACAATAACCATGTCGTGCCTGGCCTGGCACTATTACTATACCATGCCGACCCGGCATGGACCGTGGCTCGAAAATCACCAGGTTCAGCCTGGTTCGAGTTGGACAAAACCCTAGTTTTTAAAAAAAATTAGGATTTTGGTGGCACGCCGCCATGCGTCTTTGCCTTTTCGGGGCTCGGTGAGCCTCGCCTGTTGGGCATCGACTCGTATTGACCATGTTCGGTGCATGGTCATGCGTGCTGTGCCCACGTATCGGCACGACACAATAGGCAAGGGCACGACACAATAGGCAAGGCACGACACTGTAGCGTGCCATGTAGGGCATGGGCACAATACTGTAGTGTGTCGTGCCGGGCACGGGCACGACATTGTAGCGTATCATGCTAGGCATGGGCACAGCATTGTAGCATATCATGTCGGGCACGGGCACGGTTGAACCGGGCCAGGCCGACCCATTTGACACCTCTACCTAGAATTCAAGAACTTTTTCGGTGTTTCTTTAACTTTGGCAAGGATTAGAAAGGATGGATGAGGTAAGCAGTCTCTTAGGTTCCATTTTATATGTGGATTAAATTATCTTAACTCCCAGAGCTAATTTTTCCACAACTCCTTGGCAACTCTTAAAACCAAGCTGGATTTTGATGGATTTGGGGAGGGTTTTAAAAGGGGTTTGGGAATGAGGAGATGGAGAAGAGAAACACCAAATTTTTGATATTTTGTATAGTTATTGTTTTTATTGTGCAGAGTGTATGATATATTTTTCTTTTTAAGTATGATTATGCATTTATGATATATAGTCACAGTATCGACCTCCTATCTAAAATAATATTCACTTCCAAAAAAAGACCTTATACTATGATAGATATTGAAATGGTTAGTTGATCATATGTCATCTTAGATAGCATAGGATAAGTTTATTCATATGATTTCTACTAACTCAACATATCAAAATTCTGAATATCATCATATTATAGGATGAAGTAGTAATTTGTATCTAAGTACCCTGATAACACACTCATATTTGATGGATCACCCCATTATTTTCTCATAGCTAACTAAATGAAAAAATCATGATCTTCAAATATTATATCTATGTCCATACTCAAAACTCTCTAAAACTATCATATCTATTATCATAATATTTAAACATAATATTGAATTGTTCATGAATTTTATCATCTAATTCTTCTGCTTGGTTCATGCTAGTAGATATATATTTTAATATATATTCTACCCCCTTCAACCTTAACCCTATGACCCATACTAGTAGCTAAGCAATAAAGAGATGGAATTAAAGACTAATATTTAAATTACTTACTTTCCATCTCAACAACCATGATACTAAAAAATATGGTGTCTTCTATGCATGCTAAATATACTATTAATATTGCATATGTACCTAAGTCCTAAGTATAATGCATGTGGTAAAAGTATAGATAGAAAAATATATATTCATCATATCATAAAAAATTTTTAAAAATTTTAAAAATGAAATTTCTATTTCTTTGTCTAAATCATCATTAATAATTTTGCCAATTTTACTATTAATTTAGTCAGATACCACATGTTAGTAGGCAACACATAATCTAATATTAGTTAAGTATAATTTCAATGGTATATGACATTCATTTAGAATTTTTTTAGGCCCGCTAATGAGCATAGAGCGTAAAATGTCTTGTTGTGAAGTAGATGTTAACAAATTTTAGTATATTTCTTATGTTGTCTAATGCAAGGAAAAATATTTTTTTCTGATTGCTATTTTAGGTTAATTATGTGATACATATGCCTAATGTGAAAAATATCACAAAAGGACCTATCTCAAATGGTTCTTATAAATATATTAATTATGATATTATTATTTGAAACATTATCAAATTTAATATTATATATATTTTTTAATATCATATTTCCTAAAGATCATCGACATACACTCATAATTGACAGAACCATCATGAAAATAAATGATCTCACAAAATCCAAAAATTTTTTATCTTGTTCCTACTTAGAATTGATAGTGAATATTGATGGTTGTGAATGCACTAACATCAGTATTAGTCCAGATGTCAAACTTCACAAAGGTCATTTCACTATATTTCCTAAATTTGTTAATTAAAACTTTTTTGAATTTAAAAATATTTTATTATATCATTCATATTGATCAACTTGGGAATTATATAATAAGTATGCTGGAAGTAGATTTACATAATTTAAACTAGTCTAGGATTCTCATTAAAATCTAATCAAAAAACTTCTAGAAATAATTGTAATGTCGTCCATTCCAAACTTATTATAGTAAATGAAACAAATAATAGAAGTTAAGGTTGATCTAACTCGAAAGCCCCCGGCACGTAGTTTGTTTGCCTGAGATCCAATATATCATATTTTTGATATATAAATTGGCACATCTTTTAAGGTGACTTATGTTACTAGTACTTATATATATATATATATAATTTATTTATTTGTTATATTGTGTCAAATTTTCTTCGACACCCTTATAAATTTTTTTATTTGTATTAAAGTGTACCCATACTATTGAAATTTTCCTATTTTTAGGTTTTTAAGGTGCATGGTTGAGACTATATGAAAAATTTAGTTTTGATTTAGAAACATTCGATTGAGTTTTCATTAGTATTTGTATGTGTGTGTGTGTGTGTGTGTGTGTGTGTGTATTTATTTATTTATGTCTAATTCATTTTTATAATATTTACTATTTTATTTTTTTATCTAAGAAACTAAAAGTTGGTAAAGGAGAATAGTATTTTTATAATTTTTGGCTTATTATTAATCATTTACTTATCAAAAAAAATATTAATTAAAATAAAATATATATAATGCAATAATCCCTTTACTTTATGTGGGCAATAAGAACATTTTCACTTCAATCTCATATGCTTGCAACTCAAAGTCACACCTCGTCACTAAAATTACTTCAACACTCTGCAAATTAAAATCATAAATATAAAAAAATATGGGCACTAGGACTCTTTTATAAAATTTATAAAAAAAAGATAAAAGTAATGAGATGAAAAGAAATTTCAAACAAACTGTGAAAAATCAAGTATATCAATATGTTATTTATAAAAAATATATTTTTGATTTTGATTTTTAAGGGAAGAAATCCAATAGTAGTTGGATTTTACCCAAGAGTCATTATATTAAATCTAATGGATAAAAAATTTATATTTTTTTATGAATTTTTTTTGGCCGACAAACAATGCCTGTCATTATTTTATTCATTTCATTTTGCTTTTGTAATTTGCAATCATTTTAACTTTTACAATGGCTAGCACATTGTAGGGCTCAAGCACATGCCCTTTTCTCATGCTGACATGTGAGGCACATAGGCCATGGCTAACATAACACATGTCCTTGGCATGACACAAATTTGATGTAGTCATAGTTTGGATCATGTCATCCTAAGCTTGGCAAGATTGAATCATGTCGTGCCGTGAGTAGTGCTCATGCTGTCTATGTCACTTTACACCTTTACAATATAGTATACTAATATATTGTACTTCACTACTTATGATGTTATATATAGTAATTAGTATTAAGTATAGTATAATATACATTTGTAATTTACTAAAACATATCTTTTATATAATTATATATATATATATATAGTATTAAGTATAGTATATATATAGTATACACTATATTGCATATGTATGTATAAATTATAATTTTTTATAATATATGTGTATATGTATGTACATTGTAGTTTATTATATTTTAATACTTATATATAGCAATTAGTAATCAGTATAATTTATGCACTATATATGTAGAATATAGATTATAATGAATATATACACATTACATATGTAATGGCACTACAAGTGTAGTGCACAAGATAAATTATATATAATTAAAATAGAATATCAATGTGTTATGCAATTTTGCGTAATGTTATACATATATATATATATATATTGTGTTTGTGTGTATGTATACAAACAAACATAATATTTATGCATAGCAATAAATTTAATATATATATATATATATAGGATATATGTATCTTGGAAAATTTGTACAAGGTGTTTGCATACTCAATACTATTGTAGAAATCAATTATTTTATTTATTTATTGTAATTTATGTGGTAAGTTGAGGTGCACTATTTTACATTTAATATTGTTAAAATGTAAATAATTTTTATTTTGTAATGTTTTTCATAATTTTTTTAAATGAGCATTTATAAGAATTTTTATTTTAGGATATGTTACAAAATTGTCTCATTTATTAGTTAAATATTAGGGAAATTTTTTTTTTAAACCACATTTTGAAAATTTTTAATAAAATGTCCCCTCCCCCTCTCCTTGAAAAATTTAAAAAGATTTCCACAAAACAAATTTTATTTATTTTTCAATCCTCTAAAAAAGTAAAATTCATAAATACCCTCACTCCTTCACAATATTATTAAAAAAACAAAAAATAATATTTAAAAAACTATATTATATATATGTGCAATTATATGCATGATGATATTCTTATAAATACATGTATTTATAAGTACAAGTATGTGTGTATATATGTGTTTGTAAACATATAAATAAAAAAGTTATTACAAATGTATTTATGATTTTTATAAATATTATAAACAAAAAGATATACATGTAAATAAATATAAAAAGATACACATTTTTACATCATTCCAAGAATACATATATTATATATCTATTTATAGTAGACATGTATTAATTTGTAAATTGTATACATATGATTCATACATATGTGTTTATGTGTTTATACAAAAAATAAAGTGTATGTTTTCAAAACATATAAATGCATACATTTTTATAGTTATGCATAAACATATAAACAAATATGTTAAAGGGATTATATGTTTACGCATAACCATAAAAATGTATATATTTATTCATTTTGAAAAAATACACTATTTTTTATATAAACATATTTATACATATAAATACATATGAATTTTATATGTATGCAATATTAGAAGTATTAAATGGGTAGTGTCATGTCGGCACATCCCATTTTGTTGTGGCCAAGTTGAGCCACCATGTCGTGCCAGTATGAGATGGTATCCAAATCAGTTGGCACGACACAACACATTTGACCTATGGCCAAGCACTACCATGCTGGGTAATTCCAGCTCAATTCCAAGTCATGTTTGGTATTGTATGCTAAATTCTGAGTCATGTCGAGTTATGCCAGGACCTAGGTCATGGTGGTTATGGGCAAGTTGAATGTGACCAATTAAAACTTTTTGAAATTTTAATTTTTTAAAAATGTTATATTTAAATAACAAATTATTATAATTAAAGATTATGTTACTTATTTACTTTGCATTAGAATTTAAATGAATTAAAATCACATTGATAATTAAAAAATTAATTGACATTTAGTTGGCTCAATTCAAAAATGAAAATATTTAGTAAAATATAATTCATAATATAATACATAACTTAAGATGAAGCTTAACTAACCGCAATTCAAAAACAATCCAACTATCATATGAAAAAGAATAATCCAAAATCACATGGGTCAATGATTAGTATCTATAGTATGGTAGTGTAGATATGAATCATTATCATCATGTATATGTCTAAACATAACACAATAGTAGCCTCAATATCCCTAATCTAGATGTCTAATAAGTTATCATTTGTTGGCAACTCTTTTGCTTCATCCAGAATGCTCAACAATAGATCTTCTTAGTCCTCCAAACTTATAAATACCTCTATGATATTTGGTCGTAATCTGAATTTCCTATCTAAAATAATATTGGCCACCACATAAAAATAGATTCCAATGGTATGTTAGATACTAGAAGGGTCAGTAGATCACGAGTCTTCTTAGATAGCTTGGGAAAAGTGAATTTTTATAATTTCTATCAACTCAAGATATCTAAATTTTTATTATTATCGTGTTATAAGATTGAGTAAAAACTAATATCTTAGTATTGATACAACTTGCTGCTATTCTATAAACTATCCCTTCATCATCTCATAGCCAACTAAATAGAAAAGTCATAATCTTTGAATACAATATGCATGTTATTTATTTTTCATGAGTAAAACTTTTAGGTTTGTCTTTTTAGTTCATACAAGTGAGTATGTATCTTGATATATTTGCTACTCATTCCACCTTACTCACAATGATCCTTACAAGCAACCAAACAATACAAACTTGGAATAGATGACTAGTATTTTAAATGTTTGATTTCTATCACAATAAGCATGACATGAAATATATCATGCTCTTTATATTTTGCTAAACATACTATTAATATCATGTATTCGTCCAAGTACAATGCAATTGTGTGTGAGTGTACACATATGAATTTTTGTTCATCGTTTCATAATAAATCTTTAGGAATTTAATAATAGAAATTTTGGTATCCAATATGAACCATCAATAATAAGTTCGTTACTCTTACTATATACATAGTTGGATATCATGTGTTGGTAGTCAACATATAACTTTAAAATCTAGTAGATATAATTTTAATAGTATCACACATCCATTTGAATTTTTTTCTTTTTTAGGTCGACTGACAAACAAAGACTTCTAAACTCTTATTATATGTTAGATATTTTAAGGTATTTTAGTGTATTCGTTTATTTCTAATGCAAGAAAAATAACTTTCAATACCACAAATGCTATTAGGTTAATTACATTACATATACAGATAACATTATTAATTTCACCAAAAAATATATATCTAATGGTTCTAATAAACATACTAATAATGACTTTGTTTTGAAAGAATTAACGAATGCAATACTAAAAATTTTATTTTGAATATCATAATCACTAAAAATCATCATATTCTCATATGTTCTTGGGTCATCAAGAGGATAAAGAATCTCACTAAATCCCATTTTTTATTAAGTTTTTATTTGAAATATACATTGAAGGTGGTGAGACATGAATGATTAATGTATTATCTTGATAAGTCCAAGTATTAAATATTATAGATACTACTCTACTATATTTCCTAAATTTGTTAATTATTAATTTTTTAAATTATAATATTTTATTATGTCATTCCTGTTAGTTGATCTATATATCCTATGAAAAATAAGCTAGAAGTAGGTATGTATAACACTACCTTGGGACTCTTAAAATCTAATTCTAACACCCATGAACATAATAAACTTGGTCATATCTTCTCTCTTAAAGTCATTAAGGTAAATTAAAGAGGTCAATGAAGTTGAACTTGGTCCAACTTTAAAATTCTCACCACTTAGTTGGGGTGCCTATGATCTAATACACTATATTTTTTGGTATATTGATCAATATATTGCTTAAGGTAGTTAGTGTCACTTGTACTCTTATATATATAATAAATATATATATATATATTATGTTGATTTTTCTTTGACATCCATAGAATTTTTATTTTTTATTATGTTAAAGTGAGTTTATACTACTAAAGTTCATCAAGTTTTAGGTTTTTTTAAGAAAAAATTTGAATCATTGAAAAGAACTTAGTTTTGGTCTAAGTATAATTATGTTGATATGATGTTAAAGTGTTTAAATCAATGTCATTAAAAACATACAAATGGCCGTTAGAGCTAAGGTGCCCTAATGGATATGCATCTTAACATAGGAAGTTGTATTAATATAAAGAAGTATCTAGTATTTGGAATGAATAGTCATGACTATATTTTGTTCATTCAGAGGCTAATACCCATAGTATTCTGTCAATATAATTACTTCCACAAAATATTTGGGAAACATTGACTGAAATAAGTATTTTCTTTCAAATTCTCACTTGTAATGTCGTAAGAATGGAGCAATTATAAAATAACATCCTCAGAATTTTATGTAAACTTAAGAGTATTTTTCCTCTAAGCTTATTCAATTTCATGGAACATTTACTAGTCCACATGCCTTACAAATCTATGATAGCGAATCTTGTTCAATATTGATTAATGTATCATTTGAGAGATAATATCTTTTCTATTTTTTAATATAAAAATTTTAATATATCTACCAATAATTTTTTTTGTAATATATATCAATTTCAGATATCTTGAAAAATTGAAAATTTATTATTCGAAATAAAGCTAAATTCAAAGGACCAATATGTAATGTCTACTTGGTTGAAGAAGCTTTGGCATTTTATGTGCACTACTTTCAGCCATAATTATATAATCGACATTAAAATATTATCACCAAATAATGTATATGGCATGAGGGATGGATCAGATGAAAATGATGTGCTTCTATTTTCATATAAGAGGGTAGATCATATGATAAAGCAACATTGAGATATTTTTTGGTAGACTTAGTATATCATGTTGGGCACTCATATATTTTATTGAACTGTGAGGTAGTTACAACTTACATCTTATACTAAGTAAAATTTATAATAATTTCATATTCTCATTTTTTTGTCATTGTATGTGATATAATATTTTAATTAATCAATTGATGACGAATCAATTGATGCAAAGCTTGAAAATGATTTTGTAAATTAGTTTGAAAAATATATCAGTATATAACTTATCATTAATGGTTCTAAATAATTACATACAACTTTATATATGTATGAATTTATTTCAAACGTAACTCATACATTATGTAAATGGATATAAATTTCATACTTTAAAACATAGTTCAAATATAACTAAAATGAACATTGGTATTTGCATCAAGGGATCTAACTATACTGCATGTACTACTGATTTTCAAGGTCAACTAATTAAAATTCTACACATGGAGTATCAATTAAGAGAAGTGCTCTATTTAAGTGTGAATGGGTTGATCCAATTCCAATTATGGGTACTAGAATTTATTATCGATACAACCTGATTGATGTGTACCATAATAAATTTTATTATAAGTACGAGCCATTTATGTTTGCTGTACAAGCGAAACAAGTGTTACACCATGTATCTAACCACGAGAAGAAATTTGTATCACTAATGGGAAATATGTAAAATAAAATCTAGATCTGCTATTTAAATTGTTGAAAAGGATGTTATGATCACTCCATTACGTGTATTAGTATTTCAAGAGAATAATGTGGAAATTCATTCAATCGTTAATAGGATAGATGGTCTTAGAGGTGTCAAACGGGCCGGGCCGACCCGTCCCATTTTTATTTGAGCACGAGCATGCCTTCGTGCCGGGCCAGGCACGGCACGGTTACAGTACCGTGACGTGCCTGGCCCGGCACGGTTTAAAATAGCCGGGCCCGGCACGGCCCGCAGGCACGGCAAACCGTGCCGTGCATTGTCGGGCCCGCTCGGGCTGGCCTGTCCGTATGGTTCGGGATTCGGGGGACTGCGGGTCGGGTCGTATCAGACCCGACCCGCTGTCTTTTTTGCGGGAGGGGCCATCTCGGGGTCGGGCTCAAGGGACACCCGACACGGGATGAACCCGTGCCGGTGTGCCATGCCACGGGCCGAGCCGTGCCGGGCCAGGCACGACTCGATAATGTTGAAAAAGATAATCAGAAAAAATTAATTACAGAATCAGATGATGATTAATATATAAATACAGATGATTTCTTAGAAAGTTCTAATGAGTATAGAAATTTATTGATTACTTTGTTATTTTCTCATTCTTAATTTATAATTGTTAAAAAGTGAATGTTAAATTAAAATATTTTAATTGCTTTTTTTCTATGTCAATGTGTTTTTCATTAAGTTATGTTATTATGACATTTCATATAATGTTTTTATTGCCTTTATACATTTCAATATTATGTAACTTGATTTAATTATGAGAGGTAATCATTCAAGTGATCGAGGTTTTTTAAGTTGGGGGAGGAGCAGAGAAAGTCAACAAATAGTTCATGAAGAAAGAAATTTTTATGTATTCAGTGATGACAACACTACAAATATCTTTTTGCATTCTATTACACGTATATAAAAAACTTTGGCATCACCTCATCATGTCATACATGATTTACTAACATAGATATTTCATTTACAACTCATTCTTTACCAAAAGATACTGATAATTTCGGTCAATCTATTTTATAAGGCTCATGCATTGGTACTATAGTAGTGGTACCCATAGAATATTCACAATACTTAATTTACATGCCAAGCAATGAAAAAATTTTCATTCAGCCCACAATTGATCATAAATAGAAAATAATTTTCTTAAATTTACTATATTCATTCTTTATTATTTTTCTTTTTTTCATTTAAATTAAATATAAAATAAAATCTGAATGAAAATAATAAATATATCACAATTTTTAAATTTATGTATTTTATAATAACATATTATATTGCTACTAATTGAATATTATCAATAATAATATTAAAAGTATATTTTAACTAAGTAACAAAAAATATGTATTTTATTTATATGTATATGTACATGATAATTTTAAATCACCCATAGGTTTATTCCTTCTGCTTCTCATACAATCGGAAAGATATTTAAGTAGAAACTAGTTACGGAGAAATAAAGTGAACAAAATACCCTCAATATGAAAGAATTTTATTGGGAAAAATTTGAAGTAAATCTTTGATGTATTTACTTATTTTTTATTTTAGTATAATATGATATACTCTTAAAATTAATGCATTAGAATGTATTATTGGTTTATTTGGTTTTTACAGAAAAAATACAAATGAAATAATATTTTGGTAGTATCCGTAAAGGATACATGGAAACAGTTATCAAGTATGAGAGATATAATACCAATCTTGGCAAATGGAGAAAAAAATATGGTAAGGATACAAAGTCATATAATTTACTCCTTAGTGTTTGGATAGACTAGTGAGATTACTAAAATAGTGAAAAGTTCAATGCATTGTCCCAAGTGTCCTTACACAATCATTGATTAGAAAAAGTAAGTGAATGATCATGACCTTCAAAATATATTAGAGATTTCAAAAGCAACCTACCAACATTCAGTAAACATGATATAAGTATCATTTATTTTTTGTTATCATTCATATTTTTATAATCAAGAGGATGATATTTGTCTTATAAAAAATGTACCTTAATAGTAATTAATTTTTATTTGCAGGCGGCAAAATTTGGACATACATCGACACCATTTGAGGCATTCAAGCAAATGCACAAGAATTATGGATCATTTGTGAAAAAGCACTCAAATAATATTAATGTAAGGTTCTCATTTTATACTTGTAATTTCATTTTATAATTACAAATATTAAAAGAAAAAAAATTAAAATTTATTATTTGGCATGAAAAGTAAATAAATTTCAAACTAAAATATATTTTTTTTACAATGACTAATGATTTATTTTTTATAAACTCATTAAATATAATTAATAATTTTTTTAATATTTTGTAGTAGAGATAGGACAATTTGTTTTGCTATTATAAAATTTCTTTTAATATAATAATTGATACATTAGGTTGTATTTTAACAATTATAAAAAACTGTAAAAAATATAATTACAATTGCTTCATAATTGATGGATTATTCTACAGAAATGCAAGAGATTAATATTGCACGTATTTACCTTCAAGCTATCGGAGTCGAGTCAAAAAAAATTACAAGTGTACAATCTAGCTACCCATGCATCTATATTTTAACCAAATTCGATGTGTAGTACTTCATAATCATCTTCCAATTACAATTACATATTTGATGAAACCTTGCTCAAGGAGATGCAGAATATTCAGGATCCATTATAAAGGAAAAATGAGAAGATGTAACAAAAGATTAAAGAGATACAAAAAAAAAATTGAAGAATTAAAAAAAAAGAGGCGGAAAGATTCAAAATAGATGAGAAAATAGAACAAAAAATTTGAAGATAAAAAATAATACAATGTGAATGCCTATTTTTTATCATTCGGAAGAGGATTTTATTCAAATCTCAAATCTCAAAATAAACTCGTAGTTTGTAGTGTATTATTAATATTTTGCAATATTTATTTTTTATCCGAATTAATGTTTTTTATGTTAAATTACAATTTTATTAGAAATTATTTATTGAAATTAATGGATATTTGTTTTAATTATCTAATATTTTAAGGAGAATTATGTTTTGGGATCCTCCCTTGAAATATTTAAAAATATAAAATTGATCTTTTAACATATGAAAAAAAGGCAACAAATTATAAATAAATTAAAAATCAAGGCACTCAAAATCATGACTCTTACTATCTTCCCACCCTGCTCCTCACACATCTCCTCTCACCCCTTGCCCGTCTCCCCTCGACCCCCGCCCGTCTTCATGAGATACATCATGGAGCTCACTAAAGCTAGACAAAGCTCCATGGAGCATGCATGTGAAGAGGGGGGAGAGGGGCAATGGGTGAGGGGCAAGGGTGAGGACGAGAGCGAGGGATAGGAAAGAGTAGTTAAAGACTTATAAATTCGAATATCCTGATTTTTAATTTATTGATAATTTGGTATTTTTTTTTCAAATATTAAAAGATTAGTTTGATATTTTTAAATATTTCTGGAAGATTACCCCAAAATATAATTCCTCTAATATTTTATCTCATAGTATATGTTATATGAATATTATTTGATAAATAATACATGAATGTGATTAATTTTATTACAAGTTATTAGTTTATATGTAATTATTTATTATATAGCATACAAAAATTGCATAAATACTCTATTATAGACAAAAAAAATTGATTTTTATATTTCTAAATCCACTTCTAATTAAAAATTAAGTCATGCGTGTCTTTATTCTGTCACTATCTTAGAAAATAATAATACATTTCTAATGATTCATTGTAAAATAAGCTATAAAATCAAAGATCCATTTGACGTTGTAATATTAACAACAAAATGTTTTATTATCTCTATTTATAGAAAGTGTACACTTCCTAAAAATTTTGTAGGAAAAATAAAAGAAACCGAACTACTTATAAATCTGTCGCTTTTCAGTTTTCACCAATCACGAAAGAAATAGAAATGGACTCGCACTTATGACGAAAGTTTTCTTGTGGTGATATGCTTAGACAAACACAAGTATGTACACATTATAAATTCAGAAACACGTATACACTCACATACACATACACACACAAAAATACACTACTAACACACGCACACACATATACACACATGCTTACACACATACACGTATCCACACACACACACACATTTACATATACATAAAAGAAAAATGCATACATACAAACACACACACACTATGTACAAATACACAAACATAAATACGTATATACTTGCACATGTATATACGTATGCATATATGCACACATATAATCACATATGTACACTACACACGTGCGCATATACAATGTACACACTCACGGGGTTACGAAATAAACTCGCGCGCTCACACATATACACACATCTCAATGCGAATTATCAGTAATTCTTTAAGCAAAATTCAGAGTTTCAGCGACTAATTTGACATATCTCTGTTTGTATTCTTTTCAGAATTGAATTATTGTTATGTCGGGCAATCACAGTGGTATTAAATATTTAAAATATTGATAACTAAAAAAAGAAAAACCCTCAAGAACATAGACAACTTGAAACGCACAAACACATCGACAGCATCGATGAAGGAAAGAGGGAGGTCAAACAAACAGTTTTAAATATATATATATCTAATAATGATTAACAATTACAATTTACAACAATAAATATAATAAATTAAGGGCAGGGGATTCTTTTATAAAACAAAAGTATGTCTGGGCACTTTGTAATACAATTGGAGCAATCAAGTTCACAAAATAATAAGCTAATGTTAAAAAATTTTAATAAAAATTAAAAAGAATGACAAAATTAAAAAATATTTATATAATAGAGATCTAAAATGAGAAAACTTAAAATTACTCTTTATGAAAAAATGATATATTATCATAATGCAATAAATTACCACATTGGCATGTAATTATAATATTGAGTTTGATGTTCTTCTATTCAATGGTTATGTGTTAGAGATTACATCTCTTAATTGAGATAGTACATATATTTTTAAATCGTTTTAAATTTTATTTTTTTGAGATAATGATTAATAAAAACATGTTAGATTACATACCTTAATTTTAGGTGCTTTACTTCATTTTTTTCTTAAAACATATAAAATAAAAGTAAAAAGTGTATCACATCACTTTAAAAAAGTGAAGTGGCATTTTTTTTTTCTTTTATATTTAAATAATTATTTTAAATATTATCTTTATTACACACACACACACACAATCAATTAATTAATTAATTTGATTTTTATTCACATAAATTAAATTATTTAACTAATACAATGTTAATCAAATTAATAATCCTGATTTTATACTTATATACTCTAAATAAATAAATATAATTTTTAAATATAATGTAAACATTTTTTATTGCACTAGGATTGGATTAGGTTATGGAAGGGACCCGGCTAAAATAAAATTTTGCATTCCAATATAAATTCTATTCTACCATTTATATAATTATAATTTATTCCACTATAAAATTATAATCGTAATTACTCACTTATTAATAATAATCTGAGTATTTTATTATTTAATATTAATTAATTTATCATGTTAAAATTATAGATACTCATCAATTGAATTTTATTACTAACAAATTAATTCTATCAATTTTTTTTTTTGAGATATTCCACTTAACTTATTTGATATACTAGATCAAAATGTATATTCTGATTTAACAATATCAAAACTTATAAGTATTCTGAAGTGAGTATCAACAATAAATGTGATATTCTTATAAATACTTTGTAATAAATGATCATTACTTTCAAATAAATAATCATCATTTATGTAAGACATTTGACTTTCTCACCATGACTTTTAGCTTTCTCATAGTTATAATATTTAGCATTCTTGTAAGTCTATAAATAGGTCTTTATTTTTCTTCTTTTTATTTCGTCCTCGTTATTTATAATACATTATTAACACGAGTTTGCTCCAAATAATGTAATATTATATTATCATTATTTTTTTCTTTCATATATTAAAAAAATTTCTAAAATTTCAAATCTCACAAAACTTGAGTTTGTAGTACTTGATATTTCTGATAAAAATTATTTATCGTCGATTCTTAATACTAAAATACATCTGAAATTCAAAAATCTTAGAGAAACTATAAAAGAAGGCAATAAAGAGTCTTAGTAAGACTATGCAAAAAAACTAATTTTTTTAGGCATCATCTCCATGAGAATCTAAAAAATAAATATCTCATTATAAAAGATCTTATCACCGTATGGTATAACTATATAAAAGGTTTGACCACCAAAAAATCATTATTTTATCTAAAGCTCATTATGGCTGGATGCACATGAGGTTACAAGATTATAAAATGATTAGTGAATATAACTCCACTCTGTTTAAAATAAACTCCAAATTGAAGTTGTGAGGAGAAAAAATTACAAAAGATGACATGCTTGAAAAAATATTTATAATGTTTTACACCATTAATATGCTCCTACAGCTATTATTTCCTAAAGTGAATGCAATTTATGTTAGTAATAGTACTATACGCCTATCGTATGGAGATGATATTTTAACTATTTGTGATAATTAATTATTATGATAATTTACATGTTTATTATATATAATATCCTTGAAGAATATTATTAATTATTCTAAATATCCCTAATTGGTTATTGTTATGAGGATAATAATAAATTAAGATTAGAATATAATTTGATTGATATTTATGAGATGAATATGTGTATGAGATACAAATCAAATTTATAACTATTTGTTGAGAACAATTTTTAGACAAACCCTTCTTGAGATTAATACACGAATCAAGTCATACATTAATCTCTAATAGTTATGTCATTAAATCCTTTGACATGATATTATTGTAGTTCTCAACATATGGAATATTGTGTTTTGATATAATCAAATGTTATCTTTAATCAGATGACTATAAAGGTTATACTTGAACATAATAAGAATTATGCAGTGAGATATGAGCAATTAAGATAGAATTTGTACTTCTTTTATAAGAGATATATTTATGAGTCCTCTCGAAAATAAAGGCTGAGAAATGTATGGTCATGCTCAAATGAATTGATGAAAATCAATGTCATTTGTTTAATTAGTCTAATTGGGTTTCGTCTAATCAAAGATATAACGATATAAGATTGACTTTGTCCATGCATTATATTCTATCAATATATAATGAGATAAAAGGATTATGCCACTAGCTATATTAAATGTTATTTTGGATCATGAGCTTTTCAATTAACTTGGGTAGTCATAATGTATTGCTAGAGGTAGAGGTGTCAAACGGGCCGGCCCAGCACGGCACGGCCCGTTTTTCACGTGCCCAGCCGTGCTACCATGCCATGCCCGGCACGGCACGGTGTTTTAAAGTCGGGCACGGCACGGCTTGGCTTGGCCAGGCGGCACGGGCGCACGGCAGGGGCAGGGCAGGCGGGGCGGGGTGGGAGCCTCAAGGCTGGATGCCTGGACCGGCTCAACCGGGGTCCGGGTCCCGGGAGCCAAGCACGGGCACGGCCCGTGCTTGGCACTTGGCAGATTAGAAAAAATTTTTTTTTTATTAAGTTTCTGTTATTCTGTATATACTTTAGAGTATATGTAATAATTAAAAAATATAATTTTTTGTAAAAAATATTACATTTAAAATTAAATGTAACAAAAAAATATTAGAAATTTTTTTTTTTTTCAATTAAGTTTAGCATATTTTATTATTATAATTTATTAATTATATATTAAAATTTAAAGTTAATAAATTTTAAAATAAAATTTAAATCGTAAAATAATAAAAAAAAACATTAAGTTAGTAAAAATTTTAATTAAAAAAAATTAAACTACACAAATGAAAAATTACCATTCATGCTTTTGAAACCAATAGTCGGAACAAAACAAGTATAAGTTTCAACACAACGTATGGTACAAAGTACAAACAAAGTGTATAAATAAAATAAATAAAAAAACATCGAAAAAAAACAGCAGATGAGCATCATTCGTCAAGCGGCATATCATGAGAATCATCAGCCGCAACATCAAGATCAGTATCATATGGATCATCATCATCGGCAATCAGCTCCTCCGCCATCGTAGTGGATGTGGATGCGACTGCAGTGTCTGTCACAGTCCCAGCTTCAGTACGATCACTGATGCTAAATCTCGATTCCTCCCAATCCTTCAAACATGCCAAGGCCTCAACCATATCTGGACGTAATCTCGATCTCCTATCCGAAATCACGTTCACTGCAATAGAAAAAGCAGACTCCGATGCTACGTTCGACACCGGAGGAGTCAGTAGATCCCGTGCCATCCTAGATAGCACGGGATAAGCGGACTCATATGATTTCCACCACTGTAATAAATCAAGATTCTTATTGTCAGAAGGTGATAAGATTGAGCAGTAATCGGTATCTAAGTACCGAGACAGCTCGCTCCTATGTGAAGGTCCACCCCTACGTTTCCCCCTCGCTAGGTTAATGGAATAAGCGTCTTCTCCGAACAAGGTATCAGTGTCCGTACTCACAGTCTCAACACCACCACCACCATACCTAGTATCGTAGTATGTGAACAGGTCTGTCAACTTCTCGTAAATGAACCCTTGAGGTGGCTCTTCCAGGTTCATGCACGAGGAAATGAAAGTCAAGGTGTTTTCAACCCCTTCCACCTTAGCCCTAGGGTCCATGCATGCTGCGAGGCAATAAAGAGATGGAATGGTGGACCAGTACTTCAGGTACTTGGTCTCCATCTCTGCAACCATATGGCTGAGCGTCGGGTCCGCTCGATACTTCCTAAACATGCTACTAATGTTGCATATGCAACGGAGTGCAATGCAAGTGGTGGGAATATAAACCGACGAACACATGTTCGTCGTGTCATAAAATATCTTCAGGAATTTCATAAATGAAAATCCTGAAGCCCAGTCAGTGTCGTCAATAATAAGTTCGCCACTCTTACTATTGACGTAGTCGGATATCACGTGTTCGTATTCAACACATGATTCCAACATCAGATGCGTGTAATTCCAATGATGTCTCACATCCGATTGGAATTTCTTCTTCTTAAGATTCGCAGACAAACAGAGATTACCAAACTCTTGTAGTCTGCGAGGAGTGCGAATATACTTGAGTGCATTGCGTATATTTTCCAACGCGGAGGAACACATCTTCATACCCGCTTGAACTATCAGGTTAATAACATGACACATGCATCTGACATGAAAGATCTCTCCTAATGGTGCGTCTCTTATATTCCTAACAAACATATTGATCGCTACTCCATTATTCACAGCATTATCGAAAGTGACACTAAAAATTTTATTTTGAATTTTATATTCCCTAAATATTTTTATCATACACTCAAAAATGGCCGGGCCATCATGAGGATGAAGAATCTCAGTGAATCCTAATATTTTTTTATTGATTGTCCAGTTTGAATCTACATAATGACTCGTGAGACATGCATAAGAAGAATCATCGTGACATGTCCATATATTGGACGTCACGGATACCACTCCACTAAATGCCAAAAATTCCTTAATTATTTTTTGTTTTTCTAACTTATATATCTTTAGTATGTCACTCCTAGATGTGGATCTAGGAATCCTACGATAGGATGGCTGAAAATAAGTCTGCATGATGCGCACTACCCTCGGATCTTCCGAAAATCTGATCGGAAGACCCATCAATGTGATGAGCCTGGCCATGCCGTCCCTACCCAACTCGCTGGAGTATACGAAGGGAGTAAACATTGAGACTGAACTCGATCCAGTCTCAAAAAATGTAGTGCCAAGTTAGGTTTGCCTAGGATCTAACGGTCCATGTTTTTTGGAGCATATTTCAGCATGCCTCTTGAGGTGCCCAGTCCCACATGTACTCTTGGATGTTAAATGTCTCATACAATATTTGCACTGTGCCATTTCATGTTCCTCACCCCTAACATCTAATTGTGTTATGATTTTAAAATGTGTCCAAACTACAGAAGTCCTCCTAGTTTTTTGTTTTTTAGAAATTTGGGCTGAGACGACAGGAGAAACCAACGTTTCAGGAGCCACAGACGTATGTGCAACACTAACATTTTTATTTTCCAAATTTAAATACGTGTTAGGTGTATTTGTCATTTTTTATTTTTCGTAAGTTTTTCTAGAGAGAGAAGCTTTAGAGAGAGAAAGTACAAAAAAAAAGTAAATTATATTATCCGGTAAAAGCAATGAGGTCACTCACGTGCAAGGTGCACCGCAGGAAGCTTTGATGTTCAAAACTCAAGTTGAGTTTCACGAAAATCCAAGCCGAAATCAAATTCACGAGGGCCGAGAGAGAGACGCACGGTTTATGTGAGAGAGATAAAATATTGAGAGATTTTATGTTTTTGAAAAACATAAATGTTATAGGCAGGGGGGTAGATTTTATAGGCTAAATAAAGTTTTATTTTTTTTAAAAAAATATTTTTTTATTAATTTTTTGAATTTTTTAAATATATTTAAGGGGTAGAATCACGAGAACCGTTGGATTCTGCCCCCTAGACGTTGGAGGTGAATCCAAGGGCTGAAAATCACCCAATTTGAATTTTTTTTTTTGCCGTTGGAAATGCTCGGATCTGACTCGGGAGTCAGGTTTCGGCAGAAAAGACCACGGGTCGGGTCTGTTTGGACCCGACCCAGGGTCTTTTTACCGGGGGGGGCCCGCCGCCCGGATGGGTCACCGACTCACCGCCCAGCGCCCACCGGTCACAACTCACAAGGCGTGAGTCCGAGACGTGGCTCGTGAGTCGTGACTCACGACTCACGCCACGGCACGCGTAGCACGCCGCCAGTGCCTGCGTGAACCGGCACGGGTCCATCTTCACCCGGGCACGGTTTTTGAACGTGCCGGGCCGGGCCGGCCCGGCACGTTTGACACCTCTAGCTAGAGGTCACTTATGACTAATAGGTTCAAAATGTGAGGTAAGTCTACTGCCAATATTAATTAAACTTATAAGGTCACACATTAAGAATAAATAATAACTATTATTATTTTTCACTCTTTATAGTAATTAAAAATGATGAGAATATTTTAAATTACAAATAATAATTAGTTGTTATTTAAATTCAAATTTAATTTTGAGAAAGTTTAAATTCATGATTTAAACAAAAGATTAATCTATTATAATTTCTTTTTGGATAAGGAAATAACTAATAAAGGGTTTTTTTAAAGAATTTTAAATATATAATAATATATAAATTCGTTTCTTTATCTGATAAAGATTTGAATTTAAATTGTTAATATTTAAAAGAATGTTAAATATATAATAATATAAAATTCATTTTTTACTTAAACCCTAGCATACTTATATAGATATATATATGTGAGACATATATATTTTGTAGTAGTCATCTTTTACTCTGAGAACAACCAAAATAGAGAGAAAGAAATGAAAACCCCTAATTTCGTTTTGAGAAGAAGAACCTGAACTGGTATTAAACAAGATCATTTATTATTTGTTCGTGTATTGACACTTGTAAATGATGGTTGTTTTTCAGAAAGGCTGTACATTTGAAGATCTAAATTTTCCAAGACACGGACTTTGAAAACTTGATGAATCAATCTACAAGAGGTAAGTCTCATTTACCCGTCGATTTTTATGAAACGCATGTGATCTTTGGTGGGTTAAGAAATAAAACTTTTTCAAATTTCATTGAATTTTTGTTACAATCTTGGATATTCTGCCAGTTACCCAACAATTTCATCTTACAATCTTTGGTATGGACATGGTCATAGTCATGGTCGTAGTCATGGTCAATGGCATAATTCCCAACAATATGATAATTATCCTTCTAACCCCTTGAAAATGAAAGACTCATTTCACTGAAAAAAGTTGAATAATAGTGAGATAAAACAAAGAAATAGAGAAAGTCTGTATAAAAAAACCCTTTAGGACTCCTAAAGAGATTTGCTATAGAAGCAAAATAGAACACTGGACTCATACCTATTGTATGACTATACATCTAGTGTATTTATATCAAATATCATTAAAGTATAAAGGAAAAAAGGTAGAAACTAATTTTGCGGAAGAAATTGGTTGGACTTACCTTATTTTGATATGGATTTTTTTGAATGTCTTGATGATAATTTTATTGTTTAGTAGAAGATGAAAATAATTCTATATATTTTATTTTGAGTTAATAAAATATCATATTGTTATTTATATTTTAAAATTTATCTAAATTTGTGTATTATTGAATTTCAAGATGAATGATATTGAGGCTAATATTGATGAACACTCCCAAATGGGTGAGTTATTTTTACATGCTAATGAAATTAATATGGTTGAACAATCTGTAGAGCATTCTACTGAGCATATTAATGAAAATCTGAGGGATGCTAATGAATTAAAAACTAGTAATAGTCTAGAAAACTTTAGTAGAGACTATTTGGGAGTTAATCTAAAAGAAGAAAACTCAAGAACCTTGAACAAAATGTGAATACAAATGAAACTTTGGAGAATAAGGATTATCCAAGATTAAGGCAGAAATAGTTGTACAATGAGCATCTTAAACTTATAAATGAATGGGAAAATATTAAACATCCCCCTCCTAGAACCTTCGGTAAAAATAAAGCTCCTCGGAGTAGTTTTTCTATAGAAATAGAAGGTTAGAAAATACTATTAAAGCTGAAATATCACCCAAAATGTACAATTGGGAATGCTTTTTATATACTTGGAGATTTAGACCTAAGTATTGAACATTAGAATTATTTCTTAGTATGATACTTTGTTATGAAGCATCCGGGGTAGTTTTTACTCAAAAGATTTATGAAACAACAATGAAAAATAAATGGCCAAACCATCTAACACCCAAGTGGATGGGTCTTCTTCAAGTTTGATAATATGGAAGAGATGGAAGAAGTCTTAAATTCTAGCCCATATTTAGTTTTTGGATGACCATTGTATATAAAACCACTGTCGGTAGGTCTTCACTATAGACCAAAAGAAATAGCAAAATCTCTTAGTAGGTAAAACTACCAAATTTTCTAATCCTTCTATTGAGCCCCATTGGAATAGAAAAAGATATGAATTGCCTAGGTAAGCATTTACCCATAGACAAGCTTACCTCTAAAATGTCAAAAATATGTTACACAATGTTGCTTGTTTAGGTTGACCTTGATGAGGAATTGCTATATGAAATCTATTTAAATATCCTGAATGGTTCAAGAATAGTTCAGCTAGTTATATATGAACACTTGCTCTCATGTTATAGATTGTATTCTTTATTTGGACATATTTCAAATAATTGAAAAAGAAAGAAAAGAGTTAAAGACCCAGAAATAGATTTGTGTTCAATCCCAGGCAGTGGTACCCCAAACAGTCCTCTATTTGTTGAAGAGGAAGAAAATCTACCTAAAAAATCTTCTCTAGGAGAAGGCCAAGTAGTCCCAACTAATAAATATAAAGAGGTAGAAAACAGCCCCTCCCTAGTGGATCATGGACACCAATTAAAGGCTCAAATGGAAATGGAATAGTAGGAGGAAATCCAGCTAGCAACTAATCTCCATACCACGAAAGAAGGAAAGAATGACTTCCTAATAGTCAAGAAAGAAAGAGAAGAAAGAAGTGACAGCCCCAAAGGAATGCCCATCCTTGAATCTCAAAAATAAAGGAAGAAGCAAAAGCAACCAGCAAAGGGGCTACACCCCTCATGATCTAGGATAATGAATCCATAGGAGCTCTTAACTCCTTAACAAATGAAAATTATGATAAGGAGAACTCTATTGTAGTTGATGTGTGTTTTTTTATTGTTCTGGGTGTGTATTGTGTTGTTTCAAGTGGTTATATGTGTTGGATTTTTGGAGGTTAGTGAAGAGAGTATAATTCTAGGCACTCTCTAAACTTCCTTTTAAAGAGTATTTTGGAAGAGGTGGGGGCACCTCTAAGGGTGGATATGATGTGTTTGATGGATGTGGCATGAATTATGGATGTGAGATGGTTGATGGGTGATGAGATGGGTGCAGTGCATGGGATGACTGCATATACATGGATAAATCCTTATATCTCATTCTAGATATTTTGGAACAAAGCATGATGGTATGAATGGGTATCTCTGGTTGGAATTCTCTGTTCAACCCATGCAAAATCACCCATTCTATTATGGGTATGTTGCAAAGGAGTTCACCAAAAAATATGTGGGCATCTCTGTAAATGGATAGAAGGGAAGAGAAAAAAATTGACATTCATATTAACACATGGGTGCGCCCACATGTCATAATTTGGAAATTCTTGAAGAGTTCATGGTGACAATTGATTTTGTGCATTAAGGCTTCTTTGGAGCAACACTGTGCACTAATAAAAATTAAATCCACGGACATTGTGGTCCTCTTGTATAATTAAGGAGGTATATTCAATAATGACAAATGGACAACTCATAATATGGGTGTGCCCGGGATGAATGAATGTATGAATGGAATAGAAATTGGTGTCAATGTATTCACATGCCACATGCTGGACTTGGAAGGTACCATGGTGGCAAGAGGAACAACTAGTATGATTTCTCTAGAAAATCCAAACACTCCATTCTAGAATAATCCAACAGGATCTTAGATATAACCATGGTTCTCTTCAAGTATCTTATGTTAGTTGGATAAGCTATGAAAGGGTATAAAAGAAAGATATATAATAAATATTAGGATAGATAATGTAATTGCATGGCGAATGAAATATCCAATGAAAAAGCGAGTTAGAATATTAGAGGCTTTAACTGCACAATTAAACACAAGGAGATACCGAAGCTTATTAATGTTTACTCAATTGACATTATTGAAGTCTTAGGAACAAAACTAGAGAGTAAAAAACTTGCATGTATGATGAAAGAAAAGTTAAGAAAACCCAGCTGCTTGGATAATTTCGCCAAACATAAGAATGGGAAAATCTTGATGTTACGGGATAAAGAAACTACTAAGATTAAGATGATTTTGGACTCTATAAAGCATAATCACCTTAGAGTATTGTATAATGAGAAAGGAATCAGGTTTAAGCTTCTCTTTATATATGGACTTCACTCTAACATATTTAAAAGATCACAGTGGGACAATCTCAATTCGAAGCCAAATATTGAACCCTAGCTTGTTTTAGAAGATTTCAATTCTCAATTATCTAGCCTTAACAAGATAGGAGGTCAAATTGTTACAAATTATGAATGCTCATAAATTGTGTCTAAGCTTATAAGATTTCTAATTATTAGGATCCTTTTATACCTGGACAAATGAAAGAGTGCCTAGCAAATTGGATAGGGCACTAATGAATTATCACTAGGCAAAGCTTGGCTTAGATAACCATGTACACTTCTTCCCACCAGGAATTCTATCACACCACTATCTAGTAGTGCTGACTATAGTTAAGGGGGAAAGAAATAGGAAGATACCATTCAAATTTTGTAACATGTGGCTTTTTCACCAAGATTTAATTTACTTTAAAAGAAATCTAGAGTATTACAATAGAAGGTTCTCGTATGTTTGTTATAGTTTGCAAACTGACATTACTAAAAGTTCCTTTGAAGAAAATAAATGAACTTCATTTCGGGCACATAAGCACTAGAGTTTCCTTGATGAGAAATATATTGCACACACTCAAGGAAAAAATGCTCTAATCTAATTGTTCATCACTCCATAGTGAAGAAATCTCATTAAAACTCAAGTTGAGGAAGCTCGAGGAGGTAGAGTTATCTTTCTTGCGTCAGAAGGAAAAGATAAGATACATCAAACAAGGTGATCATTGCACAACATTTTTTCATTCTTTAATGAAAATGAAGTTACAGAGGAGTAAGATCATTTCAATTATAAAAGAAGATAGAAATACTTCTTCCACTTTAAAAGAAGTATGTGTTGAATTCTTGGGGGTACTTCACATCACTTTTAGGGGCTACAAACGAAATATCACCTACTAATATCGGGGTAATTACTAGAAAAAGATTAATAAGTGACTCACACCTACCTAAACTCTCTCATCTTTACCAATGGGTAAAATACTTCTTTCACAATTTTCCATGCTATTGCCAAAAATTATCTTAGCTATTCACCAATGGGTAGGAAGGATTTTATCCATAGATGGAAGGCTAAAACTTCTTTGTACGGTAATACAAGGCATAGAGGTTTATTGGTTCGATGTTCTTGTTGCCCTCAGTAATTATCAACTCAAAATGCATGCAAAAGATTCCTTTAGAGAGATCCTACAACTAATATATACCACTCAAAGGTAGCATGGAATAAATATTGTACTCCAACTAAACATGGTGGCCTAGGCTTACTTAATCTACCTAACTATAACAAAGCTTTAATAATCAAAACATTATGGAGGATAAGCAAAAGAGAAGAGTCACTATGGATCCGATAGATACATCATAAATATTTAATTACATAATCTATTTGGAAATGTAAAGCTACAAAAAAAGATTTGTCATTCTAGAAATCCCTAATTTTGGTTAGGGATATCTTAATTAACAAGGTAGAGGGGATATTGAATGCAAAAAAGAATGGTAAAGGGTTAAAAAGATAATAACATAATAGTTACGGACTCTTACAATTTATAAATATCTTCTAATCCTATGTGGAAGCTAAGTTAGACAAAAGTAAGCTGGTTTAAAAATTATATTCCAAAGCATGTTATTTTTATATGGATAGCAAAGATGGGCAAATTAAGTACCAAAGATCAACTTTTATCTACTCCAAAGAATTTCAATTGTGAATTCTGTGGAAATTAGAGACCTCTAACCATATATATTTTTCAATATTTATTTTGTAAAGAAGTATAGTATGGGATTTCTCAGCGGGTACAGGTTAAAGAAACAAGATATTCTACTTCCAGCATGTTTAGGCTGCTAAAAGAAGATTACTCAGCAAATTCACTAGGAAACACTATAAAGAAGGTTTCCTTTGCTACAACTTTATTCTACATCTGACAGGAGAGGAATAGGAGATGGCATGAAGAAAAATTAAGCAAATCCATCAAGATTTTAAGAATGATAAAATTGAGATTTATATTATATTCGAAAAAATATCCAATAGCATATAACTATACTTGTATTGTACAGAATTTTCAGATTTTGATAGTGCCTTTATTATTTAACAAAAAAAACTTTGTTTTAAATTTTGTAGATCTAGTATTAACCAACAATGCTGGTGTTTAATGGTGGGGTTCTTTGATTGTGAACTATTTTCTACCTTATATATCAATAGAATTGCAAATAATTTATATACTTCAAACAAAGACATGATTTATGCGAAAAAAAATTCAAGCTAGATTTGGGAAGAAAATGACTTTTGATTTGAAAATTAATTTGAATCTAAATTAAACATAATCACTTCAAAATCCACATTTATTATAGTCTACTCCACCACTAGGAACACTAGTATAATCATCTTAGAATGCCTTGGAATTAATTCAAGCATTTCATATTCTATACTCTAAATTTGAACATTTCATATTGTTTACTCTTAATTTGAGCACTACTAATTTGAGCACTTATATTTGAGTATTTCAATCTTGATTTAGTAAAAATATATTTTTATTTTGGAGTTCAACTAGTTTCAATAAATATACATATTTATTTTGGAGTCTCACTCCATCTTTTATTCAATCCAACCATCATAATTAAATTAATTTAGTTCAAATATTTTAACCATTTATTTTGATAATGACTACTACTTATCTGCACACTAAAATTTTATTTACTTTATGATATATGACTATAACCCAAAAATTTATTAAATGTAATGAGTGACATCAAGAAATTCATTTTTATCACCTAAATTATAATAATGTCATAGTTTGACATTACCTTGTATGCAAAAAATTACTATGTAATTTAAAAACTCTTAGTCTTCAATATCTAGGTTGGACACAAGTCTTTAATATCATTACACTTGTATAGTTCGATCTTTAATTACTTCATAAATGAGTAAATTTTCAAATTAAATAATCTTGATTAATCATTTTGACTCATTTGATAATAGTGATGCATCTTCTGAATCACTTTATCTATGGACTTCAAATATTTCTCTTATCATGTAAGAGGAATACAATTTATTATAATCATTCATATTTCTCTCCAAGATTTATGCAATACTTGATCATAGCTAATATAGTTCATCATATTGCCGATGACATTTGACTGTGTTAAATTAAACAACTTGACATACAAGAAATCATGGTATCTCATATCCAATGATCTTTTATATTATTATCACTATGAAAATTACATGTGATATTCACTTAACAATTCTTGGCACATTTTAATGACAATCTAATCAAGTGCATAATCATAAATCGACCATGTGTTGACTTAAAAATCACATAACCACAATATTTTGTCATTGACCTAAACATCTTAGTTTCGAATGTATTGTTTACATTCATATCTCAAATAATACTCAACTAGCAATAATGTAAGTACAAAATGAAAACTAAATTATTATTATTATTATAAGAATTTTGTTATGGTTATTCATTTCAACATAAATGAAAATAATCATTACAGTAGAATCATCTTTAACAAAGAATAGTATGTTTGATTTTCTTGATGGGCATACAAACTCAATATTTATAGTTGCATGCCAATGTGGTGATTTATTGTATTATCATAATATATCAATTTTGTATTATAAATGTTGTTGTTTTGTTGTGTAGCCATGGGAGTTGAAGATTGTTAACGTGCAACTAATAGTATGTTTGAAATGATAGATGGAATCGGTGGGATATAGAATTAATAGGCACAATAGGAGAACCTTTTTCATTAGGAAAGAAGTAATTTCAAGTTTTCTCATTTTAGATCCCCAATATATAATTATTTTTTATGTTTGTGGGATTTTAATTTTTTGAAATGTTTTTTTTTTGTGAAATTCAGTTCTCCATTTGTATTGCATGGTGCCCACATGTACTTTTGATTTATAAAAGAATCCCTTATGAATATGTCAAAGAATTGTGTTTCAATTGTTAATTTAAGAGAGAGAAAGAGAGAGAAAGAGAGATAGAGAAGAAACGAGGGTATTTCAAAATATTTTTTTGACCTTCATTTTTGTTTTTACTATTTTGTGATTGGGTTTGTTTATAAGTTGTTTAGTCTTACCTGCAAGAGCTAAATTTAGTCTATTTTTTAAATCATTTCAAATACTAGCATTAGTTAAATGGTCATGTAGTAGTGTGATATCTTTAGATTTTTAACAATCAAAGCATAAACTAATAGAAAAGCATGAAAACTAATGTTGTAATGTTTTCAATAATGGAAATCTCTATTTTAATTGGCAACTTTTTTATCTTAATTAATTGCAATATAAATAGTTGTATTCGTGATTGAATATCTTCGGAATAATGCTGCAATCCCATATCGTATTCTCGTTGTTTTTGTAAATATTAGCATCTCATTTACAACCAACCTCCATCTCTATTACACTTTTTTAATAATTGTGCTAATTATGTATTATTAAAATCTACTTCATGAAGATGATGGGTGTATTTTGAAATCATGTTACAATATCTCACGTATGATAATATGTTGTATTTAGATTACAATTCCTTGATACAATAAGGATTACATAACATTAAAAGGAGAAGATGAAGAGAGAAATCGTGAGAAGAAGAAGAAGATCACTAGGGAGAGAACAAAGAACAATAAAATCCAATATTAAAAAATGACATTCACTCAATTATGCAAATATAAAAACAATACTTATATATCCATATTAAAAAAATGGTAAGAGTCAAAAGTGACTTTAATAAAAATGAGTAACCAGAAACGCTTTCATTTATTGATGTGTCAGAAGACACAATGGTCCATTACATGCCATTATATAAGCAAAAATAATACTATAGCCATATATGATGTAGAGCCCATGTGCCTCAAATACGAGACTGAGACCCATTATCAACATTCTTCCCCATTTGATGTAATTGGAACAAGTCCAAGCTTTTCTCTTAGGTAGACTTATTTTTCTTTAGTTAGTAACTTGGTTAAGATACCCACCTTCTGCTCTTCAAGTCTGCAAAAAATCAACTTTATTTCATTAGTTTCAATTATGTCTTTAATAAAATGATACTTAAGTACTATATATTTTTTTATGCTATGCCTCACAGCATCACAAGATATGGATATAATGGACTGATTGTCACATAATATATTAATCAAATCTTTTAAAGATTCATCCAAATCAATCAATAACTTTCTCATCTAAAATGCATGTGATATTGCTACTGAAGCAGAAACATATTCAACTTCAGTAGTTGATCATGTAACTATGGATTGTTTCTTGGATAACCAAGACACAGCTGTAGTTCCTAGTATAAAGATAAAGATGTATCTAGAAGTGCTTCGATAGTCTTCTGGACATTCACCCCCCCCCCCAATCACTATCTCAATAACCAGTTATGCTATATATATAACTTATTTCAATAATATATTAGTATAATAAAATATTTTTGTTTTAATATTTTCATGTATGTGCATGAAAGAAAATATTAAGAGGCTAGAGATGCAGTAGTAGCACAATAACGAAGGTCCCGCGCTCTGTCAGTAGGCCAAAATTTTTTGGAGCAGAGTCTGATCATCTGATGATCCGACCCGCTCCAGTTAATTGAACCAAGATAGTTTTTATTATACATGTTTTTATATTTTATTTTCAGGTTACTGTTATTCGGATCCAAAACTATTCATCTTCTCTCTCTCTCTCTCTCTACGTGATTTATCATGACTGTCTCTGCATTGCACATATTGTAAGACATTTTGGTTTAATCTGTAACTCATGAGCATTTTCTGGTGGATGTAGCTAGTCATACTGAGTGACTATTGAACCACATTATTTTTGGTTTCTATTCTATTTTTTGTTTTTGATTTTGTTGTGGTTGGATTGTGGATTGGATATATATCATTTGTTGTTCTTTGGTTTTTGTTGTTCTTTCTTCTTTTGAATTTACAATGGTGGAAGCTCAATTTCCAAACAAGTTATCTTAGCATGTTTAATTCTAGAATATTTTAGTTCTATGTCTAAGATCTCTTTAAGATATCTTAAATTTCATTTAGCAGCACTAAGAAGTATACGGTTAGGTTCATGCATAAATCTAGACAGAATGTGTATTGCATACACTATATCAGGTCGTGTAGCAAATGCATACAACAACTACTAATTAGACTTCTTGTTTGATTTATCATCAATTATTCTGCCTTGGGCTGAAATTAACTTTTGATTTACTATTAATGGTGTAGTAACTGGTTTATAGTTATTCATGCTATAATTTTTTAGTATTGACTAAATATATTTGGTTTGACATACTTATATACTACTTGAGTCTTGAAAGATTTCAAGTCCCAAGAAGTGATTTAGTGAGCCTAAGTCTGACATTTCATATTTATCTTGCATGTCATATTTAAAGGCTTTAACCAATTTAGATATGTTACTTGTATAGATTATGACATCTACATAGATTGATATGATCAAGATTTCAAGGGTTTTATTTATTTTAATATATAGTGCTTACTCACTCATCATTTGTTTGAATCCCTGATTCAACAAGTATGAGTTTATTTGTTGATACCAAGTATGGGAAGCTTATTTCAACCCATAGAGAGACTTGTTTATTTTATAAACATAGTGCTCAGCCCCTTTGTTTTACAAACCCAATGGGTTGTTCTACATAAATCTCTTCTTTCAAGTTACCATTTAAGAAGGCAGATTTTATGTCTAGTTGGAACGAAGCCCAACCTTTTCATCCAGCTAAGGCTATTAAGAATTGTATAGTTTATAACCTTGCTACTAGAGTAAAGGTTTCGAAATAATCCAAGCCAACCCTTTGTGAATAGCCCTTGGCCACCAATCTGGCCTTATATATGGGCTGAATACTATTTGGTTGATTCTTAACACTAAACAGCCACTTAACTCTAATACTGTGTTTATTCTGGGGTAGGTATACCAATGTACAAGTGTGGTTTTTTTCTATGAAAGATATTTTTGTCTTCAAAGCATCAATCCATACTTGATGCCCTACTGCCTCTTCATAGTTGAGGGGCTCAACTGAGGAATAATGACACCATTGATAAATCTCTTCTAATGTCTTATATTTGACTGGTGTACTTATTTCACCATACATTTCTACGTCTACTTCTGACCCATAATGAAAATGTTAACCATACATTGGCTTGCTTTCAATATTATTATCTATTAAAGATTCTAAATTTCATCTTTGTATACTAATATTTTGCACATCAAAATTTTACATATTGCCTTCCTATTTAGCATTCTCATCAATGATTACAACTATGCTTACTAGAAATATTTTAGTTTCAAGTGAATACAATTTGTAATCTTTGAATTATAGACTATATCCAACTAGAATACATTTTAGACTCTTGGAGTCTAACTTTGATCTAGCAAGTTTTTGGTATGTGAGAATAACAGACACTCACAAATACTTTTAAGTGTTGTATATTTGGTTTTCTCCCACTCCAAGCCTGTAATAAAGTGAGATTCTTTAATTCTCAAGTTGGGCATCTATTGAGCAGATAGACTGTTGTATTAGTAGCTTCTACCCAATAGTGTTTATGAATTTGTTTCTCACTTAATAGTGTTCTGGCCATTTCCACTACACTCCTATTTTTTCTCTCCACAATACCATTCTTTGTAGCGAGTAGGAGGTGGTTAGGTGTCTCTGAATTTCTCTCTATTCATAGAAGTTATTGAATTCTATGAGAGGAACTCACCACCTTTATCTATCTAAGTGTTTTTTATACTTATACCAGATTCTCTCGCTATTAGGAATAAAAACTTTTTGAAATAATCAAAGGCTTCTGTCTTGTATTTCAAAAAGTATACCCACATCATTTGAGTACAATCATCAACACACAACAGGAAATATCTATTATTTGCTAAGGTCTAAATTGACATAAGTCCAAAAATATTTACATGAACTAATAGAAGAGGTTGGGATGCTCTCCAGACAATGCTTTGGGGAAAGCTCTATCTGGATTGCTTACCCATGACACATTCCTCACACACTAAAGAGGAAATGCTTAGATCAGAAGGTAGCCCACTTACAAGTTAGTTTTGTAAAAGTATTTTTAGATTTGAGTAATTTAGGTGGCATAACCTTCTATGCCATAGAGTTGCCTCTTATTCAGCATTCATGGTTAGTACTATATTTTATTTCTGATCAAGGGTCAGTGGAAAACTCCTTCCATATGACATTTTTTTTGTCCAAATAGGGTTTTCTAACTCTTGATTGAATATATTACATGAATTATCTTTGTATACCAAATTATATCCATTCTCCATTAATTTCTCCACACTGAGGAGATTTTGGTCCAATGTTGGAACTAGTAATACATCATTTATGATTTTATCTCCAATAGGGGTGGAAATAGTGACTTTTCCCATTGTTTTTGCTTGGACAAGTTCAATATCATTTCCTACTAGAATTGTGAATTTACTAAGGGGTGTAATTTATAAATATATCATGATTTCCATATATGTGGTTTGAGCAACCACTGTCCAGAAACCATATATCCGGAGAGGGATTATATTTGGTTTCTATCACATGTGGTCTCCTTTGCACGGCTAGTATATTGAATGTGTTTTTCCCTACAAACTTTTGTTAGATGCCCAAACTTTTTATAGTTTAGACTTTGGTTCTTTGTTCTGAACCAATACTCTTTCTCAGTGTGGTTAGTTCTCTTACATATGTTGTAAGTGATATGTGAACCCCTTAGAGGTGTATTCAACGATACATAAGATGCATGACTTCTATTCTTATCTCTAGACTTATTTTAGTAACATACCAGAATATCTTCTTTTTGTTTTGAGTTTCTATTACTTGATTATCTCCCTTTATACTTTGTGTCTCCTATCTTGATTACATGGATGATTCAGTAGTAGTCTCTTCTCTATTGAGTAATCTACTCTCATAAAATTTTAGTGAACACAAGTCTTGTTGAGTTATCAATTTAGACATGTCCTCTTTTCTTCTATAACTGCTACAATAAAGTCAAATTTGTCAAACATACACATAAGCAGTTTCTCTACCATTATATTTTTTGTAATGTGTTCACCATGAATTTTCAGTTGGTTAACCACATCCAAAAACTGAGTGGAGAACTTAGTGAGAGAATCTGAGTTACTCATCCTCAGATTTTCAAACTCTATTCTTAAGGAATGAAGAAGAGTTCCTCAAGATATATTATCTCCCTAAAATTTATCTTTAAGAAGATCCCAAGCCTAGTTAGCTTCAATACAGCCCAACAATTGGAGAAAAATGAAATTACTAATACCCCGTTGGATGAAAAGTAGTGCTTTAGAATTAGATTTTCTTAATTCTCATTCCCCCAGCACCACTTTTTCTTCTAGAGAAGTGAGGTTTTCGTGTTTAGTGTAACCAGTATCCATAAGTTCCCATATATCTTAAGATATAAATGGTATTTTCATGTTAACAAACTAGTAATTGAAGTTTTCTCCATCAAAAAGGGGCATAAGAATAGACCCCAAGCTTGAGGAACTCAGATGTGTAGTTGTCATAAAGATTTTGTTCAAAAATCTTAAAGAAATTTGAACAGAAAATTTAGGGATCGTATAAAAATTGGTATTAAATAAAGTATATAGTATTACATTCGATAACACATCTAACAATGGAGTAGACATTAATATGTTTATTAAGACTATTTAGAGATGAACCATTAAGTGAGCTTTTTCACGTTAAATATATGTGTCACATCATTAACCTCATAGTATAAGCTAGGATGAATGTTATTTCCCTCACTTTATAAAAAATATGTAATTCACTAAAATATCTTCATATGTCTAGTAAACAACAGTAGTTTGGTAGTCTATGTTTGTATATGGGTCTAAAGAAGAAGAAATTCAAAATAATGTGAGACATATTGGAATTAGATATACCTAATGTTGGAGGCAAGTATTGGATTGGATATGAAAACGTGATATCCAACTAATTAAATAGTAAGAGTGACACATATATTATTCAAGACAATTGAGATACAAGAATTTTATTTATAAAATTTCTAAAGATTTTTTATGGCATGACAAATATCTGTTCATCAATTTATACTCTCACCACTAATATTTCACTTAGGCGTATATGCAACATTAATGGCATGTTTAAAATGTTTAGAGATGACAGGATATTTTATGACATGTTTATTGAGATGGAAACCAAGTACTTAAAGTACTGATCTACCATTCCATCTCATTATTGTCTGGTTGCCTAGATAGACCCTATGGTTAAAGCGGAAGGGATAGAGATTATTTTGGCATATGTATCCTTGGGCATGAAGTAGGAACATGAATCTTAAGGGTTCATTCATGAGAAGTTGATTGAGTGTACACATATTGTTTGTCAAGTTCATGGAAAACCTCACAACCCTGCTCACAAATACATTTTTATCATCATTTCAATGACACCTATCAAAATCTCACTCAATCTCATGATAAAATTGCCTTGGTTGCGACTCACAATAGAAGTAAGAAATATTTTATCAGGTGTATTAGCTGTATATTGACATTAATCTCACCATGGCTATATATTGATGTTAATCCTACCAATAACCAGGATCACGACTTTTGAGTCATGACTCTAACATTGTCAACCTTAGTTTCTTATAAATTCGTCAAAAAGCAAATAAATAACTTCACTTGCTATGCTTTATTTTTACAATATGGTATCAAATGATTGATATATTCTTCAATTAGATTTTTCTCAAAAGGCACCGAATGAAGCAAGGTAAGAAGTGGACAAGATGTTAAGCAAATGGGCCATAGTGATGATCACTTGTTCATCATGCTCAAGACTGACAAGCGCTTTACACACATACTCCATTGCAGGGAGAAGATTGCTCCGTAGCTGAGCATCATAACTCATCGGCACCTCATTTCCAATAGTGATGCAAGAGATCCTAGTTTTTGGAAGATAGGATTGAACATGTTCTCGAACTCAAGCACTAGCCATGTTAGGGTCGATCATCTATGCAACGAATTCGTTTTCGAGTCCAAGGGTGAACTCCATTTCTGAATTCAAGAACGCATAACACACTTGAGTCTGTGTCGTATAGCTTTACATTATTAATATCGATCGATTGAAGAAGCTCCCTCACTCTCAATGGAGAAAGAAATATTATTAAAAATCGATCCCTCGCCACCACATCGCGAAGATGATCCTCTTCCCATCATGAAATGTTGCCGGAGTAAAGCATTGGATTCCAGGTGGCGTGCGATCCAAATCAAATTGCAGATTGGAAATAACTCAACACTAACATCATTATTAATAACATAAAGAAAAGTATCGCAACTAGTTTGCACGAGAAGCTGATACAGAGAGGAATTGATCCCCCAACACCTTTTTGCTAAATCTCCAGCAATGTTCATTCAATTATGGATTAATCCAGTCCATATTTTGTCCATCATTTAGATCAACCCGGTCACTTGCTCGTTCCAATGAAACTAAATGGCTCTAATTATCCATCATGGAGTAAATCCATGATTCATGCCATTATAGTCAAAAACAAAATTAGCTTCATTGATGGGTCTATTGAGCCACAATCCGAAACAGAGCATACAATAGAATATGCTATTTGGAATCAATGCAACAACATGATTCTATCATGGTTTACCAACTCAGTGGAACCTGATCTAACCAGGGGGTCGTTCATGCCAAAATGGCACGCCAAGTATGAGAAGATTTCAAAGACCAAATCTCACAAAAAAAATGCACCAACAATTTATCAAATTCAAAAATCATTGTCCTCTCTCTCACAAGGTACGATGACAATCTCAGCTTATTTCATAAAACTCAAAAAATCTTTGGGATGAGTTAGATACATATCGACCTATCCCCGCTTGCAGCCAAATGAAGGCGCACATCGAACGTTGAGAAAAGGACCGGATGATGCAATTTTTCATGGGCCTAAATGACACTTACAATAGTGTTCATAGCAATATCCTCATGATAATTTCACTGTCTAATGTTCGTCCTATTCACTCATCATTCAAGATGAAATGCAATGACAAGTGACATCAAAGAAAATTGAAAATTTATCTATTGCTGCTGCAGTTCAGAATAATTCAAATAACTACTCAAATAAAATAAAAGGAAAGCACTATGAACACTGTAACAGAGAATGGCACACCATTGAAAATTATAACACTCTAAAGTTTCATTGCAAACACTGTGATAGAAAAGGGCATATTGAGGATAGATATTGATACAAAAATGGCACATAGACACCCAATATCACAAGAAACTGAAAAGGTCAATCACAATAATAACAACGAGGATTTCAAAGGAATTCCTTCCCTACTGCTAATGTAACAGAATCTCATCAATCCACACATGAAGTTAACAAAACAAGCCAAACTCCTGACTCAGTCAATATCCTGCAAGGTTTCTCCACATGGCAACTTCAAAATCTTTATCATGCCCTGTCATTAATGAGAACAACCCATAATATAAACACCTATGCAAATGTGACAGGTCTCTCTCTTTGTTTTGATGCTTCAATTAATTTTGTATTCACTAACCCTTGGAATTTGAATAGTGGAGCCACCAATCATATTACCTCTAATTCAATATTTTTTACTAAAACACAATCATCATCAATACCTATCATTAATTTATCAACTGGATCTACAGCCTCAATCACTTCAACTGGCACTGTATTCTCAATTCTGATATTATCTTAGATGATGTTCTTTGTGTTGCTAGTTTTCACTTAAATCTGATTTATGTGAGCAAAATTAACATTGTCTTAGATTGATGTACCATTTTTTCTCACCTTTTGTGTCCTACAGGACTTGGCTACAAGGAAGATGATTTGCTCAAGTAAACAACATGGTGGTCTCTATTACATACCTATATTGCAAAAAATACCAATATGTCATCAAACTTCACATCTTTCCTATCTATGGCATATGCATCTTAGATATCCATCATCATTTTGCCTTAAGTTAGCTTCTTCATTATTATCTTCAAAATTATATTGTTTGTCACATGAAAAAACAAACAAGACTTTGTTTTCCCATTAAGTTTCGTATCAATTCATGCTCCATTTGATTTATTGCATTGTGATATCTAGGGTCCTCACAAAGTCCCCCCGCACTCAGGAAAATGATTTTTCCTTATCATTGTAGATAACTTTACAAGGTGTGCATGGATATTCTTTAGCACAAGTTTGAGAATCAAAATAATTGAAAATCTTTCATTAATTTTGCTTATACTAAATTTCATGTCTATGTTAAAGCATTTAGAGTAGAAAATGGTTTAGAATTCTTGTCTATTGAAAATTTTTTTTGGTTTCATGGCATTGAATATCAATACACATGTGTTTATACTCCACGACAAAGCAGAGTTGTTGAAAGGAAGCATTGTCACATTCTCATTGTAGCATGAGCACTACTTTTTCAATCACATTTACCTTTGTGTTTTTGGGAAGAGTGTTTTTTAATTGCTATTTATCTCATTAACCAGTTACCATCCTAATTGCTTTCAAATAAAATACATTTTGAAATTTTATATCATTTTCCACTCTCCCTTGATCACTTGAAGGTTTTTGGTTATCTATGCTACGCCACTATTATACACTCAATTCATAAATTTGAATCACATGTCAAAAATTGCATCATCAATGGATATCCGACTAGGAAAAAAAGATACAAACTATACAACATGGAAACTAAGAAATTCTTTGTCTGCCGTGATGTCAAGTTCCATGAAACCATTTTCCCTTTTTCATCCACCTCAAAAAATTTTGATTTTGTAGTGTCAATTTCCTTTCTGAAATAACAGAACCTCAATCTATCATACCACCAATTCCTTCTAGAACTCATTCTCACCAACCTGAGCAAAAAGAAATAACAAGTACGCATGAACACATCTCTCCCACACAAATACAAACCACATATGTTGCTCCATCTAGCACTACTCAGTCTTCCACATTCACACCAGCAACTGAAACTACACCAACAATTTTAGACACGTCAGACATTCCTTCTAAACCAATTCCCCCTCCGAGACATTAAACATGACCCAAGCGACCTCCAACATGGCAGAGAGACTTCCTGATGTCATCTCAAGCTAATCAATATACCTCAACATCAAGTTCTAAAACTTACAATTATCATTTTCTCATTCTACCTTTTTAGCTATCATCACAAATCACATCGAGCCCAAAACTTATTCTCAAGCTCTCCATGATCCACATTATCGACAAGCTATGAATACCGAATTAAAAGCATTACAACTCAACAACACATAGAGCTTAGTCCCTCTGCCTATAGGCCATAAACTGAACGATTGTAAATGGGTTTACAAAATCAAATACTGATCTAATTACACCATTGAGCACCACAAGACTAGCCTCGTTGCAAAGAGATACAATCAAATTGGATGTATTGACTATCATGAAACATTTTCACCAATAGCTAAGTTTACAACACTTCGATGTCTTCTTACTATTGCTTCTGTATGTCATTGGTACATCCACCAATTGGACGTTCAAAATATCTTCCTCCATGATGATTTGCATGAAGTTGTCTACATGGAACCTTCACCAAGTCTTTGCCAATAGGGGGCTAACATTGTATGTTGGCTCAACAAGTCTCTTTATGGACTTAAACAAGCTTTAAAAAACTAGTCATCCACATTCATAGAAACTATTCAAAAGGCCAGTTATCAATAATCAATGGCTGATTATTCACTTTTCATCAATGCTCAACGCAATTCTTTTATAGTAATTCTCATATATGTTAATGACATACTCCTTACAGAAAATGATTTACATGAAATGGAATTCCTCCTCGAAGGATTCCTTCTTAAATGCTTCCATATCAAAGATCATGGAGACTTGAAGTACTTTCTGGGTATTGAATTCTCTCATTCAAAAAAAAGGGAATTTTTAAGTCACAAAGAAAGTATGCATTTGACATTTTGCAAGATATAGGACTCTTAGGTATGCATCCCATCAATAGAGAAAAATATGAAGTTCACTTCCACTAACGAAGCATTGCTAAATAATCCAACAAAGTACAAAGACTAGTTGGGAGATTGATTTATTTGGCAATGAAAGGCCCAACATAGCCTACTCAATTTGCACATTGATTCAATTCATGCAAGAGCCTAGAATACCACATTGGGACTCTGTCATTCAAATCCTCAAATATATCAAAGCAACCACATGCCAGAGATTATTACTTCCTTATGATAACCATTTACATTTGAAAACCTTTTGTGATTCGGATTTGGGAGGTTGTCGCACCACAAGAAAATCAGTTACAAAATATTATATATTTTTTGGAATATCTCTCATGGCATGGAAGTCCAAGAAACAAGTCAATGTCTCTATATGATCAATTGAAGCTAAATATCGAGTCATGGCTAACACATGATTAGAGATAACCTGGTTACGTTATATACTACATGATTTAAAAGTCTATCATACATCTCCAATACCAGCATTTTGTGATAATCAAGCAGGTTTGCACATTATGGCAAATCATTTCTTTCATGAATGTACAAAGCACATTGAAATTGAATGTTATATAGTACGAGAAAAAAAACAAATTAGAATGATTGATCTTTTGTTCCTTGACACTCACGACTAGCTGATGTATTTATAAAGGCCTTAGGAAAAGATAACTTTGAGTTTGCACATCAAGTTGGGACTTGATGACATTCACTCTCCAACTCGAGGAGAAATATTAAAAAATATTTTATCTGCTGTATTAGCTGTATACTGGCATTAATCCCATTGTAGCTATATATTGATATTAATCCCAACAAAAACAAGGATCACGACTTGAGTCATGACCTTAAAATTATCAACCATAGTTTCTTATAAATTAATCAAAAAGCAAAGAAAAAACTACTTAATATTTTCAATTTAAAATAGTGAGCTTCAAGCAGCACTTGCTGGAGCTCAACATGGAGCTCTAGGAGCTCCATCGTGGAGCTGGACGAAGCTCCATGGAGGGCTCCTTGAGATGGCCAGGAAGAGAGGGTGGGAAGAGAGGGGGGCGAGGGGTAAGAAGCACAATGGGATCTCCAGTGTTTTTAATGGCCAGATTTTACAAAGTCAGTCTCTGAATTTAAAAAAATCAACAGCATGACAATGAATGCCACTTATAACAATGACCATTGCCACACTATTTAAACTTAGTTTGAGCATATTTTTGAAAATAGTTTAATTTTAGATTTTTTTTTTAAATATATTTATAATTGATGTTATAACCTGGATAATATTAATGAATTGTTCAACATTGACGATTACTTTTAATATTAAAAGTGCTTTAATAAAAGTATTATTTTTATTATTCTAAGACCAAAATAATTAAGTAGATTTAAAGGAGTTGAAGTCGAAAATAAAAATATATAAATACTAAAACAAGATTGAAGCACTGAAATATTAAATACCATGATTATAAGCGAACAAATTAAGAGTAAATACAATGCTCCATTTAATTCAAAGGCATTCATAAAACATTTCAGTATGTCAAGTGGTGGAATGGACTGGAACATATACTTAAACATAACCATGTGTGAGTTTATATATAATGTTAGATATGTTTGCGTCTGATACTAAAACGAGTTTATACATAAATGATTATATATAAACATCCTTAGTGGCTGCCAGGTTTGCTTTGATATAAGTACTATGCATTATTTTTTATATTAAATGTTTGTAATGTCAGTCTTATTAAGTTTTGCTTAAATAGAAGATGGATCATAAGAATTTTGAAAATAATTTTAATGAAATAAAAATATATATAATTTGGCTGTGCAGGAATAAAAATAAGACATTTAATTATTTTATTATATATATATATATATATATATATATATACACATGCATACTAAAATAATTATATTCCTTCAAGATTATTGTATTTTTAAAAGGAAGAGGGGAATAAGAAAGAGAAGCAAAATTTATGCTTAAAGCAACAGTAGAAACATTAATAATCCTTAAACTTTATACACAAACACACATATGACACAACAGTGATGTCGAGGCAAAGCAAAGATACAACAATTATTTAAAATGGCATAGCATTTTTAATTAAGTATAAAAAATTAGCTTCTAAAATTTACTCTTGTTGGTGGGGGATTCTTTTATAAGATAAAATTACATGTGCGCACTATGCACGCAATGTAATTGAATTGGAGCACCTGATTTCACAAAATAACAAAATTTAAAAATATATTATAATAATAATAAATTATAAATTAAATAGTTCAACAAAACTAGAATATATTTATATTTATATATTAGAAATCTAAAAGAAAAAAACATTTTTGTGTTTTGATGCACAAATCACATAAATAATAAAAAAACAACTTACAAAAAATTATAAATAAATACACTATAATATAAAATAATTCTGTTTTATACACGTAAAATCAAAAATTCAATTTTACCTAAAACATGACGCATCGATGAATTTTAAAAAAATTAATAAAAAGTCTACATTCATAATAAGAATGACAAGTAATCTACAAGGGATGACGTCTCACTTCAAATCTACTACTTCAATTTTTCAAATAAATCCTGCAATCATCAAGCTACAACTTCAAGCATCTAGTCGTATGATTAGCAAATATGTGTGTGTATGTGTTTGTTTGTTTATTTGTGTGTGTGTGTGTGTGTGTGTGTGTGTGTGTGTGTGTGTATTTGCCCATAATACAATTTGGTGCTTGTAGTTGGATGAAAATGGTTCTTCCTAGAGATATTCTGCTGATTCCCATATAACAGAATGAATCAAGTCAAAAATATACTTATTCCTGACAGCCAATATACTGAATACCAAATAATGCTACCTATTTGTAACCCTCTAATCACAAAAGGAGATTTACCTATTTTAGTCATGGAAGTAGCTTTCTATTTTAGTTAGTTATTATTGCTTTAAAGGATTTGGCGTAACTAACCGAAATAAATAGTAGCACGAAAGCTGATGTTCCAACTATTGCAACTTGTTTTCTACATAACCAATTCTCCCTGTCCAGCAACTACTCATTTAATCCAAATATTATATAAATAATTTATTTTAGATCAAGTGGACATCAAAAGCAGGCCTGATGGGATCAGCATGAGCTTTAATGAAATTAGCTTCCAACAGAACAGTGAATCAAATTCAAATATATGTTTTTGGTCTAAGTAAACTTAGCCAAGATATTTTCTATTTTATGCATCAATTTTACAGTTTTAAAAAAATTATATTTGATTTGAAGGAAATTATTTTTGGTGTATATCAGCAGATATATAAATATATATATATTATAAATTGACAAACATTATATATATATATATATATATATATATATATATATTACTAGATAAATAATTTTATTTGTGTATAAATGTGTTTGAGTGTGTGTTTGTGTGTGTGTGTGTGTGTGTGTCTGTGTATATTTGTTTATTGATTTATATATATTTCTATATCTGCGTATTTTTATTTAAATGTAAGTATTCCAATTTTCTTGCCACTTGATATTGTGCTTGTGATTGAGATTGAGTGGTTTGTTTAGTTTTGGCAAGTAGATGAGTTTGAATCCCATTTGCCCTTGTATACAAGAATAGCTATTTTTATTTTTTTTCTTCAAAATTTAAGGATAAATGAGTTGATGAATTTAAGTGTACAATATTTTATTATTTTAGAATATGTTATTTTTTTTTAGTTATAAAATACTTGCTGTGCATAATGCCGCATACTCTACATGTACATCCTTTCATTCCTCTATATCAAATTAAGTTCTGTTGGAAAACAAACATGATGTTATTTGATAAAATGAAGAAAGAACCCAAAGTAATCTTAAAGATCATAAAAACTAAACTTTTTATTATATTTTGACAAATATGTAATAGTTTAGTGCATCCTTATAGATTTTTTTTGTACAATTGTTGAAATAGTGTTTTACATTACATATAAAAATAAGTCTTCTTGGTCCCTCATTTATAAAAAAAGTTATTTTCATCTTGAAATTTATATACTGATAATAATAATTTATTTTTTGTTTCATAACACTTTTTTTTGAATGATTACTCTTTGAATATCTTGTATCAAATGCAAGTCAGCATTGGTTTACACCATTTCTACAACACCAACATTGATCCCCAAGCCCTTTAGAGCATTATTGTTTCTTTTGATCACTCACATGGTCGGTCGTGTCATATTGCTCCTCAAGTTGTTCAATGTGTCGTGTCCTCTAATAAACTTTTAGTTGAGATAATAAAGAAGAAAGCTTGTGCTCTTACTGCTAAATAACCAAGATCCATACTCGCGATTTCACAAGTGAACCTATGTTTCTCAATCTCTCTCAGACTTAATTTTCAGAAAAGTATAGAGTTCAACTTTTGTTGCATTAACTACTAGTGGTCACTTTTATGTTTCCTTCCTAGATAAGTTTTTGTAATGTCAAAAGTTGGCAAGTGAACTTCACCTTTTCCACATCATTAATTCTTTTGGGATTTTCAATTTTTTTTGTAAAAGGATAATTTCTTATTTATAATTAATCACAATCCAAAATTTCTATAGCTAATATTGTATTTATTGGCTAGTATATTTTATAGGTATTTTTAATAAATTTTCTATTTAAATTATCACACCATGTTCTTTTTTTATAATAGTAGCATCAGTGGCATAGTTAATTAGGATAATAATTTTTATGGTTAATATATGCCTATTGAATTTTGTTAAAGACTAATAAAATTCTTAAGGTCTATGGTTTTTACTATGGTATTATGGTGTATTTAACACATATAGTGATTACTATTCTCATGTACTATTTATTGTAGAAGTGAAGTAAATGACTATGAAATTTGGAGTATATATATTTTTGGAATATATTTTCATTATAAAAATAAAGATAAAAAGTAATTTTAAGGAAAAATAATTTCTTAGATGCACTTGAAAAAAAGCTCACTAAGATTTTTGAAGATAAGTGGAATGAGATTAATTTTAATGTAATTATTTAATCTACATTTGGCACTAACTGATTGAGTGTTGTTTCATGCAATATAAAGCAAATTAGCAAATTAATTTTAGATATTATTACAAGATTATATGAGATAAAGTCACTTCACAACAAGAACTTCTTAAAGAAGTGATTCTACATTATTTGAATGATGAAATCTATAATCATAACTAATCATATCAACTAATCAGTATGAACACTCTATTTTATCAACTGACTATGTTGGGTCATAAAATAGAAGAAGTTTAATATGCTAAATTCTAATTTAAAGTCTACCTAATACATATAATTAATTCTTCATTGATCTGACTAATGGTATCCTTACGAATTATTTAGTTTTCAATGATATTACAACTACTATCTTAGAAAAATAAAACATAAAAAAATCAAGACAAACTAACTATGTTGGGTCATAAAATAGAAAAAATTGAATATACTAAGATTCTACTTCAAAGTCTACCTAATTCATATAATTAATTTATCATTGATCTAACAAATGGTATCCTTATAAACTATCTAGTCTTTAATTATGTTACAACTGCAATGTTAGAAAAAGAAAACATTTTATAAAATAAGGAGGACAAACATGTAAGTTCACATAAAGTAGAAAGTTTGATTGTAAATTGAGTGAGATCTACAAAACGTATCCATAGTGGGAGTTAGAAGGATAAAATCAAGAAATAAGAAAAATATTAAGTACCATAACTATGGCAAGAAATTATACTTTCAAAAAAATTATTGGTACATGAAGAAGAATAAGCGATGTTGAATCATCAATTACTAAAGGAAGTATGGTAAGCTTCAAGGATGATGGCAATCTTTTATATAGTAAGACAATAATAATGGTTGAAAGTAAAAAGTAGTTTGTTGATGTTTGGTTCTATACACATGACATCTCAAAAAAAAAAGGTTCCAAAAATATAAACTAATATAAGAAGATTCTATACACGTGTGTAGATAAATATATTTATATTTATCCTATATTTTAATACAGAATCAATTTACTCGGTTTTTGTACGCTAGACGCACACATTTATATATATGATATGGTGTGGGTGGGTGGGTGTGTGTGCGTGCGTGTGTGTGTGTGTGTGTATTCTTATTTAAAAAAATAAAAATGCCATAATGTTCAAAAAAGAAAATCATATATATCATGAAACAATAGTTTTCGAATTCAATAGTTGCTATTTTTGCTTTTCTAAAATGAAAAAAATTCTAATTTTTTGATTTCGAACACTCTACATTTTTTGATTTTGTAACAAGTCTTAAATCAGAAAGCAATGTTTTCAAATTTAACGTGATCAATATATAATTATTATGTTTTCTACATATATTCTAAGCTTTAGAAACATGACCAAATTATAAATATTTTTATTTTTAGATCATTAAACATAAAATTTCCTAAAATTATATCATTTTTCCCCTTAACATTTGTATGGTTTTTTTTATTTAGTAAAAAGATTGAGCTCTCCACATTAATATGAGCCCTCTAATCGATACTTTAATTAAATAAAACTAAAATATGAAAAAAATCACACAACAAACCATTTTACATTTAAACTATACAATTAATCAATTTATTTCATTTAATAAAAAAAATTGTCACCAAAACACAAACAAAACTAATGCAAACTTTTATAAAAGGATGCTTACATATATATGTTTATAAGTGTGTGTGTGTGTGTGTGTGTGTGTGGTTATGTCTAAATATATATATTATAGTCCACTCCACCAGTTTGAACAGTTGAATAAATATCTAATGAATTCTTTGGAATTAATTTGAGCATTGTATGTTTTATACTCTTAATTTGTTTGCTCATAATTCTAGTACTTAATATTTCTATGCTTCAATCTTGTTTTAGTAATTATATATTTTTATTTGAATTCAACTCCTTTAATAAATATACTTATTAATTTTGGAGTCTTACTATAATAATAATATTAATAATATTAAAACACTTTTAATATTAAAAGTAATGATCAATATCAAACAATTCATAATTATTACTTAAGTTATAAGATCATCTCCAACCATACTTAACAAAATAGCTACTCAAAATATATTTAAATATTAAATTCACTAATTTAGATAACAATTTTTTAGAATACACTCCAATCTTACTCTTTATTTTACACCTAATTTCTAATAATTTTTAAAAAGTCAAAACATGTATAGAGATAGAAAAAAAAAGCAAAGAATTTGGAGAGCTAAAATGGCTCTCTAAATTTGTTGAGTGATATAAGTAAACTAGAAAATAGAGAGTTGAGTAGAGAGTAAATTGGATAGGATTTTGTGTTTAGTTAGCTAAAATAGTTAAAGTAAATAAATAGCTAGCCCGTTGGAAATATTCCAATAATGTCATGTTCGACACTACTATGGATGTGATAATATTATAAGGATTTTGTTATGATTATTCATATTACAAAGAAATAAAAATAATCATAACATTGGAATCATCTTTAAGAAGAAGAAATATACTTTATAATAATCTTGTAATTTTTCTGATTGCCTACAATAATAGGAGCCACTAGTAACCATGCAACATTGCACAGTGGGGCATCGAACTCAATAATCATAATTATACATCATTGTGGTGATTTTCCAGAATGTTGTGCACGCCAATGTGGTGATTTACCACATTGTGTTGTGCAAGCAATGTTGTGATTTACCACATCCTGTTGTGCATGCAAGTGCCCCACCGTGCCATGGTGGAAATTAAAAGTTTTTGTGCATAAAATATAAGTTTGAAGAGAGAAATGAATTTAGTAGGGATATAGAATGGGATTACCTTTTCATAAGGATCTGAGTAATTTCAAGTTTTCTCATTTGAGATCCTTAATATATAATTATTTTTTAATTTTTTGGAAGTTTTAATTTTTTTTTTATTTTTTTGAGTTCTATTTAATCACCACCCATTAATATTTACAACATAAAATAAAACAAACATATTCATTCATAAATAGCTAATCTAATATCTAATACATTCAAAAGACACAAAACCTAGACCCATTCTATTTTGGTAAAATTCTCAAATCTACCCTAGAGATGAAGAGTTTGAGAGTAGTTCTCACCAACTCTATAGATTATATTAAGTCTTGTATCCCTTTCTTGCTTGGGGAACTCTTAGAGAGTTTAAAATTCACCCTCACAATTTAATAGTTGATATGGCTTTTTTGTATCATGGAGAAGAGGAAGAAGAATGAAAGATCTCTTTGAATTTTCTATCTTCTCCTTATATACTTATACGATTCTACAATATTCCAAGTAGAAAGTTGTTACTTTAGAATAAAGTCACAACTTTCATAAGAAAGTCATAAGTTTGGCATTTGTCTCTTATAAATAAGGTCATGACTCTAGAAGATAATCACAAGTCTAGATTGCATCCCAATCTTTTTGTAACATGACGTCATTGTGCTACCAAAAACCTTGACTTGGGTTTAATATCTCAATAACAAGAAGCTATAGTATTGTGAAGTGCCTATGAATTCTTGAATTTGATTTTTTAAAATAAAGGTTCATGATGCTAGAAAATTCTCATGACACTGTGTAGAATACATGATATTGACATTGGTCTTTTTGATCATTATATGGCCATGACATTAAAATGTCTTGTGTATCCTATGATCATGGCTTTGGAAGATTGCCGAGACACAATATTTGCCCTTATATGTCTTCAAGTGCTTGTGGTGTTGTGGAGGGCCAAAACACTAGTTTTCTCTTTTCTCATATTTCATATCATTATGGCTATGTAATAATGCTATGACACTATCAATTACCTTAAGCATGAAAGTTATGGGTTTTCTTTCCTTTGAAGATAAGAGTCATGATCTTGAGAAATGATTATACTCGAGATTTTATTATCCCAAAAGTGTTTAGTATTCCAAAGGTTTGAAGATAAAAGTCATGACCACAACACTAGTAATGTCCTTTGTATATTTTAGTATCCCAAAAGTTATAGCACTAAAGATTGACTGCATATTTGGCTTGAGTAATATTGATTATGTAACTTTTTCTAGCTCAAAAATTATGATTTTGTAAAAAAGTTACATCACTAACTTGAGACTATCGAGTATTGAGCCATAATAAAGATGATGTGATTGCACTTGCGCTTAGCCATAACTTTGAGCATCAATAGTGAACTTGATTATTATGACATAGAATTAATATCAGTCATATATATTTTACAAAATAGGTATGACAGCTACTCCATGATAGCATCACAATCATTATGAATGTGTTACATAATGGAAAGATTGAGCTAATAAGTTGGTAAGGTCATGATGTACAAGGATTATAATGATCAATTAGATAAAATTTTGTCCAAGAATGAATGCTAAAACTCTGTAAGAATCAATATTCTACCTCTTCTATTAAACACCTCTAAAATACTTTTGATTTTATATAGTGTTCACAAGATGTGTGCATAAAGCCATGAGACTCCGTGAATGAATAAAATTTCATGTACCACTCCTTTGAGACCATACAAGCTTTTGTTTAATTTGCAAACAAGATATTCCTTCCTTTCTATAATCAGTCCCTCAGGCTGATCCATGTAGAAAGATATGAAGTTCACGTCACCATGAAGAAATATAGTCTTCACATTGAGTTGATTAATTTCTAAGATCATGTTAGCAGCCAAACTCATAACTACTAACCTAAGAAAATATCCCAACAAAATCAATTTTTTTTGACTAAATCATTTGACTAATAACCAAGTCTTGTATCATGTTTGAAATTTTTATCACTGAGTTTTAGTCTAAAGAGCCAACTATTTTTCAAAGCCCGGTTCTTTTTTAGTAAGGTAGATGAGTCAAACAGGCTGAGCAGCTTGGGCACATCAAATGGCTTGGCTTAGTTCAACTGTGCTTGGCCAAGCATGACATGGTCCACAATCATGCCTCATGTCGGGCCATGCTGCCCCATGGCACAGGTCATGTCATGCTAGGCCAGCATGAACCATGTCTCATACCTGGATATGCACAACCTATGTGCCTAGTCCAGTGGCATGATCCACTAGCTTGGCATGGCTGGGTTTTTGCTTGGGTGATCTAATATTTTTAAAACAAATGGCCACATAAACCAAAGGTTACCTACGTGGATTATTATAATTAGCCTTCCACTTAAGCTAGGCACTATTTCATTTTCACGCAATAGGTTTCACAAGCATGGTTTGATAGTTGACACGGTCATGCACTTAGCCATGCCACTATGCCATGTTGGGCTGGTGGATCGTGCCATCGTGCCATGTCTAGCATGGCATGGGAATTATACCATTCTATGTCTATCACAACATGGTGACATGACCATGGCTAGCAAAAACCAGCCATGCCGGCATGTTAGTGCCCATTTGACACCCCATGATAAGGGTATTAGATCATAAGTTTGGTTAACGTGAAGAGATTTCATCTCTTCTTGCATCGCCGAAAGCTATTCCTTTTTATTCTAAGAAGAGATTTCCTATTGAAAGGTCTCAGGCTAACATGCACCCATTAGTAATATGTAATCTCAGAGTCTATTGGGTATCTTGTAAGACCCAGATGATCTTCTCAATTCAGGCTGAGATGTATCATGATGAACAACTAGGTCATGCCTAGTTCCAACTAGAATATGATCTCTCACCTCCTCAATAGATATATCTTAGGGCTCAATGATATCATATATATCATTGGCTCTAAAATTTTAATAGCATCCTAAGGCTCAAAAATATCAAATGGCTGCTCAATTCCTCCGCTTTGATCAGATTGATTTCAAGAAGAAACCAACATTGAATCTATGCAAATAGAAATCTTTATGGTTTCATTCTTATCTCTGCTAAGATGATTGTCATCCATAATCTAGTTCGATAAAAAATTTATATCTTTTATTCAAACAAGTTTCTTGACAATTGAATCCCATGGTCTATCCCCAAATTCTTTGATTCCATAGCTAGTTAAGGTACATGGACATAAAGTTTCATCAAATTTATATCATTTTATCTTTTGGAGTATGAACAAAAGCTTTGTAGAGAAAAACTTATAAGTAATCATATGAGATATCTTTTATGGTCTAGATTTTATTTGGAATATTTTCATCCAAGATGATTGAAAGGTACATGTTGAATATATGAACAGCTATATGCATAGCTTTTCCCTAAAATTCATTGAGAAAATGTGTATGAGAAAGTATGCACTGAACTCTCCTATTAATAGTCCAATTCATCCTCTCAACAATGTCATTTAATTGTGACAACTTGGCTAGTATCTTTTCATGTCTAATACCATGGTAGACATAATAGCATGAAAATCTTGAAAGATATAAAAAACTTAATCTTTCATTTTTAGTGTATATGCCACACCTTCTTAGAGTGGTCATCAATGAATGTAACAAATTAAATGTCCCTACCGAGTGTTCTTCTCTACATAGACCAGACATCAGTATGAATTATATCGAAAATATTTGATCTTTTCTAGGATGGAAGAGAATAGAAAGGTGGTCTATGATCTTTTCCTGTCATGCAATCCATACCCTCATCAAGAAAAGATCCATGGTCAAATAGTAATATATTCTTTCTAGCTAGAAAGTTGAAGGCCCTTCTCACTCACATGACCAAGTTTCTTGTGTCAGAGATCAATGTTGCTCTTATGATGAACAATATTTGCCAAATCTTCACCCTAGACACTCTTACCTAAGTGACATACAAAGTACTCACCTTCTTATCCCTCACAATGACTAATGAACCCTTGACCAACTTCTACCAGTTGTCACCAATAGACATATGGTTCATATAAATATCCGATACATATCGAACATCTTTCAACACTAGCTGATATCCTATTTGTATATGTAGACAAATATCTCACATGCCTATAATTTGTGATGTTCCATAATTACTCATCTTTACTATGCCATAATCACGAGGGGGGTAGGCAATAAAGAAGTCAATATGCAGAGTAATACGAAATGATAAACATAATTCAATAAACCAATCACCCTCCTGAGATATAAGATTAGTGGAATTATCATCGCTAATCAATATCAAGCCACCTTCTGAGGTGACATTGGCCTCTCCTTTATGTCTATCTTCTCTTGTGTGCTATTGTTATAGTCTTTTCCAAGAATAACATTTTTTTATATGTCCCAACTTTTTATAGTGGTAATACTTGACTATTTTTCTACTTTGCAACATGTATTTGTAAAAATGTGTTTTCTATCAGACTGTGTGTACCTCATAGTGCTCCTCTCATATCTCTCAGAAACAAGAATACCATGAGAAACTCTCTCCTTCTCATTTTTCCTTGCTTCTTCGAACAATAAATATTCTAAGGCAACATGTATTGAGATGATACCTCCAGGTAGTGACATACTCAGGAAACCCACAAAGTTATCCTAGCTATCTAGTAGTGAGCACAACATTAGACAAGCTAATAGCCCATCTTCTTGGAGCATTTTCATGGATGAGAACTAGTTCACCAACCCTTCAAAATTATTGATATGTACCAACATTAGATTATCACCATTGAACTTTAAGTTAAATAGATGTCTAATAATCAATATTTTATTTCTAAACATATTTATTTCAAACAAAGACTCTAGCTTCTCCTATAACTTGTTTGCCCTCATTTCTTCTGCAATATCTTGATAAGTATCACAACTTATTGATTATCAAATTGTTGAGATAGTCCTAAAATATAAATCTTCTTATTCTTATTCACTCAGCTTTTCAAGTGTCACTCTTTTCCTCACTGGGTCATACTACTATTTGACTATATAGCAGTCATTTATTTTATTTTTTCAAATAGAATCATTGGTCATAGTTAACTTTATTATTATAGAATTATCCTCCATAATAATATTGACCACAAGTAATCAACACAAAAATAAATCTTAAAATATGACCAAAATCATTATATTGATATCAAAATAATCGAATATCAAAAAAATGATAATGATTAAACTAAATACGATCACAAGATCAATGAAGAACATCCTCCTCAATAGAAGTTCAGATATATTTTTTGGGTGGAAATAGAACTGTGATCAAATACCAGTTGTGGGGATAGGATGTTTGGACCATGATTTATTCGAAACCATAATGTATAGAGAATAATGGTTGATTAAACAACGAAAGCAAATAATTAACATCCCAAAATAAAGTGTTAGGTAATTCTGCTTCTAATGATTATGATTTTAGTGATTCAGAAGAAGAGAATAACAAAAAGACAACAAATGATATATATATATCCACAATCACAATCCAACAAAGCCACGACAAAATTAAAAAATCACAACAGAAAACATGAAATAACATGGTTCACTAGTCATCTAACACAACTAGCTACATCAACCAGAAAAATACTTATGCATTTACAGATTAAAACCAAATCAGAAAGTTCTTACAGTTTGAGTAGAAATAGCCGCGAAGAAAAATCACGCAGAGAGGAGAAAACTAAAATGAACAGTTCCACACGCAGAATTATAGTAGTCGAAAAACATAAATAAAAAACAATTTATATCAATAAAAGTTTCTCGGTTTAATTAACTAGAGCAGGTTGGATCACTTAGACGAACCGGGTTTTGCTCCACAAATATTTCAGCCCACTGACCGGTCAGCGGGACCTCATTTTACTCTTAATATTTTCTTTCCTTTACTTACATGAAAATATTAAAATAGATCCATATTCGATTATACAAAATAGATAATCAAAATAAATTATATACTACATAAATAAAAAAATATCAATGAAAAAGAAGTAACAATAATACTAAATCGAACAATAAAAATTATAGATTTCTTCATACATACTAGAAATAAATGAAGCACAATATGCCCAAAAATTATATTTTGGACTAAAATTAGAGGTGTCAATTGGGTGGGGTGGCTTGGACCTTGCCTAAAGCCCGACCCGGTTAAGTCATGCCTGGCCCAGCACGGCATGGTCCAAGACCATGCCCATGCTGGGCAGACTCTCGTCATGACTCGTACCATGCCATGCTGAGGAAAATCGGCATGCATGTCATGCAAGGCACGACCTATGTGCCCGGCACATGGACATGACAAGGACAACATGTGATGCCCGATGAGCAACACGACAATGATGTGATATGTGCCAGGTGATGGGTCGATGTGGCGAAGCCCAATTGGCGAAGGCGCGTGATCCTATATCTAGGTTAAGAATTATCTTAACCTAGAACTAGCACAAACATACATTTGGATTATCTTAAACCAATTGGCATGCCCTGCATGAACTAGCCTGAGATTAGGTTGATTTTCGGTGGCAGGCCCTATTGGGCCAGCCTTCCAGTGAACTATGTCATGTCAGGCATGATATTTTTACTGTTGCATGCTATGCCAGGCACGACATGTGGGCACATACGGGCCTGAAAAAAATGCATCGTGCCGGGCCGACTCGACCCGCCTATTTGACACCTATAACTAAAAAATATTTTTTTAGAGATATCAAATCCTAAAGATTAGAAATCTAGTACAAACAAGTAAACTTTAGATTTTAGGATGAATATTCTGGATCTCTTTATTTTTTTATTCTTTAGGTGATAGGTTCGATTCGATGGATTTATAGCTCAAAATAAACAAAGTGATAGCATTGTTATTTCTTGACTGAAAGAGATTCTATCTATAGCTTTTAAATTTTCAAAATTATCCAAAGTTTAATTCATTACGGTATACACTTTTATATAACAAAAACCAGCAGATTCTACACTACACACTTAAACAATGCATTTATTATGATTATATATATATAAGATGCACACATAATATACATAAATGCATACATTATAATTTAAATACAATCATTTAAATATATAAATTACAATATTAAAATTAATGTGTGGAGAAGAGAGGGATGAAAACCAAAAATAAAAACGATTAATTAATTCAACAAAATTTGTACAAAACCCTTCTACCACAAGTCCATTTTCTAAAAAAAAAATTACAAGATGCCCCTCCTATTTTTTTTTTCACATGTTGCACATAAAAAATGCAAACTCTGTTTTTTAAGGAACCAAATGGGGATACTTCCTTATCCAATAGAGCACCACACACTACACATAATGTCTTCACACATTATCCCAAAAGTATCTTAAATTGACAAATAATATAATAAAAATATTTGAAGAGTGAATACAAATTAACGATACAACTCAAAAAATGTCTATCTTTCCAGGGTGTCTCAAAAAATATTTGACGAGTAATACTTTCCTCATAAATCTTCAATAAAATATAGCATGCTTAGTGAAAGTCCTAATTCCCTTGACTATTTTGGGATGTACAAAAATCTTGATTATGAAAACTTTTGTTTAGTCGACTTCTAAACCAGCTACAAAAATTTTGTGCACAAGAACAATGTCATATGTTACCATAAAATGATATTTTTTCCAATTAAAAAATAAATTTTTATCATTGCATCTTTGAAGCACTATTTCTATATTGAAGGAAATAATCAAAATTAGCTCCATATACTATGAAATCATCCATGAATATCTCCATAATCTCCTCCATCAAATCTAAGAATATTGACATCATACATATTTGAAATATAGTCAGAGCATTACATACCCCAATTGACATTCTTCTAAAAGCAAAAGTACCATAAGAGTAAGTAAATGTACTTTTCTCATAATCTTCATGTGCAATGTCAATTGGTTATATCTTAAATATCAATGAAGAAAATAAAAGTGAACATATCCTGTAAGCTTGTCTAATATCTGATTAATGAAGGGCAAAGGAAAATGATCTTATCTGATTATAGAGTTTAATTTTTGATAATCTAGGCATACCCTCCATCCTATCATAGTTCTTGTAATTATTAGCTCATTATTTTCATTTCAAGTTACATCGAGCTCACCCTTCTTAGGAACCACATAAATTGGGCTCACCCAAGGGTTGTCTGATATTGTATATAGAAATCCAGTATTCAACCATTTAGAACTTTTTTCTAACAGCATCCTTCAATACAAGGTTTAGTCTTCTTTGATGCTCAATTGAAGTCTTTGTATTATCCTAAAATAAGATTTTATGCATACAAATTAATGGATTGATACCCTTTAAATCTTCTATCTACCAAGTAATTGATTCCGTATATTTTCTTAATACCATTAGTAGCATTTGTTCTTCCACCTCATTCAATGCAGCAGATATAATCATATGTTTATCCTTTTCTAATTCTAGGAAAGCTTACTTCAATGACTAGGTACTTTTTTTTAATTCAACCAGTCTATACTTATCTCTTATTGAGTTGCTTTGTTTTCTCTACTGCAAGAATCCTTCAGTACCTAGCTTTAGAGAGAAAACCAAGACCAAGAGGAGAGAGAGAAGAAAGTGAGGGAGGAGTTAATAGATTTGAACGAAAGACTCAAATCTCTTATTTCATTTATACAAATTTTTTTATTAAAAATATATACTTATTTTGTATTTTTAATGCTTTTTTAAAATATAAATGGACAGAAACCTAACAACCATTGGATTTTCTGCCCTACCCATTGGAATTGTATCCAATGGAATGGATCATTATATATATAATTCAATAGAGGTTTAAAGATGCTTTATAATAAAAAGCTACTTATAGAGCTCAAATTGGTAAATCTATTTTTGTGTGAGCATTATGTTATAATTAAGTAGCATATATTAGCAATCTCTATATTGGTTTCCCGACATAAGTGCATTCTAGACTTAATTTATTTTGATAAGTAGGAATTATAGGTAATATCTATGAGAAGCAAAGTACTTTATAACTTTCATTGATATTTATTCTAAGAGATGTTGAATGTATCCAATCAAGAAGAAATTGGATTAAGTGCTTGAGGACATATAATAAAACAAAACATACATATGATAAGTTCCTTATTCTTTTTAAACATGAAAGTATTAAATGATAGTTCACAGTCACATACATGTCACAACAAAATAAAGTAGTTGAATAGATGAATGGAACTCTTAAAGAATGGTTGAGAGCTATGTTGAATAATATAATTCTTATCAACTCATTTTAGGAAGAAGCAACTAATATTGCTTATTATGTGATAAGTTGGTTATCATCAACTATAATTAATTTAAAGATATTGAAGATGTGGACTCGTAATTCAGTAGAAGACTTCACTTTATATTCCATTAGATATTTTGCATATGTGATGTACAACACTCAAGAAAGAAGAAATCAACTACAATTACTTTATTAGTAGCTTGTCAAAATCAACTATAATTACGTTATTAGATATAAAATCTGGAAAAAATAATAGATTGTCAAAATAATAGCTTGTCAAAATAATAGCTTGTCAAAATCAACTACAATTACTTTATTAGTAGGAATATAATCTGCATGTAATAAAGGAATATTACATGTGGGATACCATTACTCACAAGGTTATTATTAGTAGGGATATAATCTTTGTATAAAATCAATTATAAAGAAATGATAAAATAATAGTTTGTCTGAAAAAGTTTCACAGACTACAATTATACAGATGAAAATTAATCTGACATAAAAAATTAAAATTTCTATGGAGGAAGCACCAGAGCACAAGATACAAAAACAAATCAAGTCTAAGATTCTAGAAGTTAGTCAGCTAACTTTTGAAAGAAGAGAGCCAGCTTGACACTTAGAGCATTTTATGGAGAGTAATACATCATATTATCTTTTAATAGATGATGAATAGCCATTAATATTTTATGAAGCTACAAATAGCTTAGATATATCTTTATGTATGGTAGTAATGCGCGAACAAAATGAAGTTTTACATAAGAATAAAGACATGAAGGCTAGTACTATTACCATATGAAAGAAAAGCTATTGATAACAAATAAGTGTACAAGATCAAGAAAAATATCAATTATCAAGTAGAATAGTATAATACAAGATTGGTGATAAAAAATATAGAAAGAAGACATTGAGTTAAATAAGATTTTTTTCCTAGCAGTTCATCTAATAACAATCAAAGTAGTCATGATTTTATGTGCTATGTTCAATTTATAATTGGAGTAGTTGGTTGGAAAAATTATATTTCTTCATGAAGAACTAGATGAGAAAAAATTTATGATACAACCATAAGGTTTTTGCTGAAATATGGAAAGAGAATTTTGTTTGCAAGTTAAATCAAATCTCTATACTATCTTAAACAGGTTGTGATATGTTGGTATAAAAGATTGGATTCTTTTATTATTAGTTTTTGGTATAATAGAGTTGGGTCTAACTATTATACATATTACAAAATATTTGATGATGAAAACTACTTATCATTTTGTTATTGTACATAAATGACATGTTGATGGTAGGCTTTAACAATTATCGAATCCAAGAATTCAATACATAGTTAGATAGTGACTTTTATATAAATGACTTGGGACTAACAAACACAATTCTTAAGTGTCCAGATTTATCAAGATACAAATAATATGAAGATGTGACCTTCTCAAGAGAACTATTTTAATAAAATTTTATGATACTTCAACATGCAAGATAGTAAGCTAATTTTTACCTAACTTCTTGTCGATTTTAAATAATTCTCAAGTATGTATCCTAGCATTGAAGAAGTTTGATGTTCAATATGATTTCTACAAAACTAGATATTACACAAATAGCAAGAGCAATTAGTCTATTTATAGAAAATCTTGGTAGAGAATTTAGAATTAAATGAAGAGGGTTCTTAGATAACCTCAAATGATGAATTAAATTATAGAGGTTTGAATCTTATTGTTATATGCTATGTTGATTTAGGATTTGGGGGGTAAATTCAAAATAGCAAGTTTATTATTAGCTATGTGTTTACTCTTACTAGAGAAGTTATATATTGGGTTTCAAAGCTATAGTCTATCATATTTACTTCTATGACAAAGACTAAGAATGGTGTGGCCACACATGCTAGTAAAGAGATAATCTGATTTTAGATGTTATTGAAAAAGTTTTGTCACAAACAAAAGAAAACTACTTTATTTTTTTATAGTTAGACCCCTCTACACTTCATAGAAAATCTAGGATTTCAATCAAAATCAAAATATATTAGAGTACATTATCACTTTATATATGAAAAAACTAAATAAAGAAGAATGAATATGTAAAAGATTCTTACTAATGAAAATATATCATATGTTATGATCAAGCAGATCAACACTAATAATTTATATCATGATAGAACCTCCTATGACTTAGCAATAATAAGGAAGTATCTAAAGAAGATGAAATTCAACTAAGAGAATATAATATCAAAAGGAATATTTATGTTGATATGTGAACTTCACCTTGCCTACATCAGAAATCCCAAAAGGGATTTTTGCTTTTTTCTTCTACAAAAAATGATTACTCCTCATTTGTAATCTATTCAAATCTAAAGTGTCTTTAGATTGTATTTTATTTATTGTCTAGTTTATTTTGAAGTATTGTAGTTAAATTTTATATTTAAATTTATTGCTATGGATTTTAATTTTATAATAATTAATGACAATTAATTCTTATTAATATATTGTCATGAAGTATTATGATATGAAAATTAGTAATTATGACATGAAAATTAATGAAAATCTTGTTGAAATTTGAGGATTTGGAAGATGAGATGGAAGCCAAGTCACAATGTTCAATTCGCAACACCATGTAAATTGACATAGTAATTATGAAAAGTTGCTCTTGTATAATCTAGTTAACAACACCTTACATACCAAACTAAAAAAATGGAATTTAATTTTATCACATTCGAATTTTAACTTATTACAAGAAATCAGACACCAAAACAACCACCAATTCACAACACTTAACAAACTAAATCATAAGTCTACTCATAGAAATCAATTTGTAACATCTTTTTAAAACCATTCTTAATTGAGCAATAGCAATTTAGCTATCATAATTCAGTTCAAGAAATCTATGAGTTAAATTTTTAATAAAAAGGAAGAAGACGAGAAAGTAAACAAAAAATATACTTCAAAACCAATTCTTAAACTCTTACATGATAAGTTAAAACATATTTATTTGAAGTAAAACTTAATATTTATGCTAGTAAATTCTACATTCTCATCTAGCTAGTGAGATGATTTGATAATTATGTTGAAAAAAATATAAATGATTTATTAGGTGGACAATTTCAGCTATTAAAGGAATTAATCAATTGGTTTGTGTGGATAAAATTTACTTGGGTGGAGGTGCATGTAGACAAAATTATGCAACCGAATAGCAGGCCAAGTCAAATGAATGAAAAAGAGATGAATTAGAAGGAAATACCAATTGATCTAATCCAATCTTTTAATCTTCTCAATAGTTTGAAATTGCCTTTTTTTTATTATTCTAAATTGGAAATATCTTGATAATAGCTAATATTTGTTGTAATAATTCCATAAAAATAATTATCTATTGGATTGTATTGTATCATGTTTTTGTGAATTAAATAATTCTAGCATTCTTTATTTCACATTTTTTTATTCTTACATTTTTTCATGCTATCAGGGGAGCCAAAAACTAGCATCTTAATATGTATTCCTCTACTTTGTCCACTAGAACAATTGCTTATTTTTTTTATCATTAATGTTATTATACTTAACAAATATTATTTGTATCACATTTACTGCTAAAAATTATCCAATTTGGAAGGAACAAATAATACTATTTATGTGGCTAGAATCTTTATTTTTTTTCTTGATGATTCTTCCAAAATTCCTTCCTACATTATTTCTTTATGGTTTGATACAAATATGGCCATTAAAATTCAACGTCCTACACACTCTCAATGAGTGTGACATGATGATTTCATCTTAAACAAGCTCATATGTTCCATGTACAAGGGTCTCTTAGCCCAAGTTCTCTCATACCACCTCTATTAGTGTTTGGTATCTTCCATAAACAAATTTCTCATAACAATCTAAAACCTGTGCCATCTAGGTTGAGACTCAACTTGTCTATCCCAAAAAATAAACTAATCTATCATTAATTATTTTCTTTACATCAACAACTCAGCTAATTAACTTTCTAAGATTGGTAAGCTGCTAGGGCTAGACAAAGTCATTTATTTTGTTCTGTTGGCTTCAAACATGAATATGATTAACTTTGTGTCATATATTTGTGATTTTGTTGACTATGTCACACATTAATAATTGGTGTAGAATAACACTTTCAGTAATGAATGATATCATTATTCTGTGTGAGGGGGGCACTTACTCATTAAATCATAATGACACATATCATTATTCTTCAATTGTGTGCCAAGTTCGTGGAAACCTCGCCACTCCGCTCATAGATACATCATATCATCATTTTAATCACACCTATCAAAATCCATCTTGATCTCATCATAAACAAGTCTAGTCCACAACTTATAATAGAAGCTTAGAAAATGATTGCCAAATGAACGTATGTGCAACTCACCATATTTCATATGAGTATAACCCTAAAAAATGATCACAATGATGGCACACCCCAACTTCAATTTGGAAATGATCAATGTTTGTAGATCTTCAAGTTTAAGTTCAATTAGTAATGCATCTTCTCATTTCTTATGATTATAACCCTAAAAAATGATCACCATATTTCATATGATTATAACCCTAAAAAATCAATTATTAATGCATCTTCTCATTTCTTTGCATTAAATCATGTCCTCTTGATTCCTCATTAAAAAAAAAGACTTAGTTCAAGTATTTTGTAAATCAAATCCACCAGATCTTTTATATTCAAAAAAAAAAAATCAGTTCAAAAATTGTGCATTGATACTAATTTTTTTTTGTGTTTCTTAATACATTACACATATTTCCATTTCAAGGATTGCACATTGAATGTCATTCATTAATACCAAGTTAACAATGGTTTATACCACTTCACCAACATAAACATTCATCCCCAAGCCCTTTTGAGCAATATTATTTTTTTTTGATCAATTACATTGTCAACTAGGACATGTTGCTCCTTAAGTTGTTCAACATGTCATGTCGTCTCATAAACATATATATGATAAAATAAATAAAGGTGCTATGTTCTTTTATTGCTATATAATCAAGATTCATAGTATGTTATTTCCAAAGCCACCTTATTTTTCTCATGCTCTCTTTAAGACTTAGTTTTCACAAATGTATCCTCAAATATAGGTGCTCGGTATTATGTTAGCACCTAGATAAGTTTTAAACAATCCTATGCTTCTTTCTTAATAAATTAAAGTTTGATGTTGCGTGTTTTTTTCTTCATTTTCAATAATTGGTCAAAATACAATTTCAACAAAAAATAAAGGTTATACAATTTGATTAGTATCATGAGTATCAAATGCTCCATAATAATTTTCAAAAATATGGCATCACATATCTTATCATCTATTCCCACACTCACCAACACATGAGCTCCATTGAACAAAGACATAGACAAATTGAGGAATTGGGTCATAGTCTTTAAATGAGACTATGTAATAAACTATGTAATATATATATTAGCCAAATATTATACTAGCCAAATATTAATCTATAAATGTATCCTCCAACATTCTTGTTCAATAATTTTCTACTTACCTTATAATCTATAAATGAGACCCTTATTTTTATTAAGAGTCTTCATATCTATATATTAGCCAAATATTAAACCGTGCAATAAACATAAATGGGATTTTTAAAACAAATCATATGTTTACATAGGCTTTAGTGTTAATCATCATGGGTAGAAGAGTAATGTCATTTTTTGATGAATAATTTTTTCTTTATCAAATCATTTTCTCACCTGTACCATCTTCAATGTAAAATTCTTTTACACATGTAACCATGCATTTAAATCTCGAAATATCTAATTCTTCTAAGGTAATTGATATGCATGTGAAATTACCACTTGAAATTATCCTTACATGCCTCAAATATCTTTTCAACCATACTATTAATTACACATCAACATCATTCAAATCTCACCACAACATAACAAAACACTAGCATGCATGATACAAAATTGATATATCATAACTAATAACAATGAAATAAAATCTCCACATTTTCATGTAATTATAAATATTGCATTTGATGCTCTTTTATGCAATGGAACAATGTCACAAGTGGTTGCTATTATTGTATGTAGCATACCCAACAGTTAAATCATAAGGTGCTTTTAAAGTATATTTTGATCATCTTTCATAAAGAAAATTTAACTATTATGATTGTTTTGTTATATGTGTAATATGAATAACCATAACAAAACCCTATGAAATAGTAAATTCAAAACTAATATGTTCAAAGTGATAACAAAATATTATGGATATTTGATATTAAGTCAACACCTAAATCCATTTTGAGAATATTCACTCGAGTGGCATGACATTATAATCTCACAAGAATTAATCTATGTGTTGGGAAAATCCGGGTTAGTTTTCCCCAAATCAACAAATATTACTATTTATGTGAATAGTAAATATTATTCATGTGAATAGTACTCCGAGTATAAATAGTAACTTTCAACGGAAATACCCGGCAAAATACTAATACAAAATAATGACAGCTAAAGCAGAAAAATAATAACAAAGAAAGAACACCAGAAAATTTATGAGGTTCGGCAATAGCCTACGTCCTCGGGCACCAACGAACAACTCCCACTAACAAAAGAGAAAATACAAACTTAGGACCACAAATCAATTTCCTAAAGAAATTGAGACAAAAGTAAATACCCAAAAATTGAGTATACTGCAAAAAATAGACTTAAGTGGTGGGAAGAGGTGTCTTGAAGAAGAGGGAGGGGGGTCCCTTTTATAGAAGAGAAGGGGGGAGCAAATCCCACATCTAACCGATGTGGGATTGCTTTATTTTTCATAAAGCAACAAATCTCCACCTTGAAAAAAAATATGCAAATCCCATCTCGAAACTTCTCTTCAACAAAAGCTACAATGCCTCCAAATGTGTTTAACGACGCAATCAAACTTTTACAATGTTGATCAAGTCTAAACAATGACTGAACTTGATCGTTGTCACCTCCTTAGTCAACATATCTGCAGGATTATCTTCAGTCTTGATCTTCTGAACTAAGACTTCACCTTCTTCAATGATTTCCCGCACAAAATGATACCTCACATCAATATGCTTCGTCCGTGCATGATAAACTTGGTTCTTCGCTAAATGAATAGCGCTCTGACTGTCACAAAACACTGTAACCTGTTTCTGACCAACGCCCAAATCATCAAGAAACCCTTGTAGCCATATTGCTTTTTTAACTACTTCAGTGATTGCCATATACTCTCCCTCCGTTGTAGACAAAGCCACTATCGACTGTAAAGTAGACTTCCAACTAATTGATGCTTTTGCAAAAGTAAACACATAACCAGTAGTTGATCTACGTTTATCAAGATCACCGGCATAATCTGAATCGCAGTATCCCACTACATGCTGACCAACCATATCATCCTTTTCAAATATCAAGCCAACATCTAAGGTTTTCTGAATGTACCTTAGAATCCATTTCACTGCTTGCCAATGTTCTTTTCCAGGATTATGCATGTACCTGGTCACAATCCCAACTGCATGTGAAATGTCAGGCCTTGTACACACCATAGCATACATCAAGCTACCCACTGCACTTGAATAAGGAACCTTTGACATACATTCTCGTTCCTCTTCTGTCTTTGGACACTGTGAAGCACTAAGCTTGAAATGAGGAGCAAATGGGGTACTTACAGGTTTGGTCTTCTCAGACATACCAAAGCATTGTAGTACCTTCTTCAAATATTGCTTCTGAGTTAAACAAAGTGTGCCCCTCTGTCTGTCTCTCGCTATTTCCATGCCGAGAATCTTCTTGGTTTCACCCAGATCTTTCATTTCGAACTCCTTGCTCAGTTGAGCCTTCAATCTGCATATCTCCTCTTGATTCCTTGATGCTATCAACATGTCATCAACATACAAGAGAAGGTATATGAAAGATCGATCTTGTAGCTTACGAAAATACACACAGTGATCAAAACTGCTTCTGGTGTAGTTCTGACCTATCATGAACTGATCAAATCACTTATGTCATTGCCTTGGTGATTGCTTCAAACCATATAACGATTTGCTCAATTTACAAACCCAATCTTCTTTTCCAGCAACTTTGAAGCCATCTGGCTGAGTTATATAGATTTCCTCCTCCAAATCACCATGTAAGAATGCTGTCTTCACGTCCATTTGAACTAGTTCCATATTAAACTGTGCTACCAAGGCTAACAAAATACGTATGGAGGAATGTTTCACAACAGGAGAAAATACTTCATTGTAGTCAATTCCCTCCTTCTGAGCATAGCCTTTAGCCACCAGTCTTGCCTTATAGCGAACGTCATTCTTGCTTGGAAATCCTTCTTTCTGAGCATAAACCCATATGCAATCAATTGCCTTCTTTCCCTTTGGTAGTCTAGCTAGCTTCCAAGTGTGATTCTTCACAAGGGACTATATTTCTTCATCCATGGCTTTCTTCCACTTTTCTTTATCTGGACTACTATTTGCTTCAAGAATAGTTTGAGGTATACCTTCTTCTATCACTGGAAATGCATAAGCCACCATATCTTCAAACCAAGCAGGTTTCCTAATCTCTCTTCTTGGCCTACTGATGGCAATTGGTAAGTCATGTTGCTGCTGAGGTTATTCGTTTGAAACCTCTTCCTCTCCAACATCTGCTTCATGATCTGTCTGCTGGTCCTCAACTGTCTTAGCTGAAGTCGTCTGAAACTCCACCTATTTCTGAGTACCCTCCACCTGCGGCAATCTTCTCTCTGGCTACTGAAAAGTGTTCTCTGACACTTTTCCATTTGTTGTTACCTTCTTTAGCATGGCAGATTCATCAAAAGTAACATCTCTGCTACAAAAAATTTTCTTCGAAGATAGACACCAGAGTCGGTATCCCTTGACACCAGAGATAACTCCCATAAACAAAGCTTTTTTTAGCCCTTGGATCCAACTTAGATTCCTTTACATGATAATAAGCAGTGGAACCAAATACATGTAAGGTATCATAATCATTTGCAGGTTTTCCAGACCATACCTCCAAGGGTGTTTTTCCATTTAGTGCAGATGATGGTAGATGGTTGATGAGGTGACTTGCATACATAACAGCTTCAGCCCAAAACTGTTTGCCCATACCAGCATTGGACAACATACACCGAACTTTCTCCAGTAAGGTTCGATTCATGCGTTCTGCCACCCCATTCTGCTGCGGTGTATCTCTAACTATAAAGTGCCGAGAGATGCCTTCCTTCTTACAGAAATAAGAAAATTAATCATTTCTATATTCTATACCATTGTCAGATCGGAGTACTTTAATCTTCCTCCCTGTCTGGTTCTCCACCATTTTCTTCCATACAAGAAATGTTTCAAACACCTCATCTTTGGATTTCAGCGTATACACCCAAACTCTTCTGGAAAAGTCATCAACAAATGTTACAAAATAATATTTACCTCCCAAGGAAGCCGTTTTGGTTGGTCCCCATACGTCTGTGTGAATATAATCCAATATACCTTCAGTATTATGAATTGCGGTGCCAAACTTCACCCTCTTTTGCTTTCCCAGAACACATTGCTCGCAAAAATCTAGCTTGCAAGTCTTTGCACCTTTCAATAATCCTTGCATAGCCAACATTTGCAAAGATTTCTCTCCAGCATGTCCAAGTCTCATATGCCATAACCTGGACATCTCTGCTACTTTGTCTACCTCTGATATTGTTGCTGCTCTCCCCACTGTTGTGCTGCCTTGATAAAGGTACAGGTTGTTTCTCCTGATACCTTTCATCACCACAAGTGCTCCTGAAACAACTTTTAGAATCCCATTTTGCAAAATGATAGTAAAACCTTTTGACTCAAAGGTTCCCAAAGAAATGAGATTCTTTTCAAGTTTCGGAATGTACCGAACATCTGTCAGCACCCTAGTCGACCCATCATGATTCTTCAAACTGATTGAACCGATCCCAGCTACCTTGCAAGGTTGATTGTCTGCCAGATGGACAACACCACCATCAAGTTCTGTAAAGTTGAAGAACCACTCCTTTCTGAAGCACATATGGAACGAGCAGGCTGAATCACACAACCATTCATCAGTACTAGTCACTGATGACACACAAGCCAGTGAAAAATCTGACTTATCATCTTCAGCCACACATGCTTCAGACACACTCTTTCCTTTCTTTTTCTGCAGCTTCGGACAGTCTTTCTTCCAATGCCCTTTTTCGTGACAAAAGGCACATTCATCTTTTGCAATTTTGCCTTTTGACTGAGATCTTCCCCTTCTCCCTGGGTTTCGGCTTTGATTTCGACCTCGAACAGTGTGGGATTCACCAGCTGAGCTCCTGTGTTCTAATTTATTCTTTTTTCTGATCTCATTAGAATACAGAGCAGTAGTTACTTCTTTAAATGTTATTGTTTCCTTCCCAATCAACATACTAACAATAAGATGTTCATATTCATCAGGAATGGAAGCTAACAATATCAAAGCCTTATCAACATCACTTACTTTCTCATCTAGATTCAATAAATTAGTTACTAATGAATCAAATCTGGTGATGTGATCATTCATACTGGTACCTGGTTTATACTGGAAGCGGTACAACTTCGTTCTCGTATAGAACTTGTTCTCTGTGCTCTTCTTCATGAACTTGTCTTCCAGTTCCTTCCACAACTTGCTTGCAGACGTCTCTCTCATAAACGGATATTTCAGCTCCTTAGAGAGACACAATCGAATCGTACCACATGTTAAATGATTGATTCTTGTCCAATCTTTCTCCTTAATATCTTCTGGTCTGTTTTCTTCTAGTGCAGCATCAAGCTCCTGTTGGAAAAGAACATCCTGCACCTCACACTGCCACATGCCAAAGTTGTTGGTGCCATCAAATTTCTCAACATCAAATTTGGTATTCGTCACCAATGATCTTGATGAGAATCCTTTCGATGTAGAGGTTGATGGTGCACCAGATTCAGATTCTGACATTTCTACAACAAATAGCTGTTACTGCAAAATATCTCAATAGAATCTTTTCTGATGTGGAAGATCATACAAAGCTGCAACCACAGAGCATACTCAGCAAAACCTTATCTCTGATACCAATTGTTGGGAAAATCTGGGTCAGTTTTCCCCAAATCAACAAATATTACTATTTATGTGAATAGTAAATATTATTTAATGTGAATAGTACTCCGAGCATAAATAGTAACTTTCAACGGAAATACCCGGCAAAATACTAATACAAAATAATGACAGCTAAAGCAGAAAAATAATAACAAAGAAAGAACACCATAAAATTTACGAGGTTCGGCAATAGCCTACGTCCTCGGGCACCAACGAACAACTCCCACTAACAAAAGAGAAAATACAAACTTAGGACCACAAATCAATTTCCTAAAGAAATTGAGACAAAAAGTAAATACCCAAAAATTGAGTAATACTGCAAAAAATAGACTTAAGTGGTGGGAAGAGGTGTCTTGAAGAAGAGGGAGGGGGGTCCCTTTTATAGAAGAGAAGGGGGGAGAAAATCCCACATCTAACCGATGTGGGATTGCTTTATTTTTCATAAAGCAACACTATGAATGGCACATATAATTCTCACAATTATTAAAATATGAGAGATCATTGGATATGAGATTACCATGTTTTTTTGGTATCATAAGTTTGTTGATTTAATATAGTCAATTGTCATCAATAATATGATGAACTATATAGGTTGTGATAAAGTATGTCACAAACCATGGAGAGGAATATAGTGATAAAGACAAGATTTATTACTTTTGCATTAAAAGATATATATTTAGGCCCAATTGATATAGTGACACCAAAGATACGCTCAAATGAATCAATATAAAATATCAAGCTTATTTGATTTTAAAATCTACTCATGTATTAAGTAATTAAAGTTTAAACTACACAAGTGTATTATATCCAAGACTTATGCCCATTACATATATTAATGACACTAAGATTTAAACAACATAGTAATATTATCGCATAATGTGACGTCGAATCAAAATATTTTTATAAGATGGGCGATATTGATGAATTGCTCAATATTTTTAATTATTTTTAATATTAAAATGAGTTTTAATATTAATGCTAATATTTTAATACCCTATTATGTTGTACTAATATATCATAAAAAGAATAAAATTAGTGTGTAGATATTTAGAGGCCATTATTAAATTAATTGTTTAAAAATTAGATTAAAATTAATTTAATAATTACGATTGAGTTACCTAAAACATGAAATTATACTCTAAAATAAATATGAATTTTTATTAATAGGAGTATAGAATATGATATGCTTGAATTAATTTCTATATTTATATATAAAAGTATTATTTTCATGTTCCATGCCTCCCTCATTCATTTACTTGCATATTACTTAAAAACCCTTTAACACATACTTCTGGTTGATTACTAGCATCACGACCAAAGATAATTCTAATGATATTCATAAAATAATTATAATTGTGTTCCTAGTGGTGCAGTAGACTATAATAAATGTGGATCAAGAAGGGGTTGTGTTTGATTTAGATTCATGTTGATTTTCAAACTAGAAGTAAATTTTCTTCCCAAAATTGACTTGATTTTTATTTTGCATAAATCATGTTTTAGGGTTTGATTTCTCCTTATTATTTTTTATTCTTCTGATATATATAGTAGAAAACTGTTCAAAATCTAATAACCCCACTTATACACTCTAGTATTAAAAGTTGATGCTAGATCTCCAAAATTAAAAAAAAAATGTTGATGGAACCACAGATGCTATAAGAAAGAGTTGGTTCCCAAATGTCTTAATTAGCAAGAAGTTGCTAATTATAATGAAACTTGTAGCCTTGCTTTAAATCATAATACAATTAATATTCTATTGTCCATGGTTATTTATTTTAACTTGTAGATTAAACAAAATGAATTCCAAAAAAAGTTTTTTTTTTTTTGCATAGAAAAATAGAAGTATACTTGGCACAATCTCATGCCTATGTTCATCAACAATATCCTCCTCATTTTTTGTAGGTTTCAAAAGTTGTTATATGGCCTAAAATAATCTTTTCAAGCATGGTTCTCTCATTCATTTGGAAATTTTATGAGAAATAGGAATCCATGATAGCAAGACTAACACTTAAGTCTTTATATGGTACAATCATCATACCATAATTCTACTTCTTTTCATGTTGATAATATTATAGTTTACAAAAATTATAGTCATACCATACAATATGTAATTTGATCTTTATACTCTAACTTTTAAATTAAGGAACATGGTGGTGTTAGCTATTTCTAGGAGTTGATGTTTTTTGCCCAAGGAGAAGAGTATATATAACCCAACCTAATTTTGTGTTAGATCTTCTAAAACATCTTAACATGGCTGAATTGAAACTATACACTAGTTCTATGTCAACTAGTTGTTAGATTTCTACAACTAAGACTGCATTGTTTTTAGATTCTCACCTCTATAGAAAGGTTGATGGGATTCTACAATAGTTAATTATCAAGAAACCTGATTTTACATTTTCAATATAGAAAGTAGGTAAATTTATGCATAATCCATTTGTACCATACCAGAAGGCTATGAAAAAGATTATATGTTATCTATAATATATTATATTAATGGGTTTTTTTCTCAACAAATCATCTAATTTGGTAATTTTTGCATTTTTAGAATCTAATTGGGTAGCTAATCAAGATGGTAATCAATCAGTAGGTGGTTATTGCATTTTTTGTTGCAACATATCATAATACATGGCTACAATAGATTGCCCTAACTAGTGCCTAAGTGAATATAAGTTTAGCATTTCCCTAACTAGTACCCTAAGTGAATATAAGTCACTTTTGAATTCAACTTTACAACTATAATTGCTACAATAGATTTTATGTGAAGTTGGCCTCAAATTTTCAAAATCGCCAATTTTTTGGTCTGACAATATAGGAGCTACATAGTTGGCTACTAACCCTTAGTTTCATAATCATGCAAAGAACATTAAAAATTATTTTTATAAAATTCATATCTAGGTTAAAAGACGACAACTTATTATATAGTTTATATTGCATAAAGACCAACTTGTTTTTTTTATTCACAGAATTAATGTCTCCTCTTATGTTTTAAACCATATTGACCAATCTAAATGTTCGAACACTTCCCATTAGATTAAGAAAGCATATAGAATAAATTGTGGAATTGGGTAATCAACCAAGTCAAATAAAGAAAAAGGATGAGAATAATCAAAAGGATAACCACTAAATCCAATGCAATTTTCTATTATTCTTTATAGTTTGCAATGGTATCCAATACATTATTTTTATGAAATGAATAATTCCACCATCCTTTATTTCAAATTATTTTCTATTGTTGGATGTATTCCATCTTTTCTCATGTATTTGTGAGTAACATAAATTGTAAAGTACACTCAAGTGATGAACAACAAACTTTTTTCCACTCTAGACTTCAATTAAAGTGTGCTTCTTTAAGTAAACATGAGATTTAACTGCTTTAGCACAATATAAATTTGGAAGACTCTTTTTTATTATAATTGACTTGGTCATTTTCACAACCACATGATTTTATTAATCACTACACTATTCTGTTGAGGGGTATAAGTTGTTCATTACTATCTATCAATTCTTATATCTTCACAATAGGTACCAAATGATTCAAGAAATTTTTCTCTAATACCCATAGCCACTTTTATCATCATACCAGAATATCTTTCAAGAAGTCTCTTGAATTTCTTAAACATTAAGAAGGCTTCTATAATTTTTCAATGCAAAAGCAATCCGATGAGTAAAAAGAACCATTTAAAAAAAATGCAAAGTAGTTTGCTAATCAAAAATCTATACAACTCTACTCATGGTGAACATTGAAGTTTATCACAATGTGCCCCAAATACAATATAAATCATAGTTTTGATTTTCTGGATTGATTCTAAGCCATAAATCTAATGAAATGAATTTATCTTTTATAGAATAATACAGAAAAAGATTCGGAGCATTCACTACAAAATCACAAGTTTACATATTTGTACTGCATTTCTAATCTCTAGGATTTTATATCCTAGAAAAATATATTTTGGCCCAAAACATAATTTTTAGGTATATTGTGCTTCACATACTTCTAGTGTGTGTTAAAAAGTATTTAGCATTTATCGTTTGATTTAGCATTGTTGTTACTTGAACTTATTTTTTATTTGATGTATTTTTTTAAACCCCCACACTGAGATTTTTTCTTAATATTGGGTTGCTAATTATTTGTTTTCATTGTTTAATCAACTAATGTTCATGGTAGTTTGTTATTTCGAATTAATCATGGTCCAATATCCACCCCAATAAATATTATTGTGATTAATATGCTATTGAAAATTAGTAAATAATTTTTTTTACTAGTTTTTGGTTTTTTTTATTATGTTTGTATTATGTAATTAATCTAATAGTGTAAATAAGAATAAAAAAAATTATCATTAGGCCTAAAAAAGAAAAAAAAATATTTATATTAAATTTTGTTGAAATTATATCTACCTGATATTAGATTTATATATTAGCTCTCAACATTTTATATATGATTATGTTAATAATAAAAATGAAAAACTTAGTATTGATGATCCAAATTAGAAGGTAGATATGTTTTTTTTGAAAATCCTTAAAGATTTTTATTATACAACAAATATTTATTTATTTTAACATACTCTCATCACATGCATTATTTTTGGGTGCATGTGCAATATTAATAGTATGTTGTGTATGTATAAAGTTTTATATATGTTCATATTACTTTTAGTATCAAGATTGTTATAATTGAAACTAAATATTTAAAATGCCAATCCTTTATTCTATATATTTTTTACTTTAATGCTTGTGTTGATCATATGGTTAAGATGGAAAGGGTAAATAATATATTAAAATATATATGTACAGGTATGAATCAAATAAAAGAACTAGATGATATGATTTATAAATCATTAGATAATATATTTAAATATTAAACGCATTTAAACTATCACTAATGCACTAGATTACATAAGAAATTCAACGTTAAATATGCTTGGTCATTCTCACTACTGAGATGATTAACCAGTATAGAAGTTTGTCATATGCATCTACCCTGGGGTTGGTAAGGGAGGATTGGGGGGAGGGTAAAAAATAATATTTAAATATTATGATACTAGATATATTAGTTATAGCAAGCCTTTGAGTATATAGATATCATATAGATATATATATTATATTTGGGCATGATAACAATGTCATTCAATTAAATTAAGAATGGCCAAATGACGTGGTATGCCATCAAATAGGAGCAAGTTGTCTAGATGCTTAGATATTGATTTTTGCTCCATATTATATGATTAAAATAAAAATTTTAATATATTAAATTGGTGGAAATCATACTAATCTATCTATTTTGTATTATCTAAGATGAGACGTGATCTATTGATCCCTATACTATCTAGTTTAACATTAAAAATCTATTTTTTCTATGATTATGAATACTATTTTTGATAGAAGACTAAACTATGGACAAATAATATATGAGTATTATTTTAATTAAAGGATTGAGAGGATTCAATGATGTCTTTTCATGATCAATTTAAAGAGCTATTAGTTATTGATGACTCATACAACATCGAGGATATCAAAGTTACTATTACTATTATGAACTTTATAATCAAATGCAACAATCCGAACCATACATACAAAGTGTAATGAAGATATTAGTGGACTACCATGTTTGTTGGCACTGTTGACTATTGTTCACTATCGATATTGTGGTTATGATGTGCTTTTATAATTTTATAATTTTCTAATTTTTTGTTATTTATGATATCGCAATTAAACCAAAACCACAAAATATATGTATTTTTTATTGAGATGTGGATTTTGTTATATTTTATTTATAGTGCAATACATTTTATTTTTAATATCAAAATTTTTAAAAATGAACATTTTATTCTAAAGAAACAACTTAAAACCAACTTCATAGTGTAGTTGTGGCCACTTGTCTAGACTAGCTAGTTTGGCCACCTAAGGCTTGTGGCTAAGAAATGCAGCAACTCCTGTCATTCCCAACAGGCATTAGGGCATTAAGCACTACACCGGCCCCTAGCCAGTGCCATACCACTACTAGCACAACTTGGCATGACCCAACATGCCCAATTGAGAAAGGTAGGTCATTTGCCATCATGTTGTGCCAGGTCAACCTCTCATGATGATGTGGTGGCATGGCATGACCTAGTTATCCAATCCATGTTGAATCTGGCATGTCACAGTGGCCCGATTGTCCTATCAAAATTTAGTTTGTATCAACTAAGCTAGGCTCTATTGACACCCCTACTATAGACATCCCATTATAAACCTATCTTTCAACTTTTCTCCTCTAAATTGGGTTGATTAAGGCATTTATTTTAGCTCATAATTGCTTTAATTAGTTCATCTTGTCCTATACCACCAGTTGAGCTAGATCTTCCTCTTCTAAGAAAGTATAAGTAAAGTGATCTAATTGATGGCCACACTTTCCTTCAAAGTAACTTTGTTGTAGTCTCATTATTTCAACCAAAATTTAAGGAATTTGCATCTCATGCACTTGTTAGTGGTGGGGTAGCCAGATTTGGTAGGGAGATGAAAGAAACAAAAAAGCATATTATTATCCAATTTGTTTCCATTCAATGAAGATCCATGCATACCATATAAACTTTTCTTATACCGAATCTAGATGAAAGGTGGAAACAAGGTTTATATCAATCAATATATTGAACGAATCTCTTATTCACTCTTTTGATACCTTTAGGAGACTTGAAGAGAAAGAAAAGGTGGCTATCAGATAAATTAAAGTTTTGCTTCCTTGCACGATATTAATTGAATCAAGACAAGTGCTATTTGTTAGCTTCCATCTCGCTACTATTTCGTAGCTAAAAAAAAGGAACTTCTTTCTAGGCTAGTTAATTTGATTGGTTGCTTTGGGTTTTCCAATCATTAAAAGATAAAGTAGATGGTGCCTTAAAAGATGGTTTGGGGGAGAAGGAAGAATATAACTCATGGTCTCAATATGAATGAATTAACTATCTTCTCATTCTATGTCTTCCAATCTTAGGGCATGTACTCCCAAGTCAGGTTCTATCGGTCTATTTCCCACCAATTTATTTCTTGTTGACGAGCATATAGAATTCATCTAAATTCATGTACGGAAGCATAATGCTTGGATTTGCACTCAGAGGATATAAAAAAGGCTACTTCGGTGGAACCGAATGAAGTGCTGAAGTTAGAGCTAAAGCAAGGTATGAAGCTACAACTAGGAAGCTTTTGTATTACTTGACTAAGAGGAGAAGGCTTTGCAACAATTTCTCAACAAGTTAAAATGTTTGCTATAAAAGAAAATGTTGGTTTTAGCTAAGAATGAAAAATATTCGATCATAGAACATAGAATTCTTTCTTGCATGGTCCTTCCTTGATTTGTTCCTTGCCACATTTACCAAATCCCCCGTAAACACATGACAAGATTTGAGGAGTGGAGGCTTATAGTCTCATTGAGTAGTTCTATTGCTTTTATTAAAATTTTCACATTTAAGGAGAGGTACTTTTTAGCATAAGAGCATGGTAGTCAAGCCTTCTATCTCATTATATTTCCATATATAAGTCCTATCAGTATCAGTTATTGTTCTCACCTATTATGCTTTTGTTCACTCTTAAGTTATACTTCAATACATTAATCACTTTACTCTCTAGGTATCATTCAAGTTTGATTTATGCCTAAAAGAAAGATGTTGTTATATATAGTTCTTCTTGCTTTAATTCTTTATAAAATTGATTGAACATAGCTTATTTTTATCTAGAAATGCACTACAAGCCCATATCAATGAGTAATGTGAAATGTTATTGTGAACTCAAAGAATGGATAGGGGAGACATTGAACGAAAGCATATGAACATGCAAGAGATTACTTGCTAAAAGAATGCTTACCAAGGAGCATAACCTTATGTGTGTATACTACTACCAGCCTTTCGCTCCTCAAGTCAAGAACCAAGCTCCAGATGAGAGCTATTTATCATTCTCAACAAATTACCCAGAGTGAGTTCCTATTTACTCCTTGAGGCCTAGCATGACAAGTCCCGAGGAAGTACTAGATAGAGCCAGAAAGGGATATTTAATTAGAGAAAAGGAATAACAAATCATGAAAAGCAGCTTATCTAAATGGGAAATGGCAAGGGCTTCTCTTATAAGCTTTTATTAAGTTTCCGCTTCTTTAAAAGAAAAAGGCTTTATAGCGATAAAGACTACCAAAAGAATTGACCAATACTAAAGAGAATTGGCCAATATAAAATTGTATAATAACTAATAACCCAATTCAAGTAATTGAAATAGGGAACTTTTTTCACAATCCTAGGACCGTTGTGATAATTGTTGATACCAAAATTGTATTTCTCATGTATCTTGATCGAGAAGGCCTTTTACACAAGTTGTTTGCCTTCTATCAGTTGACTACGTCTATCACTATTATGTCCCAATTTATTTAAATTATTTCCCAATTATTTATGGATTATCTTTACTAATACTTTTCTCAAATGATTAATCCTTGCTTGATGAAATAGAAGTAAAAAAAAAGTATATTCAAAAAAGTGTTTTCTAGAATGCACTAGAGGGGATTTATTTCCTATCATAAACAAAATACATGATTCCATCAAACATGAAGCCTTATTGGTGAGTATTTTGATTGGTAATAGTACATTCACTAGAGGAATGCTTTAACATGACTTCTACTTATAGAAAATAGGCATACGAGGGATAATAAAAAAAGACAATGGGATTCACTCATTATATAAAAGATTTACCTATTGTCCTAATAAGAAAAATGAGTGATTTCTAGTCATATTAGATAGTCAATTAATGAAGGCCAGCAATGAGCAAAACAAAAAGTAATTAACCAAGAAAAAGATATTTAAATTAATGAAGCAAGCAGCGGATACCAAAAAAGTGGCATTTATTTCCATAGGATAGTTACAAAAGACCAATTCTCAATAGAGAAGAGTACAATAAAAGACAATGCTAGACAAGATATTGAAAGGCTATAATGGATATGTAAGAGAGATGCATATTGCATCTACCAAGCATAAGACTTGTCTTAAGAACCAAGCCAAAAAAAAGATGAGTTTCAATTACAAAATTATTGTTCATATCAAGAAGGGTGGAATACATATATTTGAAGGAAGGTATTCGTGTATGGGAATCAAAGTGATTAGAACAGAGTTAAGATTTCCAACCAGAATGATAAGGCAATAGACAAATAGAGGAATTGTTTACCTCTCTTATTATTTCCATTAATTGATTGCATATCTTCTTGCTCTTGTTTACCATATTAATAGTTTTACTTCCTTCTGAATGGTTCATTTTCTATTTACCCTATTAGTAGTATACTCAATGGTTGTCTTTCCTTTCCTTTGCTATTAAAATTTTTTTATTTTATTTACTAAGGGAAAGATTAGATTCCTTGCTATAAATAAATTACCTAATTAACACAATCCTATTTAAGAAGTTAATTTAAGTTACATTACTTTCTCATAGTGATTGAACTAGCCATTTGACTAAATAGATATGGGCATAGAAAGGGGATCCTAAACTAGATTAAAAGGAAAGATACTTGCTAGTAAAAGGAAAAAAAGCAAAAGCTTTCACATGTAGTCACTAAAATTTTATTTACTTCACCTAAGCTTGATTTAGTTAAGGCAGTACAACTCAGCTCAGCTACAAATAATTTTAAGTAAAAGGAAATATTAAACTAGAGCCACATCAAGTTAGATCCCCTCAAAGCCTTTTTCCAAACTTGCCAACAAGTTCTTATGAATGTGGGTTGAAATCTATCAAATAATCAAGCAGTTGTGACAATAGGGGCTTGAGGAAGGAAGACAAATAGATATAGAAATAGAAGAGAAGGTCTAAATTTTAAAGAAGAGAAGCAAAATATCTTTACAAATGCTAAGTTAGAGAGCAAAAGCCACTTGTTTCATAAGAATGATAAATCCCATAAAACCTTTGACATTATGTCATCTCTTTGCTGAGTTATTTCTCAACATGATTCACCTTTGAAAAACATTTTATATCATATTTATAACACAAGAAATTGTGAAAAGAAAATTAATAAAATATTTTTCAAAGCATTATTAACATTCACCAAGCTATAAAACAAAAAAATTATCATACTAATAATGATCAATTAAATCATTATAGATTTCTCAATATATCAACCATCATGTGTATGTGTGTGTGGGTGTGTGAAAAATTACATATTACATCATTGTCAATCATAACTCTCAGATAGAGTCTTTACATTTTCCATGCTAATAAATATAGATATCATATCCTCATTCTTTTTTAATAATCAAGAAATGTGTATGGTTTGCATAGATAATCAAGTTGATCACATGAAGCTAGTATGATAAAATTTTTTACAATAATCTTTTCCACAAACACACCGGCATCAATCTCATCATCTACAAAAATATTGAATACATATTAAAAATAAATTATTTTCATAAAAATAGCAATTTTGATTAATATATTTTTGTTCAAACAATTTTGAGCGCCTAAATTTGAACCTTCAACCTCATTATTCCATTTTTTCGTGATCTAGCCCTGGTGGCTCATCATCACTAAACATCCAAACTCGGGTGCATCATTGTGTCAATACTCGAAAGGATCTTATGTCCTTTTTTTAATAAAACCTAAAAAATAAAATAACATATACTTACACATAATCATCAAAACAAAAAAAAAAACTACATATTAAATAATTAAAAAATATGTATACTAAATTTTAATTGCAAGTTTTAATGAACAAATATAAGATCAATAAGTCATTGATGCTCCAATTTATTCCTCATCCTAGAATGCATATGCTTAAACACACACCAATTCATTTAATTTTCAGAAGATAATGAAGTTTGGCTCAAATTTTATATTACTAACTTTTACAAGGTGGAGGCACTATTTTGATACAAAGGGCATTAAAAAATAACTAATAAGAATAAGTGGTTGGGACTGACATCAAAGGTGAATCAATGGATGAAAGAATAAACCAACAACAACAACAACAACAACAACAACAACAACAAGAGGCTATGTTAGGGGTGCATATATGGATGCTTCATAATAGGTGATTTGAATTTTTGTTCCATTTGTTAAAATATTAGTTACTCTTTTGGAGCCTTGAATTATGTCAAAATGATCAGATGTGACAAAAACATTAGATTTTGTTAACATTAAGTTGGAAAAATATTTTTTATCATGAAGGAATGTATGCAAGATAGCATAATCTTTAAGGTATGTGTGTACATTGTATGTTAGATATTTATTAAGATATGAGAGGAATTCATATATCTTTGATGTGAGAAAGAAGTTTCTGGTAATATATATATCTTTTTCAAAGACATTTGACAATGTTTCAATTCTCTAGAGACTACTCAAGTGTTTTAATCTTAAAAAAATTCTATAATATTTTTTTTCTTTAGAGACTCATGTTGATAACATGTTAGAAAAGAAAGAAGATGAAATAGAAAAGTAGAGTTATGAAAAAGTTCTTAATTGTCAATTTCATTGATTAGAATTTCCTATTTAGAAGAGTTGAGGAATATTAAGATTACATTTAATATTTAATTTTGTACAAAGAAATATAAAGATTTTTATGGGTAAATGTAAAGTCTTCAAGAGTAACTGAAAGATAATTTACAATTATTCATATTATTTATAACAACGACTATATATTATATCATGAAAAAAAATTGGAAATTGAAAAAAATGAAAAAAAACAAAAATTTAACAGTGTTGCAAACATTTCAACTCTTATTATTGTGCTTTTTTTTGATGATTCTTGCTACAATTGATATTATTAAACACAATTCTTTCAATATTATATACACACTGAAGCCCTCCAAAAATATTAAAAAAAAAAATACAAAAAGCAATGTTGCAATCTAATACCATTAATATGTCGATGGAAGTGTTGTAGTAGTTACCACTATCTACACATAACATATTGCTAGTCTTTTACGATTAAAAATTAACTTGTCAATGCAAGTGTTTTAGTAATCACTCTCCACATAACATATTGGTAGTCTTTTATGATGACAAATTAACATGCCCATGGAAGTGTTTATAAAATCATAGACATTATGCATATATAATCCTTATATATGCATACAATGATTATGCACTTTTATATGCATATAAATGTTTATTTATTTATATATGCATATAAATGTTTATGCATTTATATATGCATAATGATATTTATATGCAAAATGTTTATGCATATATAAGTTTATTTATAAATCCATTTAAACATTATGCATATATAATGGTCTGCATATATAATGTTATGTATATGTATTATGGTATATATGCATATGATTTAAATACTAAGCATATATCCATTAATTTGCATAGCATTACATCAAGTATATTGTTTATGAAAATAATATACCTAACTTTTTAAAAATAGTAACTTATATTTCTTTTTTTTTATTTGATATTATCAGTGATAGGGGTAACTTCAAGTTTGGTTTTTAATAGCTCAAAATGTGATAAAACCAAGACGTATATGTTTTTTTTTTATTTTTTGGTGCAAAAAGTAAAAAACAAGAGCATAAAACATAATTATTTTTTTTCCTTTTAATTTTGATCGTATAAGGTTTATCATAATCATTGTGCTCACCAACTTTTTTTCTTAAGTGTGGATATTAAGTAGCGCTAAAACTTAGGCAAGATGAAAGAGTTGAGGGGCAATTTGAAGTATGTCCAATTAGTGCACGTGTTGAAAATTTTTAACATAGGCCCAAAGTGAATTTGAGAAAACATCTGCTCAAACCCAACCTCATTTAACATTATAAAACTCAAGTTGAGATTAGGTTGGCATCAAGTTGGTTAAGATGAGTAAGTTTGCATCATTTGTAATAACAAAAATAAAATAATTAAAATCTCAGTTTGATATTAAAAAATATAGAAATAAAATTAAAAATTATTAGCTTTGGAATTTTTTTATAAATTCTCAAATTTTTATAAATTAAAACTAATATTAAATTTTTAAATTAATTACAACTATGAAATAATTTTCAAAATAAATATTTTAACCTGGGCTATAGATTCTTTATAGCATAATAATAATTTTTTTTCTATAATTGTAAGGATAAATTAAGTTTTAGTTAAAGATTAAAATATTATTGTCTACGGATATATCGGTACTTTGATTTTATAGATATATCAAATATATCAAAGATATATCGATGTATATTTATATATGTACATCTATCAAGGATAAATATATTGATTTTGATTGATATATCGATGCTTAAAATATAGAATATATCGAAGATATATTGGTGGATATATCATAAATTTTTATCACTAGTTTTAGTATATTAAAATAGAAAATTTTTAAAAAAAGAGGGCTAAAAATTTAATTATTAAAAAAATACACACCAAAATTGAATAATTAAGTTTCAGTACTCTAAAAATATAAAATCCAAAAATTCACACTAACACTAAAAAAAATAATGGAACAAAATGGTGCAGCTTAATGCAAGCATGAACAACCTGCTCGAGTTCATTCCTGAAATTAGTTATCATAGCTCGTTGAAGGAGTTATGTCAGTTCAATCAATGAATAAGCTCCAGATCATTTTGTCAATGAGGTGGTGTAAGCTCATTCAAACAATTTTTTAAATTTGGATATTATTTTTCAGTTTTTAGTGTAATAAAACTTAATTGTTTTAAGTTTTGGTACACTTTTATTTATTATTAAATTTTTGAACTTTTTTTCAAAAATATTTTATATTAAATATAATAAAGATTATTTTTCATACTTTTAATGTTTAAACTAATTGTTTTGCTAGGAAAACTTTTTTCCTAAAGTGTTCCCACCAAATACATCAAATTATGCTTGCTTACCTCACTCAACTCTCATATTCTCAAATTATTATGTCTTACATAAGGCTATAAGTGTTGCCCAAGTGGGTTAGCTTGAGTTTGAAGCCAACCCAAACCCAACCTAAATGTATTGGGGTTGTAGCTTTCCAAATCGTGTCAAACTAGAATTTTGCTCCTTTGTAAAATTTCAACTTGAACCTCTTTTTTTAGTTAGGTTGGTTTGAGTTACCCAGGTTGATGTGACCCAAGTTGTAGTCATAAAATTAAGTGATAAGTCATGAGTGCTTCAATGGAATTGCATGGTGATAGTGTCCATCAATGGTTTTGCATTATAAAAGGAATCCCTAATTAAGTAGTGAATGATAGATTTGTAATTATTGATAATATATACTGTTTAAAATTTTGATTGATTCAATTATTTTTTGTTTGATTATATATTTATAAACATTTAAAAAGGTCAAAAATGTCAAACTAACTTATTATTAGACCAAAAAATTATTTTGTGATAATTTTTGATTTTTTGAGGTATATCTTGATCGACACGAATGAATGGTTTCTGAGAAAAAGTTAATTTTGGTATTTTTGTTAATTTTATTTTAAAACCTTGATTATTTCTTCAAGATTGATGAAAAAAATAATTCACTTAGTATGATTTGATTGGAATATTCTATCTATTCAACCTGAAAAATAAAAAAGATAGATTCTTCAAGGATCACAATGATCAAGGGAAAGCCTATGGGCTATAAATAGATATCGATATTTTTACTATGACTGCTCTTGCAAATCTGTTTGAATAAATGGATGTTGACATATTGAATGAAAAAGTTGACATGGGGTACTATCATTTCTAGAAACTTTTTCTCGTATGAGAAATGAGAAATAATTTTGTAGTCATAAGAATTTCATGTGACTTGCATTCTCTAAACCAAAAGCAAGAACATATCTCAAATAGCCCAAATATGACATAGAAGAAAATTGTTGGGAATACCTAGCTTTGGGCATACCAAAATATATTTTTTGTTTGTTGTCTTTTTATTTTGTTTATGTTGTTTTGTTTTAATTTTATAATTTAAATGAGGGTGTGTGATCTCATCTAAATTGTGTGCACCAAAAAAAAATATTATAATTTTTTTCTTTCTTATAAAAACTAATGAAACGAGGTGAACACTACATAAGACTCACACTTAAACAAAAAAAAAATGCAGAGGAAAGGGGTACTCCATGCACCAGTTGAAAAGACATGCATAGTGACTTTTCCAAAAACGAAAATGTGATCTTCCCATTCTTTGCATGAATTTTGCATGCATTAAAATGGGAATTCATTGCATTCTGCCCATTTGAGTGTGCGTGAGAGAGAAAATTGGAACACATCTAATTTTCTTATATTTTTTTTGTTTAAGTGTTTTACTTTCCTTTGGATCTCTCAATCAAAACTAATATTATAGAACTTCTATAAGTCTTTGTAATATTTTGAAAGAGATGCAGTTCACTATCTTTTTCTTCTTTTTAGGCGGGTTATTGGATTAGTGTAAATTTATGTTAAGTTCTTGTGAGGTTCTTGCAATGTTCATGTGTAATTCATATAGTATCATGAAAAAGATTATTTGTCTGATTGTTTGTTTTGCTCGTGTTTTACTCGGGTTGTGCTCGTGTTGTGATAGTGATGCTCAAAATTCTTCAAAAACTTTGGATTCAGAATTGATATTTAATTGTAAAGGCATTTTCAATTACATTTATATTATATTTGATTTATGTTGATTTAGACTTTGGGACATTTTTATAATTGCGTTTTAATTATATAGATATTCTACTAATTTTGGGAGCAAAATATTTACTATTTGTGATTATATGAAATTATGGTGATTTATATGAAATTATGATGATTTATTATTTGTATATATTTATATATATTCAAGCAGAATCATATAAGCATAAATATATATTTTTTAAATAATTTGAAATATACATATATACATAGTTTTGATAGAAATTTTTAGAAGTCCAAAACTTTTTTTGAATTCATTGTGTATTTGGGTAAATTTCATAATAAAAATTTAAAAGGTTTTAAATTTTCAAAAATATAAAACTAACATAATTGTTTGACCAAAAATTTGTTTCTAGATATAGAAACAAAAATTTATATAAAAACTGTGTAAATATGTATATTTCAAATTATTAAAAAAAATATATTTATGCTTATATGATTCTGCTTGAATATATATAAATATATACAAATAATGAATCAAGCAGAATCATATAATCATATAATGATTATGCTTATATTAGTATATATATTCAAGCAGAATCATATGATCATAAATATATATATATTTCAAATAATTTGAAATATACATATATATAGTTTATGTTTTTGAAAAATATAGTACGTATATTAGTATACATAGTTTTTGATTTTAAAAAGGTATATATTATATACATATTATATTCATACACAAACATAATAATGAAGAGTTGTGGATTTTTTATATATTAATAAATTTGATGATCTAGGTTCAATGGAGTACCTTTTTCATTCAACTACAGGGATCAAATTGTATTATTAGCATATATATATATATATATATATATATTCTCTAACCATACAGCTCGATGCTTGTAGTTGTAGCCGAATGACTGAAGGAGTTATTTGAAATGTTGAGATCATAGATTCAAAGCACAACATCACTGCTTGTAGATTACATGTCATTCTTGATATGATTTAAAATTATTATTGATTTTTTTAAAATTATTTTTAATTTTAAAATTTTATTTTTTTTATTTTGTGTTAAGTGAATCAAAGTCAAAACACAAATATGTTTTCTCATTTTAGATTTCTAATATATATATATATATTAGTTTTGTGGAACTATTTAATTTATAATAAATTTTTTAATATTATATTTTTTTAAATTTTTTTATTTTTTGAAATCATGTGCCACAATTGAATTCCATTATCTAAATAGTGTCCACATGTATTTTTTTTAAATAATTCCTTACAGAAGAGATGTAATTGTTTAAAGTTGTGTGAATGTGAATAATGTTTTGTTATTTAATGAATAATGTTGTGTGATTTTTAAATCAATATCTTTCTAATTGCTTCACGTTTGCATCTCTATTGTTATAAGCGTGTTTGTATATAAAGTTATTATTGTTACCCAATTTTTGATATAATCTAGTAATACTGTGTAACTCTTCTATGTTATCCTTCTGTTCCTCATTTGTCTTCTAGTATTATTGTATTGAGTGGATTAATTTTATAGAATGTTTTGGTATATTTAAATTTGTTAATAACAACACTAATTTTTGTATTCAATTAGATTTCACTTAGAATAAACAAAGGTATGTTGTTGAGCACAATTGGTTTTCAATCACAAAGGTTATATATATATTTTTTGTGATCTCTAAATATAATTTTTAGTAAATATCTTTTTTTCCTGTCATATTTTTTTATTTATTAAAAAAAATTGTGACCCCTAAATATAATTAATGTGAGCACTCCAATCTCAATTTAGAAATTATATATTTTTATTTTGAAGTAACTCCTTTAATAAATATACATATTTCTCACTTCATCACAATAATTGAATTAATTTGGTTATAATATCTTAAGTAATTAATTTGATATTGACTCATACATATCTACACGCTTAAATTTTATTTTTTTTATTGATATATGACTATGACCCAATACATTCTTACAACAACAATAGTAATATTAAAACACTTTTGAATATTAAAATTAATGATCAATATGAATATCTAGCAATTCTCTTGGGGATTTGGCAACTTAAATATTTGAGTAGATAGTACTTATGGGTTGAAGTATTTTGTTACATTCATATGTCTGTGAGTACTAGAAGAAGAAACATACCTCAAGCTCAGCTCTACCAGTGATAATCTCTTGTATATCCCATTGTTTGAGATAGGTGTGGGATAGATGACTTTTCCAGAAATGGATTAGCCTCATTGAACCAAAGCTTTAGTTATTTTTATATCTTTAAAATTAGAAACCAAAAAATAATTATTTTCATTAAAAACCTATCAATTCGACTTCTTCTGCTTTTAAGATTTAAATTTATTTATTACATATGTATACGTGCACACACACACACACACACACACACATATAATTATAATCAATTTTATACAAATCAATTAATTTGATTTAATAGAAAAATCAAATTATTCAATTGTAATTAAATTAATTATTATGATCATGTATATACATATATTCTAAATAAACAAAAATTTTAAGTCTTCTTTCATCATTTCATGATATGATTACAAAAGAGATCTTGGCATGAATAAGATATTGAGTCTATAGTATAAATTATTTTGTACAATAATTTATATTAATTATAATTCATACTTCTATAAAATTATTATTATACTTTCTTGCTTGTTCAAAAAATTTTGTTTTTTATTACTTACAACTAATTAAATTCTTCATGTTATGATCATAAATACTCATAGATTGAATCAAATCATTGATAATCTAATTCAATCAACTGCTAATTATTTCATTAATAATTTTCAATTAACTTATTTGAATTACCAGATTAAAATATATCTGTATGGTTTAATAATATCAAATCATATAAGCTTTCTCAATGAGATATCATTAATCGATTTGATAGAACATGAATTTCAACTGTAATTAATATTCACCAAATGTTTGATAAAGTTATCCAATCCAGAATTCTCAAATATATTTTTAGACTTCATCCTTTATGAATCAAAATAATTATTAATAAGTAAACATAAATAATAATTATTTCAAGAATAAGCATAATAGTCTCTATAATAACTAAGATATATTTTATTTTACATGAAAGTACAAAATAATTAAACTATTTTGGTCTTGTTCAATCCACTCAAGTATATTAACACTAGAAGTTAGAATGTTATTATTCACCATAGTCAAGATAGACCTACTAAAATATAGTTTTATAATCTTACCAACATGATTTTCAATTCCATCTAGATTATAACTAACAAAATTATATTCGACATGTATCAATGATTTGATCTTTTATTAGTAAGCCAATCTCTATGCGTCGAATCATCTATAAGAACAATAAAGGATATATATTTTTGAAAATGCATCTTATTATAAAATCATTATTAAATTAGCAAAGAGATATAAATTTAGAAAACAAGCATTACTAACATTTAGTATAAACTAATTCCAATAATATCTTGCTTAGACTAAATTCATGATATCACACGCCTGACCATCTCTTTCACATAGAGGTGTCAGATGGGTAATTTCATGCTGGCACATCTCATTTTTGCAAGGCATTGTCCATTGTCTTAACACAGCACGGTGGCATGACCAAGAAAGGCCATGCCAAATTGTGCATGTGAAACCCATTGTGTGAAAACACAATGGGTGGCTAGCTTACGTGGCTAGCCAATTATAATCAGTCATGTGGCTGATTGTTTTAAAAAAATTAGACCACTTGGGTGACTGCTCATTACGCTAGATGGGGCCTCATCAGTTGGTTAATCGGAATAGTTTACCATGCCACTAGACCAGACACATGAGTCATTCTTAGCTCGACATGAGGCACGGCTCTAGCTAGCCTAGCATGTCCAGAGCCACGCCATAGGTGGTATGTAAACCAGGTTTGGCCCAGCATGACATGAACCATGCCATGCCTACACTGGGTTGGGCCTCAGGCCATGCCTGGCCTACTTGGCCTATTTGGTATCTTTACTTCCATGTGTTTCTCAAATTCTTTAGCTGTAATGCTTTTCATAAAATAATCTAGAAAGTTGTTTGTCGATGCTATTTTTATCACCATCATATCTCATCTTTTCATAATATCTTTTATTAAATAAAACTTACACTTGATGTGTTTTACCTTCTTGTGGGTTCTAGATTCCTCTGAAATTGCAACTGCTCCATTATTATTACAATAAAGTGTAATAAGAAATTCAATAATCCCTCGATCTATTAGAAAGTGCATGAGCCACACTGCCTACTTGCCTACTTCTGAAGCTGACACATACTCTGATTCTATAGTAGAATAGATAATATAAGATATGTCTACATCCCAAGGTAAACAAATAATTTGAGATGAATTTTGTCAAATCCTCATCTAATTAGAAATATAAGTTTGTATACCATTTAAGCACAAGATTATCCATTAGGTAAACTAACATATAATCTCTTGTCATTTTTAGGTACTTGATTACATGTTATAGTATTGTCAAATGTTCTTGTCTTAGGTTAGATTGATGTTTGCTTACCATGCCAATAACATAATAGTTATTAGGTTAGATTATCCAAGAATACGAATAACTTTTTTTAAGTTTATAATATTAAATTGACTAGAATACAAAAAGGTTAATGGAAGATAACAAGTCTATATCATTGCTAATGAGCAATATATCAACAAAGTATAATACCAATAATACCACATTGTTATAATCTCTCTTTATATATACACAATACTCAACATGACATTGATCAAATCCATAAGGCTTAATGACTTGATCAAAATGAGTATTCCAAGATCTAAATGATTATTTTAGTCCATAAATGGACTTATTCAATTTACACAACTTATGTTCTTAGTCTTTTTCTATCAAACCATCTAATTGCATCATATAAATACATATTTTAATATGTTCATTCAAAAATATACTCTTAACATCCTTTTTATAAATATCATAGTCATAATGTGTTGTAATAGATAAGAAAATCTAGATTGACTTCAGCATGAGTACCTACGTAAATGTTTCCTTATTTCAATTCCATCTTTATGAGTAAAATCTTTCATGAAAATCTTTTCTTTATAAGTATTTGCATTACCATTTATCTCTCTCTTCATTTTATAAATCCACCTGTACTTTATGGGTTTTATTTCTTTAGGTTGTACTATAAGATTCATCACATGGTTAGATTGCATTAACTATATTTCTAATTCCATTTCCCTTTTCCAATGCTTTGCATTTCCACCTTGATGTGCTTCGTTATGATTTCTAGGTTCAACATCTAACTCATCATGGATTCTATCATAAGACTCTCCTTAGAGTGTATACCATGTAGGTTGAAAATTAACTCTTCCACAATGTTGAGATACTCCTCTTGGTTATATACTTTCAGTGACATGCTACATAGATATTGATCCGTATGAACCATTTCGACCATTGCTTTCTGGCTAAACCATTAGCACATCAATGTTGAGCTTACAAGGTTCAATATCAATGTCATCTTGAATAGCTCTCTCATTAATGATGGGGCAATGAAGTATCAGAGATGTCATCTTGTGGTGTTCCTCCTATTATTGAAGGAGTGTATACTAGCTTATTTCCTCTTAATTCTACTATTGTCCTTATGGTTTGTTATGGTGTCCTATCATAGGAATTGAGAATTGATATTAATAATGATCTTATGATCCTTTTTACTATAAAACAAACCACCTTTAATCCCTCTAAGATATACCACTAATAAATAAACTTTTATTTTTGTCTTGAGCTTATTTATCTTCCCTTTTAGCAAATGTGATGGAAAAACCACATTGATGAATTTGTTTCAGATTAGGCTTATTGCAAGCCCACAATATTGTTGGGGTTGCAGGTATTGACATAGATGGAACCAAAATTAAAATATAAATTATTATTTCTAATACTTTTTTTTTCAGAAGGAATTAGGATATATGAAATTAACTTATCATTGACCTTATCATGTCCATAATAGTCTTATTCCTACTTTCTCATACACCACTCAGCTATGGAGTGCTAGGTGTGAACAACTAGAATATAATCCATTGATCCAACCTATAGTCCCTATACTCTCCAAAGTGATATTTCTCTATTTATATCCTTTACTCCTTTGATTTTTCAAAGGCATTAACTTTTAGTATGTCAAATAAATATATAGATATGTTGAGTAATCACTATTCTAATGATTCTCTGGTTCTATAGTCTTTGGCCACAAAGGGAAATTTGGTCATTTTTCCTTCTAAGCATTACTTGCATTCTAGAAGTGTTTCCACTTTCAATAAAGCTAAACTTTCATCTTTAACTAGTCCTGAGTTTTATATTTATATGACTTAGGCATAAGTTCTAAAGATAGGGTAGCTTCATATCAAAAGGATGCTTCTTTTATGTGATAATACATTGATGTTATTCAACTTATATTATAGTAGCAGAGCATAAATAGTTTTAATAAAATATATGTTGTCTTTTATTGTACTAAAATAGACTATCCATTTTTTCAAGTAAACCACATGAAAATTATTGAATAAAAAGGAGAATCCAACTTTACCTGAAGTGGAAATAGAAATAAAGTTTCTTCTAATTGAATGGACATAATGATAAACTTTAAAAATTTAAATATTATTTCTCTCAAATTGAAGCATATAATATTCCACTGCAATGGCCACCACCTTAGTACTATTTCTCATGTGAAGATCAATCTCGCCGTCACTTGGTTGTCTAGTTTCCGAAACTTATACAAAGAATTGTAGATATGATTGGTGGTTCCATATCTACACACTAGGTTTCCATAAATATCATCACTAAATGTGTTCGACCACTAATAATTAATAATTAACTTGATTTTTTACTTTTTAAAATTTAATTTAGATGCCGCTTCTGACGGCACCTCGATTGCTCACTATGATAATATTTTCATTTTGGCATTTTAACTCTCACTTGTGATTTAGGAGCTATTGGTGGAACTTGAGTATATATTTAAAAGTTCTTCTTGTTCTTTTCTTTTAGTTTAAAATTTATTTCATCCATGGGTACTCAAAGATGGTTTTTTGATAGCACTTTAAGCTGATAGCAATTCCCCATGTAATTGTGCCAACTCCTAATCAAGTATATTCATATTATAATTTAAGCAGAATTGCTCATCATAGTCTAGAAGTGATTGAAGACTAATATTAATCTAAGAATCCACATCAATCTCAGCTCCAAGAATCTCTAGTTCATTCAGAAGACTAATCATCTTGAGAATATCATTCCTCACAGGGTGTTTTCTATTATTTTAGTGTTCAACAGATCTCCCATGATCTTCTTCATAGCAGAACGAGCCTAAATTCCAAACATTTTTGTAAGATTAGACATCATGTCATATGTAGTAGCCATATACTGATACAGATGCTAGATTATATTTGACACTAAAGCCAAAATATAATATCTAGACATCTCATTAGCCTTTATCCATTTCTCATAAGGCTTGGCTTTCCCATCGGATGCCCAGTGTTGAGATTTATTAGGGTACAAATCTATGAGTACAAATTTGTAGTTCTTAGCAGTCATGAAAATATTAATAATTTTTTTCCACTCAATATAATTGGTTCCATCTTGTTTATTCATTATGAGAATTGTGGTAAGTGGATTGAAGATATTTTGTTGATAAAAAAATTTATAATGACCTTATTATTTTGAATTATATTATAATAACTAATTCCCTCCAATAATTCTTAAATGAATTCATTATCAGACTAATACACTATTAAAAGTATGCCTTAATGGGAGGATGTCTACAATTCATTATTTGTTCAAATAGTCTAATTTCTATTAATCTTGCAATCTTCGTAGAAGCTATACCAAATAAGATTAAATTGATGAGTTATCTTTAGTCCTACAAATAATAACAGTGAATGAGAGAGAGAGAATCTATTATTTATAGTATAGCTAGGAACCATCACTTAATTCTAAACCGATTGATTCTCAAATGAATCATTCATATGGAAAAGTGATTCATGTAATCAATCTATAGAATTACCTTGAGTAGTTTGGGCTAAGTATATCTACAAGCCAGTTAGTCTGATATGGGGAAGGTATGAGACTAACATTCTAACTAACTTGCATTACATTTAAACTATAAATAGAGACCATGAGATTCATTTAATGAACTCCCACTCCCACTTAGGTTTTTTAAAATTTGAAAGTTTTTAATTATTATTTTTTAAAATTTGTTTATTTTTTTCGGCCCAAAATTATCTCACTAGTTGTCATGCATTTAGATACATGTCATTTCTATGAAATCATATATATACCCATACATAATTTCATATTATACATATTTCCATACCACAAATAATGCCATGTCACACATAATTCCAGACCACATATAATTTTGTCACAAATAAGTGACGACTTAGCATCATGTATATCAAAATATCGAACACCCTGGCCTCAATAACATCTTGGGCATCCTATATAAATGATTTTATACAATAATTTATATAAATTATAATTTATACCACTATAGAAGTATAATTGCACTCCCTCACATATTTAAAATATTTTATGTATTTTATTACTCAAAACTAATTAAACTTTTCATGTTAAGATTACACATACCCATTAACTAAATCAAATCACTAATAATCTAATTCAATCAACCTCTAATTTTTTTTGATAATTTCCACTTTATTTATTTGAATTACCAGAATAAAATCCACATATAAGATTTGAAAATATCAAAACTTATAAGCTTTCTCATGGAGGTATCATTAATTCTTTTGATAGAATATAAATTATATTAATAATTAATATCCATCATATGATTGATAATATTATCAAATCCATAGATTTTCTTAAATAATAACTACTTAAAGAATACAAGTATCATTATTTATAATAATAATAATAATAATAATAATAATAATAATGTCTTTTATTTTACAAGTCACTATAAAATAATTACATCATCTTTGTTTAGTTCTATACACTCAAGTATACCAGCACTAGAAGTTATAATTAACTTTATCATTCACCATTGTCTTATTGATATCATGTCCAATACCATCTAGATTATAAAAATTAAGCTTATATGCCATAAGTACCAATGATTTGATCTTTTCTTAGTAAGTCAATCTCTATGAACCAAAAAATATATAAAAAGAATAAAGAATAAATGTACTTTTACAAATTCAACTCATTATAAAATCTTTTATTAAAATAACAAAAAATATAAATCAAGAAAATAATCATAAATGACTTTTAGTATAAATTAGTGCCAATAATATCTCACTTAGACTAAAGCCATGATGCCACATGTCTGACTCTCATCCCTTCCTCATGTCTATCAAATGTTTTAGTTGAAATGCTCTTCATAAAAGGATTTTTCAAGTTATCTACAAATGTTACATTCATTACTATCACATTACTTTTTTTTTTAAATATCTTTTATTCAATGATACTTATGATCAATGTATTTTGCCTTCTTATGGTTTTTAGGTTTTTTTCAAATTTTATCTACTCCACTATTATCATAATAAAATATAATTGGCAATTGAAAAAAAGGAATGACTCCTAGATCAGTCAGGAAATTTCTAAGCCTCATCCACGTAGCCTTTTTGGCTGCTTTTGAAGCTGTCACATACTTAGCTTCCATTGTAAAATTAGCAATACAAGATTTCTTGATTTTCCTCTAACATATGGCTCCACTTCTCAAGGTAAATATATAACCTAAGGTTGATTATTCTTAAATCCTTATCTAATTAGAAATCTAAGTCTATATACTCTATAGCAACAAGAATATTTACTTGGCATGCTAACATATAATCTCTAGTCATTTTTAGGTAAATATACTTATTGTATTCATACATATACATAATAATCATGAGTAATGGCTTTTATTTATTTATTTATAAATTTAATGTGATAGGGTTAGTGAAGTACCTTTTTAATTCAAATGCATGCATAAAATTGTATCATTAACTTTTATATATATATATATATATTCGCTAATCATACAACTAGATGCTTGTAGTTGTAGTTGGATGAATGAAGGAGTTATTTGAAAGTTTGAGGTAGTAGGTTTGAAGCGAAATGTTACCCCTTGTAGATTACACATCATTTTTGTAATTATTTTAGACTTTTTATAATTTTTTAAAATTTGTTGATATGTCATGTTTGAGGTAAAAATGAGTTTTTTATACATACATACATATATTATTTTGCATTTTAGTGTATTTATTTTAAATTTTTTAAAAATCATTTTTTATTATTTTGTGTTTAGTGCATCAAAACACCAATATGTTCTCATTTTAGATTTCTAATTTATAAATAAATAAATAAATATATATATATATATATATATATATATATATATATATATATATATATATATTACTTTTTTTGGAACAATTTAATTTATAGTAAAATTTTTTAATATAATATTTTTAAAATTTTTGTTTATTTTGTGAAATCAGGTGCTCTAATTGAATTACATTATATACATAGTCCCCACATATATTTTTGTCTTACAAAATAATCTCTTACCAATAAGATGTAATGAAGAAAACAATGTTTTGTTATTTAATAAATAATGTTGTGTGATTTTTAAATCATTATTATTATTATTGCTTCACCTCTCCAACTCTATTGTCATAGGTATGTTCATGAATAAAGTTATTATTTTTTCATGGTTTTTGATTCAATATAGTAATCTTGTTGATCTTAAGCAAGTTTAAGAATCATAACTAAAATAGTCATTTTTTTTTCTTTTTGCTAAATTTCATTTTCTTTAATCTCCATTTTTCTTTCTTCAATTCTTCTACACACAACAAGTTTTGTGCTACAATTTAGTAATCTTGTTAAGTCTTTCCTATTATCATTTAGTTCCTCTTTTGTGTCCTAGTATTACTGTATTTGATCACATGAGGCATCCATCGCTGCAATGTAAATAGCAAATTTGACAAAAAACATCATGAAAACATCCATTATCAATGCAGATCAAACATATTATTGGTATTGATAGGGAATTTGATATGCCACGAATATTGTGTTTGAGCAAACTATTTTCTTGGATTAAGCATGTAGAAGGATGTTGCAAATATGAACAAACAATTACCGATTCCTTAAAAATCCTACATACTCTCTATTCCTCAACTTCATGGATAGTGCATTGTATATAGTGCATGGTCTCTAGTAATTGATTGTGACCAATAATTCCAGAATTCCATGAATTCCATGTTAATATCATAGTTAAGGAATATAGATTGCAGATACCAATTGATTTAATCAAATAACTGATAATCCAATTAAACATATATGTAATAGCTTATTCCACCCCCTGAGGACTTTTAAAGTAGATTTTGATAGTGTTTTTTACATACCTTGTAAAAAAACTTATATGTTTTTATTCCCCGTCACAAAAAGATAAAAAAGAGATGCTAAAACATATAAATTAAGAAAAGTATCTCTCTCCATTACTTATAATTTCTTTAGGCATGCTAAATCATGAGAATATGTTTTCTTTGGAAATCTTCATTGCCAACATATGATCATCCTTCTTGAAAGAAATTATTTCTACTCTTTTTGATACATAATCCACACCCATAAAAATATATGTATATCCAAAGAAGTTGGAAAATAGTCACTTTAGATATATTTTCCAAGTGTCAAGAGCTTACATATTAATGATAAGATTAAGTGGCATCATATTTTTTCTTGTCAACTTGCCAATCCTTTGGTATTTGTCATGATTTTTGCATATAGCATTAGCATCTTTAAATCACCAAGACTAGTAGAATCAGGCTTTTAACACTTACAAACTTGTTTTTTGAGTTTAAAAATAACCTCCATGCACATAAATATGATGATAGGCAAAATTACTTTATTTCTCTTCTTTTAGAATACACTTACGTTTGACTTTATTCACATGATACTTTAAAATGAAGGTTCCCTTTCTAATAATGAGCATACATTTTTGATTAAATGATTTTTTTTTTTTTTTTTGCAACATCCAATCTTTAGGTATATTTTTGATCACAATGTAACTAGTGAAATGTGCAAACCAATTTTAGGATTGGACCAATCATTACATATATATCTAATATATATTTTTAAAAATGAAAATATATAAAAAAAATAAAAATGCAAATTTTATAAAAATTGACCCTATCTCATCCATTTGTTGAATATTCCCAACTTGATTTATTTGTGGAAATCATCTTATATCATATTTATAACACAATAAATTTTGAAATGAAAATCATAATAATATTTTACAAAGCATTACTATCACATACCTACCTATAAGCAACAAAATAAAACTAAGATCAATTTAAATTATTATAGTGTTCTCAATATATCATCCACTAGATAAATATCTAACACAACACATATTACATAATTGTCAATCACAACTCTTTGTCTTTAAAATTAACATGTCAATCATGAAATTTTTCCATATTAATAAATACAAATATTATGCCATTCATTTTGATAATCAAGAAATCTATATGACCATGTCACACAAAAAATATTCTTACTTTGCGGATATAATAAAAGAAGGATTTGAATGCTTAAAACTAATAAATGAAAAGAACATCTCATGTAATTCACATATTCTCGAAGATGAATAAGCGAACCTCATTGATTTCATCTTTTACTATATGATTCAAGACATTAGCAAAACACCTCACATAAAAAAGCTTTCCATCTAATCATAATTAATTCTTCTTATTAAACTATCTTACCAAATTTGTGACTACAACATCATTAGAACTTGCATTGTCTATATTTAATTTGAATAGTTTATTACTGTCCCATCCTAATAGGCATATTACTTTGACTTTAGCAAAAACTTCACCAAGAAAGGGAGTTGGAACAACATAAAATTTCATGTTCTTTTTTACAACTTCCAATCAATATCAATAAAATATACTTTGAAACACATATATCCAAGATTTTGGATAGAAGTTCACAAATTAATTTTCAAAGATACTCATTAAACAAATATATTATGTATCTTATTCATCTTTTATTTCTAGTTTAAACATATTTCAACATAATCTTTAGTTAACATAGTTTTGGATATTAGTTGAAAGTTTGGTTGCAGCACACGAAATCTTTTAAAGCCATTTTTCCCACAAAATTAAATAGTAATTCATTAACAATAATCTTCCTTGCAAGTTTTTTATGATTGAGTTCTTGATCAAATCTTTAATTACAAACATTTTCTTCATCTTATGACAATGAAAAGGACAATGGGGGTCGTTTGTCATGTTTGTGATATGGATATTTAGAACACTCCTCGAGATGTCTCCAAAGTATGCTAGTTATTTGAGAGCTAGAGCATCCAAATATATGATTTCAATAATTGCATGTTACTCGATATGCTTTATTATCATCCTCATTTTTTCAATTTAGTAAAATGTTTCTAGATACTAGACTTTGATTTATACGGTTTTTTTTTTCATTTAGGACATATTCAAGAAGGTTATGTGGAGGAAAGATTCTTCAGTATATGTTCATTACTATCTTCCATCATTGGCATTGACAATTTTATATTTTATATATCGATATGAAAAATTTTAAATACACTTCATCAAATATACAAAGAGTCAAAGATATAATACACATGACAACAACACACACGCACACACACACTTATATATTAAAAACCATAAATATACAACTCCATAGGCTAGAAGAGGCATATCATCATTCAACATATATACATAATTTATAACAAAAATATTGAAATACACAAGCATAGCAATTGTCACATATACATTGTAATATATATTCATACACATTAATGTGTATAGTCATACATTGTAACATATATACAATCATAGACACACTAAAACACACGTCCATATGTAATTATATCTATAATATACACAACCATTTATATGTATGTATGAATTAGTATTTTATTTAGTGTATGTGTATACATTATAGTGTATATACAATTAGAGGTGTCAAATCGAGGGACCATGTATTACTAGATACGACATGAATTGGGTGCCTAAGCCATGTTGTGTCGACATGGCAACAAAGGAGGTTGGCACAACATCCCCCAAGGGCCTGACTTTTTTAGCCAGGCATGTTGAGTCATAAGAAATCAGCCATGGAGCAAGCTGCCCATGACCTATGGCCAATGTCTTGGCCTTGGCTCATGGCTTGGAGGCTAGGGCTGGTGCTTGGGCACTAGGACATGTTTATTCCAAAACCAATGGCCATGGGAGTAGAGCTGGGCTAGTGTCGATTTATAAATATATAATAATAATTAAATAGATTATAATTTTAATATAAAAAATATAATAAACTACACTATAGAATATGATGTAAATGAAAATGTATACAGACAAAAACTAAATAAAAAATACATTCATTTCATGTTTTATGGTATTAGTTTTACTTTTATAGTTAAATGATATAACACAAACACACCAGACCACTGATATTCATGATCAATCTATATAATTTAAATTATCACATCTCAAACTCATAATCATAGCCTCAATATCATTTGAGTGATCATTAACGAATAGCTTTTTTACTGATCTTTAAAACTCATCACTGAATCATCCAAGTTCTTTAAGTATAATTGTGCATCTATGTTATATGGTTACAATTTCGACATCTTATCTAAAATAATATTCATTGCTAAAAATAGTAGAATCTTATACCATGATAGATAGTGAAAGGGTCAGTAGATCATATATTATCTCAGATAACATTAAATAAGTTGATTCATATAATTTCTACTAACTCAACATATCAAAATTTTTAATTTCATCATAATCTATGATGAAGTAGTAATTGGTATCTAAGTACCAAGAAAACTCATTCATATTTGATAGATCACCTCATCATTTTCTCATAGCAAACTAAATGAAAAAAAAATCATGATCTTTAAATATAGAATCCATGTTCATACTCAAGGCTCACTAAAATTATCATATCTAGTATCATAATATGTAAACATAGTATTAAATTGTTCATGAATTTTATATTCAAATTCTTCTACTTGGTTCATGCAAGTGGATATATATTTTATTATATATTCTACCCCCTTCAACCTTAGCCCTATGAGCCATACTGGTAGTTAAGTAATAAATAGATAGAATGGAAGACTAATATTTAAAATACTCACTTTCCAACTCAACAACAATGATACTAAAAATAGAGTCTCTTCTATATTTTCTAAACATACTATTAATATTATATATTCAATTAAGTACAATGATGTGGTGAGAGTATATATAGAAAAATATATATTCATTATATAATAAAAAACTTTAAGAATTTCAAATATAAAATTTCTATTTCTTTATATGAATCTTTAATACTAATTTTGTGACTTTTACAATAAAATTAGTTTGATATCATGTGTTAGTAGGCAACACATGAATCTAATATTAGGTAAATATAATTCTAATAGTTTATAACATCTATTTAGAATTTTTTTAGGCCCACTAATGAACATAGATTATAAAATGCTTGGTTGTGTGCTAGGTGTTAAGGTATGTTAGTATATTTCTTATGTTGTCTAATGCAAGAAAAACTATTTTTTTTTCTGCTTGAAATATTAGGTTAATTATGTGACACGTACGCCTAATATGAAAAATATCACATAAGGACATGTCTTAAATGGTTCTTATAAACATATTAATTATGATATCATTATTTGAAGCATTATCAAATATAATACTAATTTTTTTTTCAATATTATTTTTCCTAAAGATCATCGACATTCATTCATAATTGACGGAACCATCATGAAGATGGAGTATCTAATGAAATCCTAAAATTTTTTATCTACTTCCTATTTAGAATAAATAGTGAATAGTGATGCTTGCAAATGAACTATCATCACTATTAGTCCAGATGTTAAACTTCACAAAGACAAGCTATATTTCCTAAATTTGTTAATTACTATTTTTTGTAATTTAAAACTTTATTATATCATTCATCTTGATCGACTTAGAAACCATATAATAAGTAAGCTAGAAGTAGGTTTACATAATATGAACTAGTCTAGGAATCTCATAAAATCTAATCAAAAAACTAATTTTAGAAATAATTGTCATGTCTTTCCATTCCAAACTCATTGTAGTAAATGAAAAAGATAATTGAAGTTGAGGTTGATCTAACTTGAAAGCCCGCATCGCTTAGTTGAGTTTGTCTGAGATCTAATGCACTATATTTTTAATATATTGATTGACATGTCTTTTAAGGTGACATCTGTTACTAGTACTTCTGTGTTTGTGTGCGTGTCTTATTTATTTATTTATTTATTTATATTTATATATTATGTCAAATTTTTTTCGACACCCTTATAATTTTTTTAATTGTATTAAAGTGTATCTACACTATTGAAATTCACCCATTTTTAGGTTTTTCAGGCACATGATGACTATGATAAATAATATAGTTTTGATCTCGAAATATTCAATTGAGTTGTCATTATTTTCTCTTTATATATGTCTAATTCATTTTCATAATATTTACTATTTGTTTTTTTAATCTAGGAGACTAGAAATAGGTAAAGGAGAGTAGAATTATTATAATTTTTCATTTGTTATTATTGATCGATTTATTTATCAAAAAATTATTAATTATTATAAAATATATACAATGTGGGCAATACCAACTCTTTCTCCTCCACCTCATATACTTGCACCTCAAAGTCATACCTCATCACTAAAATCACTTCGATGCTCCACTAAATTAAAATTAGAAATATAAAAAAATATTAGCACAGGACACTATAACTCTTTTAGAAATTTATATAAAAAAAGATAAAAGCAATGAGATGAGAAGAAATTACAATTAAACAATGAAAAATAAAGTATATCAATATGTTATTTATAAAAAATTCTATTGATTACAAATATATATATATATTTGATTTTTTAGGGCAGAAATCCAATAACAGTTGGATTTCGCCTAAAGAGCCATTAGATTAAATCTAATGGTTGAAAATTTATAATTTTTTATGAATTTTTTTTGGCTGGCAGACAATGCATGTTATTGTTATATCCATTTCATTTTACTTTAGTAATTCATAGTCATTTTAAGTTTTACAATGGCTAGCACAGTATAGGGCTCGTGCATTTGCCCTTATTTCATGCTAACATGCGTGGCACATAGGCCATCCATGACATAACACATGGCATTGGCATCACACAATTTCGATCTAGGCATGGTTCTGGATGATGCCATGTTGAGCCTAGCATGAGCTAATCATGTTGTGTTGTGGGTAGTGCTCATTCCGCCTAGCCCACTTGACACCTTTACACTATAGTATACTAATATATTATACATCACTACTTATAAAGTCATATATAGTAATTAGTATTAAGTATAGTATATTATCTATTTGTACTCCACTAAAACACAAATCTTTATATAATTATATATTTCAAATACACTATATTGCATATGTTTGTATAAATTATAATTATATATAATACATGTATATGTGTGTATACATTGTAGTATATTTTATTTTTGTACTTATATATAGTAATTAGTAATAAGTATAATAAATGCACAATATATGTAGAGTATAGATTGTAATGAATATATACACTTTATGTATATATAATTAAAATAGAACATCAATGTGTTATGAAATTATGTGTAATGTATATATATATATAATGTGTGTATTTTTATGTAAATATACATACATACATAATATTTAAGCATAATATTAAGTTTAAAAAATATATATATATATGATATATGTATTTTGGAAAATGTGTACATAGTGTCTGCATACTCAAGACTATTGTAGAAATCAATTATTTTTTTTAATCTTGTAATTTTATTTGGTAAGTTGAGGTGGACTATTATACATTAATATTGTTAAAATGTAAATAATTTTTATTTCGTAATGTTTGTCATTATTTTTTTTTAAGTTTGCATTTATAAATATTTTTTATTTTGGGATATATTACAAATTTACTCATTTATTAGTTGATTATTATAAAAAAGTTTTATTAAGGAACTTTGTTTTGAAAATATTAAATAATAAGTCTCCTCCTCCTCTCCTTGTAAATTTAACAAAGATAAACATATTTTAGTTATTTTTAGATCCCCTAAAAAATTAAAACTCATAAATACCCTAACTCCTTTCATACGATTATTAAAAGATATAATAAAAATAATATTAAAAAAAACTATATTATATATGTGCAATTATATGCATGGTGATAATCTTAAAAATACATGTATATATAATTATAGGTATACATGTATATACGTGTTTGTAAACATATAAATACCAAAGTTTATACATATTCATTTATGATCTTTATAAATAACATAAACAAAAAGATATACATGTCAATAAATATATAAAGATACACATTTATACATCTTTTCAATAATATATATATATATATATATATATGTATAGCAGACATGTATTAATATGTAAATTGTATACATATATAGTATACATATGTGTTTATACAAAAAATATATTGCATATTTTCAAAACATATAAATGCATACATTTTTATAGTTATTCATAGACATATAAACATATATGTTTAAGGGTTTATATGTGTACACATAGCCATAAAAATGTATATATTTATTCATTTTGAAAATATACAATATTTTTTATATAAACATATTTTAATGTATAAATACATTTGTATATTGTATATGTATACAATATTAGAAGTATCAAATGGGTAGTGTCATGTCGACTCATCCTAATTTGTTGTGGCAAAGTTGAGCCATGAGCCAACATGTCGTGTCGATATGATATGGAATCCAAATTAGCTGGTTTGACACAACCCATTTGACTTGCAACCAAGCACTACCATGCTGGGTTATGCCAGCTCGATTCCAAGTCATGTTAGGTATTATCGTCTAGATTATAAGTCATGCAAGGTTGTGTCAGGTCATGGTCGTTATGGGCATCCTGAATGTGTCCAATTAAAATATTTAAATTTTTGATTTATCTAAAATGTTACATTTACATATCAAAATATTATAATTAAAATTTATATTACATATTTACATTGCATTAGAAATTTAAATGAATTAAAATAAACTTAATAATTAAAAAATTAATTGACATTTGGTTGGCTCAATTCAAAAATGAAAATATTTAATAAAGAAATAAGTCATAATACAATACATAACATAAGTTGAAGCATAACTAACAGCATCTCAAAAATAATCAAAATATCATATGAAAAAAAAACAATCCAAAATCACGTGAGTCAATGATTTGTATATATAGTATGTTGGTGCAGATGTAGTTCATCATCATTTATGCATCTAAAGGTAGCATAATAGTAGCCTCAATATCACTAATATAGATGTCTTATGAGTTATCATCAGTCGATAACTCTTTTTTTTATACATAAAGCCCATCCATGAATCTTCTTAGTCTTTCAAACTTGTAAATGTCTCTATGATATCTAGCCATAGTCTGAATTTTCTATCTAAAATAATATTGGCTATCATAGAAAAATATAATTTAAAGGTATGCTAGACACTAGAGGGGTCAGTAGACCATGAGTCTTCTTAGATAGCTTGGGATAAGTAGATTCATATGATTTCAATAAGTAAAAATATTCAAATTCTTATGATTATCATGTTATAGGAATGAGAAAAAATCTATAACAAAGTATTGAGATAACTTGCTGCTATTCGATAAACTATCCCTTTATTTTTCAATAGCCAACTAAATAGAAAAGTCATCATCTTTGTATATAGTATTCACGTCCATGCTCATAGTCTGGCTAAAATTATCATATCTAGCATCATAATATTTAAACATGCCATTTATTTTTATGAATAAAACTTCCAGGTTTGTCTTCTTAGTTCATACAAGTGAGTATGTATCTTGATATATTTATTACTCATTCCACCTTATTCCAATGATCCATACATGCATTTAAACAATATAAACTTGGAATAAAGGACTAGTATTTTAAATAGTTGGTTTCTATATCAATAGGCATGACATGAAATATAACATATTCTTTTAAACTTACTAAACATGCTACTTATATCATGTATGCGTCCAAGAATAATGCCAGTGGTGTGAGTGTACAGATATGAATATTTGTTTATTGTTCCATTAAAAATCTTCAGGAATTTTATAAAAAAAATTTTGAAATCCAATATGAATTCTCAATAATTAGTTTGCTACTATATTATTGACACTGTCTAACATCATGTGTTGGTAGTCAACGCATACCTCTAAAATCAGGTAGATATAATTCTAATGGTATCTCATATTTATTTGAAAATTTTCTTTTTTAGATTGACTGACAAATAAAGACTTATAAACTCTTGTTGTATATTAGGTATATCAAGGTGTTTTAGTGAATTTCTTATATTTTCTAATACAAGGAAAATAACTTCCATTCTAACATATGCTATTAGGTTAATTACATGACATATACACCAAACATTACAAGTTTCAGCTGATAAAACATATCTAACGGTTCTAACAAACATACTAATGGTGATTTTGTCATTAGAAAAATTATCAAATGTAATATTGAATTTTTATTTTGAATATCATATCCGCCAAAGATCATCATAGACCCATATGTTGGTGGACAATCAAGATGATAAAGGATCTTAGTAAATCAAATTTTTTTTATTAAGTTTTATTTTAAATCTACATAATAGGTGGTGAGACATATAAATAATGATATATTATTGTGACTAGTCCGTATATTAAATATCATAAATATAACTCCACTATAATTCATGAGTTCATTAATTATTAATTATTTTTTTAATTATAATATTTTATTGTCATTCCTATTAGTTCACCTGGGTATCATTTGATAAATAAGCTGAAAGTAGGTATGTATAATATTAACTACCATGAGATTCTCCAAAAAAACTAATTTAAAGACCCATAATCGTAATCAACTTGGTCATATCTACCCTCTCAAAGTCATTATTTGTAAATGAAAGGGGTCATAGAAGCTGAACTTGATTCAACTTCAAAAATCTCACCATTTAGTTAGGTTGCCTGTGATCTAATACACAATATTTTTTGGTATATTGATCAATATGCCTTTTAATGTGGTCAGTGTTACTTGTACACTTACATATATATTTTTTTATAATATATATATTGTGTTAATTTTTCTTTGGTATCTATAGCATTTTTATTTTTTATTATATTAAAGTGAATACTACTAAAGTTAATCTAGTTTTAGTTTTTTTTTTTTGGAAAATAAATCGAAGTCATTAAAGAGAATTTAGTTTGTCTCAGATCTTTTGGTTGAGTTATCATTATTATTTATTTTCATATCAAAATTGTTATCATATTAGTAATAATTCGTCATATTTTTTATTTATATTAATAATTAAAAAAATCTATTAAATGTCACAAACTAATAAATAAAAAAAATTATGTATTGTAACCAGATAAATTTATTTGAGTAGTAGCTCGTAGTCATAGTTCACTTCCCACCTATTTAAAAAAAACTTGCTTGGCTAGCATCGATAAAATTAAAAAATCATGATGTTGAGCACAATATAAAATGTCACAATATAGAACTCAAAAGAGGATATGAGAGAGAGAGAGAGAGAGGAGAGGAAAAGAATATGAGAGGACCAGAGAATAAAATTTAATAAATTTCTTTTCTGTATATATAGAATTTTTTTAAATTAAAAAAAAATATTTTTAAAAGTATTTTAACTTTTTTGTTTAATTGTAAATGATTATAAACTCAACACCTATTATATTTTTGCAGGTAGTCATTCAAATAAAATTAAAAATTCAACGAATATAGATTAATAAATATTACAAATATTTTTTTGGCAACATGGAAAGTGAAAGGTAAGATTTATAAATGTTTATCTTTATGTGTTTATTAACATAGATATCTTTTCATATATAGATATATTTATATATAAAAATATATGTATACATATAAACATGTTTGTTTATATGTTTAAAATACATATATAAATATATAATTATACTTATAGATATATATAATAATAAGATTATCATCATACATATAATTGTGAATATATATAGCAGTTTGTGAAAAAAGAATGTATTTTTTAAAATAATAGTGTCAAAGAGTGAGGGCATACATGACTTTTAATAATAGGAAAAAAAAATACAATTTGTTTTGAGGAAATTTTGTGAAAAAATTTAAGGGTAGAAGATTTTTTATTAAATAATTTAAAAATATGCCCCTCATTAAAATTTTTCTTAATTATTATTCCCATGATATCCAACTTTTTTCCTGCGTCTAAATTATTAAGTAAGTGCAGCAGCTGCTGCTGCTGCTGTTGCTGCTGCTCCTACTCATGCTCCTGCTCCTGCTCCTACTCCTGCTCCTGCTCCTGCTCCTGCTCCTGCTCCTGCTCCTGCTCCTGCTCCTGCTCCTGCTCCTGCTCCTGCTCCTTCTCCTGCTCCTGCTCCTGCTCCTGCTCCTGCTCCTGCTCCATCTAAATTGTTTAGTGCCCACAAATATCTTAATTTTATAAAAGTAATCCTAGCAAAACAACAAATTATGTTAGTCGTCATTGTTAAGTAATTAAAAAAATTTCTTTTTCGCATCAACATCGGCAAATCATTTCAATTGTAGATTCTTTTATTTTCTTATAATATTTTGGGTGCTTTAGATATTTTTTTAAAAAAATCTAACATTTCTACAAACCCTTCATCCAATTTGAATTACGATGTTAACAACTAAATGTGCAACACTTCATTAATGGCTGTCACCAGCTTTAAAACACCTACGTTTTCTAGTTTCTTCAACCAAATCAATTTTCAAACAACATATGTAGGTTGCCAATAATGTTAGAATTACTGGTTTCGGGGTTGGTTTCCGCCAGCTTCTTTTCTCATCTTCAAACTTCAATGGATGTCTTCGCTAAAGCAATAGCTTTGACTTTGCTTCTCCTAAGTTACCCAATTTTTTTCCCAACATGCTCCACAAACTACAATAATCTGCCTCTTTGTTTTGCCAAAATTTAACAAAGTGTTTTTCCACATCTTAGCTCTTTCAATAACCTAAATTAGCCTCTAGTCAATGTTGTCCGCTTGGCTTGCCCCCATTGCCCAAGTATTTGATTTTGTTTACTCGGCATAAAACCGATTGTTGGGTAACTCATTAAGAAATGTTAATTATAAAATAGTTTCTTTTCTATAAATATAAATTTCAATTGTAAGTACTTAGTCAAATTAATCCTATCATTATTTCATTTTTATTTGATTTCCATATTATTTTTAGAGTTTTCTTTGAGCTTTGTTCTTGCTAATTTCAAAACATAAACAGAGCGGCTATAATTGCTGAATTTCATATTATTTCATAATTTGTTAGTTTCTTTGAGCTTTTGTTGCTAATTTCAGAAAATTAACAAATGGGCTATAATTTCTGCACAATTCTATGATTTATATTTACCTAGAATTAAAAATTTATAGATGAAAATAGATAATTTATGCTTTTACTTTTTTTAAAATATAAAATATATTGCATCTTATGTAACCTTACGTGGATGCTTCTTTGAAATTGGAGTCTTTAGTTTGTTGACATAATATGTTAGAAAAATAATACATGATTTTTAGTAATTTAAAATATTTTAATTATCCATTAGTTAATATTAGAATTGAGATAGCTCTGGGTAATTCTTTTAGGTAGTTGTATCATGCAATTAATTCAATTGTGCATATGGAAATAATAATTTATTGTATTTGAAAGTTCATTATTAGTATATAGATGTGAGTAGGCTTAATTTTTTGTGTTTGACAATTGTAATTATGTTCACTTTATATTAAAATTATTGATTATAATATATGATTTTTTAAAAAAATTAGATTATTTATGAAATGTCTCATCCTCATTATCTCTATCTATTACTTAGCATTAACTTCATGAAATATAGTTGAAACACAATTTCATGTTATTTTCTATAACTTTTAATCATTATCAATAAAATATACTTTGAAATAAATCCAAGATTTTGTATAAAAGAACAAATTAATGTTCATATATACTCATTAAACAAATGTATTTCTCATCTAAATATATTTCAAAACAATATTAATTTAGTTTTGGACACTTGAAATTTTGGCTGCAACACAATCTCTTAAAGCCATTTTTTCCACGATTAGATAGTGATTAAACTTATAAAGTTCTTTATGATAGTTAATCAAATATTTAATTACAAACATTTCCATCATCTTGTGAAAATGGGGTGAATGATAAAATTTGTTTGTGATTTGAATATTTAGCACACCTCAATGTCTCTTAATGTATGCTAATTATTTGAAAGCTAGAGCATTCAAACACGTGATTGGAACAATTGCATGTTATTTGATATGCTTTATCACCATTCTCATTTTTCAATTTAGTGAAATGATTCCGGATACTAGACTTAGATTTATAAGGTTTTCTCATTTGGGACTATTTCAAGGTTATGTGGAGGAAAGATCCTTCATTATATTGTCATTACTATCATCCATCATTAGCATTGAATTCTTAATATCGTCATTATATATGATGAACTTATTAGAATCTAAGTGCCAAGATAACTCACTTCTATTTGATAGATCATCTCATTATTTTCTCATAGCTAACAAAATGAAAAAATCACAATCTTGAAATGTAGTATCCATGTCCGTACTCGAGACTCTCTAAAATTATCATATCTAGTATCATAATATTTAAACATAGTATTGAATTGTTCATTAATTTTATAATCTAATTATTTTACTTGTTCATGCAAATAGATATATATTGTAATATATATTCTATCCTTTGTAACCTTAACCTTGTGATACTTACCGTTAAGCAATAAAGAAATTAAATAGAAGACAAATATTTAAAATACTTAATTTTTATCTCAACAACCATGATATTAAAATCAGAATGCATTTTATACTTGCTAAAGATACTATTAATATTGCATATGCACCCAAGTACAATGCTTGTGGTGAGGGTATAATAGTAAAATATATATTAATCATATCATAAAAAAACTTTATGAATCTCAAAAATAATATTTCTTTGTATGAATCATCATTAATAATTTTGTCATTTTTACTATTAATTTAGTAAAATATCATATGTTATTAGGCAACACATAAATTTAATATTAGGTAAGTATATTTTTTATAGTATTTGAAATTCATTTAGAATTTTTTTAGGCCCACTAATGAACATAGAGTGTAAAATGCCTTGTTGTGTAGTAGGTGTTAAGGTGTTTTAGTATATTTTTTGTGTTGTCTAATAGAAGACAAACTATTTTTGTGTTTGCAATATTAGCTTAATTATGTGACATATATACCTAAACGAAAAATATAGCATTAAGACATGTTTGAAATAGTTCTTATAAACATATTAGTTATGACATCTTTATTTGAACATTATTAAATATAATAGTAAAAATTTTCTTATTAATACCGTTCTCTCTAAAGATCATCAACATATACTCATAATTGGCAAAACCATTATGAAGATAGAGTATTTCATGAAATCTTATAATTTTTCATATAATTCCTACTTAGAATTGATGGTGAATAGTGATGCTTGTTGAATGCACTATCATCACTATTAGTCTGGATATCAAACTTCACAAAAACAACTCCATTATATTTCCTAAATTAATTATTTTTTTCTATTTTAAAATATTTTATTATATAATTTATATTGATCAACTTAAGAATTAATATTATATAATAAGTAGGCTGAAAATAGCTTTACATAAAATGAACTAGTATAGGATTCTCATAAAATCTAATCAAAAAATTAATATTAGAAATAATTGTCATGTCTTCCATTCCAAACTCATTAAAGTAAAATGAAAGAGATACTTGAAGTTGAGGTTGATCTAACTCGAAAGCCCCCACCGGCTGGGTTTTTGAGATCATATTTTTAGTATATTGATGAACACATCTTTTAAGGTGACATATGTTACTAGTACTTCCACGCACACACGCACTCACACACACACACGCACTCACACACGTATATAATATTATGTCAAATTGTCTTCGACACCCTTATATATTTTTAAATTTTATTTGAGTGTATCCACATTATTAAAATTCACATATTTTTAGGATTTTCAGACATATGGGTTGATACTATGAGAAAAAAATTTGGTTTTGATCTTGAAACATTCAGTCGAGTCATCATTATTATTGCTAAATATATGTTTAATTCATTTTTAAAATAATAACTTTTTGTTTTTTTAATCTAGGAGACTAGAAGTATGTATAGAAGATTAGAATTTATAAAATTTTTTACTTATTATTAATCTATTTATTTATCAAAAAAATATTAATTAAAATAAAATCCATACAATGCAATACACACCATTAAAATCATTTCGACACTCAACTAAATTAAAATTATAAATATAAAAAAAATATGGGCCCGAGGCACTAAGAATCTTTTTAAATTTTATATTAAAAAAAGATAAAAGCAATGTGATGAAAAAAAAATTACAAAAAAACAATGAAAAATCAAGTATATCATTATGTTATTTATAAAAAATTCTATTGATTAAAAATATATATTTTGATTTTTTAGGGTAGAAATCCAATAGAAGTTGAATATCACCTAAAGAGACATTAGATTAAAAATAATGGTAGAAAAAATTATAATATTTTATAAATTTATTTTGGCCAATAGATAGTGCTTGTCATTATTCTATCCATTTCATTTTGCTCTTGTAATTTGCAATCATGTTAACTTTTACAATGGCTAGCATGGTACAAGGTTTAGGTATGTTCCCTTTTCTCATGTTGACATGTGAGGCACGTAGGCCATGCCTCATGTAACACATAGCCTTGGCATGACACACAATTTTGATGTAGGCATGGTTCTGCTTCTAGATCATGCCATGCTGAGCCTGGCATGACCAGATCATGTTGTGCCATGAGCAGTGCTTGTGCTTCCTGGGTCACTTGACACCTTTATACTATAGTATACTATTATATTGTACTTCACAATGTAATATATAGTAATTAGTATTAAGTATAGTAAATTATCCTTTTGTAGTTCACTAAAACACATATCTTTATATAATTATATATATAGTATACACTATATTGCATATGTATGCATACATTATAATTTTTTATAATATATGTGTATGTGTATATACATTGTAGTATATTATATTTTAATACTTATATATATTAATTAGTAATAAGTATAATATATGCACTATATATAGAGTAAGATTGTAATGAATATATACACATTACATATGCACTGACACTACAAAAGTATGACACAAGATATATTATATATAATTAAGATAGAATATCAATGTGTTATGCAATTATGTGAAATGTCCACACCCTCAATCAATGCTGATTTCTCTCCTCCCTCTCTCCTACTTGGTTATTCCAAAAAAAAAACCCCTGAGTCTTTCTCTTAGCTTGAGAAAATCCAGCCTTGGAAGGCTAGATTAGTGCAAGTGTGGTCGTGGTGGTGGAATTTACTTTGGTACTTATAAACAAATTTTTTTCTTAGCCACATATTGATATAAAAGATGAGCACTATGGGACCGCTTGATAACAATCAACATAAACGCAACCCTAGACACACCGCTTGCTCTCCCGATATAGAGGCGACGATCACGACCCTATTGAAGAAAATCAATGAAACTATACGGTGCAATCGGAAAATGAGGTTATTATATGCTCGGAATATGATTCCGATGCTGCTGAATTTATCCTTGATGATAGCCACACACAACTGATGGTTTATTGTAAATTTTCTATTAATTCATTTGATCTTCAACCCAAAATTCTCATGGATAGAAATTTATCTCATATTAATCCAAACTATAACGATACACATGAAAATATAAGATTATGGAAATTGAAGAATTATCCTCCTCCCCCCAATTCATATATCCGAAGATAAAAGATTGTCAAAAAAATAAACTTTAGATTAATAATCATTTATGGTCTTCATTCGATTATTAACAGGAGATCATTATGGAATAGCTTAATCCTCCAAGGCTCCTCTGATTCATTGCCTTGGGTTATAATCGGAGATTTTAACTCTCCACTAGCAGCTCTTGACAAAAATGGGGGTAGATTTGTCTCAACTTATCAATGTCTTAACTTCATCACCTATTGCTTTACTCTAAGCCTTGAAGATATCCCATCTTATGGCTCTTACTTTACCTAGACAAATGGGAAAATGTCAAGCAAACTTGATAGAACAATGATAAACCAAGAATGATCCAATCTCTCACATGACACATGCGAAATTCCTTTTTCTATGTATCTTTTCTGATCATTGTATGACTATTGTATCCACTAAATTAAGTCCTCAAGATAGGAAGGTACCCTTTAAATTATATAAAATGTGGTTGACTCACAAAGACTTTCCTCTGATACTTCTTGATATATGGGAACAAAAATTGCATGGATCATTAGTGTTTCAGCTGGTTAGAAAGCTTAAAATTCTTAAAGAATCTCTTAAAAAATTAACAGAGAAATATTTTGGACATATTAGCGCAAAAGTATGTTTAGCTAGAAAGACTATACAAATCTACTCAAAGAAAGATACTTGAAGTTCCCAATGCAACTCTGAAAGTTGAGGAAACTAGCCTAAGAATTAAATTGAGAATGTTGGAAGAGGTTGAATTGTCTTTTATTAGATAAAAAGATAAATTCAAGTATCTAAAACAAAGTGACATGTGCACTAAGTTCTTTCATAATTTGGCAAGTGCGAGACTTCAAAGAAATAAAATAGTATACAAAATGGAGAGTATTCTACATCTTATCATGAAATTTCCGATGCTTTTCTTGGATATTATAAAAGATTGCCGGGCATATCTAAAAATAAAGCTCCTTTATGTGAATCTATCATTAATAGTTGGAAAATTTTGAATGATTTAGAACATAACCTACTATCACTATACATCTCACCGAATGAGATAAAGGAAGCTTTATTTTCGATGGGAGGGACAAAATCTCCAGGATCAGACAGATATACTATTAAGTTTTTTAAAAGGTCATGGGAAATTATTGATAAGGATGTTACTAATACTTTCCAAATCTTCTTTCATTCTGGAAAAATATTTCAGCAGATAAACCATGCTTATATAGCACGAATACCAAAAACTTCTCACGCAACCTTCGTCAAAGATTATAGGCTATTTTCCTACTATAATGTTTTATATAAGCTCATCTAGAGGTGTCAAATAGCTAGTTTAGCCATGCATGGGCTGGCATGGCATGCTACAATACCATGCCAAGGCCTGTGCCCGAGCCAGTGCTTGGTGCACCTTTTGCACGAATAGTGCCGTGACGGGTTGAAGTTTTCGGCCCACATGCTGTGCCAAGCATTACATGGCACACTTGGCACATTTGCACAGCACGTGTGACCGCACACCGAGTATGGTCATGATGAGTCGACGCCTGAAGGACGAGGCTCGCCAAGCCTTGAAAGGGTGAAGACATGGGCGGAATGGCGGCACACCGCTAAAACTCTAATTTTTTTTAAAATTAGGGGTTGGCTCGACCTTGTGAATTTTGGGCCTCGGGCCCGTGCCAGGCCTGACATCCAAAGAACTGTGCCCGGAATGGTAGCATGGTTGGGCAGCCTAAAATAGTGTCGGGCCGACCCGACACAACTCGTTTGACACCTCTAAGCTCATTTCTAAATTAATAACAAAAAGACTTTAATGCATTCTCAGAGATATTATTAATCCGACCCAAACATCACACATTAAAGGGAGGTTAATTTCATATAATCTTCTTCTTGCACAAAATTTGATACGGAGATATGCAAGAAGAAGAATATCTCCCAGATACTTCCTCAAAATTGACCTCCAAAAGGCGTTTGACATGGTTAGTTAAGAATTCTTGAAAGAAGCTCTTATTACTTTCAACTTCCCAACAAAATTCATAGAGATTATTTATGAATGTATATCTACTATGTCCTTTTCTATGGCCATAAATAGGGAACTCCATGGAATTTTTAAAGGAGAAAGAGAACTTAAACTTGGCGACCCATTATTACTCGGAGTTCCCCTATCTTTAAGTAGACTTATCACGTCACAATTTTCTACTTTCTATCCAAAATAATAGTCTCTATACATTAATGGGTAAGCAAGATTCTCTCATTCGTTGGGAGGCTATAATTACTATGCACAATGATTCAAGGATTAGAAGGATATTAGTTTTTAATATTCTTTCTACCTTCATCAATAATTAACACAATTGAGAGCTCATGTAAAAGATTTATATTGAGTGCTCTAAAGACAGGCCAATTTAGTCCAAGTGGCTTGGAAAAAAGTTTGTATGCCCACATCTAATTGTGGTCTTGGTATTCTTGGTTTGATGAATTGGAACTAAAGCCTTTTTTATTATAAGTCTTTGGCGAATTCACAAAAATGAAGACTCACTCTGGATAAGGTGGATACACCGCATCTATCTTAACTCTCTTAATATTTTAGAGTTCTAAATATCCAAGCAAGACCCTCCATTTTGGAAATCCCTAATATTTGTGAGGGATATCTTAACGGATAAATTTGAAGGTATAAAGTAATTGATAATACTTCTTAATGCATGAGCTGATAAAGGAAGACTTATTTCCGAAGCAATAAGTATCTATCTAGAAATAAAATGATAAAAGTAAAAGAGTGGGCATGAATTATTTGGTTTCCTAATCACATTCCAAACAAGCTGCATTCTTTTGGATATCTAAAGCTGGGAAAATCAAAACAAAAGATTTTCTATTTGCAACTCCAACAAACATGCAATGTGAATTCTGTACCCAACCAGAATCTCTCAAACATGTTCGATTTTGAATATCAATTTTCTAGAAGTTTATTGGAACATTTAAAAAGCTAGACATCAATGAAAGAACCCATGAATTCCATTACATAAAGCCTCAAAAGTTTAAAAAGGAATTATTCAGCCAACACCACAAAGAATTGCATAAAGAAAGTCGTATTTACTACTGTTGTTTACTAAATATGGAAAGAAAGAAACTAGAGATGACATAAAAGAAACTCTCAGAATTTAGATTCAATTCTTAGGAAGAAAAAAATAGGTATTTACATTGTATTTTAGAATGATTGTATTAGCTTGGGTATTGTTTATGATGTATAGATTTTGATAGTGTATTTTAATTATTTATCAAAAAAAATTGTAATGTTATATATATATTTATATAATATGTGTGTATGTGTGTATTTACATAAATACATACATGATATTTATGTATAGTATTAAGTTTTTTTAAAAATATAGTGTTTGCATACTCAAGACTTGCATGTGTCAAACGGGCTGTGCCAGCCCGTCATGACCCATTTTTTTTCAGGCCCGAATGGGCCCGCTTGCCATGTCTTGCCTAGCATGGTTCATTGGATGGAAGGCTCGGCACGGCCTGTAACCCAAAATCAACCCGGGTCCAGGCCAGTTCGAGCTAGTTTGGACTAGTTCTAGGTTAAGATAATTATAAAACTAGAAAATAGGGATAGAGTGCCTGGGCCACCATATTGTCAGCTCAATTCTTGTAATTTTATTTTTTTTTATTTCTTGTAATTATATGTGGTAAGTTGAGGTAATGCTAGCTCAATTCTAAGTCATGTAAGTAATTGTCAGCTAGATTTTGAGTCATGTCGGATTGTGTCAGATCATAGTGGTTATGGGGAATATGAATGTGATCAATTAAAATTTTTTGAAATTTTAATATTTGATTTATTTAAAATGTTACAATTTCATATCAAAACATTATAATTTAAAATTATATTACATATTTACATTGCATTTAAAATTTAAATGAATTAAAATAGAATAAAAAATGAAAAATTAATTGACATTTGTTGAAGTACAACTGATAAACTATCAAATTATATTACAAATCAAATTAAAAATTATATCACAAAGCATAACTGAACTTGATTCAACTTTAAAATCCTCGCCACTTTGCTGGGTTGCCTATGATCTAATACACTATTTTTTGGTATATTGATTAATATACTTCTGAAGGTGGTTAGTTTCACTTGTACTCCTACATATATAATTTTTTATAATATATATATTATGTTGATTCCTTTTTGACATCAATAGAAATTTCATACTATTGATGTTTATCTAGGTATAGGTTTTTTTAGGAAAATGGGTCAAAGTTATTGAAGATAACTTAGTCTTGGTCTCATATCTTTCAGCTAGATTGTCGTGATTATTTATTTATACATCAAAATTGTTATCATATAAGTCACTATTTGTCATAATTTTTATTTATATTTTTGTATATAAAAAATCTAATAAATGTCAAACTAATAAATAAAAAAAATTATGTATTGTAACCAAAAAATTTTATTTGAGTAATACCTCGTAGTCATAGTTCACTTTCCACCTTTTTTTTTATAAAAAACTTGCTAGGCTAGAATCAATAGAATTAAAAAACAATGACATTAAATATTATACAAAGTGTTACAATACAGAACTCAAAAGAGAAGAAGGAGAGAGAGAGAGAGAAGAGGAAAGAAAAAGAATGTGAGAGGAGGAGAAATAAAATTCAAGAAATTTCTTTTATCTATATATCAAATTTTTTTAAATTAAAAAATTTATTTTTAAAAGTTTTTAAACTCTTTTGTTTAATTAAAAATAACTAGAAACTCAACACACATCATTTTTTTATTATAGTCATTTTTAGTATTGTCGACTAGATTTTGAGTCATGTCGGGTTGTGTCACGTCACGTCATGGTGGTTATAGGCAGCCTGAATGTGAACAATTAAAATTTTTTGAAATTTAAAATTTTTAGATTTATTTTAAATGTTACATTGACATTTCAAAATATTATAATTAAAAATTATATTACATATTTAATTTTGCATTAGATATTTAAAAGAATCGAAAGCAAATTAATTAATAAAAAATTAATTGACATTTGGTTGGCTCAATTCAAAAATTAAAATATTTAATAAAAAAATAATTTATAATATGATACATAACATAAGTTGAGCATAACTGACAGCAATTCAAAACCAATCAAATTGTCATATGAAAAAAAAATAATCCAAAATCAAGTGATTCAAAGATTAGTATATATAGTATGATTGTGCAGATATAGATCATCATCATCATGTTTTCATCTAAAGGTAGCACAATAGTAGCCTAAATATCTCTAATCTAAATGTTTCATGGATTATCATTTATCATCAACTCTTTTGCTTTATCTAAAATCCCCAACCATTAGTCTTCTTAGTCCTTCAAACTTGCAAATATCTATATGATATCTAGTCTTAATATGTATTTCCTATCTTATATAATATTGGCTACCACAAAAAAAAATGGACTCCAAAGGTATGTTAGACACTAGAGGTGTCAGTAGATCTTGGGAAAAGTGAATTCATATGATTTCTATCAACTCAAAATATCCAAATTCTTATTATTATCATATTATAAGATTGAGCAAAAATCAATATCTAAAACTTGAGACAACTTGCTGCCATTTGATAAACCATCCCTTCATTTTCTTATAGTTAAATGGAAAAGTTATCATCTTCGAATATAGTATTCACGTCAATACTTAGAGTCTGGCTAAAATTTTTAGGGTTGTCTTCTTAGTTCATACAAGTGAGTATGTATCTTGATATATTTTCTATTCATTCCACCTTAGTCTTATGATCCACACATGCAATCAAACAATACAAATATGGAATAGATGACCAGTATTTTAAATATTTGGTTTAAATCTTAATATGTATTACATGAAATATAACATATTCTTTATATTTACTAAACATGCTATTAATATTGTGTATACATCAAGTACAATGGAAATAGTGTGAGTGTACACATTTGAGTGTTTGTTAATCATTTCATACAAAATCTTCATAAATTTTATAATAGAAAATTTGGCATCCAATATGAATCATAAATAATAAGTTCGTTACTCTTGCTATTTATATAGTCAAATATCACGTATTAATAGTCAACACATAACTCTAAAATTAGGTAGATATAATTCTAATAAAATCTTCCATTCATTTAAAATTGTTTCTTTTTAGATTGACTAACAAAAAGAGTCTTCTAAACTCTTGTTGTATGTTAGATATCTCAAGCTTAGTGAATTTTTCTTTTTCTTTTTCTTTTTTTAGTGAATTTCTAATATATATTCTAATGCAAGGACAATAAGTTTCATTCCCATGTATGCTCTTTAGTTAATTACATGACATATACACAACATTATAAATTTTACATGACACATATTTCTAATGGTTTTAAAAAATATACTAATGGCAACTTCGTTATTGGAAGGATTATCGAATGTAATACTAAAATTTGTATTTTGAATATCATATTCGCTAAAGATCATTATCATAGATTCATATGTTGTAGGGTCATCAAGAGGATATAGGATCTCAGTAAATCCAATTTTTTTTTATTAAGTTCCTATTTAAGATCTACATAGCAGATAGTGAAACATGAATGATGATGTATAATCATGATTAGTCTAGATATTAAATATCATAGATATTACTCCACTCTATTTTTTAAATTCATTAATGATTAATTATATATATATATATATATAATATTTTTTTATGTCATTCCTCTTTAGTTGACCAATGTATCCTATGATAAAACAAGCAGGAAATAGATATGTATAATATACTAATTATCCTAGGATCCTCCAAAAATCTAATTCAAAGACCAATGATCTCAATCAACTTACTCATATCTTCCATCTCAAAGTCATTACGATAAATGAAGGGGGTCAATGAGGCTGAACATGATCCAACTTCAAAAGCCTCACCACCCAGTTGGGTTGTTTGTGATCTAATGCACTATATTTTTTCATATATTGATCAATATATCTCATAAGGTGGTTAGTGTCACTTGTACTCCTACATGTATACATATTTTATAATATATAAATTATATTGATTTTTCTTTGACATCAATATAATTTTTATTTTTTATTATGTTAAAGTGAGTTTATACTACTGAAGTTTATCTAGTTTTAGGTTTTTTTTTGAAAAATAGGTCCAAGTCATTAAAGAGAGCTTAGTTTTGGTCTCAAATCTTTTGGTTAGATTGTCATTAATATTTATTTCCACAATAAAATTGCTATCATATAAGTCACTATTTGTCATATTATATTCCCAAATAAAAAAAATTCACGAAAGTTTTTTTCTCTATATATAGAATTTTTTTAAATTATAAAAATTTATTTTTAAAAGTTTTTTAACTTTTTTGTTTAATTATAAATGACCATAAACTCGCACCTATGAGATTTTTGCATGTATTCGTCCGAATAAAATTTAGAAACTACAAATTAATAAATATAAAAAATAATTATTTGGTGGCATAGAAAGAGACAGGCACCGGCTTGTCGCTTTCCATGTCGGCACCCATTACATAAAAAGTAACGGATGTGACCCATGACCCATGTTAGATTATAAGTTATGATGCATATGAATCGTGCCAATAGGACAAGTATGCAGGTTGTGTTTGGCCCAACACGAGACATGACTAGTCCTAGCCCACCATGACATAAGTTATGTCTCGGATCGGCATGACCCCGATCCGAGTATGGTTTTGGACCTTGTAGTGTTGGGCTGGACACTACTTTTTTGGGTCATGCAATGTGTCGTTCTTGGTTGACCAAACAACTTGACATATCTATAACATTATACATGTTTAATATACATACATATACAATATTAAAAGTGTTTTCAGAAAGATTTGTACATGTATATCTTTATCTGTTTATTAACACATATATCTTTTAATTTATACGTATATTTATAAAAAATATATATGTATACACATAAACATGTTTGTTTATATGTTTATAAACACCATATATAATTATACTTATGAATATATATAATAATAAGATTATCATCATACATATATTTGTGCACATATATAACAGATTGTGAAAAAAGAATGTATTTATATTTATATAAGTGTCAAGGAGTGAGTGAGAGTATACATGAGATTTATTCCCTTGGGGGCTAGAAAACAAATACAATTTGTTTTGAGGAATCTTTGTTATAATTTTAAGAGTAGAAAATTTTTATTAAATATTTTAAAAATAGGCCCCTGAGATAATTTTTCCTAATTATTATCCCCATGATATCCAACTTTTTTCCTATGTCTAAATTATTAAATAAGTGCTGCTGCTCCTGCTCCATCTAAATTTTATAGTGCCTACAAATATCTTATATTTTATAAAAGTAACCTTTGTAATATTTAATGGTTATTGTTTTTGTTAAATTGATTCAAAATTTTGCTTTTTCGCATCAGCATCTGCAAATCATATCAATGGTTGATTGTTATGTTTTCTTATTATATTATTGACGCTTGAGATATTTGTTTTAAGTAAGCCAACGACATTTATCCAGACGCCTCGCCCGACCCGAATTACGACTTCAACTGATTACTAAATGTGCAACACGTCATCCAAGCCTGCAACAAACTTCAAGAGACTTTTTCTGGCGTGTATGGCCAAAACAACACATCCAAGATTTACTGGATAGAATTATTAGGGAATTATTAGAGAATTATTAGGGAATTATTAGAGAATTATTAGGGAATTGTAGGGTTTTCTTTTATAGTAGTTATGTATCATGCGATTAATAAAATTCTTGTTTTATTAAAAAAAGAGTTAATATTTTAGACTATAGATATGGAAAGGCTTGTTTTGTAAATGTCATGTTAAAGTAGTGAATATTTTTTAATGTGTTAATATTTCATTTAAATTTTTTTTTAAAAAAGATTATTCATAATTTTATGTACCATCCTAAAGTAATCTGACTTGCATTAACTTCATGAAGGACAATTCAACTCCCATTTCCGACCCCCAACCATTTTCAATAAAATATACTTTGAAACATATTAAAGATTTTGGATAAAAGTTAAAACAAAGTAATCAATAGATCTACTTGAATTACTTATCAATTTTTACTTATCATTTAAATGTTTTAGAAACATAATCTTTAATAGTTTGACAGTAGCTGAGTAACACTTTAAGCTTGAGGCTCTAAGTGATAATCAATACAAACTTTCACTAATGTCCAGCTTTTTAGATGCTCCAATGTGCTTTTAGAGAAAAATTTAGAGATTTTGGTTCATAATTAATATTTCGTAGGGTTGCAAATAGGCTATCTTTTGTTCTGATTATTTAAATTTTAGGTAAACAAACATGGCTTGTTTTGGGGTGATTGGGAAAAGTTATTTCTGCCCATGCTTTTGCTTTGTTTGAATCAGCTCTAGATAAATGTTTTAGGATTTTGAAATCAGACTTTCATTATTAGCCCATGTGATAAGTGATATTGCGTGCTTTATATCTTCAGATTTCTCTATTAAGATATCCCTACCATAAATAGGGATTTCCTAAGGGGGCCATTTTGCTTGGATATTTGGTGCTTCCAAATATAAAGAGTTCAGGTATAAATGATGTATCCACCTTATCCAAAGAGTCTTCAACCATGTGTATTTGCCAAAGACTTTAAACAAAAAAAATATTTCCAATTCATCAAACCAAGAATGCCAAGCTCACCAATTGAGACAAACATTTCAATCTTGTGAAATAGCTGTGATAAAAATTTGTTTGTCATGTTTGTGATTTTGGATATTTAACACACCTTGATGTTTCAAATGTATGCTTTATCACCATCTTTTTTCAATTTGGTAGAATGATTTTAGAAACTAGACTTTGAATAGTTTTTTTTGTTCATTTAAGATATTGTCAAGGTTATGTGGAGGAAAAATTCTTCATAATATGTTCATTACTATCTTTCATCATTTACATTGATAATTTTATATTGTATATATCAATATGAAAAATTATAACTACACATCACATATACAAAGATATACATGCACATAAACACACACACAACACTATATACAAGTAAAATCATAAATATAACTCTTTAGGCAAGAAGAGGCATCATCATTCAGCATATATGCATTATTTAAAACAAAAATATTGAAATGCACATGCATAACTAATGTCACAAACATTGTTATATATATTCATACACTAGAATAGACGTCCATATTTAATTATATCTATAAAATTTACCATGTATATGTATGTATGAATTATAATTTCATGTGGTGTATGGTTATGTGTACATATATTATAGTGTATATACACTTAGACTTAAGTGTAAAATCATGCCACCATGTCTTGCTAGAAACAACATGAAATGGGTAATGAATCATGTTGTGTTGGCATGGCATCAAAGAAGATTAGCATAGCATGACCCAAGGGCTCTACTTCCTAAGCCAGGCGTGTTGGGTCATACCCAATCGGTCATGGGGCAAGCCACCTGTGATCTATGGCCAAAGGATTGGCCATGGCTTAGGGCAAAGGGGGCTGGGGATTGGCCACTTGGACATGTCTATGCCCAAGTCAATTTCTATGGGACTAAGGCTGGGCTAATGTCTATTTGTAAATAAAAAATAATAATTATATTATTTTTTATTTAGTGTCAACGGGCCAGCCCGGCCTGAGGCACAGCCTGATTTGGCTGTGCCTAACCCGGCACTGCAAGAGAATTTCTTGTGCCCGTGCCATGCTATTTCGAGGGCCACCGGACCTCGTTTTGTGTTTGGCTTGGTACAGTACCATGGCTGGTTGGCCCGGTACCCAGGCTCGTGTCGAGGTACCGCTATTGTACCCTTACGTTGGGCTGAGGCTCAGCTTGACGGATCCGAAAATTGGGTGGGCTTGGATCCGAACCAACCCCCACGGTTTGTTACGGGCTTATGGCCAATAGTTCAAATATTAAAAAAAATTATTTAAAATTTAGCCTTCATATTTCGCCTCCAACGGATATGGGGCAGAATCCAACGGCCTACATGATTGTTCCCCAAAAAAATTATTAAAAAATTCAAAAAAATAAAAAAAATATTTTTTTAAAAAAAAATTCTAAATTTTTTTCTATAAAAGCCCCCCACCCCTTCTCTCTAATTTTTATGTTTTTTAAAAACATAAAATCTTATATTCTCACTCTCTCAAATCTCTCTGCTAAAATTCTCTCTCAGGATTTCAGCTCGAATTTTTGGGACTCGCAACTCAGTCTCGTCTTTTGTTAGTATTTGAATTGGATTTTGAAAGTTGGATTTTTGGTACATGTGCTTTTGCTTTTCACTGCTTTAAGGGTATTTTTATTTTTTTCTCTCTCTACTCTTTAAGATATTCTCCTGTCTAAAAAAACTAAAAAAATGACAAATACTAATACTAATGAAATTAATTTATATTTAGAAAATAAAAATCTTACACAAAGGTCGGAGGCTATTGAAATTTTGATTTTTCTGGTCATCTCAACTCTAACATCTAAAAAACAAAAAACTAGGATGACTTCATAAGTTTGAACTCATTTTAATATAATTATATAAAAAAATATTAGGGGTGAGGACGAAGAAATTATACTGTGCAAAAATTATAAGAAAATTTTAACTTATAAGAGTCCATTTGGGACTGTGTATCTTAAGAGGCATCCCAAATTATGCACAAAAAAATATAATGCATTTAATCCTAGGCAAATCCAACATAGAACTGCATTTTTTGAAACTGAATTTAGTTCAGTCTCAAATTTTACTCCCTTCATATACCACAACGAGTTAGGTAGGAAAGACATGACTAAACTTAACACATTGATGGGTCTTCCAATTAGATTTTCGGAAGATCCAATGGTAGTGAGAATTATGGAAACATATTTTTAGTCTGCTTATCGTAGGATTCCAAAGTCCACATCTAGGAATGACATACTAAAATATTATAAGTTAGAAAAATAATTAATAATTAATAAATTTATGACATATAGTAGAGTGGTATCCGTGACGTCCGATATCTGGACTAGTCACGATGATGTATCTTATGCATGTCTCACTGCTCACTATGTAGATTCTAAATGGACTATGAATAAAAAAAAATTTAAGATTCTCTGAGATTCTTCATCCTCATGATGACCCTGTCATTTTTGAGTGTATGATGAAGATCTTTAAAAAAATATAAAATTCAAAATAAAATTTATAGTATTACATTCGATAACGTATTTAATAATGGAGTAGTGAGTAACATGTTTATTGGAAATATTAGAGATGCACCATTATGAGAGATTTTCTATGTCAGATGCATGTGTCACATGATTAACCTGATTGTACAAGCGGGGATGAATATGTGTTCCCACCACTTTGGAAAACAAGCGTAATTCACTAAAATGCATCTGCATGCCTCACAGACAACAAAAGTTCGGTAGTCTCTGTTTGTCTGTGAATCTTAAGAAGAAAAAATTTCAATCAGATGTGAGACACTATTGGAATTACACGTATCTGATGTTGGAGTCATGTGTTGGTTACGAACATGTGATATCCAATTATGTCAATAGTAAGAGTGATGAAGTTTTTATTGACAACACTGACTAGGCTTTAAGAATTTCATGAAATTCCTGAAGATTTTTTATGACATGACGAACATGTGTTCGTCGGTTTATACTTTCACAACATACAATGTACTCAGGTTCATATGCAACATTATTAGCATGTTTAGAAAGTATCTAGCTGACCCAATACTTAGCCAAATGGTTGAAGAGATGGAAAACAAGTACTTAAAGTACTGGTCTACCATTTCATCTCTTTATTGTCTTGCTGCATGCATGGATCTTAGGGTTATGGTGGAATGGGTAGATAATATTTTGACTTATATTTTCTTATGCATGAACCTAGAAGACACACTTGAAAGGTACATTCGTGAAAAGTTGATTGACTTTTTTACATACTACGATACTAGGTATGGTGTTAGTAGTTATGAGGCTGTGAGTATGGACATTGATACCATATTCGAAGATGATTTTTCTATTCATTTAGCTAGGTGGAAACGATGGGGTGAACTGTCGAATAGGAGCGATCTATCACGGTACTTAGATACTGATTACTGCTCAATCCTATCATATTCTGATACTAAGAATCTTTATATATTATAGTGGTGGAAAGCATACGAGTCCACTTTTCCCGTGATATATAAGATAGCACGGGATCAACTAACTCCTCTAGTGTCGTGCATAGTATCAGAGTCTACTTTTTTTGTTGTAGTGAATGTGATTTCAGATAGGAGATCGAGATTAGTCTATATATTATTGAGGCTTTAGCATGCATGAATAATTAAGAGGATTCGAGGTTTATCATCAAGGACTGTACTGGGATTGGGAGTGGGACTACAGTGAAAGCAGAAGAATTGATTGCTGATGATGATTCATATAATAGTGATATTGATATTGAGATTGATGATGATGATAATATGCCGATGATGATTGATGAGGTTGCTACTTGATGCTTGATGGTTGACGATTGTGGGATTGCGACACGTCGACAGTGACACTTATATTATGGTTATACTTTTGCTTATGAGTTATGCTTGATTCTGATTTTTGATTTCGATATTTTGTACTTAATTTTATTTATATTGTATTTGCTTTGGTTTGACCGTTTGACACTTGGCTTTGTGAGTGTGCCTTTGTTATTTTTGTTAAATAATTGTGTTTATTTTATTTTTTTGTTTAATAATTTCATTAAAAATTTGAAAATATAATTCTAATAAATTATAATCTAATTTAATTAATACATAATTAAAACAAATAACATAAAAAAATAAACTTGATAACTATTCAATTATTTATCATTTAAATTTAAATATTTTTAAACATTATCTAATTTATATTTTATAATAATATAAATATTATAAACAAAAAATGAAAAAAATAAAAATAAATTTTTAAATTTTTTTAAAACAGCCCATACGGGCCTGTTCTGGCCCGTAGGGGCCTGACTCGGTACGGCCACAAATCGGCCGTGCCAACTGGGCCATGCCAGGCTTTGCTTGAATAAATCATGTCGGGCCATGCATGACATAGTAGCAAGGTTGGGCCAGCAAAAAATGTGCCTGGCTAGCCCAACATGATACATTTGACACCTCTATTTTAATCTAAATATAAAATTAAAATATACTACACTATAGATTATAATGTAAATGAAAATGTATACAGACAAAACTAATTAAAAAAATACATTCATTTCACATTCTATGGTCTTAGTTTTACTTTCATAGTTCAAAAATATAACTCAGTCACACCAGTCCATTGATATTCATGATTAATCTATATGATTTAAATTATCACATCTCAAACTCGTAGTCATAGCCTTGATATCATCGATATCATTTAAGTCGTCTTCAACTAATAAAATTTTACTTATTCTTGAAGATTATTCCTTGAACCTCCAAGTTCTTTAAGTATTATTGTTTTTTTTTATAAATAACAATATTAAATATCAAATCTGTATAATCTAGCATAAATTTAAATTATAACATTCATTCTTGTATACAACAAATATTTCAAGTTTGATTTGTCTAAGTATAAAATTTGCATCTTGTACGTTATCTTTGTTATCTTTTATTTCTCTTTTCAATTATGATACACTGCTGCTACCAAAAGGGATTTCCATATTATATTCTTTGGCAAGTTGGCTGAATATATTTACTATAGTTCTTTAAAAACTGATGAGATTGAATGCATTTCCTCTGGTATCTCTAAGTATTTATTCACTACAAGGTTTTAATAAAGAATAATTTATTCCAAATAGAAAATTTAAATAAGTCCAGCTCACCATGTTCAATAGGCATGTAGATTCTCTCCCAAGAGGCATTGGTCCTGTACCTACTTGTTTGAGGACTTCCCCATAGGAATCTTCTGCATGCTCCCTCGATTGCATAATTATGGGTGGTAGACTGAATACTGAGAACTAGTAACTTTATATACCCTAAATTATTCTTCTAAGTAATTCCAATCTATTCGCCATTGAAAGTAGCTTGCTCGCCTATTAATAGATGGTCGAGGTAATCTTGGCTAACAATGGGAATAACTGAGCAGTGATTAATCTGCTTAATGACAAGGGGACATCCAAGGATATGAAAGGAAGTGTTCCTTCCATAAATCTAGAATTCAGTAATATTCCTTCTTTAGACATCTCAGAAATGCCTCCAAAGAAAATATTTGATTTGGAAGTTTTTACACACTCCAGATGTTCCCTCAAAATCTTTCAATGTATTTAGTATGATGTTGATAGAGATAAAATTCTATTTGGAAAAAAATTATCAAATCATCTGTATACATAAGATTGGTAATTTTTAAGAAATTACATTTCAAATGGAAGGAAAATTGATCAGAGGCGGTTGCATTGGAAAGCAATCTAGATAGGTATTCCATACATATTGCAAAGAGGTATGAGAATAAAGGATCGCCTTGTCTAAGTCCTCTTCTTCTGCTAAGGAAACCATAGAGTTGCTCATTGATCATGATATAGTAAGAAGCCAAAGAGATTCATTCATAAATTATATCAATGAAAGACTTTGGAAAGTTGAGCGCCTTGAGACATTCTTCTAGGAAAGACCAGTCGACATTATCAAATTCTTTCTGAAAGTCAATTTTCAAAAAAGCATCTGGGGAATATTATTCTTCTTGGATATCTTCTGACTAAGCCTTGTGCAAATAGAAATTATATGAAATTAACCTATCTTTTACATAGGCTACTTGGGCATGATTAATTAATTCTACTGGAACCAACTTCAACTTTGAAGCTATTTGCTTTGAGATCAATTTAGATTATGTTGCAACAGAAGAATGATATGTAATTTTTAGTGGAGTATGCAGTGAAGTTTTTGGAATCAAAGTAATATAGGCAATATTAATCTAATTTCACATTCTTCCAGAATCGAAGAAGCTAATTACAGCTTTAATTACATTCTCTTCAATATATCTCCATTCAAACTTAAAAATTTCCATTGTGTAACCATCTCAATCGAGTGATTTCGCATCCCCCATACTAAACATCAATACTTTTTATCTCTTAAGGGGATAAGTAAAGGGAGTGCAGTTTTTGTTACTATAGCTATAGCTTTCTGCCATTGGATATTATTTTATTGGTAATGCTAACCCTATCTTTTGGAAAACCCATAAGATCAGCGTAATATTTGAAAAATATTTTTATAATTTTTTCCTATGAAGAGATGAAATTCCCATCTTATTCCACTAGAGACACTACCTTCTCTTTTGAAGTTTTGAGTTTGTTAAGGCATAAAAAAATTTGTGCACCTATCACTCTGCTTCACGAAGTTAAACTTTGAATTTTGCCTAAGAAAGGACTTTTTTGCTTTCTCCAGCTTCCTGCAACTTGAGTTACATATACATTTCCTCCTCTATAAAAGCCAAATCAGAAAAGTTGAGAAGTCTCTTTTGGAGGATGCAGTGAGCAATTCCTAGCAAATGACACTCTAGCACTGATAAGAGGTATCAAGTGGGCCAGGCAACTCAGGCCCAGCATGAGGCACGACTTGACTAAGCTGTGCCTGACCTAGCACGACATAGTCCATAATCATATCTAAACTCGTGCCTTGCCGGCTCGAGGCACGAATCAGATGCCTGGCCCGAAGGAATGGTCTAGCGACATGGTCAGGTGCCTCAGAACTCGAGCATGGTTTTATTGGGTTGAGCCCAAGCTCGTGTTGGGCCTCACCTAAGCCCCGATCTCGAACATTCTGGAACCGTTGAGGTTGAACCAACCTAACGATCTAAAAATAAATTAAAATGAGATGTATTTAGCCTTTGGATGTACATGCAATGACTAGGGAAGAAAATCTGATGAATGTTGGGTTTCTGCCCTAAAAAAATATTAAAAAAATTTAATAAAAATTATTTTTTAAAATTTTTTTTGAATATCAATTATATTCTCTCTTCCTATCTCTCAATCTAACTCACTTTTCACCTCGCTCTCATCTCTTTCTCTACCCTATCCCCCCCCCCTCTCTCTCTAACTCATGTGATGTGTCTCTTCTCACCTCTCTCTCCTCTTAGAGTTTGGTTCAGCTTTCAACTTTCTATCGCTTCTTGGTCTTAGGACTCGGGTGTGGACTATGAACATCATACATCGGCAATTTGTATTGCATAAATGGCCAAACGAGTATTTTTTTTTTAAATTTTATTTAGTTATTTAATATTTATTTTTATTAATAATTTAATATCAAATAATATTTAATTTAAGAAATATAATTTAGAATATAATTAATAAAGTAATACAAATCTAAAATGATATATCATAAAATTAATGATGAAGAGATTAATATTAAGCCAGAAGAGCCAATGGAGCTAGGATCATATGCGGTGCTATGCAAGAGACTAGAATAAAATAAACATATGGATTAGGAACATTCTATTGAAAAAGGGCACACTATAGGATCGTAGGAAACTGGAGCTATAATGGAGTTTGTTAATGTGGCTGTTATGGGGATCTTCTGTTAATTATAAAAATGTATCTGTCCAATGGATGATATGCCTATATGAGGCTCCATTCTATATCATTTTTTCTAAGGGTTTTTGGGGAGAGGTGGGGGTACCTCTGAAAGGCTGAATGTTTTGTCCTTGAAATGCAACGCATGATAGTGTATGTATAGGTGCAATGAAATCCAACTTTTGGGTATGGAAAGACCAACCCATAATATGCATAAGGCTAGCAATTTGATGCCTGAATGCCCACTTGGTTTTCTCAATTCGCTTCAAGTCTCCCCTTGGGATTCAAGCCGATTTTCTGTATTAATGTTTGGGGGAATGAGTGTATCTTGATGGGTGTGTAAGTGTGGAATATGTAAGGCATGTAGCAGTGGAATGTGTCATATATATATATATATATATAGGTTGAATATGAGTTATATGTAAAGGAAAATGCATGTTAAATATAAGAGAGACATATGTGATGTATATAGTAAGGGTGGACTATATGGGATGCATGTAAGGGCGAATTGAGCGATATATGTAAGGTGGCATATGTGATGATAGTGATGTATGAAAAGTTTGTGATCTATGATTGTATACCCCCTATGACCGTACAAGCCTGAGAAAGCCTTGTGATTTTGAAGGATCAATGTCATATCTTGATGGGGTGACATATGCACCAATTTTAAAAGATACTAATGAAGATAGCTAGTTAGAATATAAGAAAATTTAACTATCTCTTCAAATAGAAAGAATGTCTAGGCTAATAATTAAGGCTTGCAACATTGATATTTTTGTCATAATTGAAGCCAAATTGGATCTAGATAAAGTGCATGGTTAATGAAGTCAAAATTTGGGAACTTTGACTTTTTAAACAACTTATACAGTCATAAAAATGATAGAATTTTGGTAATGTGGGATAAGCAGACCAATGAGGTACATAAACTCTATATGTCCTCTCAGCATATCTATTTACGGATCCGTGAAAAATTGCAGAGAGTAAGTTATCGAGTTACCTTTGTCAATGGAATCCACTCAATAGTAACTAGAAACTTCTATGGAAAAGCTGAATCTTAGATGAAGGATTAGAGTCCTCCACATGGGCAGTCTTAGGAAATTTTAACTCCCTTCTTTTTGGGCTAGATAAAGTGGGTAGAAGAATAGTCAAAAATTATGAATGTCATGACTTCATAAAATATTGTTCTAAGCTCAGTTTGGAGGACATGCCCTCTTCCAGCACATTCTTCACAAGAACGAATGGGAGGGTATCTTGTAAGCTAGACATCATAATGATAAACCATGAATGAGCTAGTTTATGCATTGATGGCTATGAACATTATATGCCTCCAGATATATTTTTTGATCATTGTATTCTAATATTGACCATGAAGATGGGAGCTCATGTACAGAAAGTCCCCTTCAAATTATGTAACATGTGGCTCATGCATAAGGACTTCCTTTTGACTTTTCTTGACTCTAATGATTGGTTTCATGAGTATCATATGCTCCATACTAATTTTCAAACAAATGGCTTAGCATATCATTGCATCTATTCCCACACTCACCAACACATAGGCTCTTTTGAACAAAGGCATCGACAAATTGAGGAGTTAAGTCATAGTATGTTATTGCATAATAATTAAAATATCATGTACAAAGAAGATACATTTTTGCCGCAACTTATTTAATTAATCAACCTCCAACACCCTCATTCAATAATTTCCTCTTTACCATATAACCTATAAATGAGACTGATATTATTTTTAAAGAGTCTTCATATATGTATGTCAACCCAATATTAGATCATGTAATAAACATAAATGGGATTTCTAGAACAAATCATATATTTTCATTGCCTTTAGTGTTAATCACCATGGGTAGAAGTGTAATACATTGAAACCCAAAATTTAGTTATGTTAATGATTGCGAGTGTGGTGCTTACGAAGCCAAAAATATAAATGCTTTTGCCAATCAATTATATATGACTTAAATAAATTGATCTTTAATTGAGCTAGGTATTATATATAACATTTTTCTAAGGAGTTTATATTTAATGTGAGTTATATCATCATCGAAGAGGATAGTGATAGGAAATCCTCAATATATACATGAGTGTGTAGTGATTCATAGGATGGTGATAACTCTTAATAATTATTTTTACTTGTATGGTTCCCATTAGTAAAACTTGAAAGAAATATATATTAATTATGTAAGTATTATGCTTAAGAAGTTGAATGTATAAATACTTACAAACCATATTAATTCTTGACCTTTATGATAATGGAGGCTAGAGAATAAGAGTGTACATATGAACCCATTATCAAAGATAGTTAATGAAGTTACCTAAAAGATATTGGATTATGAATAACCCTCAACTAGATATAAATTATTGTCATTGTGGTAATATACCAAGGGGATATGTCTCACAGAACAATAATTAGGATGAAATTAATGGTGAAAACCACCTTATACTTACAAATCAAACCTTCATTATGTCTCCAATATTATTTAAGTCAAACAACTTAAATATCATTACATAAATTAAATAAATAAACCATGGACATAAGAATGTCTAATAATTCTCATGAGATTGATATATGGACTAGAGTTGAATTTACTACATGTATGAATTGTGTACTTGTAGATTTTTATTGATAAGATATTCTTATTAACAAGCTTTTGAAACATCACCTAATTAATAAAATTAAATAGTATAACATGAGTTGACATGAGTTTATAAAAGTTTTTAGCACCATTGTTGGAGATTATTTAGTTTGGTTAGTCAACATGAGTTGACATAATTTTCTTTGTACAAGAATATTTTTTCTTAGTAATTTAGATAATATTAAGTTTGATAAATCTTCTTAAATCTATTTGCTAAATCTTATTAACCTGTTTGAAAGTGGTTAGTTATCTATTAGATTTTTGTGTGTATATTTTCTTTTTTTAGCTATTAATCTAATAAGTAAGAATGTTTAACCAATCTTTCTTTAAATACCTAATGAACTATTTTAAGGAGTTACAAGAACAAAATGAAGCAAATGAAATTTATTTTGAGAAATGTAAAATAAAAATAAATGAGAACATCCCAAACTATTATTATAATGAGACTTTAATACTCAAGGAAATAAATTTTATTATGGTCCTTATGGCATCTAGTATCAATCCTATTATATGTCAAAAAAAGTTATAGAAATTGAAGGTATAGAAGTCATGAGAAAGAGATATTTCAAGATTCTTAGCCATCCTCAAAAGCTTATTTGTCAGTTGAGCTTAAAGAAATGCTGAGAGAATTGAGAAGAGATGATGCTACTGAGAAAGAAAAGTTGAGATAACTAAAGGAGAAATATAAAATCATGGATTGAATTAAGTTTGAAGAAAGTATTATATCAGAAATCCTGATAGATAATACAAATATATTTATAGTTAAAAATATAGAAGGGAAAATTGATGATACAACTTCACATATTAAAGAAAACGAAGTTGAATCAAATGATAAATATCTATGGCTAATATGGATAAACATTTGGTTGAAAATTTAGAAGAGAAAACTGATAATATGACATTATGTATTGAAGAATAAGCTCAAGTAATTGATGAAATCTCAATAATCAATACTGAGAAACTCTTGGTTGAAAATCTAAAATAAGAAGTATTCAAGTAGAAGAAGCTAAAGTAATTGATACAATCTTTATACCTAATATAAAAAAACTTGTGGTAGAAAAGCCTAAAGAGGAAATAAAATATATAGTCTTCATTGTTTAAAAAGAAAATGAAGTAGACCCAAAATTTTTGGTGGCAAAAAAGGATAAAGTTGTAGAAGAATGTGAGTAATAGGCTGAAAAAGCTAAGATATTTGCTAACTTCAAAGCATGATAAAAAAAAGAAGTGGAACCCCATTCAAACTATTTTTGTGGTTGGGGATATCAAAATAATTACTTATCTAGCATCCACTACTAATACAAAAGGTACAAGAAAGACATAATGTAAAATAGTATACTAAAAAGCTAGTATGGACTGCAAAGATCTCTGATAGAGAAAAATAAGTTTCGAAGGTCTAGTTATGAATATTCAATGCACCACTACTTGTATTTCGAACAAAGATTCTTTTTCTGCTTATGTGATGAAATATGATTCTTCTTAGAACAAATATTTCATGTATTTTTACACTTAAACCTATTACCCCCACACACAAAAGAATAGAAGATTCAAACTAATAATCATTTCAAATATTTTGCCCAAAGGCATGAAATTTTTTAGAGCCACAAATTTGGTGTTATAGAAATAAATAGCCCATCAGAAATTACATGACAAGGCTGCATCAATTTTTCATAGCTACAAATTTTGTACTACAAAAGGAAGAGCACTGTATAAGTTACATAGAAAAGTCATTGTTTCTAAACAATGTCACAACCCCTGAAGCACTACTTTTCATAATACTATGAATTTTTATTTATAGAAGAAACACAAATCTATAAAGTCATGTCTTTCAATTACTAAGTCATGACTATAAATACTTAATCCTCGAATCTCCTCAACACAAAATCTTTAAAATTCTAGTGATGTCACAACAATCTTTCCTAAATCTTTTTAGTCTGTTGACTTGATAATGAAAGAGAGAAGAACATCGAAGAAAAATATTATAGAAGCAATTTGTATGAAGAAAGGGAAAAAATATAAACCTAGCACTATAGAAATGGCACCCAAAATCATGGTGCCAAGGGTGACTTTTGTTAAAGAAATTAGGTAGAGATTGATGAATTTCATTCAATCCAAAAAGGGATTTATTGGACAAAGGAGATTCAATAAATTCATTTCTCCATTTGGAGATAATTATCAGAAAGTAAAATTAGATTTTGTTTTGTATGCATAGAGAACAGGGGAAAACATTAGTTGCAAAAAATTTTTATGTAAATTTAGAGGATTTGTAGGAGAAGATATGCTATTAGAAAGGTTTGGGTTTGCTTTCATATGGAAAATCATTAATGATTTTCTTAGATTCTCAAGCACTAAAGATAGCATAGATTTCAAATCTCTCTATAGGCAACAAAATTTTCTAGTTAACACTCAATTATTTATAAACAAAAAGGGTACATGGAGGGTGACATTGAAAAGCACATATAAATAATTGATGAGGGGAGAAAACTCATTGAGGTGAATAGAGTTTGGTTGTATTTCACATACTCGTATATATTGTTGATTTTTCATATTTCTAAGATTATTCTGGAGAAAACAATTTTTCTATTCGGCATCATCATTGGGTATTATTTTGATGTGGGGAAACTTTTGTAGAAATCAATTTTTGGGTTCCTCAATGACAAATTTTCTAGCCAATTAATTCATCATTCCCTTATTACTTTATTATGTCTAGCAGAGATGGTCAGTATGAATGAACAAGTGGATGCAATATGTCCAATATTATCTCTCATATTATTGTTGGGCATTAAAGAAAAATAGAAGAAAATAAAAAAAAAAAGAAGTCGATGCTTGAAGGGGAAGGACTAGTCAAAATTTGAGAAAAAATCTCATTGTTTCGCCACAACTAACATGCAAGACCCAGAAGGAAGGGGAGAAATACAAGAAGATCACCTAGCTCACATTGAGCATTATTTAGCTGCATATGGTGGTATATTTATAGAAATTTCATATATTATAGAAAAAATGTAGTGGAGCATTGAGCGAATCAAAAAAGAGCTAAAATAGTAGATCTTTTCTCTATGCATGAGAGTAGTAAAAGAGGATATAAAAAATGATGTGATAAGGAAAAAGCATCTCTATAAAAAAAAGAAATCTTTTATTATAATGCAAGAAATGTTTGAAGATCAAATCTATAAACTCTTGGAGGAAAGAATGAGATGCATGGATATTGGATTAATGGGGCGTGTCAAATCATTTTAAAAGCTAAATGAGGCCATCATGAAGAATAGGAAAAGTGCAAATAACAAACGAGATAAAATGAATGAGAATAAATTATGAAACAACATATTATAAGTTTTAATGGATGGAAAAATTAAAAAGTGTAGTGCAAACCAAAAAAGACTTGTATTATGTGATAGAATATTTTGAAGGTATGCTAAATTCAATTGGGTGAAGACAAGATGTAATTTATTACATCTTGGAAAACATATTGGAAGGGTTATCTACATAGAAGAGAGATTCAAAAAGGCCATTTACTTCTCTACCACCATTTGAGAAATTAAAATCGGATATCATATTTAAGAAGTATGATCCAAATGAAAAATCATACCAACCACCTCCTTCACTATATTGATTTGTATTTTAGTTATTTTATATATATATTGATGATGTACCCATTAAATAGATATTATTTGAGATTTTTTATTGTTATTATTATTTTTTTGGAATGAGAAGTTATTACTCTAGGAAAAGCAATAATTTTAATATGCGAGTTTTTTTGGTATTCAAGCTACCAAATTTTTTTAAGTATTTTTAGTATTTTATAATGTTGTGTAGGAATAGAATGGAAAAAATTATGAACTAATTTCACAACTTTGGAATTTTTGTTAGTTTTGATTAATAGTTATAAATTTAATATATATTTAGAAGTATTAAGCAGTGAATGTAGAATATTGAGTTATGCATGGTTTTGGAATCTATTCTTGGCCATAAATTCTATAAGATTAGTCGTGATAATAATTGTACATTATAATTCTATCAACTTTTAGTAAAATCTTTCCAGTGTGTGATATAGTCTTAGTGGCTATGTTACTATCATGGAATTATAATCATATATATCTTATAAAATTTAAATGGCTCCAATATATATTCTATATTATAGTAACCAAGTGCACCAATGATGTTCAAAGTCATGACCAATTCCAAGCAACATTACTTTACATTTAATATGGCTCAATCATCTAAAGTTAGAGCATCTCCCTATTTATAAAGCTATGAATTTTGAGCTAAAAAAAGTAATAGAGTCTATACTAAAGTTAAAGCCATGACTATTATTTAGAGGCATGACTTTTGAGACAGTAAGAGCTATAAAAGATATTATTTAGGCATGACCATTTCACAAGGTCATGACTCTTGTCCTCAAAGGCAAAGTCATGACTTTTATGCTCAAGCTAATTTTTAGTGCCATAGTATTCCTACAGAGCCATAAAAATATAATATACGAGAAAAGAGAAGACTAGTGTCATCACTACCTATTGTGCCATTGAGACTTGAAGTCATATAAGGGTAAGTTTTGTATTGTGGTCATCTCTCAATGCTTCAGCCAAAAGATATACAAGACACTCAGTGTCATGGTTATTTTTTTGTATCATGACCATATAATTATTAAGAATGACTAATGCCAATGTTATGGCTTTATCATAGTGTCATGACCATGTTTATTTGTGAGAAGCCTTTCATTGTGCAATGATCATTCCCCAATGTCATGGTCCCTCATTAAAAATAATAAGATAAATGCCCAAAGGCATGGCAATTTCATAGTGTCGTGATTTCATATTAAAAAGATATTAGGCCCAAGTCATTGTCAATGTCAATGCTACAACTTTGTGTTATGCAAAGATCATGATACAATCAAGAATCATAGCCACCTTCTAGAGTCATGATTTTAATCTTAAGAGATAAAGGCCAAAGTAGTAAATTTCTTCGAAAAGTCATGACTTTCTACTTTGAATAATATAGAATCACTCGAGTATATAAGTAGAAGATAACAAAAATATTCAAGATCTCTCATTATTCTTCCTCTCCCTTCATGATACTAGCAAAGTCATGATAACTATCAAACCCTAGAAGTAAATTTTGTACTTTCTAGGGGTTCTACAAGCAAGAAAGTAATTTGAGAATTAATGTAATCCCAAGAGTGGGAGGGATGGCTCTCAAACCCTTCAACTCTAAGGCTGATTCTAGAAATTTTACCAAAATCATATGCATCTATGATTTGAATAATTTCAATATATGTGATATGATATTGGTTATTTATGGATTAATTTGTTTGATTTATTTTGTGTTATGGATATTAATGGTTGGTGATTAAATAGAATTTAAATTAGTGTTTCAACTATTAGTAGGTTTCTGCAAGATTAACAATGACTATTTAACCATGAGGCTCACTCACACATAACGTAAGAATATAATGATAGTCCTTTTGACTATTATGTATGAGATAAATCTATATGTTGAAACATAAAATTTAGGTATATTTATAATTGTGAGTATGGTGCTTACAAAGGTAAAAGTGTTAATGCTTTTACATGTCATTCCATTGTATATATCTTAAAAGAACTAATTCTTGATTGAATGAACATTATATAGAAAAGTTTTTAGAGGGGTTTCAACTGTAGTGTGAAGGTCACATCATCACTAAAAAGGATGATGATAAGCAATCCATGGGACATGCACAAGTAGGTGGTGACTCACAAGGTGGTAACAACTTTTAATCGTTATTTTTTCTCATATGGTTCCCATATATGACATGTAGGGGAAGCATACGTTATTTGTAAATGTGTAATATTTATAAAGCCAAAAGTTCAAATATTTATAAAGTATATCAAACATTGACCTTTATGATAATGGAGGTCGGAGAATAAGAGTGTACATATGAAAAAATTATGAATGGAAGTTGAGGAAGTTTCTTAAATAGTATACAATTGTGAATGACTCTTGAGTAAGTTGTATTATTATCTTTTTGATGACAAACTTAGGAGATAGTTTTGAGGGGACCAACATTGGGATAAGTTCAGTTGTGACAACTAGCTTATATGCCATTAGGACAATGAGTTATTATATAATATCCCAAACTTCATTATATGTTCAGCATAATATAAGTCGAGCAATATAAATATCACACATAGATTAAATGAATAAAGCATTGAACTATGATTGCCTAAATATTCGAATATCCATCTTACTAAAAATGAGTTATCTTACTATTAAATAATTGAATAACTTATACAATTCCCATGGGATCAATATATAGTTTAAATTATTCTTTATTGCTTGTATGACCCATGCACTTGCGAATCACTATTGATGAGATATTTTCATTAACAAATATTTGAGATATCACCTAATTGATAAAATTAGATGGTATAACAAAATCACAACAGTGATATATATGCATTCTTTAACTGTTTCATTGAAATTATCTAAAAATCCCAATGCACTTATCCTATATTCTTTAACCACATATTATAGAACTTGAAAGAGAACTTCTTAAGTTTAAAGTGATAAATAGTAAAACGTGTTACTAGACAATGATTAAAAATAATGTCAGAGAAAAGAAATGAACATGAAAATCTAATCACATGTTAGTCCAATCATATTTCATTAGTATACTATATACCTTACTGAAGATTTTACAATTTGTCAATGTGAAGAACAACCTAGAGGATAGAATGTCTTCGATGCTAAGTTTTGAACATTAGTCAATTAAGTTTACACATTCATAGTTTCTGATACATCTACCTCCATGCTTATCATGTCCAAATAGCATGAAATTTAAATCTAGAATAATTATCTATGTCACTAGGCTAAATGAATTTCGTGAAGATATAAATTCAATAAAAATCTTTTGCACATTATTGAGTGTAATCCTTGGAAAAATTTTGTATCAAATTACATACCTTATTCCATGCCCATGATGGATATATGGATAAATTGTGGGAGGATCCAAGAACAGAGATTCCCGCCTAGGCTTCAGCCCAAATAATTAAGATTCTCTCATTAATTATATTTGATATCACTATTTTGAAATCAAAATAATCTAATACTAATTTTTTGATAGTAAATAAACTAGATACCATAAAGGTATCAATAAACAACTTCATCAATAGAATTTTTGATACCATATTCAGAATAATATCAAAAATTAAGGCTCTGATATCAATTATTGAGGAAGACTAGTCGGTAAGTGGTTTATTAAAAAGTACTAAAACAATGGGAATAAATTTTTTGTTGAGCAGAGTTAAAACTCTTAGATTCAAAATCCCAAATGAGATTAAGTTTTCTATTTTTGAAAAATGATAAGTTTTGGTAAAATAAAATTCAGTCCTGAAATTTATTGTATTAAATAATGATCCTCCTAGCATAAGCATAGGCTGATCAAACTTATGAATCATAGAGTTCATTAGAGAATCATTAGTGGGGTAATTATCAACGGTAATGAGATATATGTTTCTATCAATGTTCCAATTCATCATATATATAACAATTATATTAGCAATAATTTTTGAAGTATGTGGAGATCAAAATAGACAAACTTAAAAAATACAAAACAATATTGTATATATAAGTAGCTATTTAATTGGAAGTCAAAAATAAAAATATAAACTATTGCATGTTTTAATAAGAATGTATACTTAGAATACAACTTTTTAAAGTCCAATTAGCATCAATGTAGTGAGCAGTCAAAGCTATAAATCTCTTTGATTAGTAGCAGGCCATATGTTAGTGGTTAAAGTAATCTTGTCTTCATTAGATTCTAACAAGTTCATTGTTTGACATTTTCATAATATACATTCTTAATATATTATTCTTGGTAGTGTTGCATGATGAGACCTTGAATAAAGGTTGAAAACTATCTAAAATTGAATGGACTCCATAATGCTCAACCATTGTCAATGGAGACTCATGCAAGACTACCATTCCAACAAGTGTACACCTTGATTTCTCTTGGTGAAACTAAAAACCCTTAATAAATCCCCAATTATTTTGCTTTTTTTAATAATATCTGTTGCCTTATATTTCTAATATTTTGTTGAGGACAAATTTTGAAATGATCATGCACTAAGAATCACAGAGACAGATACGGACATGGGGATGCGACAAGACGAGATACGGGACATGATAAATTTTAAAAAATTATGATATGAATACGACTAGGATACATCATAATAAAATAAAAAAATATAATTATAAAAGTATCCTTACAAATATTATTCTTAAACTAGACTTTCTATTATTAAGTCAGTTAGTACATCTCCAAACTAATTCTATATATTTTATAAACCAATCATTATTTTCATATCTCATATTTATTAAACAATCCAAATAAATTATAAAACTTGGAATTATAAAATTAATTTCATGTTTTAAATCCCCCCCCCCCCCATTATTCCAATTTTGTAATCCCCCCATACTGTTCAGCCGTTGTCGGCGACGACATCAACGATACGCCGTGTCATTGATGTCGTCGCCGATGACGCTGATCCAATTTCAAAATCCATCAGTGTCTAGTTATCTCTAAGCCATGTCAGACATGTATCCAAAGTTTTGACCTACAATTTTAGTCAATGATATGCTACTTGGTGTATTGGACATGTATTCGACGTGTATCTAGCTGATATTCTTGTATCCAAGTGTCCGCCACACACACACTCTTATCCATTGTCATATCCATGCTTCATAGATATTGCATGTGTCTTGTCCCATTTTTACTCTCACCAAAAAAAAAATTTTGCAATAATTATATATTGCCTATGAAGAATCAAGTAGAAGTTGAAAATAAGGATTTTATAATTAAAGAGTTTAAATCTGACATGATTTTTAATATAACAAATTAGAAAAGTAGGATTTATATAACTAATCTCAAGTAGTTGAGATAAGGTTTGATTGATGGTGATAATAAAAATATGTACTAGGATAATTAATTTCGATATATTTTTTTTCTTAATAATGCTAGAATTGACCTTTATATATTTTGTTTGCTTATAAAATACTAGATTGAAATTTGTGTCTAGTTGCATGATGTTCATATAGAAAAATAATAGGTTTTGAAATAAGAAACTAACCTCTCAGACCAAGTATTCAGCCTAAAGAATCAGAAACTTATAATTTATAATAGTTATAGATAAGCATTTTGGCTCTACAATGGATCTTGAAATAATTATTTGTCACTTATATTTTTTAGGAGATAGTGTCATTTTGTTAAAATCTATAATAACTTGTAATAAATATTATTTGTGTAAGTTGATATCTATTTAGGATTTGATTATCTTGTTTTTTATGGATGGAATTTTGGGGCAAAACAATATACACCCAAACAACTTCACTGCTCACCAAGCTGAAGTTCTGGTAGTGGACCAGGCTATTGTCTCTAGTATAAGGTCTCAAGAGTCAATAGATAAATAACATTCATATGTTAACTATTTAGGTAAATCTAAGAAATAAGTTATTATCATATTGATTACATACAATATATCTTATATAATAAATATTAGATATTTAAATTTTTTAATAATAATTATATTTCTCTTAGAGTCAAATAGTAATAATTTTTCAATAATAATTAAAATATTAATATTTTGTTAAATAAATATTCCAGAAGGTGTATTATCTAGTTTAAATCATAAAAAAATATTCATTGTATATTTTTATTGACAAAAACACATTTGTTATTTGTATGCAATTTCAATCTAAAAACATATTTATGTTTCTCAACTTTTTTTTGTTGAAACTACTTATAAATTATTTTAAGAATATTTGGACTGATACCCTCAATGTTATGGTATTTATAAAGACAACTCATTTGCTCATATTTTTTAAAATATAATTTTTTTGGGTAATTTATTAATCTTAATACTACTTAAGTTCTTTATGAATGAAACTTGATTATTATCATGTTTATAAAAGAAGAGTTATTTTTACAAAAAAAAAATTGAGAGGATGTTTTTGTAAAAATAATATTCATTTATTGATGAAGAGTTATCTTTTTAAAATTAAGTTTTAAAAATATATCTTTCTAGTTGCCCAATATTTTATGGGTTGAATGATTCAAACTTATCATATTAAATAATGATATCAATATAAATCATTAAAAAATAATTCTATCATCAGAACTTTTCTAGTAAAAAAAAGACGAGTCTGAAATAATTATATACAAATTAAAAAACTAAACTAGTTGTGATTGTGATATATATTATATATGGGCATGTGTCACTTCTTATGAACTTAAATATTCTTGAATTTCTTTGGCCTAGCTGTGATTGTGGTAATAATTAATGTATTTCAAATCATAAATGAATATTTTAAATTTATATGCAAGTAGTAAGTAACATTAATGGTAATAATTAATAAATTTAGGAAATATAGTGGAGTTGTTCGTGATTTTAGATATTTGGCCTAGTCGTGATTGTGTATTATTCGCATGTCTTACTGTTTACAATGTAGATTAATAATTGAAACTTAATAAAAAAGTTTTAGGATTTCTTGATATCTTTCATTTTTATAATGACCTACTATATATCCATGTATGATGAAGATATTTAGAGAATATGATATTCAGAATAAAATATTTAATATTATTTTTAATATTTTTAATAATAAAATAATTATTAATATGTTTATTAGAATCATTAAATATAAATTATTAGATGATATTTTTCATATTAGCTATATGTGTCATATAATTAATCTAATAGTATAGTCAAGAATAAAAGTTGTTTCTTTTGTATTAAAAAAAATAAAAATTTTATTAAAATATTTTAAGATGTCTAGTAGACAACAAGAGTTTAGTGGTTTCTATTTTTCAGTGAGCTTGCAAAAATTTTAAATGATTGTGAGACATTATTAGAATTATACCAACTTGATAGTGGATGTCATGTGTTGGTTATCAATATGTGATATCCAACTATATTAATAGTAATAGTGATAAATCTATTATTAATTTCATATTGTGATATATTAAATTTTTTTATGAAATTCTTGAAGATTTTTTATAACACAATAAATATGTGTTTGTTTGTGAATATTTCTATTACTTGCATTGTGCTTAAGGTAATATACAATATTAGTAGTATGTTTATCAATTATAGAGGTTATCATGTATTTAGAGTCATTATTGTAGAGATAAAATTATGTATTTAAAATATTTGTCCTCTAGTTTATCTATTTATTGTTTGGTTGTGTGTATGCATCTTAGGGTAAGGTAAAAGAGATATAAAATACATTGACAATGAATCAAGAACACCAACCTGAGTATTTAATTCATGGAAAGGTAACTATTTTGTTTATATATTATGATAATAGGTATGATAGTTCTTGTCATGTAATGAGTACAGACATGAAGATGATAATTTCTTCATTCAATTAGCTAGGGGCAAATGACGGGGTGATCCGTTGAATATGAGCTACTTATTTTGGTATTTAGATACCGATTACTATTATATCATATAACATGATGAAAATAAGAATATGAATATTTTACTTTATTGGAAATTATATGAATCCATCTATCTTGTGTTATCTAAGATGACACATGATGTATTTCTCATCTGTCTCACTTAACATCAAAGTTTGTTTTTTCAATGATAATTAATATTATTTCAGATAAGAGATTGAGACCATGAATAAATATTATAGAGATACTTGCATGCATAAAGGATGAAGATTCATTGTTGATTATTCATGATAAGGTGCAAGAGTTACTGACAGATGATGATTCAAGAGATATGAAAATTGAGGATATTAATATCATCACTAGATACTTTCAGGCATATACATGATGATGATGAAAATGATATAATTTTTTATATGATTCGTGGTTGATCATTCATGATTGTTGACTCGTGTATTTTTAATTATTTTTTTTATACGATACTATATTATTATTAATTTTTTTTATATTTCTGTCGATTATGTTTTTATTCATTTATGGTCTTATGAGTTATACTTCATCATATGTTCAATATGTGTATGTATGTTGTATTATATTCTATTTTTGATTATGAAATAGAAATATGGAATTGATTTTTTCTTTATTTAACACTTTTATTTTTTATTTGATACGAATTGTAATTTTATTTTAATTATTTATTTCATTTAAATTAATTTATATGTAATATTTTAAATAAGTAATAAAATAAAAGATTTAAATTTCAAAATAGTTTAATTGGATGTCTGCCCAAAAATTGGCATGGCTCCGCATGACCTTGCATTTAGAGGTGTCAACCGGGTCGGGCCGGCCCTGTCCGGCACGAGGCAATGCACGATTGGTGCCATGCCTGATCATGGCACCAATCATGCCGTGCCGTGCTGAGGCCAACTAGGCCTTGTGCAGTGTCTGACTCGGGACAGTTTCGTGGCCTGTGGCACGGCCCACCGGCACGGCTCGTCAGCACGGCCCACCGGCACGAGACATGACTCGCACCCCACTCCCACCCCACTGCCATCCGACGGCGCCATAGTCCATACTATACGGATATGGAAAACACGTAGGCATGGGTCCGATTGCTGGGTCTGGTCGGGTCTACCCGACCCGACCCACAGTCCGCCCGACCTAAATCCCTCCCCCCCCCCCCCTAACGGTAAAAAAAAATTAAATTTTGAATATCAGCAGTTGGATTTCGCCTCCAATGGCTAGGGGGCAGAATCTAATGGTCCTCATGATTCTGCACCCTAAAAACCAATTAAAAATAAAAAAAAAAACCTAAAAATAACTTTTAAAAAAAAATTTCTCTAATCTATAAAATCCCTCCCACCTCTCTATAAAATTTATGTTTTTCACTAAAATTTATTCTCACTCTCTCAAAATTCTCTCAAAGCTCTTGCTATTCTCTCTCTCGATACTCGGGATTTCATCATTCGACTCGTCTTTTTGGGACTCTCAACTCGGGTTTAGAAGTTTGAACTAGACTTTTGTGCACCGTGCACGTGATCTACCTAACTGCTTTACGGGTATTTTAATTTTTGTTTAGTATTTAACTATAATTTTTAACATAAAAAATAATATTTAAAAAAATTAAGTTTCTTTGTTTACTCTATGTCTCTCTCTTTAATCCGAAAAACCAAAATCTAACATCTAGGCTCTACCACCTATTTAACAAAAATAATATAAAAAAGACTAATACTAATGAAACATATTTAAATTTAGAAAATAAAAATTTTACACAAAGGTCTAAGACTACTAAAACTTTGGTTTCTCCAATCGTCTCAACTAAAATATCTAAAAAATAAAAAACTAGAAGAACTTCTGTAGTTCGGACTCATTTTAAAATAATAAAACAAAAAAATGTTAGGGGTGAGGAAGAAAAAATGACACAGTGCAAATATTGTATGAGAAATTTAACTTGTAAGAGTTCGTTTGGGACTGGGCACCTTAAGAGGCATGCCAAATATGCACCAAAAAATATGGTACATTAAATTCTAGGCAAACCCAATTTAGTACTGTATTTTTTGAGACTGGATCGAGTTTAGTCTCAAAGTTTACCCCCTTCATATATCGCAGCGAGTTGGGTAGTGAAGGCATGACCAAACTTATCACATTGATATGTTATCAAAACAAATTTTCGGAAGATCCAAGGGTAGTGCGCATCATATAGACATATTTTTAGTCTGCTTATCGTAGGATTCCTAGGTCCACATCTAGGAATGACATACTAAAATTTTATAAGTTAGAAAAATAAATAATAATTATTGAATTTATGGCATATAGTGGAGTGGTATCCGTGACGTTCGATATCTGGATAAGTCATGATGAATCATCTAATGCATGTCTCACTGGCCACTATGTAGATTCTAACTAGACAATGATTAAAAAAAATGTTAGGATTCTCTGAGATTCTCCATCCTCATGATGGCCCGATCATTTTTGAGTGTATGATGAAAATCTAAAGAGAATATAAAATTCAAAATAAAATTTATAGTATCACATTAGATAACGCATCTAATAATGGAATAGTGATTAACATGTTTGTTAGTAATATTAAATACGTACCATTATGAATGATTTTTCATGTCATTTGGATGTGTCATGTGATTAAACTAATTGTACAATCATGTATGAAGGTGTATTCCCCTGCATTAGATAATATACGTTATGTACTAAAATATATTCGCACTTCTTGTAGACAACAGAAGTTTGGTAGTATTTGTTTGTCTGCAAATCTTAAGAAGAAGAAATTCCAATCGGATGTGAGACACCGTTGGAATTACACATACCTGATGTCGGAGTCATGTGTTGGATATGAACACGTGATATCTGACTACGTCAATAGTAAGAGTGACGAACTTATTTATGACAACACTGACTAGTCTTCAGAAATTTTATTTATGAAATTCTTGAAGAATTTTTATGACACGACGAAGATGTGTTCGTTGGTTTATACTCCCACGACTTGCATTGCACTCAGGTGCATATGCAACATTAGTAGCAAGTTTAGGAAATATCAAGCTGACCCGACACTTAGCCATATGGTTGTAGAGATTGAAACCAAGCAGTTAAAATACTGGTCACTGTTCCATCTCTTTATTGTCTCGCTCCATGCATGGATCCTAGGGTTAAGGTGGAAGGAGTAGATAACACACTGACTTACATTTACTCGTGTATGAACCAGGAAGACCCACTTGGAGGACTCATTCAGGAGAAGTTGACAGACCTATTCACATACTATGATACTAGGTATATTGGTAGTAGCAGTGAGATTGTGATTACGGATCTGGATACCTTCTTCAAAATGATTATTTTTTCATTCAGTTAGCGAGAGGAAAATGATGGAGTGGACCCTCACATAGGAGCGAGCTTTTTCGGTACTTAGATAGTGATTACTACTCAATCCTATCACATTCTAATACTAAGAATCTTGATATATTACAGTGGGGGAAATCATATGAGTCCACCTTTCCTGTGCTATCTAGGATGGCATGGGATCTACTGACTCCTCTGGTGTCGAGCATAGCATCGGAGTCTACTTTTTCTATTGCAGTGAACGTGATTACGGATATGAGATCGAGATTATGTCAATATATTGTTGATGCCTTGGCCTGTTTGAAGGATTAGGAAGATTCGAGGTTTAGCATCCAGGATTGTGCTGGAGCTGGGACAAAGACTGCATCTGCTACGAAAGCGGAGGAGTTGATTGATGATGATGATGATCCATATGATAGTGATTTTGATGTTGTGGTTGATGATGCTCATGATATGCCGATTGATGATTGACGTGGTTGCCGGTTTTCCCTACCTATAAGTGTCAAACGGGATGTGCCAGGTCGGCTCAGCCCATTTTTTTCGAGCACGACCGTGCTTTCGTGCCTGCAATGGGTAGGGGCAACTAGCAACCATGTCAATTGTCAATCGGCATATCATGAGCATTATCAACTACAACATCAATATCAATATCACTATCATATAATCATTATCATCAGCAATCAACTCCTCTACTTTCGCAATAGATGCAGTCCCTATCCTAGCTCCAGCATGATCCTGGATGCTAAACCTCGATTCCTCCCAATCCTTCAAACATGCCAAAGCCTCTATAATATCTGGACGTAATATCGATCTCCTATCAAAAATCAGAATCACAAGAACAGAAAAAGCAGACTCTAATACTACACTCGACACCGAGAGAGTCAGTAAATTTCATGTCATCCTAGATAACACGGGAAAGGTGGACTTATATGATTTCCACAACTGTAATATATCAAGATTCTAGTATCAGGATGGATTGAGAAGTAATCAATATCTAAGTACCGAGAAAGCTAACTCCTATGTGACAATCAACCTCATCGTTTTCCCCTCGCTAACTGAATGGAAAAATCGTCATCTCCGAAGAAGGTATCCATATCCGTAATCATAGTCTCACCACCACCACCACCATATGTAGTATCATAGTATATGAATAGGTCAGTCAACTTCTCGTGAATGAACCTTTCAAGTGGGTCTTCTAGGTTCATGCACGATGAAATGTAAGTCAGGGTGTTATCTACCCCTTCCACCTTAACCATAGGGTCCATGCATGCAGTAAGACAATAAAGAGATGGAACGGTGGAACAGTACTTTAAGTGCTTGGTTTCCATCTCTACAAACATATGGTTAAGTGTCGGGTCAACTCGATACTTCCTAAACATGATACTCATGTTTCATATGCACCTGAGTGCAATACAAGTCGTTGGAGTATAAACCAACGAACACATCTTCGTAGTGTCATAAAAATTCTTCAGGAATTTAATAAATGAAATTCCTGAAGCCTAGTCAGTGTCATCAATAATAAGTTCGTCACTCTTACTATTGAAATAGTCGGATATCATATTTTGTATCTTACATATGACTCCAACATCAAATACGTGTAATTCCAACGGTGTCTCACATCCGATTGGAATTCTTCTTCTTAAGATTCATATACAAATAGATGTTACCAAACTCTTGTTGTCTATGAGGAGTACGAATATATTTTAGTGCATTAGGTATATTATCCAATGCGGAGGAACACACCTTCATATCCGCTTGTAAAATCAAGTTAATCATGTGACACATGCATCTAACATGAAATATACACCTAATGGTGCATCTCTAATATTCCCAACAAACATATTAATCACTACTCTATTATTAGATGTGTTATCGAATGTTATACTAAAAATTTTATTTTGAATTTTATATTCTCTAAAGATTTTCATCATACACTCAAAATGGTCAAGACATCATGAGGATGGAGAGTCTCAGAGAATCCTAAAATTTTATTTATTCATTGTCTAGTTAGAATCTACATAGTGGCAAGTGAGACATGCATAAGATGATTCATCATGACTTGTTTAAATATCAGACATCACGGATACCACTCCATTATATGCCATAAATTTATTAATTATTATTTATTTTTCTAACTTATAAAATTTTAGTATGTCATTCCTAGATGTAGACTTGGGAATCCTACAATAAGCATGCTGAAAATATATTTGCATGATGTGCACCACCCTTGGATCTTCCGAAAATCTAATCGGAAGAACTATCAATATGATAGGTTTAGCCATGCCTTCCCTACTAAACTCTCTATGGTATATGAAGGAAGTAAACTTTGAGACTGAACTCGATCTAGTCTCAAAAAATGCAGTGCTAAGTTGGGTTTCCCTAGGATCTAATGCACCATGTTTTTTGGTGCATAATTCTGCATGCCTCTTAAGGTGCCCAGTCCCTACGAACTCTTACAAGTTAAATTTCTCATAAAATAATTGCACCGTGTCATTTCTTCTTCCTCACCCCTAACATTTTTTTTATTGTATTAAAATGAGTCCAAACTATAAAAGTCTTCCTAGTTTTTTGTCCCATTTTGATTTGAAATTCAGAATTTAAATTTAATTTTTTTAATACAATAAATTTCACGACTGAATTTTATTTTACCAAAACTTATCATTTTTCAAAAATGGAAAACTTAATCTCATTTGGGATTTTGAATCTAAAAGTTTTAACTGTGCTCAACAAAAAATTTATTCTCATTGTTTTAGTACTTTCAAATAAACCACTTATCGATTAGTCTTCCTCAATAATTGATATCAGAGCCTTGATTTTCAATATTATCCTGAATATGGTATCAAAAATTTTATTGATGAAGTTGTTTATTGATACCTTTATGGTATCTAGTTTGTTTACTATCAAAAATTAGTATTAGATTATTTTGATATCAACATAGTGATATCAAATATAATAAATTACATTTTTATTTGTATGATTTACTTGTGGTTGATGTTGATTTTTCCTATCATAGAAGAACACTATGTGATAATAAGTTAATAGGAACTAATTATCTTATTTGAAAAGATAGAATGTGATTATCTTAGAGTCAAATAGTTATAAGGCAATATGAAGGAAAAGATAAAATATAAAAAAATGAGTAACAAAAAATGAGAAAACATGCACTTTAAGGTTGCCTCCACTATTCGACAATGGATAAATAATAATACCTATCAATACATTACTGATAAAAAGAGGGTAAACAAATTGTGATTGACACTAAATTCCATTTGAAATGAACACATCTACAAATAAAATATTAATCATAACATATAGTTAACATAAAGTTCAAAGAAGGAAATTGAATATCAGTATACATCAATTATTTTAAGGGCTAGTGAACCAACTTGTATCTATTAAGATGCTCTTACAAGATGAGCTGCTTGCTTACCTATTATTGAACTCACTTTCAGACAATTATGATAACTTTGTAGTTTTTTCTGAGCATATTAATATAACGTGGTGTTGTATCAATGCATATTATATAGGAAAATCTATTATTTGAATAAGCATGGAGAAAAAAGAATGGTGGATATTCTTATGGTATTCTTATTTCTAAAAGATATGGTATAAGTACCATTACTTAGCAGGCATAGATAGAGTGAAGTAAGAACTCATACTTCCAAACGCAAGTCGAGAAACAAAAAAGTAGTAAAATATTATCATTGCAAAATGTGAGAATGGATTATTATTCTTTGAAAAATCAACAACAAAAGTATATGAAAAAAGATAGACCTTGCAGAGGCTAATTTCACCTTTGAAGGTGTCTTGATATTAATTAATGATGATAATTCTGGTAATCTAGTATCTCAAGAAGGTGATTAGCTTATTGACTCAGAAGTTTCATTTCACATCATCCTCTATATTGACCTCTCTAATATACACATATTTGATGATCATAGCATAATAAAAATATGAAATAATGGGATATCACAAATATTGAGCATAAAAAATATTTTTATATCGATGAAAATTGGGCATTAGTTGATGCTGAAATATTTCTGATATATGCTAGACATTCGAGTGAACCTCATGTCCATATGCATGCTAGATGACATGAGAATGAGATACTTAAGTAATTTTAGTGAAGGCTAGTGGAAACCGACAAAATGCTCATTAATCATTAAAATGGGTAAAAATGAGAGTATATTATGTCATTCAAGCAAGAGTGCGCCTAGAGATCGGATGAATATTATTCATCAAAAGAGTAACATTAAGCTCTAATATATAAAACTTGGTCATATGAGTAAGAAGAGATTTCATCTACTAGATAGAAAAATTATTCTTTCATTTGACCATTATTCTTATCTTGATGAGTATATGGACTGCACAGCTAGAAAAGCCATATAACTTTGAGACCTCGGTGAGGCTCAACTGTCATGTTGTTCCGGTGGCTCGACATCAGTGCACTTTACAGAAACAAGACAAATCCATCAAACTAGTCTCCATGGCTAAGGATTTATATATAATTTGTATATAATTTTTAACAATTCATATCATAAACACAATTTCCTCTTTGCCAAATTAAACAAGGTAATTTGTATATAATTTTTAAGAGCACATATCATAACTCAGATAAACACAATTAAGACTAATAAAATTACATGAATTTATATTTATTTTAATGAACTTGATCTCATAAAATTATCTTCAAAACAATTGGTGACTAGTAAAAATCTCTCTCCAAAAAAAAAAAAAAGACCCCCCCCCCCCCCCCATAGGATTTCTAAGCTTCATTTTGAGAGTTAATTTCCATTTAATTATTTTTTAAGCACCAACCAACTTCTTTAGAACTAAGACTAAAGAACAGCCACCCCTAACCACAATATCCTCGATAGAAAATTTGGAGAACAATTGTCTCAGGGAAACAGAGAAATGTGCTACGTGGGAAAAGCTACTAAGATCTTCATTATCGGGGTGATATTGCTTCTAGTTCTTGACACCATGGCAAAGCTTGCTGTCTTGCGCCGTGGCTTCAAGAAATTCTTCTGCTGTTCCGGCGACTCTTGCTTCTTCTCTGCGCTTGCACCTCCTGAACCCATCTACATCCCATCTCAGTCCAGCCCATATAGTCTGTTTCCCCGGCCTAAAATATATATTTTAACAAACACTAGATTCCCCAAAATTAGAACCACGCCCATGTGTATTTTTCCCAAATTCTATGGAATAGAATTTCGCACACAAACCAAACAAACCCAAATTCATCATCTAATTGCAACTATTATGCAAGAAAATAAATTAAGAAAATAAATTTTATTGAAAACATTTGGGAATACTATTTGTCTTTGGTGTAGTATGAACAATGCTCCTCCAGGGCTTTCAATTCAAATTGTCCGAGCATAATTTTGACATATCTTTCACACAAATTCCAAATGAACATGAACACATCACAAACACAACATGTCCTCTCCATGAACTTCACATGAGCACCAATAAAACACATCATGAACGCCACACAACATCCACACATCATCTATAAGCCCCTTGTGCGTAGAAGAAGAAAAGAAGAAAATTTTCTCTCATCCCTCTCATAATTTTTACAAAAGATTTTAGAAACATTTTTTAATCCTTATAGATGACAATCATGAAAAAAATGATAGCTATTCTTTTTTTTTTCTTTAAAATGCACAGCATCCTTATGAAAACTAGAGTCCAAACCTCCTTTTTGATATTTTTCCTTTCCAAACAAATGCTACCCTAGTTTATAAAAAATCATCAATCTCATTTTTTAAAAATAGTATATATATCTGATTTTTAAATAACTTTAATATTTAACTTTTATTTTATGTTAATACCACATTCATTTAATGAGATCACCCCCATAATTTACATTAAATTAAACTTACATTATTATCATGACATTCAATTAAACTAGACCAAACTTTTATTAAAAAAAAAAACAAGTCTACACCAAAACCCGAGCAGATCCAATGAACAGGTTATTTCTCAACTTATTTGGTTGTACATATTTTTTGTGAGTCTAGATTATATATTAAAGTGAGTAGAAGTAATTTTGTTCAAGCAAAGATGAACATATGTTGGTAAAGATGATTTTTAAAGAAATATTTTCATGATTTTGGATGCTTAAGAAAATAATAAGCAATTGAATGAGATATTTTTGTAAAAAACCCTTTAAATTTTTTTTTGCTAAGTATGATATGAAAACAAAATAGTAACTCAAAACCATATGCAACATAATGACAATATTGAATCAGCTAATTGGTTGGTCCTTGAACTTGTGGATTTTATATGGGCTTAGTGAACAACCTTTACATAGTGTTGAGATTGTATCAGTGCGAGTTGTGTATGAGAAACCTTTCTTTCTATCAAATGAGTTAGAATAGCATACTTATAGGAGGAAGAAATAACAAGTTTTGATTTAAAGGATAATAGGTTGAAGGGAATACTCCTCAACCTCAATGAGTTGGAAGAGTTACAAAAATGATGATCATTTTTATATTAAAACTTCTAAACTCAAGAAGTAACAATATTTAGGAAGTAGCATGACTAGATAACGATAGAGGAATTCCAAATAAGGAAGCAAAACCTATTGTATGGTACAAAACTCCTTGTAATCCTAAGCAAATTAAAGTCCTGGTGTGGTGATCATTACCATGTGCATAAAATATAGCAAATTGGAGCTATGAAAATCCTTACTCTAAAGTCTAATAGATTACAAGCCAACGCTTCTCTCAAGATAAATAGGAATTATCTATCTTTGAACAATCACAACAAGATTGATCATAAGTCGATGGACTTGGCCTTTTAATGAATCTTATCAATCCTATTTATGTTTGTTTTTCCATTCATGTTTATATAAAAAGAAATAAAAAAGAAAGAAAAAGAGAAGAAAAAAAAAACAAAAATTGAAAAAGAAAAGATATGAGAAAATGATGATTAGAAGTAATTTTTATTTGAATTTTTTTTTTTGTGATGACGAATATTATGTGCAGAATGTATTATTATTCAATCTGAAGTTGATCTAGTAAATTTTGAAAGTTATGGAGAATTAAGTATTTCTTTCATAAAGTTCACAAGGTTTTGCAAAATCCGAAGAAGTCTTTTGGATGATTTGTAAGTTATTACAATATTTTTGTAATGTATTATGCACTACTTAAATGAAGTCTTTCTTCCCTATTTTTCTTTGCATTGCCTCTTGAAAAATAAAAACCCTTCTATAAATTATGTTTCGCTATCTTCCTCCATTCCATATCTCTAACAATATCGATTCCTTCCACTCTGGTCAAAATGAGATGGATTCCATGTAGGAGACCTAATAAATCCAAGCCATGATTATTTCTTTTTGAGAATCACTGACACTAGAAGAATTACCACACTTAGCACCTACACCCATATACTAAATGAGTTATTCTACCATATTACAAGGAATTTGGAAGAGGCACCCCCAGATGACTGCATTTTGTTCATTATGGCAACAAAAATCATGCAATTCTATCCAAACTTCAAAGACAAATGCCAAAGTTCAATAACCTTCTTATGCATGATCATCAACCAAAATATCATGTACCAAGAATTCTCCTCTGACAGAAACTACAATCCCTACTAGTGGGCAGATTGTAGCATTCTTTCAACCATATTTAGAGCAACATTTTACATCTATAATTATTAGGTGGGAATATATGAATTATATCAATAGATTAGTTATTTTTTGAAAGATAATCATTTATTATGAATTTTAAGATTAAATGAGGTGGGAATATATGAATTATATCAATAGATTAGTTATTTTTTGAAAGATAATCATTTATTATGAATTTTAAGATTAAATGAGGTGGGAATATATGAATTATGAAGTTAGCATATGAAAATCACATGCCTATTATAGGAACCTTCATACTAAATGTTAAGAAGGAAATTTCAGACACTAATCTACTATTGTAAACTTGTTTACGTAATGCTAGCTTGAAAATTTTTTATTATATTTAAAGTCTTTATAATTTTTTAAATCCAATGAACCAATTTTTATTTTAGCTCGAAACAATTTGCAAGGTGTTAAGAAATTACTCAAAAATTCATTCTACTAACTAATTTTTTACTTTATTTTAATATTCATAAAACATACAACGAAAAAATGCATTTAGTGAACGATATAAACAAATGTGTTTCAGAAGTTTATATTGTGAAATCATTAATTATACTTATACTAATTTAAGTTTACAAATTATTGTGTCATAGGCCAAAAGACTAGATGATGAAGTATAAAGAGATGTCGATAGTTCTAGAGATAAATAGTTTTTAAAAGTTATCTCCATGGAATTGGAAGTATATAAAAATAAAGATATAATTGAAAACATTAGTGTTAGGCAGTTTCGCTTCCACATTTGTGATTCAGAAGAGGAGAATAACAAATAACAACAAACGATACATCTACAACCACAATCCAAGCACGACATAATCAAAAACAAAATAGAAACCACAACAGAATTACACAAAATAACATGGTTCACTAGTCGTTCAACACGACTAGCTACATCTACCAGAAAAATACTTGTGCGTTTATAGCATATAACCAAAATAGAAGTCCAAGATGTCTTACAGTTTATGTGTAGAAAATAGGCATGATAAAAATCACGCAGAGAGAAGAAAATAGTGGAGATGAACAGTTCCACACACTGAAAAACAACAGTCCAAAAACATAAAATAAAAACAATTTATATTTTTATAATTTCTTGGTTTAATTAATCGGAGTGGTTGGATCACTCGGACGGGCCAGACTTTGCTCCAAAAATTCTTCGGCCCTCTAACCAGATAGCGGTATCTCCATTATTGTGCTATTGCTGCATTCTTGTCATTTTAAGATTTTCTTTCCTACACTCACATGAAATTATTAAAACAGAAATATTTTGGTTATACAAAATAGATAATCAAAAAAAATTATATACAACAGTTAGTAAGATCTAAAGACCAAAACTGCCATACAAGTCATCAATGTAAAAATTAGGTGATCCAATCAAGTATGTAGTATCTAGTTGAAATTAGAATGCACCATCTTGGGGTAATGAGGACTGATGAGATTAAATATTTTGTATTATAATTTGATATTAATATCATGATATTCCTTAAATTATTTTTCAAAGAGAATAAAATAATTTTCATAAAATATGATGATAATTTGAAATTTCATAATAATTATATTAAGTTGGTTGCAATTAATAAATTTTAACATTTAACAAATTATTCTAAAGTTTTTCTTGATTTTGTTTCAATTATTTATGAATTACTTTTTGGTTTGTTTGTTTTTTTGGGTTTTCAACAAGTTAGATGATATCCATTAAATATGTGTTTTTTTGGATAATTTTAGAATATGTCAATCCTTAAAGTCATCAAATACTTAGCCAAAATCTTTAGATTAATATGAAATTCTTTTGAGAATATCATGAATTCTTTATATCTAAAATTATATTAGTTATTTCATCAAAATAAATTTAATAGATAATTTATTTTCATGAAACTCATTCATTACATTAACATTATAGTTTGAAGGAACTTGTGAATATCATGTGTAAAATATTTGATTTTTAAATCAACTTTTAAAATACATTGGGGTAGAAAACATTGATACACAATTTCACTAAAAAAAATATTATTTCCATGTTTAAATTCAACACTAGCAACCCAATAACAATTAAATTATCTTTGTTTATGACATATGAACCATATTCCTCCTCATTATAACTTAGACAAAAATATAGTTTATAAAAATAATTAGGAATAAATAAAAAAACTATTCTATGTTAAAATACAAGATGTTAATATTTTTGACATTTTTACAAATTTCAATTGTTTTTCTAGTTATAATCATTTAGCATGCACCTTCATTGTGGAGCAAAAAAGCATCAGTCCACCCTTTCATTAAGTTTCTTTCCCTAGGGTATAAACTTTCTTAATGCATAAAATTCTTATCAACTCTCAGTTCTTTCTAATAAAATCATAAAAAAGTATCTCATATATAATTTTTTTCCAATAATCATTTTCCAAGACAATAGAATTTTTATTAAATAACTATGAAAAATAGACAAGTAAAGAAAGAAGTGGTTTGGTATGATGGTCTTCTAAATGAATATGTAGTTGCATGTCATGAAGATCTTAGTTCATCAGTTGATGGTCCTCCTTTCCGAGGTCAAGAAATGAGATATCATGTGCAAGGAGAACCATTTTTTTAGTATAATCGAGGATCGGGCCCATCATCACATTGTTGGAATCTTCACGTACATTGTCCTTCTATGATGACTGAATCATTTGAATAATCTTTTCATCTATCATCTCAACATGATATATATATTTTTCCTTGAAGGGCCCGAGTAAACTAAATGTTTGACATTCATTGTGTGAACTGCAATTGACAAAAAGTGGTTTGAAGCATATTGTTCAACACCACTTCTTTCTATGGTGCTTCACTAGCCTGAATGCTATCATATTCCACAGTCATGTTCATAGATGATGGAGGGTGCGTTGCTATCTAAATGTAATCACTAGCATTAATACCACCCAAAAATATTACAATCCTATTTATATTGTGGCTTCTATCTTCCCTTGTTAGTAAACAATTATCATATTGTAGTTTTACATATAGCAAAAAGTCACAACCTTTCATTGATCCTAGTATGTGTTGGAGTGTTGTTCCACCATAACACTACCATCAGTGATCCATGCAAAGGGGTGCCTGGAAAGGAAGATCAATAGCATCACCCAATGATCCTTTTTCTAAGGTTTAGCAATGAGATGGCTGAAGTAAGGATATGCACTTTTTTAGTGCAACTGAGAATAAGGTCTGTCATCACACTGAAGGCTTTCTCATTTACATTATCCACCTTTCACTGCTGAATCATCTGAATGATCTATTCATCTATCTTCTCAACATGACAGATATCTTTCTCCTTCATAAATTTTAGTTGAATGATAATTGACATTTGGTTATTGATTAATATCTGACAAAAGGTATTTTGAAGATTGTTGTCCAAGACCACTTCCTCATGCCCTATTTTATTGGAATGTTTGCTATCATGATCATTATTCAAATAGATAGCTGATGAAAAGTGTTTTGCAATGTGATTGTCATAGTTGGCCTAAATGTCAACCCAAAAAGTTAGAGTACTTGTTTTGTTATTACTCATATACTTCCATATGGGGTAAAAATGGCAAGATTGTAGCTCTACATATAGCAAAAACTTAGCCCTTTCATTGATCCTTATATTGTTTAAGTGTCATTCCAAAATCACACTTTGGATAAGTTTCCCATTTTTTTTGTTTTAGCATTTTTATTTGAGAAAAATATGCTAAGGGTGCTAAAATCAAAATAATTACATTGGGAACAATTTTGAGCTATAGAAAACTAAAACAAAAATTTTCTCATGTATTAACAAAATTAAAATAAAAAGAAAAACAAATTACTATTTTCAATGTAACATTATGCATTTTTTTGCATATATATGTTTATATTTTAATTCATTTACATGTTATGCATATATATATATATATATGGATAACATTGTGCAATATATACTGTTTATGCTTTAAAACACTATGAATTTAAATTAAATTATTATTATAGAGATTTTGTTATGGATATGCATATTACATAAATACGAAAAATAAAATAATCATAACAATAAAATAATCTTTAAGAAATAAGATAAAAATATACTTTATAATCATCTTATGATTTGTTTGATCGGCATAGTGTAATTTTAGCCACTAGTAACTATGTACCATTGCATAGAAGAGCATCAAACTCAATATTTGTGGTTGCATGCAAATGTGATTATTTTATTGGTTGTTGTGTAGTGATGAGATGTGATTTGTGAATGTCATTGATCTGCAACTACTAGTAAGTTAGTAGAAATGTGAAATTGGTAGGGATGAACAATCAATAGGCATAATGGGTGCCTCTTCATTGATTCCTTCAAAGTGAGATATTTGAGGCACATTAAGATTATTCCAAGTGATAAGGTCACAATATGCATATCAACAAACACGGCAAAACGTGATATTTTGAGATTTAAAGGAAAAATTATTATATGGGTGAAAGAATTTGATGTTGATGATAATATATGTGAAAAAAATATTTTGATAAAAAAATAATTATAATTAAAGCAATGAAATGAAACTTGTACTCCATCTTGTTAACACTATAGGCAATGAAAGCATATAAATTGTTTAAAAAATATCATTTATATATGTTATATGATATAAGATTAGGCAAACATATACATCTGAAGACTCTTAAATAATAAAAATAAGGAACTCATTTATAAATTATTAGGTAAGATAGAAAATTATTGACTAAGTGTGAAGTTGATTAATTAAATAAGTTGTAGGAAAACATCCATCTTCTAAGTAAATGTGAGGTAAATTCTTATGCGATAACATATGATACAATATGGAATGTCATTTGTTTGAAAATTATTATGAAGCTAACAACACCCGCGACGCCAATCAAATTGTGTTACCTTTACTTTATGATCAAATATTTTTTTTGACAAATTATTAAAATTGAAGAAAAATACTTACAACTAAAAATGTTAGTTTAATTAGAAAGAACATAGATGATTTTGAGAATGTATCTAAGAAGCTATCATAATACCAAGAACGTGTATTTGATGCGGTAGAAGTTGGATTCATCTATAAAAACCAAGTCTGAGAGAGCATAAGAAACATAAGTTGACTTGTCAGATGACAAGTATGGATCTTGAATATTTAGCAATAAGAGCACAAGCATCCATTCTTCTTTATTTTATTAAATTGAAGTTTACAAGTGGACACAAAATGTTGAATAACTTGAGGAGCAATATTACATAGTTCACAATAATGATGCTAGAAAGGGCTTGGGGATTAATGTTAGTGTTTGAGAAATGGAATGAACCATTTCTGGCTTGTTCTTGACATAAGATATTCAATGAGTAATCTTTTAAAAGAAAATTTAATAATAGCTGATTTTTTAAATTTCAAGATATGCAAATAGTGATCATTTCCATCTTGAAGTTGGTCTGCCCAAACATAGTCATCATTATTTAGAATGGCTATATAGTATGAAATGGTGAGTTAAACATATGTGCACACAGCATTTACCTTGCTTGTATTGTGAGTTGCAACCAAGGCTATTTTATCATGAGATTGAGAGAAGTTTTGATAGGTGTCATTGACATGATGTTAATATGTATTTGTGAGCAAGGTTGTACGGTTTTCCACGAACTTGACAAACAATTGCATAAGAATGATATGTGTCATTATGATTCAATTATAGAATCATTTACTAAAAAAGTTATTTGTAGCTATTATTGATGTGTGCTGATTATCTATGAATGATAGCATGTACTTCAAAATGTTGCAAGGGATATAAAAATGATGATTGTTGAGATGAAATTGAAAAGGGGACTTCCAAAGCCTTGATTATCTAACGATTGCAATCAAGCCTAAGGACAGCAAGCTTTGGATTACTATGGAACATTTGTTTGAAATACACGTCATACCTCATGAGAAGTGGCATGAAAGAATTTATGCTAAAAAGGCCTCATTCATGGAAGATATGTGCATGAGAACTTGTCGCATTATTTACTACAACAGTTATTTCAAGCTTAAGATATCACATCACATACTTATAGATATCCAGGGAAACATCAAAGATCTCTACGGGTAAAACTCATGACCAAATGATAAGAGCATTCATCTCCGTTACCAACAATACAACCTTGTTGTTAGTAAAATACCCTTATGTTTTTATTATTAAAAATAAATATTTACAATGAAAAAAAGAAAGCACTAAAATAAACATTTTGCTAAAATTGAAAAGCATTGCTTCATAATCAAATTATAATTCACACTCATGACTGAGAAAAAAAATAAAATATAAAAAAGAATAAATAATTTGATTTTGATTCTTAAACAAACATGATGTTCCATAAACAACTGATACAAAACTCATTTATGACAAAGAAGATTGAGAGAAAAATCATATATAAATATTTTGAATTAAACTAATTAAACAACAATATAAGTTAATAAAAAAACATTATTTTATGTTTTTGGTAAATACTTTTTTTTATAATACAAAACTATATATAGGCACTATGTTATACAATTGGAGTGAGACCAAGCAAGGTTCTCGCTCATGGATTAAATGTACTTCACCTCTGCATACCACCTCCTCTCATACATCGTCTAAACCTTCCCTTCTGCAACTTTGACCCTTACTCCATATGCAACACCCTCCTCCTAAACCAAACTTATTACCTCACTTACTTGACTACCTAATTTTCTTGTACAACAACTTACTCTAGCCAAGTCATGTACAAAATATGAAAAAGTGCTTTGTTACAACTTTGATAAAAAACAAAATGCTACCCTTTATTATCATAGCAAATTCATACTTTTTTTGGGTACTGATACATTTGTCAATGAATCATATCATACTTTCTTAGTAACAAACTCAGAGGACTCAACTATTACATGGGATGTTTCTAGCTTTAACAATTTGACATGGAAAGCCAGTCCTCATGCTCTATGTTTGGTGGGTAAAATTGATACCACTAAATTCCAAGTTCTTATTGAAAGCATGAATACCCATAATTTTGGCAAACAAAATTAGTCGAGCAATTGAGCTTAAATGTCCGTCCAATAATTTCTTTCTTTGTGTATATTAGAAATGGTGATTTTATACTATGCAAATATATTTGTCCTCACATGGCTTTGATAATTTAGGATTTTGTTTTGCAATGGATCTATCTATTTTTTTTCCCAATGAGGACCTATATGTCATTATTTGTATCCAATGGCGGCCACTCTTTGGTCGTGTTTCCCATGATTACTATGATTCATCAATGAAGTTCTCTTGGAATGAAAATGTTATACTTATTCAAGGTGATCTAAAGATTACACCTTAATTAATCACCTTGCATTAGTTTCAAGCTTTCATTCATAGTGCTAGTTTTCAAAGCTTGTTTGCTTTACGATCAGCTCTTAATTGTGCTCGGGCCTTTATTATGCTTCAAGATGACCTCCATGTTTTTGACCTTGCTTACCATTTAAGTGAGCAATTTACTATCCTTAAAAAAATACTGCAATCTTTCCCCCTCACCATACTATAGATCAAAAAATTCATCTTCTCACTAATACTAAACCAATGAATGTCAGACTCTATCACTTTTTTAAGATTTCTTTTGATGATTTCATTTGATGAAATTTTGAGAAAATTCATGATTTCTTTTGATGATATTTTTATTTGTAGTTCTTCCTAGGATGATCACTTATTTAATCTTGAATAAATCATCTCTTGTCTATCCTCTTGCAACTTTGATACTAGGTAATCCAAATATCTTTCTTCCAGACACCCATTGATTATTTAACCCATATTACATTAGCTTTCAAAGTCCAAGCCAATCCCCAAAAAAATTGAAGCAATGGTTCAATGGTCTTCACCCTGATCAATCAAGCAACTTGGAGGGTCCTTATGCCTCATGGTGTATTATCATCATTTTATTCAAGGATATGCTTTTCTAGCAACACCACTCACATACTTATTATGTAAAAATGCTTTTAATTAGTCACCCATAGCAGTGGAGGCTTTTCAAACATTCATACACTATAATGCTGGTGTAAGTGTTAACCTCATGTAGGTTGGCCATCCCATATCTTATTTTACCAAAAATTTATAATTACAAGCATCTTTTACTTATATTTAGGAATTACATTCTATCTTAGAGGTTATGCACAAATGGAAACAATATCTCCAAGGAAAACATTTTGATATTCATATAGATCACAAAAGTATTAAAGAGAAACTTTGATAAGTGATACAAATATTAAACCATTAAGTTTATAGCAAAAAATTACTTAGATATTAGTATTGAATTGAATATGAACCAAGTCACACTAATCTAGTGGCATGCACCCTCTATCATGTTTTAGATGACTCTAATGATTGCATGAAGGATTTTTTTAGTGATTACAAAGTTGTCCTATCATTAACTTCTTAAGAACAATAATATTTATAAAATTATTTTGTTTCTAACATGGTGTCTCTTCATCAACGATTCACCTATGGCCCTCATTTATTATATTACCACGTTCATGACATCCTCCTTTTATATCATCACCACTTCTACATCAATCCTTAATACTCTATGAAATGAATTTTTCTCTATGAGTTTCATTCGACACCAATTGCTAGTCATTCTGGCATCAAGGGTACATTGGTTTATTTATCAAAAACCTTTTATTGGCCACAAATGTAACAGTATGTGGAACATTTTGTTGCCCAATGCCTTGTGTGTGAGCAAACTAAGTAGTCTATGAATTTCATCACAAGCCTAGCACCTTCTCGTGTCTTTATAGTGATTTTGGTGTTTGTAGATTGCCTCTCTAAATCCACCAATTATGGTGCTCTACCATATAATCCATTGCAATTAAGATGGCTGAATTATTTGTCGATATGGTAGTCAATTTTCATGCATTTCCTAGCTCAATCATGTCTGATTAGGATCATATATTCTTAAGTACCTTTTGCACAAAACTTTTTGAGCTAAGTTGTACGACTCTCAGCCATGTCACCTCTTTCCACTCAGAAATTGATGGTCAAATAGAGCTTGTCAATCATGGATTTGAATAATACCTTTGAGCTTTCACACACGATAAACCACAATCTTGGTTTATGTTCCTTAGTTGGGTAGAATTTTGTTACAACTCTATCTACCATAGTGGCCATAAAATATTTTATTTTCAAGCTCTTTTTGGTTGTTCATCTTCTTCTATTCACCTCTATTCTAATCACTTAATCCAATTGAGGCCTTAGAAAAAAAAATCTAATGCTTTTCTGCAGTCCTTGAAAGACAATTTACATTAATCCCAAAATTATGACACATAAAGCCAATGCTCATCGGCATGAAGTACAACTTAGTATTGGTGACATAGTCCTCAAACTCTAATCATATCGTCATGCCATGGTAGACTAAAGGTCCTCAAAAAAATTGGGCAAATATTATTATGGACCTTTTATAGTGATGGCTCACATTCAAGTTGTGGTCGATTTGCTGGATTTGCTGCATGATACTAAAATTCATCAGCCTTTAATATTTTAGCATTCGAGCCATATCATGGTTTAGATACAACAAATTATTTTTCTCTGCCTATGGATAGTTATGGTATCCAACCCATATCTCTTGTAATTTTTATTTGTGCAATGTGAACTATTCTCAGACATGGAGATGATGTAGGCCAAGTCCTTGTGCAATGGATAGATAGCACTCATTAAGACTCAACCTTCAACCTTGAAGACAAGGTGATTTCTCAAGGAGGAAGGAATGAGATGAATGTACCTATTGAGTCAAACAAATCAGAACATGGTGATAAGCTACAACAATCCATGTTAGTTACCATTATATCAAAGTAGGAACCCATAACCCAAGAGGAAAATGACTCATTCGATTAAATAAATCATTATTTTGGGCAATGAGCTACATTGGTACGAGAAGAAATATTCAAAGAGTCAATAAGTTGGTTAGAATAAGCAATAGAGTAATTATACATTAATTTTTTATTATTAGAAAAATCATTGTAATAGTTTATGTTAGGAGGATGCTTTGTTTTTACCCTAGAGGAGAGGATATATTTTGGGTTGTAATAGTTAATGTTGGGAGAGGTAAACAAAAAAACAATTTCTTCTTCTACTATGTTTCTCATGCTTTATTTTGGGTCCTTTATTTGTTTTTTGGATTTCATTTCTTGTAATTCTTGGTTGGAGCTGGCACATGCTAGAAGAGAGTTCTTCCAACTCTTTTTATGAATACAATAAGGACTAATCATTGATGGTTTCATTCAATTTTCATGCTAGATTTTGATATCATTTCTATTTTAAAAGCTCAAAAAACCTAATTTGAGAAACAATCATTGTCACTACCCTAAATATTACAATTGATGATTTTTATTGATTCGAACATAAAGTACTTTCATTCCCAAATTCATGGGTCTCTGGAAGTTATAGTAAGTACTTCCAATTATTCATAGCCATAGTCATTCCAAATGTTTGTGATCCTAAAATATCGTCAATACTTTGTTGCATGAAGAAGGATGTTTCCAAATTTGATGGTTATTATCTAATGAGTTGAATTTTTTGGACTCAGAAATTCTTTTATATCCATGAAACACTAGTAGGTCTTCATCTTCTATTGCATGAGCAACTTGATTATCCCTACAAACCATACAAATTTCTTGGTCATTTCAAGTTTGATAATTTGTTGCTCATATGCAAGTGTTTGATAGTAATGCTTCGAAAACCACTATATTAATTTTATTCTTTTTAAGTACTAGGTGGTCAAAGTCATTTGTAAGTGCATTCTAAAATAGAAATAAAGCATTTTAACTTGATTCTCTTCACTTTGATTAAATTATGATGAGAACAATATGCAAAACTAATGACAAACTCAATCTTCAAGCATAAAATCATTTATATATTCATTCAAAAGTAATGCGCGATGCACCCCAATTTTTTCAAATTTAAAATAACAAGTCAACTCCTCGTTTCTATCACCATTTCCACAATAACTAAATCAATTGTCATGATACCACCAATTAATTCAAGAATTTCACCAACATAAAATAAGCACACCATTGGTTTTCATGCTTTTTACACTTCTTTCAACTTCAAATGCTATCAAGAAATATAATAGAGAGATTTGTTAAGGGTGAAAAACACTCAAATTGTTGTATCACCATTTAATGATGTTCTTTTACATTGAAATAAAACCTAAAATAAAGACTGAACTATCATTTGCAATTATTTTATGAGAAAAGAATAAAAAACATCATAAGTTAATATTTATTCAAAAATCATCTTTCCTCCAAACATGTACCATTAACAACTTTTACACAAACTCAATTATAACTTCAAAGATGTTAAAGAAGATTACGAAGAAATATTTTCAATTAAACCAATCCCAAATCAATAAAAATTTTCTTTAAAAACTAATTCTTGTTTGTATCTTGACAAGGGATTATTTTATAAAACAAAATTATATGTGGGGGTGGGCTCTATGTAATACAATTGGAGCAATTTATTCCAGAAAATAAAATATTTTAAAAAGTCCCATTTAAAAAAATAATAAAAATTAAAAAATGCAACAAAATTAAAAAATAATTATATATTAGGGATTTAAAATGAGAAAACCCAAAATTACCCAACTCCTTATGAAAAAGGTGCTCACCCCAACCTTCCACGTCAATATTACAAAAATAAAAAACAAACAAACAAAAATAATTGCTTGAGTGTTATCTGTATGCATACAATACGTATATCATATATACCTCTTTGAAAATCAAAAATTGTATATATGAATAAACACATTATATATTTTTCAAAAACATAACTATGCATAATGCACACTGATTAATAAGAAGCAAATTAAAATCAACGTGCCAACAAATGGAAATTTGATTCGAGCAAACTTACTACATTGCTACAAGGGGAAATCAAAAGAATGTTTACATGTTAGTTATCAACAACATTTCATATTTTAATTTTGATTATTAAACCAACTTACAAAATAATATCATGCAATAGAAACAACTTATTTACAAACTCATTTGGAAAATTGAATATTGAAGAGAAGAATCAAACAATAAATAATTTGGATAAAACTAAATTTAAGTAATTAAAAATTATCAACCATAATAAACACATCATTGAAGAAGTACTTATGACTTATCACTTAATTTCTAGAGTTTGAAAAAAAGTTGGAAAGCACAAAAATTATAATAGATTGTACAATGAATTTATTCCAACTAATACTAATCCATTCAATATTTTCCATCTAATAATATTAATCCATTCAATATTTTCCATTGAATACAAATCCATCGGAGAATATCATGAATTTTTAATAAATTATTAAATTGTAACTTCATTTACTAGGAACCCAAAAACAATTAAAATTAAATTAGTTTATCACATATGAACCATAGTCCTTGGCATAACTTGAAAATAATATAGTTTGTAGAAATAATTAGCAAGAAATAAAAATATATTTTAAATTAAAATTACATACATTTTAATATTCTAACTTGACAACAATATAGCATGAAATAAATATAACATATATTTTTGAAAATTTCAAAAGTTCATCTAGTTGTCAAATACATTGATAGAAATACGTCCATTTCTATGCATGTTTCCATTCAAGGATTTGAAAAATGAACAATTGAAAGACATTCATAGATACATCAATGGATCTCTTCTAGTATATCTATTAGGTTCCAACAATTATAAATTCAATGGAAATAAAATTTTAAACACTAAACACCAAGATCCAAACAGTTAGATGAAACCAATATAACTCTACCATTTTAAACACCACGAAAATAAAAATTTAATACATTTTAAACACTAAACCCTCTAAAAATATCCACACGAATGGCAATGCACGAGATACATGTGCTAGCACCTCACAACAAATTTTTTCCCACAATGACTCTAGATGATGTGTTAGAATTTTTCAAAAAACATGAAACAAAATCGCACTTAAGATCATGTTTGAAAGAAACTTATTTTCTTGTTGAGTGCTTGCCTTTATTAAGAAATCTCCCACCCAAAAATAATTTAACTTTATAATTAAAAGAAATATTTTTTTTTATTAAATATTTCATTAGGATTAATATTGAATTCAAAAAAAGCTTAATAATTAAAGAAAGCATTTTTCCTTTTTTAAAAGATTCATTAGAATTAATTTTGATTCAAAATAATATAACTACATAATTAAAAGAAATATCTTGCCTTTTTAAATAGTTCATTAGGATTAAATGTAATTCAAATCAATTTAACTCTATTTAAGAAATATTTTGCCTTATTAAATAGGTCATTAAGATTAAATATTTTCCCTTATTTAATAATTGATTAGATATACATTTAATCAAATCAATATTACTTGAAAATTAAAAAAAAATATTTTTCCTTATTAAATAATTCATTAGATATATTAAACCCATTAAAAGAATTACATGGTTTCTATCCAATGACATTCATTTAGATCTAAGTGGTATCTACTTATCATACTTTAGATACGAGAGACATCAGGTTGAGTGCAAAGCATGGATTATATGATAAAACCAAAACAATGACCAAAGCAAAATAAGGTTTTAACCATATGATCTTTTATTTTTAATATCATGAGACATTAGCAAGAAATCTCTCGAAATTTTACATGTTGGGCTCCTTTAGTTCTTTGTATATGTACCCAATTTGATTTAGGCCAAGATATATCTCTATAAATCTTTATATCAAGGATGTAAAAGGCCTCACCTAAGTCAATTATTAAAAATCATTGCCCTAATCAAGATGGTCATGATTCTATAACCAGTGATGAGAAATTCACACATATGAGTCATGATAAACCCAACCAGACTTAATAGGCAATACGGATAGGACGTAGGAGTATAGTATTTTCATGGCGTAGGCTCGTCGTTTCCTCAATATTGATAATGAGGTCATTTTAATACCCATTTATTTCTTTTTGATAGTCTACAAACAAACACTTCGTACTTACATGTTAATTTATCAAAAGTGTTGCTTTACAAAGTCGAACATAGTAAACTATTAAGAGCCAAATTGTTTTCAAGACCACACCTCATCGCATCAAATCATATATAAAAGTAATAAAAATTGATTTCTCATCTAAATACAACATTTTAGTGGTTTTCTAGATGACGTGAATTGTGAGATACGAGTGTAAGCTTATAAAGCTTTACATATACCTAATGATGCTAAGTAAAAATCATCAAGAAAAGTTATGCTCATAGAAAACATATTCTTGAATCGCATAAGTTCAATAGATAAACAAAAAATTCATGCTGCATTTCGTGCGTAGTGAGTGCACAAAGTAAAATGATAGCAACATGCAATGCCCATTTTCCATCACAAACACCATAATAAATTCAAGAAAAAAGAGAATACCAAAAACATTAGTTGGTGGAAACCCTACAGAATTGGTTTTTGTGCTTCAATTTATTTCGGTTACAATTGTTGTAATGCAAAAGATTCTATATCAACATTTAATTTATGTTTAACTAACAAATAAAATGTATAAGCATTAATAATGTATACACAATCACATAAAAAAATCATTGATGGAGATAGGGAGACCAACAAATAAATTTAATAAAAACTAATCTAAAAAATGTACATACGAACCAAAACAAATATGGATAATTATGTTTTGGTGCACCAATTAAAAAATAATTGAAAATAGTAACCCACTTTTTAATATTTAAAAATAAATACACCAAAATCTTAAGTAATTAAGTTTTGTTACACTAATTTATGTTAATACCAAATTACCATTTTTTATAACTAAGTATCTTAACTCTTAAAAATAAAAAACACTACAACCTCGTTGCAAGCTCCATTGACAAGCTTCATGGAGCTCGTCCATGGAGCTCGAACGAGCTCCATGGAGTTTGTCGGTAGAGCTCGTAATGAGGTTGTAATATTTTTTTATTTTTAGGAGTTAAGTTATTTAGTTTGAAAAAAAGAATATTTTAGTATTAACATAAATTAGTGAATCTAATCATAAATACTTAAGATTTGGTATACCTATTTTTAAATATTAAGATTTGGGTAATCTTTTTTAATTATTTTTTTGATTGATATACCTAAACATAAATGTACCAAACAAATAGGTGATTTTAAGTAAGAAAATAGATTATTTTATAAAACAAAACTATATGTAAGCACTATATAATACATTAGGAGCACTTGATTTTATTTTAAACAAAAAGTCCACTCTAAAAAATTTAATAAAAATTAAAAATAACCACAAAATTAAAAAATAATTATATATTAAGGATATAAATTGAGAAAACTTGAAATTACTCATCTCTCTTTGAAAAGGTCATCCCATTAAGCCTATTAATCCTACATCCCTACTCGTTATTGTGTGGTAAATCACCACATTGGGATGCAACTATAAATATTGAGTTTGATGTTCTCTTTGCAATGATACTTGGTTACTAGTGGCTCCTTTTATTATATGCCCATCAAAAAAAAAATCTCAAGATGATTATAAAGTATATCTTCATCATCTTTGTTAAAGATGATCAAATGTTATGATTATTTTTGTTTCTTTGTAATATGAATAATTTATTGGGTGTGTCTGAGTTGGGTAGATCGGTTTTTTTTTATTTTTTTTATTTTATTTCGTTTATCATGGTAGACAAAATATGTGGGATAAAATCACATGTTATGTTTTCTTCAAGAAAAATAAAATAAAATAAATAATAATAAAAGTTTTTAAAAACATTGCAAAAATGAGAAAGTCACATGTGGTGCCCTCTTGGATGGGAGAGTGCCCCCATCCGCTCTTTAAAAAACAAAACTACAAGATATATATAGTGCACGATACAAACTGGGTGTGTGAGAAACTATGTGTGCATTTTTTCAACTTCCTTTTTTTTATTTATGGATTTGAGTTCCAGAAGCTAAGGCACAAAGTTTTTCTCTCTCCTGCTCACATTGGTTTGAATATTATAATTTATATATTTATATAATTGTGTTTAAATTGTAATATGTACGTTCAATATGTGGATAGATATGTGATTTATTTTCAATGATTTATCTGTGTAGATTATATATATATATATTCACATCTTACTTATATTTTAATATATGTAGTGAAGATGCTGCTGATTTTTTACTTGTATTTGTATGCAAAATTATATATCGTAAGGACTTAGAGTTTTGATAACTTTGAAGATTTGAAAGCTACTAACATAATTTCTTCTTTAAGTCTAGAAATAGTGATCCTATCACATTTTTTATTCTGAACCAAAAATCCAATGAATTAACTCAATCACCTAAAGAAAACATGGAAATAGATTTGAAGCTTTCACTCCAAAATCCCAAATTTTGTACTTGTACTAAATTTTTGATTTATAGGATTTTATATTCTAGAAAATATATTTTTGTCTAAAACATAATTTTTGGGAGTAGTATGCTTTACAGACTTCTAGTACGTATGAAGATGTTGCTAGCATATATCATTCAATTTGATGTTGTTTTTGCTTAACTTTTATTGGATTGTATTTTTTAGAATTTTTATATTGAGAATTTTCTTCATTTATGATTCTTGATTTTATTTGCTTGGGTTATTTAATTAATCAATCATTATTCTTGTTACTTTGTAGTTTCGAATAAATCATGGTCTAAATGTCTTACCCCAATAAGTAGTTTTAGAGCGAGATTCTAATTTCACCCAAAAATTTATTTTCAAACTTCTATTGACTAGGATATTCTTCATTGATATTGTGATAGTATTCAATCTATTCATTATCATTATTTTGAATTCAATTATTATGAATCAATTCAATGATTTTGCTTACATTTTGGGATATCTTTGTTTGGATTGATTATTTTTGATCAATAATATTTTTTATTATTATGAAGAATCACTGTATAATAATAAAATTCACTAAGACTAATTATTCTATTTAGAAAATAGAATACATGACTATCTAGTAGGAAAACAATTATATGACCTTGTGAAAAAGAAAGAAAACCTAAAAAGTTGAGTGAAGAAGAATGGAAATACCTACATATTAGGACTACCTTTACAATTCGACAATGGATAAATAGTGATACGTATCAATATGTTTTTTATAAAATGAAGGCAAATAAGTAATGTGACAAGCTAGAGTCTATATTTAAAGGATGATTATATAATGTTGGCACACATCAACATCTTTTTAGCTTTGGTGAATCAACTTTCAACCATGAAAATAATCCTAGAAGATGAGATATTAGCTTGTCTAATGCTGAGCTCACTTCTGGACAACTGAATAATTTTGTGGTTTCTCTGAGCAAGTCATCACCTAAAGGTATTGTGTCAATGCATGACGTTAATATTGCATACATTTTTGAAAAATTTAAAAGTTTATCTAGTTGTCAAATACTTAAAAGAAATACATGCATTTCTTTATTAAATGAGATGGAGAAATGAACAATTGAAATACATTCATAAATACATCAATGGATCTAATTAGCAATTTTATCACAATCATCACCTCTTAGAAAGTTCTAATTTATGATGTTGAAAACTTCTATAAATTAATTTCAAGGAAGAATCTATGAAACATTCTAGTATATATCTATTAGATTCCAACAATTATAAATGCAATAGAAATAAACACCACCAAGATCCAAGCAGTTCGATGAAACCAATTAAAGAATATTCAAATCATATCTCATGGATAGAATGGTCGAACAAAATAAGCTAAGATGTTGTAGGATGAAAATACCCTCTAAAGGTATCCACACAAATGGCAATGCACAAGATAGTTGTGCTAGAACCTTAAAGCATAATCATTGTCCACTCTTTAGGTCATACTTGAAAGAAACTTCTCTTGTTAAGTACTTCTCTCTCATAAGAAGTCGCCCAACTTAAAATTCATATAACTTCATAATTAAAAAAATATTTTCTTTTATTAAATAATTCATTAAAATTAAATTTAATTCAAATATATTTAATTATATCTTTAAAAGAAATGTCTTTCCTTATTAAATAAATAATTAGAATTTTATTTTAACCAAATTAGTTTAACTGACAAATTAAAGAAATTATTTCCCTTATTAAATAATTCATTAATATATTTAACTCATTAAAATCAACATATGATTTCTATCCAATGACATTCATTTTGATTTGAGTGGAATATACTTATCATAATTATGATGCAAGAGACATTAAGTTGAGTGAAAAGCATGGAATATATAATAAAACAATGAAATACGGAAATCAAATTTTATCTATATGCTGCTCTCATTTTTCATGGCAAACCTTTAAGATTTAATGAGTTTAATATTAAACATTGGCGAGAAATTTTTCTTGGAATTTTACAAACTAAACTTCTGTATCACTCAATATAACCAATTTGACTCTCGCTGAGTAACCTTTAAGATCTATCTCTGTAAATCTATATAGCAATAATGTAGATGGTCATGCCTAAGCCTTTTATTGAAAATTATTTTCCTAACCAAGATTGGACATTCTATAAGATGGATGTTATTTCCAAATATAAAATTGTCACCCACATTAAGTATTAAGAAGATAACTATGCTCATAGTGTAGGAGTTGTGTATCAGATATGGAAAAAAGTGAAACCTACCTTTCTCCCTCTCTCCTTCCCAAAAACTCTAACTTTTTGAAACCTTAAGGAATTCAGTCTAAGAAGGCTTGAATCAAGTCAGGTATGTTTTTGAGATTAGTTTCGGGACTTAGAAACTAATCGTGCATAGACCTCATTATATTAAGATGCTTTTATTGGGACCGCCTAAACCATTTCAAGATAATGAAATATCAGAAGCCCTACCTCCGCCAAAAGTCACCCTGAGACAGAGGGGTATGTCTTACCAATCCAGAACCCCACCGACGCTTCCTCGAAGCAAATACGAAGAAGACAACTCATAATTTGTTCTGAGGATGATTTCGATGCAACTGAATATATGATTGACGATGGAAATAGCCAACAAATTTTCTTCGGTAAGATTTTCTTGGAACCAAATGAATTTCTCATTAAATACCATCACAAAAATAATAAAACTTTTGATATTAATGGGAAATTTTTTCAAACTGAAAGTTTTAATGGTGTTGTGAGTGAAAATAATGGTGATTCTAATAATGATATTTCGAATATAATTATTGATGATTCTCAAGAAATTCCTCACCGAATCATGGGAATGATGCCTACAATGAAGGAGATAGTGATATGCTGTCTATAGATAAAAACAATCACAATAGAGGTATGATTTTACATTCTAAACACTAGAATAGACAAAGTAAAATCATGAATATCTTGGTTGATATTAATAACTCAGATAGAAGAGTTTAAAAGTAGAATATTAAATTCTGATAAAAATATTGAAGGAAGAGATAATACTCCTCGACATCCTAATCCTCCTAAGATATTTGGGAAGGTTAAAGCCCCCTGGACCTGGAATAGCTTATTCCCGGGAAATAGGACTCTTGCCAATATCTCAAAATTGTCCTATCATTCTCCTAAGTTACCTTGTAATGCTTAATTTGAGGTGGAAGATCTATTACATGACATAAAATATTAAAAAATTTATTTGATATGATACTTTGTGACTAGAAATCTTAGACAACTTTTGTTGAAGAAGTTCATGGAGGAACAATAAAAAATAGTCTCGAGTTATCCAACATCCTAGTGGCTAGATAATTTTCAGATTTATAAATATTGAAGAAATGGAGGATGTGCTTAAAGCATGCCACATTCTTGTATTTGGATGGCCTTTATAAGTTAAGTCTCTTTCGTTTAGATTCCATTATGAGCTAAAGAAGATGACAAAGATCACAATATGGGTTAAACTCCCATATTTTCCAATTCATCTTTGGAACTCTATTAGGCTAAGCAATAACAGCAAGTTGTATTGGGCATCCCCTTCACATGGACAAACTAATGTCGAATATTTATAAAATTGTTTATACAAGAGTGCTCGTGAAAATTAATTTAAATAATGATTTACTGAATGAAATCACTTTGAACTTTTCGGATGATTTAAAGATATGTCAATTGGTTTTGTATGAGAATTTATCTCCCTACTATAAATTTTGTTCTGTTTTTGGACACCAAATAATTGGTTGCCTGATGAAGAACAAAAGGTAGGAGATAAAAAGAGAGGAGGATCCCCCATCGAGCCGTAGTGCTTCAAATTGCCTAGGAGAAGAAAAATAAATGGATTCTTCCTCGGAGGATGGCCATATCTAGCAAAAAATTACAGAAATCCTAAGTGAGGAAGGCCTCACCTTACAAGCAAACAAGAATGATGACTTACCCCTAATTGATGAAGGAAGCAAAGGGTTCACACTGTTTAAAGCTAAGAAGAAAAGAAAAGAATCAATCACCCCAAGAGAAGGCCCCTCCCTCAATCTCATGAATAAAAAAAGATTCAAAGAAAATATGAGTAAGGGCACAACCCCTCATGGTCCTTTATAGAAGTTATATACGGGCCCTCAACCGCTTATAAAATGAGATTTGGATGTCTTTTTATTTTATCGGAGGCACTTTTGTTGGAGTTTTGGTGGGTTGATTTGGGAGGAGGAAGGTTATGGCCTCTCTCCCTCATACTTTCTAAGGTTTTATGGGGAGAGGTGAGGGTACCTCTAGGCATGGTTGTCTTGTGTTGGATGATGAATGGAACTGTATGGCTATAAGACGTGACTGATGTATGCAAAATGACACCTAGTGGAGAAAAATGGCATGTTTTATGCTACCTGCATTTTAAAATAATTTTCTGGAAGCAGAAGGAACTGGATTTCCTCGTGGGACTCAGTGGGCTGTAGAGGGCCCCTACATGGTAGTATGCAATGTGGTGAAACACACCATGAATGTAAAGTTATACATAGTATGTATATATATCTCAATGTGTATAAAAGGTGATGACTTGATGTTATCTAGAATATATAATTATATTGTTGAAAAAGGGACACCACATGCATATTGCCAAGAAATGGGTTAAATGCTGGAGCTCAGAGGGCTCGACATGGGTAAAATGAGAATTGACGTGGACTATTTTCAAACAAAATGGAGGCACTAGGATGCTCTCAAACTGGTTGGTGATATAAAATGCTCATACACCCGGTTGCTAAAAGAGTTGGGTCTGGATACATACATTTAGAGATTTAATGCACATGAATTACAATGTAATGAAGGAAAATGGTGTGTGCAATCAGATATGTATGAATGTGTGGGATTTTCCTTGGGATTTTCTATGAATGTAAGGATGGTATATATGTTGGAAGCCTCGTGGAAAGTCTGTGTGAGGAAAGCTACACTTGCAGAATATGTAATAACCTATCCAGGCTAGGAAAACATAATTTGTATGAGAGATTAGGATTGAAAAAGGGAAACACATGTAAAAAGTACATAGGTGGAAAGAGATAAGCGAGTTGTTGTATGCTATAATGAATGCTATTTGAAATATAAAAATATGATGTAGATAGAAGTGTATAAGAAGAATGCTGAGGAAACCCAATCATATAAATCGTGAAGATCACATACTAGAATATAATGGCCTTTAATTATCCCACTAAACAAAAGAAAGTCCTTAGGCTTTTCAACACCTATAGGATTGATATATTTTCCATTATTGAGTTCAAGCTAAATGGTGATAAGTTGGCTTGGCTGAGGAAAATGAGTTTCAAGAAATTCAATACATTGGATAAATTCTCATGTCGTGGAAATGGTAAAATTCTAGTCTCATGGGATAACCAATCCACAGACATTGATCTATTCTCTTGCATATCCTAGCATGTGTATCTATGGATAAGGAACAAAGAGCGAAGAATAAGTTTTAGATTGTCAACTATATATGCTCTTCACTCTATCATTAATAGAAGATCTCTTTAGGATAATTTAATAGAACAAGGATAAATAATTCCCAACCCCCCCCCCCCCCCCCCCCCCCCCCCCCCCTTCTCGGGCCATCATTGGATATTTTAACTCCCTCCTTTCGGGGCTGGACAAGGTGGGTGATAGAATTGTAACTAAAAATGAGTGTCGAGATATCATTAAATGCACCTCTTCTTTTAATCTAGAAGACCTACTATCTTCAGAAAACTATTTCACCTGGACAAATGATATAGTATCATGCAAATTAGATAAAGTAATGATTAATAACAAATAGGCAAACTTGTAGCTGGACTATCATGCAAGATTATTGGCCCCAAAAATATTTTCTGATCATCGTCTTATGTTAATGACTATGGAGAAGAAAGAGAATGAAAGGAAGGTGTCTTTCAAATTATGCAACAAGTGAATTTCCCACAAAGATTTCATTCCCTTGCTTCTTAGAGTTTGGAAAGAGGACATTCATGGGTCTCTCTAACCGTTTAAAAACGTAAATTGAATTTAAGGCACATTAGTGCTAGGGTCTCTCTAACCATACACTTCATTTACTCAAAAGGAGATCTTGTAGGCACCCATTTCCATCCTTTGCAAGAAAGAAATCAATCTCAAGGTGGAACTGAGGAAGCTTGAGGAGGCAGAGTTATCATTTCTTAGGCAAAAAGTCAAGATCATATTTCTCAAACAAAGTAATAGGTGAACAAAGTTCTTCCATGCACTTAAAAACTTTAAACTGCTTAAAAGCAAAATAGTAATTATAGTCAAGGAGGATGGAAGTTACACTACATTCGAGGATATCATGGAGACTTATGTCACATATTATAAGAATATTTTGGGTTCTTCGAGAGATATGAAGGAAGTGAATAATCTTATCATAGAAAGGGTAGGAAGCTCCATGTGGGAGACCATGAACTACTCTCATTGTCCTTTTCTACGGAGGAAATCAAAAACACTCTTCAGCATTAGAGATTTCAAATCTCCAAGACTGTTTGGGTATACTATTGAGTTCTACAAATTAGCCTAGAATTATATTGGTAATGATGTAATTAAAGCTATGAATAGTCTCTTCCATTCTGGAAGAATGCTAAGGCAGATTAACCATACTTATATAGCTTTAATTCATAAATCTTCACGGGTGTATTGTGTCAAAGATTACAAGCTGATATCATGTTGCAATGTCATCTACAAGATAATAGCCAAACTTATTACCTCTCGTATTAAATTAGTGCTAGGCAGTATCATAAATCCTGCACAAAGGACATACTTAAAGGGTAGATTGATATCGGATAACTTCTTCTTAGCATAAGGATTTATAGCAGATATAGAAAGAGATTTTCTAGAAGATGCTTCTTAAAAATCAATTTAATATTAGTCTGATTCAATATAGATCTTCTATATTTTTCTATATTTAATTTAATATAGAAAGAGACTTAATTTGACATACTTAAAATTCTATCTATGTTTTTCTATATTTAATTTAATTTAATTTAAGTATGCTAAGAAGGATTTATAGCAGATATAGAAAGAGATTTATAGCAGATATAGCACAAAGGACATACTTAAAATTCTATCTATCTGTCAATTAGCTCCTTGATGGAGCTCAATGTACTCCATCAAGCTCTTAGATGGAGCTCGATGTGCTCTAACGAGATCCATGGAGCTCTTCGATGGAGCTCCACGAAACACATCATGTGTCTGTGTGTAAATTTCTTTAATATTTTTTGATTTTGATTATTTAATTAAAATAAAATATTATAAATCATTTATTTAAAATAAACACACACACACACACACATATAATGTGTGTGTGTGTGAGTGTTTTTAAAAGTTTCTAATAAATTATGTTCTTAGAATTTATGTGGAAAATAAATATATGATTAAGATTCATATATATGTATATACAAAAATATCATAAATTTTTTTTCACAATTATGTTGAAAATGAAAATGTAGTTGACAAATAGATAATATTTTGTTTTTCTTAAAAAAATTGTGTAAAAATATTAATGTAATGATATATTTTCACATATAATTTATTAACGTTATTAATATGTTGTTTTGATACTATAATATTCCAACATTATGTAGTACATATAAATAAATGCTTTAATATTTCGAAAAAAAATTAATTCATTAATTATGTTAAAATAAATTACCATATAAATATATGAGTTTATATTTCTATAAATTATATTGTTTATTATATTGAAAATAAATAAATATCCATATAAATATATGAAATTGTTTTTTTAAATAATTATATTTTGAAATTATTTTCAAAACAAAAATTTTTCACCATATAATTTATTGTAATTAATAATCAAATTTGAAATATTTTTTGTTTATAATAAATATAATATATTGCATATTATTAAATGAGGTGCAAATATTATTATGCAAATGAATTTTATTTTTATAAATTCATCTTTGGAAATACAAACTACATTACATAGATATTATAGCATTTTTTTTAACATTCACATACATATTGTATTTCATAATGAAATTTACAACATCAATTTCAACCAATGAATATTTTATTAAAAATGAATTATACTTACACTGTAATAATTGAATAAAAAACATACAAACCCTAAACATATACAAATCATAATGATTTATACAAATATTATAAAATACAATAAAAAAACCATTGAAAAGGTTGGAACACTTATATTTAATTTTCTAAAATACATGGATACATATCATTAAGTTATACAATATCAAACAAAAACATGTATGAATGATATTAAGTGAATTAATGTCCAACAAAAATATGTTAACCAAATAAAATATCATAAATAAGAGTTAAATAAGACAAATCAAAAGGCAACAATGAAACAAATATAATGTATCAAACCATAGAAATGTTATAAGTCTTTCTATTGTGTCATTCCTTGTTGCATCTTGAACAATATATCATCTATTTGTTTATCAATTGAGATTCAATACATTTTTTAGTGATATTCCAACTGGATGTTTTGACTGAGGAGAAAGTAAAGAGAAGTAAATTCTAATTTCTATCCAAAATATCACATACAATACCATCTTCACATACTGATGTCATGTCATGTGCTTCTTTTCTTGAAATTGAGCCTAAATATATTAATTATAGTTTTGCAAATTTATACTAATCATCAACAAAATCAATCACGGATTAATCTATTGATAGTAACACTGCACATGCATGCTCACATGAGATGCCCAATATTTGTCAACCTCTACAAGTATATTCCATGTTAATAATATCAACATTAATGTAAGCCGACCCAATCAAAACACCAAAAATACCATTCATAAATTGAGAAACTTGTAATGATTTTCATTTAGAAATATTTGACATTACATAATCTTCAATTTTGAGGCCAATATTTTCTTTCCAACCAATATTCTTTTCCTTATGCTTAACCAACATCGCACCTAACTTTGTCATATGCTCTATTAAAAAAAACTATAAATTGAATAATATCATTCCACATGAAACAAAGAAGTGAAATATTCAACAAGATTAAATATCAATTTATCTCATCTTTTTTTTGGGGAATTTTGACACGGCCCAATGTTCTAGTTCATTTGATTCAACCCAAGTTGCTAAATCTTTATTAAACCTTTTAAGTTCCGTGAAAAATATATCATAATCATAATCCAACCTTTCATATTGAATACTATCTAGCCAATTCACAATTGAGAGCATGGTTTTCAACACCAAAATAACCTTGGAACTACATGCAAAAGAGCTGGATGTCTATCAGATATAACAACATCTCAATCATTAATAATTGTTTTTAGATTTTTTAAAAATTAAAACTAATTATCATAATTCTCCAAACTCATCACCTCAAAAGTTAAATGAAACATTAAATTATTGGCACTATATGTTATTGTAGAGAAAATAGTTCCACTATAGGGTCGACTCATAAGAGATGAATCAATAGAAATAATTGGAAAACAACCAAAAATAAAACCTTGAATATATATGGAATACGCAATAAAAAGTTGTTCAAATGTACCAAATACACAATATTTCTTCAGAATTAGTATACTTTACAATATTTCTTGGGTTAGTTTGAACAATATGCTCACACATAAAGGTAATAATTTATAATAATTATATGGAACACCAAATACACATTCCTTCACCTTTTCCTTTCCATGCCATGTTTGATTGTAAGAAATATTCAAATCCGTGATTTTGATATAAAATCCTTACATATTTGTCCTGGTAGATAATCTAGAGTATATTAGATAACATTATCAATAATAACTGATGATCAACTAGGTCGAACAATAGGCAAATATGCAATAATATCATCCAAAGAATATTTATGAATATTTTTGAAAGTATGCACTTGAACAATTTTAGAATTTCCAATTACTCGACAAGTAATTTCTAAGGACAATCAATGATATTGCATATCATAGTCATGTGTGTTAGATAATTCTTCTAATATTTATATTTAAATCTTTCAGTTAAAAAACATTAAGCAAACTGCTTCACAAAATTTATTTGAACTTGAAAATATTTGCCCCGACCCCATAACAATATTATCATACGAAGTTACCTCAAGCCTAGAACCATTTACTTTAGCACATCTTGATGAAAAACCATGATAATCAATAAATGATTCTAATTTCCTATTATTAGATGCAATGACACATGCACTTTCACCATGTGTAGAATAAAGACCAACTGGTCTATATACAAATGAAAATTAGATGATTTTAATAATAAAAAAACTTCAAAATATAACATCAAATATTTGATATGACATTCATGAAAATATATAACATAGTACCTTATGATTTGAAAGACTTTTTCATTTGTGGCAGCAATTGAGGTTAGATAAATGTGAATATATTTTTTTAAAATGAAGCATCTTTGCTATTGAAGAAAATTCTTCAAGTGACAACATAGTACCTTATCAAACATTTAAAGAATTAATGCATTCATAGATAATGTTTATAAAATATTTGAGAAAGTTGAGTTTAATTAGGACTCCCTTCAGAAAATCTCTTTCAATGGTGTCAAAAGCCTTCTAGATATCGATTTTTAAGAAGCATCTCGGAGAAATTCTTTTCTAGAAGACAGTATAATTTAATTTAATTTAATTTAAGACAGACTTAAAATTCTTCTTAGCATCTTCTAGATAAATAGCATTATACCCAAACATATAGATAGCAGTATACTTAAATTAAAAATTCTTCTTAGCATCTTCTAGAAGATATCAATTTAATAATGTTTAAGTATACCTTAAATTCTTCTTAGCATACTTAAATGGTGTGAATATTAGTGTGTTTTCTAGAAGATGGTAGAATAGTTCAAACTGATTCAATCGAGTATAATCAATTTAATTTAATTTGACATGCTAATCTATTATTTTATTTATTTTATTTATTTTATTTATTTTATTTATTTTATTTATTTTATTTATTTTATTTATTTTATTTATTTTATTTATTTTATTTATTTTATTTATTTTATTTATTTTATTTATTTTATTTATTTTATTTATTTTATTTATTTTATTTATTTTATTTATTTTATTTATCTTATTTATTTTATTTATTTTATTTTATTTTATTTATTTTATTATATTTAATTTTATTTTATTTTTGAATTCAATCATTACTCATTTTTGAATATTTTTTGTAGATATCAAGTCAGCATACCTAAGTATGTATACTAGTCATGTATAAAATACGCATGCATATTGATGTATTCTGTTTTTGTAGATATCAAGTCGGCATACCTAAGTATGTATACTAGTCATGTATAAAATACACATGCATATTGATGTATTTTGTTTTTGTAGATATCAAGTCGGCATACCTAAGTATGTATACTAATTATGGATAAAATACACATGAATAATGATGTATACTATTTTTGTAGATATAAATTTGGCAAACCTAAGTATATATATTATTTATATATTGAGGAGGAATTTGGAAACAAAAATAGTATCCAAGCATTATATCATGGCGTGTATCTTGATTAAAGAAGAAATTCGAAAATGACAACTCATAATTGATGAACTCATCAGAATAAAAATAGAATCCAAACATCATAATACACACAATGACAATGCATTATATCACAAACGTATTAAGCATTTATACGTATAAGTTTTTATATATTATCCAAGCATACCGTATGGTGATTAAAGAAGAAATTCGGAAACAAAAAAAATAATATTAAAATGTTTACTCTTCGATTAAGCAATCCAATGATAATCGATGAACGTACCTCAAATCAATAACAAATTAAAACTTAAACCTCGAATGAATTTTTGTTTAATTGGCATTGAGAGATAATGGTGGAATGAGGAGGAATTCGGCTCTGTTAGAGATGCGTCAAGTCGAGAGAGATACTGTATATTTTAGGATAATATTTACATTTTTAATTGATAAAACATTAAATAAACAATATATGTATAAAATAAAAAAATACTCATTAATTTTATTTACTATCAAAATTTTTTCAACCAAATTAATGTGCGTGTAGCAAGGTACAAATGAAAAACAAATACCTTACAATTTTTTATTATAATATTAATTAAATAATAAATATATAAATAATAAAAAAAATATGTTTTGCATTAAAAAAAATATCAAATAGATAGGAAATTAACAAACTTCATATAATAATACATGAATGAAAAGATGATTTGTCTTCTAGCCACTTGCCTAAAAGTTATAAAATACTTTATTGTTAAAAAATCTATAAAAATTTATATTTTATTCTTATAAAATTTTAAGAATTCATATTTATTTTTACAAAGATAATATAAAATAAAAAATTAATATTCAAAGCTGATTGTAAAAATATTACTCAATTGTTTGATTTTTATAAATTTTAGTAGGATTAAACATCTATATATTTATTTATAATTATTATTTTATTTTCTTTTAACTTTATTGAAAAAAATATATTTTTATTATATTTCAAGATTTTCAAGATTTGTATTATTTATTTTTTTTAAAGTTATCTATCATCATAAAATTTTGTTAATACTTATAATAATATTAATATTTACTAGTTTATTCGTCAATTCAGATATTTTTGAAAATATTTTCTATTTTATCATACTTTGAATTAATTTACATTTAAATTAGTATAAATTTTAATGTATATTAATTTTATTTTTAAATTATCGAAAAAATTCTTATTTTTAATGAATTAATTATTTAATATTACTTTAATTTATATTCTTTAATTTCTTAAATAAAAATTTTAGAAAATTTTTTTAGCTAGGGTCTCTTTCCCTAGTTATTTTTAGCAACGAGCACTTTAGCTTGGGAAAGGTTCCATCATTATATCCACTTTAGCAAATAACCCTTTGTGCTAGGGAAAATTCTCCAGCTATTTGGGATTTTTATTGTAGTGGTCTATCAATCTTTCAATTAATCTCTCTATCAAACTGTCTATCAAACTGCCTATCTATATGTCTATTTGTCTTTTTGTTGTCTGTCTATCTATCTTTCAATTTGTTTGTTTGACTTTCTGACTATCTATCTACATGTCTGTATATCTTTATGTTTCTCTATATATCTATCTACCTGCTTGACTGACTTATTACATGGTTGCCTGCCTATCAATCTATCTATGTGTGTGCATATATAATTTATCTATCTATCAATCAATCAATTAATAAATCAATCTATCTATCTCTCTAACAATCTATCTATCAATTTGTCTATTAAACTATCTATCTAAATGTCTATTTTTTTGCCTATCTATCTATATTTCTATTTATGTGTTTGACTTTCTAACTATCAATCTACATGTCTATCTATCTGTGTGTTTGTGTGTCTAACTATCTAACTGCCTTACTGTCTTCCTACTTGTCTACCTTCCTATATATCTAGATAGACAAATAGATCATCTATTTGGCTATATATCTGTCTATCTATTTTTCTGTCTATCAATTATTCTATCTATATGTCTATCTAGCCGTCTATCAACTTTTTTATCTATTTGTTTATTCTATCTATCTATCTATTTGTCTATCCTTCTATATATCTATCTATCTATCTATTTGTCTATCCTTCTATATATCTATCTGTCTGTCAGTTTATCAATCTATCTACATATCTATTTGTGACTATATCTATCTATATATCTATATGTCAATCTATCTTTATATCAATGTATCTATCTAACTATCTATTTGATTATCTTTATTTTTATCTATTTATCTATCTATTTATCTACCTCTCTATTTATTTATCTATCTATCTACTTAGAGGTGTCAAACGGGCCGGCCCGGCACAGCACAGCCCATTTTTCACTAGCACGATCGTGCTACCGTGCCGTGCCCGGCACGGCACGGTTAGTATATAGGCGGGCACGGCACGGCCCGTAGGCACGGCAAGGCCGTGCCGTGCTGTGCCGGGCCCGCTCGGGCACACCTTGGCCATACAGGCCAGGCGGCACGGCCGGGCAGGCGGGAGCCGCAACGCGGGAGCGGGTCAACCGGGGTCCGGGAGGCCGCACGGGCTGACCCATGACGGACAGGCAGATGCCAGATGGCTCATGAGTCATGACTCATGAGTCATGGCCTCACGGTCACGGGCTAATGGCAGATTAGAATTTTTTTTTATTGTAAATTTTTTGATTAAGTAATCGTATAGAGTATTAGTAATAATTAAAAAATATAATTTTTTGTAAAAATTATAAAATTTAAAATTAAATAAAACAAAAAAATATTAGAAAAAAAAATTTTATCAAATTAAATTAAGTTTAGCTTTTTTTATTATTATAATTTATTAATTATATATTAAAATTTAAAGTTATTAATTTTTAAAATAAAATTTAAATCGTAAAATAATAAATAAATACATTAAGTTAGTAAAAATTAAAATTAAAAAAAAATTAAACTACACAAATGAAAAATTACCAATCATACTTTTGAAACCAATAGTCTGAATAAAACAACTATAAGTTTCAACACAACGTATGGTACAAAGTACAAACAAAGTGTATAAATAAAATAAAATAAAAACATCGAAAAAAAAGAGCAGATAAGCATCAATCGTCAAGCGGCATATAAAGAGAATCATCAGCCGCAACATCAAGATCAGTATCATATGGATCATCATCATCGGTAAAAAGCTCCTCCGCCATCGTAGTGGATGTGGATGCGACTGCAGTGTCTGTCACAGTCCCAGCTTCAGCACGATCACTAATGCTAAATCTCGATTCCTCCCAATCCTTCAAACATGCCAAGGCCTCAACCATATCTGGATGTAATCTCGATCTCCTATCCGAAATCACGTTCACTGCAACAGAAAAAGCAGACTCCGATGCTACGCTCGACACCGGAGGAGTCAGTAGATCCCGTGCCATCCTAGATAGAACGGGATAGGTGGACTCATATGATTTCCACCACAGTAATAAATCAAGATTCTTATTATCAGGATGTGATAGGATTGAGCAGTAATCGGTATCTAAGTACCGAGACAGCTCGCTCCTATGTGATGGTCCACCCCTACGTTTCCCTCTCGCTAGGTTAATGGAATAATCGTCATCTCCGAACAAGGTATCAGTGTCCGTAATCACAGTCTCACCACCACCACCACCACCACCATACCTAGTATCGTAGTATGTAAACAGGTCTGTCAACTTCTCGTAAATGAACCCTTCAGGTGGCTCTTCCAGGTTCATGCACGAGGAAATGAAAGTCAGGGTGTTTTCAACCCCTTCCACCTTAGCCCTAGGGTCCATGCATGCTGCGAGGCAATAAAGAGATGGAATGGTGGACCAGTACTTCAGGTACTTGGTCTCCATCTCTACAACCATATGGCTAAGCGTCGGGTCCGCTCGATACTTCCTAAACATGCTACTAATGTTGCATATGCAACGGAGTGCAATGCAAGTGGTGGGCGTATAAACCGACGAACACATGTTCGTCGTATCATAAAATATCTTCAGGAATTTCATAAATGAAATTCCTGAAGACCAGTCAGTGTCGTCAATAATAAGTTCGCCACTCTTACTATTGACGTAGTCGAATATCACGTGTTCGTATCCAACACATGATTCCAACATCAGGTACGTGTAATTCCAACGATGTCTAACATCTGATTAGAATTTCTTCTTCTTAAGATTCGCAGACAAACAGAGATTACCAAACTCTTGTAGTCTGCGAGGAGTGCGAATATACTTGAGTGCATTGCGTATATTTTCCAACGCGGGGGAACAGACCTTCATACCCACTTGAACTATCAGGTTAATAACATGACACATGCATCTGACATGAAAGATCTCTCCTAATGGTGCGTCTCTAATATTCCTAACAAACATATTGATCGCTACTCCATTATTCGCAGCATTATCGAAAGTGACACTAAAAATTTTATTTTGAATTTTATATTCCCTAAATATTTTCATCATACACTAAAAAATGGCCGGGCCATCATGAGGATGAAGAATCTCAGTGAATCCTAATATTTTTTTATTGATTGTCCAGTTAGAATCTACATAATGACTCGTGAGACATGCATAAGAAGAATCATCGTGACATGTCCATATATCGGACGTCACGGACACCACTCCACTAAATGCCAAAAATTCCTTAATTATTTTTTGTTTTTCTAACTTATATATCTTTAGTATGTCACTCCTAGATGTGGACCTAGGAATCCTACGATAGGATGGCTGAAAATAAGTCTGCATGATGCGCACTACCCTCGGATCTTCCGAAAATCTGATCGGAAGACCCATCAAAGTGATGAGCCTGGCCATGCCGTCCCTACCCAACTCGCTGGAGTATACGAAGGGAGTAAACTTTGAGACTAAACTCGATCCAATCTCAAAAAATGTAGTGCCAAGTTGGGTTTGCCTAGGATCTAAGGGTCAATGTTTTTTGGAGCATATTTCAGCATGCCTCTTGAGGTGCCCAGTCCCACATGTACTCTTGCATGTTAAAAGTCTCATACAATATTTGCACTGTGCCATTTCAAGTTCCTCACCCCTAACATTTACTTGTGTTATGATTTTAAAATGTGTTCAAACTACAGAAGTTCTCCTAGTTTTTTGTTTTTTAGAACTTTGGGTTGAGACGACAGTAGAAACCAAAGTTTCAGGAGCCACAGACGTCTGTGTAACACTAACATTTTCATTTTCCAAATTTAAAAACGTGTCAGGTGTATTTGTCATTTTTTATTTTTCGTAAGTTTTTCTAGAGAGAGAAGCTTTAGAGAGAGAAAGTACAAAAAACGTAAAATAAATTACCCGGTAAAAGCAATGAGGTCAGTCACATGCAAGGTGCACCGCAGGAAGCTCTGATGTTCAAAACTCAAGTTGAGTTTCACGAAAATCCAAGCCGAAATCAAAATCACGAGGCCCGAGAGAGAGATGCACGGTTTATGTAAGAAAGAAAAAGTATTTAGAGGTTTTATGTTTTTGAAAAACATAAATGTTATAGGGAGGGGGGTAGAATTTATATGCTAAAGAATGTTTTTTTTTTATAAAAAAAGATATTTTTTTATTATTTTTTTGAATTTTTTTAAGATTTTTAAGGGGCAGAATCACGAGGACCGTTGGATTCTGCCCCCTAGCCGTTGGAGGTGAATCCAAGGGCTGAAAATTGGTGAAGTTTGAATTTTTTTTTTTTTTGCCGTTGGAATTGCTCGGATCGGTTATATGGGCGTCGGGTATCGGCAGTCGGGGGGGGGGGGGGGGGGGGGGGGGCAGGGGACGGTTGGATGGGTCACGACTCACGCCACGCCGCCAGTGCCACGCGTGCCTGCGTGAACCGGCACGGGATGGACCCGTGCCGGCGTGCCGGGCCAGGCACGGCACGGGATGTTCTTAACCCGGGCACAGCACGGGCCCGGGCACGGTTTAAAAACGTGCCGGGCCGGCCCAGGCACGGCCGAACCATGCCGTGCCTCGTGCCGGCCCGGCCCAGGCACGGCCGAACCATGCCGTGCCTCGTGCCGGCCCGGCCCATGCACGGCCGAACCATGCCGTGCCTCGTGCCGGCCCGGCCCGGCACATTTAACACATCTATATCTACTTGTTTATCTATCTATATATTTATCTATCTAATTTTCTATCTATCTATCTTTCTATCAACATATAAATCTATCCATCTGTATATCAATCTATTTACCTATCTATCTATCTATTTGTTTATCTACCTAGCTATATGTCTATCTATCTATTTGAAATATAATCTATCTATCGGTCTATCTATTTGTCTTTCTATCTATTTATCTATTATCTATCTATCTATATAACTATCTATCTGTCTATCAATCTGTCTAACAATCCATCTATTAATCTTTATATCGATCTTTCTTTTAATATGTCTATATATCTATCAAAATGTCTATCTATATATCTATCTATCTTTCTTTCTATCTATCCGTCTCTATATCTGTCTGTCTATCTATCTATCTATTTATCTATCTATCTGTCTATCTATCTTTCTATCTATTTATCTATCTATTTTTCTATCTATCAATCTATCATTATGTATATCAATATATCTATTAATTTATCAATCAATCATCCTATCAATATGTTTATCAATCTTAATATAATTTTATCTATCAATCGATCTATCTATGAATATATATATATATATATATATATATATATCTCTCTCTCTCTCTATATATATATATCTATCTATCTGTCTATCTATATGTATATCTATCTGTCTATCTATCTATCTCACTATTAATTTATCTATCTACGTGTTTATCAATATGTGTATCAAACTATTTGTCTATCATTCTATGTGTCTGTCTATATAAATGTTCATCTATCTTTCTATCTATTTATGTGTCTATTTCTCTATCTGTTTATTTGTCTTTCTATTTGTCAAACTGTCTTTCTATCTATCTATATATCTTTTTATCAATCTTTCTATCTCCATATCTACTTGTCTATCTATCTATCTATTATATATTTATCTATCTATCTATTTATCTGTCTATCTATCTATATATATAATTGTCTGTCTATCTATTGATCTATGTTTTTCTATATCTTTTTAAACCTTAAAAATTCTATCTATCTGATTCAATTAAATTAAATTCTCTAAGTATTTTAAGTCTAGAAGATCTCTTTCTATATCTGATTAAATTTATAGCATAAGGATTTATACCCTCTGCAAGAGCTTCCAATGAGCTCCAGCAAGCTCGATGGAGCTCATCGAGCTCCACTGAGGAGCTTAATGGAGTTACGAGCAGCAATGAAGTTGTAGGGGAGAGGGTCAAGGGGAGAGGGAACGAGTGGGAAGGAAAGATAATTAATTAATAATTAATTAAGTGTTTAAGAATATAGTTAAAGATATTTCGGGATTACTCTATTTAAGTAAACAAAAAATCAATTAAGTAAGAGTTTAGCATATTTTTTTTAAATATTAAAAATTTAGTTTTTTTATTCATTTAACAAATAAATGGGAGAATTTTGCAACACATGGTTGAATTTAAAATACTTTAAAATGCACATTTTAAAAAAATTAATAACAAGCATAACAAAATAAAAAATATTTACATTTTAACATGATTAAATATAAAAGTGAGATTTATGTTTAGATGTACCAAATACAAAATAATCAAAAAAATAACCTTTTAAAAAAATTCAAAAAATTACACTAAAATGCAAAATAATTATTTTTTTGTGCACTCAAAATCAAAAATCCAATCTTATTTCACAAATAACATGCCAATGGTTTAAAAAATAAAAAAAAATTAATAATAAATTTGTATATCTTTTACAAAAAAGATTCGACCCTAAAATATGTAAAACCGAGCATACCTTCTCGCCAAGAAGCTATGAGTACTAATTTTTTGAAAAAGAATATTTATAGAATAAATTCTCAGTTAGGTCAATTTGATATTTGTAATCTTCTTAAAACTATTAAAAAAATTTATCCAAAAATTATAGAAAAATAATTTTAAAAATATAACAAATTTTCTATCAAGCCACATAAATAAATATATTTCGAATTGTCCGAAATATATATATTTACGTTTCTCTGGTTATGCTAGAAAGTATATTAATAAATACAATAAATAACACACAATCACAATAAATATTCTACACTAAAAATTAACAAAATATTTATACACCAATAAAGTCTAATATGCAAATTATTATAGTTCAGACAAAATATAAAATATTTGAAAATACTTGCAGAAGAGTATTTTCAATTTCAAATATAGTATTTAAAGAAATTCAAGCACTCTTATTACAGCAAGTAGAACTATATAACATGATTTTAATTTCTTCAAAAAACTGCATGAACTTTGTAGGTATTAGGCACAAATTTCGCACGAATCCAATATTCTCACAAATTTAAATAAATAAGTGAGAATAAATTGTGTTTCTTAAATATTAGAGATTTAAATTAATTAAACAAACATTCCAGAAGCATAATGTGGAATTAGAATACTATGTAAAATAAAATTAGGAACAATTCTCATTTTTATTAAGATAAGTATACACAAAATAGGAATTCAAGTATTCCCATTTTATTTTCACACACATAGTTGTCTAAAAATGCATAGACTATTCACTTTTCATGCACAACACACACAATATGCTACTCACAAGAAAAATGATCAACATTCTTCATGCACACACCATTTCATGTGCACTTTACACTTAACATATTAGGCAAACATGGAAACCTAAGCATAAATCATGTTTTTAAATCCCTCTTCAAAAACCTAGAGTTTTGTATAGAAATAATGTATTATAAATAAAAAATCCAAAAAATAATGTTTATTTCAAAAATATGTCCGAACTAGTGCGTCTGGAAACAGCGTGGCAATGGCCTTCATTATGAACGACGAGTATTATCATGCTGTTGAATTTTAAAAATCAAAGGCCGGTGTTGTCATTTCCAGCTATTGAAAATATCATGGAGATCCCATTATCGTTATCTCAGCTCATCCCTCGCCCCTCGTCCCTCTCGCCCCTTGCCCCTCACCCCTTGCCTATCGCCCATCCCCCCTCTCTTCTCACCCCTCTCCCCCCACTAGTCTCTAGGAGCTCCTTTGTGGAGCTACGTCGAGCTCCAGCGAGTTCAATGTGAAGCGTAACGAAATTCCATGAGCTCAATGAAGGAGCTTGTTCGAGCTCCAGCGAGCTTGAAGTGGAGTTCACTAAGCTCGACGAGCTCCCTATTAGAGTTTCATCGAGCTCCATGATGGAGCTTGAGGAGCTCTAGTTAGCTCCAACTAGCTCGCTAGAGCTCAACAATCTCTTTCGTGGAGCTCCATCGAGCTCGAGGAGCTCCACGATGGACCTACAGTGAGCTCCTTCGTGGAGCTCGACGATGGAGCTCGTAGGAGCTCAACGAGCTCCAGAGAGCTCCACTTCAAGCTCGATGGAGCTCCAGGAAAATGCTTGTCGAGCTCTAGTGAGCTCCATGATTGAGCTCCATGATTGAGCTCACTAGAACTCCATCGTCGAGCTATAGTGAGCTCCACTTCAAGCTCGGTGGAGCTCAACGGAGCTCCGTTGAGCTCCTTAGTGGAGCTATTCGAGCTCCATGAACGAGCTTCATAAAGGAGCTCGAAGTGGAGCTTGACGATGGAGCTCATCGAGCTCCAGTGAGCTACATGTAAGCTCTAGCAAGCTCAACAAGGAGCTCCATCGAGTTCCACGATAGAGCTCCAAAAGCTCCATCGTCGAGCTTGACAGAGCTCCATGAACGAGCTCAATGGAGCTCCATCATGGAGCTCAATGGAGCTTCTCGAGCTCCACATCGAGCTTGCTAAAGTTCACTGGAGCTCCTCGAGCTCCACTTCGAGCTCACTGGAGCTCGACAAGCTCCATCTAGCTCCAATGAGCTCCTCTTCAAGCTTGTTGGAGCTCGACGGCGCTCCAGGAATGAGCTCGACAGAGCTCCATGAAGGAGCTCCTGAAGATGGGCTAGGAGAGAGCGGTGGGAAGAGAGTGGTGAGAGTGAGGGTCGACGGGCGAGGGGAGATGGGAGAGGGTAGAGGGGTGAGGGGTGAAGGGCGAGGGGCGAGGTGCGAGCTGAGATAACGATAATGGAATTTTCACAGTATTTTCAATAGTCGGCATTACAATGCCAGCTTTTGATTTTAAAATTCAACAGCATGGAAATGGCCACCATTTACAATAATGGTCATTGTCACGCTGTTTCCAGATGCACTAGTTTTGACATATTTTTGAAACCAACTTTATTTTTTGGATTTTTTATTTATAATTCATTATTTCCTTACAAAACTCTAAGTTTTGCATAGTATTCGTTTCTCCATGAAAACACACTTTTATAAACCCAACAAAACTCATCGTTATTTTTTTCTTTGATTTAAAGTTTAAACATGTCAAAATGTAATTTTCTATGGTTTTGGGAATATCAAAATGTAATTTTGGTTTGTTTCACTTTTATTTTTGGTTTGTCTCTATGCACACCACTCTCATTTAAAATTAAAACAAACCAAAAATAAAAAACAAACAAACCAAAATTACATTTTGATCTTCCCAAAATCAAGCAGACCTAACAACATGAACATATATAAATATATAAATATATAAATATATAATATATAAAAAAAATAATCAATTTCTAAATTACATATCTTTTTAAAAACCTTTAATTATGCAAAAATAATGTGTACATATATATATATATATGAATATATCACTACATAATCATTTATATGCATATTTAAATGTTTATGCATATCTAACATTATTTCTTTTAATGTTTATGCATTAAAATGCTACATATGTATACATAAAACAAAAAAAATATATAAATATAAATGCATGCATTATATATATATATATATGCACAATGTTATGTACTTACATAATGTTCTGCATAAATGTATATATAAACATTGTGCATAAACATTATGCAAATAAATATCATTATGCACATATAAAACACATAAACATGTATATGCATATATAAATTCTTATGCATATATAAACTCTTATGCATATAAGGTTATATATGTTTTATGCGTTTATAAACTCTTTCATGGTGTTGGGTCTACCTGATTTTGGGCAGACTAAAATATAATTTTTTTGTAGGGTTTTATTTTTTGTTTGTTTGGTTTATGTATTTGGTTTTGTTTTAATTTTTTAAACGAGAGTAGTTGCCCTCATTTAAAGTGCATGTTTCAAAAAATTAAAACATTCATTTTTCTCAATTATAAAACCTAATGAAACATGGATATGAAACTCATGCTGTAATGATTATAAAACCAAGAGAAGAAGCACAATACACACTGCATAAAAAATCATGCATAGTGACTATTTAGTAATAAAAATGGAATGGAATTTCAAGTTTAAGTGTGCATGAATAGTGTGTGAACAATGTGTGTGAATAATGCACTAATGTGAAAATGGGAATCCTTCCCATTTTTGCATGAATAGTGTGTAAGTGTGTGTGTGAAAATGAGAATTCTTCCCATTTTTGTGAATTCAATGTATGTGTGTGTCTGTGTGTGGATAAAATAAGAACAAGTCTCATTTGTTTGTTTAATTGCTTTTCTCTGAATCTCTAAGTCTATGTATTATTTATAGGCATAGTTACTCTTTTATTCTTCTATTTATCAGTTTTGTTGTATTCATATGAAGTTTGTGTCAAGTTTTTGTGTTCGTGTGTTATTCATGCATAATTCATGTAATGATTGAGAAAAGATTATTCATGTAGTTGTATGTTATGCTCGTGTTATATTCCTATAATGCTCAAGCTGAGTTGGCATTGTAATCGTGTTGTGCTTGTGCTATGATAGTGATGAGCAAAATTCTTTAAAAACTCTAGTTCCAAAATTTGAAACATAATTCCAAGGATATTTTTAATTATATTTACATTTCATTCGTCTTGTATTATTTCGATGCTTAGATATTTTATAATTATATTTTAATTGTGTAATTATTCTATTAGTTTTAGAGATAAAATATTTACTATGATTGTGTAAAAATTAAGGTGATTTAATTTTGCATACATTCAGGAAGAATCATATAAGCATAAATATATATATGTTTAGACAGTTTGAAATATAGATATTTATGTAGGCTTGATAGAAAATTTTAAAAGCCCAAAATGTATTTTTCGTTTTCCATTTTGAGTAAAATTTTTAGTTGAAATTTAAAAGATTTTAAAAGAACTCAAAAATACCAAAATAACCAAATTATTGGACCTAGAATTTACTTCAAGACTATTCTTAATTTTTTGGGTTGTATCTCAGTCGACCCCAACAAGTGGTATTAGAGGTAAGGTTGTTTTTAAAATTTTTTATATTATTAATTTTGAGAAGTTGAATTATTTCTTTGGGATATATGAAAAAAATAATTCATTTGGTAAGATTAGATTGAAACATGTCAACTATTCAACTTGAAAAATAAAAATGATTGAACTTTTAATATCATGGATCTGATTGAATTGACTTCCAATGATTAAAATTTGGAAGGTATGGTTAAAGCCTAGTGGAAGAAATTATATTTCAAGGCATTATTCATAATGATACAATGGAAAATTGAATGGGTTGCAGATTCGGCTACAACCTTACATGTTATACAAAATCAAGACTGATTTATGATATTTTTATCATGAACTATTGATTTGTCAAAATGGATGATGAAAGAACATCAAGAATATTGGGCATTCATGAAATTTGTCTAGGAACAAATGTGAGATACTGATTATTTCTTAAAAATATCTGATATATCTTGGAGGTTCTAATGAATCTGCTTTCTATATGAGTACTATAAAGTACAAGTCAAATGAGGAAGTTCTAAGAAAGCCAATGAAACTTATCTAAAGGATAGTAAATTATAGCAAGTGGTAGAAAGGTATATTCTCTCTATATTACACAAGCTAGGACTAATTTGGATCGGACAAATATTTGGTAGGAAATTACAAGCAATGATTATAAGCGGCATAGGCCTAAGTATATTTGTATGGATAATACACTTTCCACATGAAAGGTATCTGCATTCAATATTCAAATGTCACCTAGTGAAGGTGGAGCAATCCATTTAACTAGAGAAAGTTGAACTATTATGATACTTACTTTGAGGAGAACGATGATGGTCAATCTAGATTTCTAAGGTGCTTGTTCAATGACAAGCAAGAAACTCAAAGGAATTACCAATGATATGATTTTTACTTCAATCATTCCCAAGGATAAGACTCATCAAGTGGAACCTTATGAGTTAGAAGTAAAAGATATTATTTTTACTTTAGCTACTTCTGGGCATCAGACTGATCAAAAAGTAGCTTATAGGTTAGAAATAAAAGATAATGCTTTCACTTCAGCCACTCCTTGAAATCACATTAATTAAGATCATCTAAGCTAAAAGTAAAAGCTGACACATTTATTATAGCTGCTCTCACATATCTATTTAATGAAAGAATGTTGATGGCTTGAATGGAAAGGTGGATCATGGACTCAGAGTTACTATAAGTTTCAAAAAAAATTTTCTCATATAAGGAACAAGAAATAATTTTGTAGTCTCCGAAACTTTTTGCGACTTGTATTTACTAAACCCAAACTATGAACATGTCTCAAACGACCCAAATAGGATTATAGTGAGATTTTTGGGTCTTCCCAATTTTGGCCAAACCAAGATATTATTTTTGTTGTGTAGTTTTGTTTTTGGTTTGTTTGGTTTATGTATTTAGTTTTGTTTTAATTTTTTAAATAAGTGTGGGAGTGCTTTCATTTAAAGTGCATATTCCAAAAAATTAAAACATTTATTTTTCTCACTTATGAAAACTAATGAAACACATACAAAACAGGCAAAACTCACACTGTAATGAAAAATAAAAGAGAAGGGGCATAGCAAGTACATCATGGAAAAGTCACATACTTTTCGAGAATCAAAATGGGAAGGAATTTTTATTTTTGAGAGCATGTGAACATTGCACGTGAACATTGAATAGTTCACATGAAAGATGCATGTAATTAGTGAGCATGTGTGAAGATGGGAATCCTTCCCATTTTTGTGTGAACACTATGTATGTGTGAAAATGGGAATCCTTCCCTTTTTCATGAATTTAGTGGGTGTGTGTGTGGACAAAATGGGAAGAAGTCACGTTTTCTTGTTTTATTATATCTCCTTTGAATCTCTAAGTCTGTAATTTTTAGTGGTGCATTTACTTTCTTATCCTTCTATTTATAAGGATTGCTAGATTCGTACAGAGTTTATTTCACGTTCTAGTGAGGTTCGTGTGATGTTTGGAAGAAGATTGTTCATGCACTTCTAAGTTATACTCGTATTTGTGTTCATAGTGTGCTCGTACTAAGATCATGTTGTATTCATATTGTGCCAATATTGAGATTGTGTTGTGCTTTATTAATGCTCATTGTGAGATAGTAGTGCTTGAAATTCTTCAAGAACTCCAGATCTAGAATTGAAACATATAATTCTAAAGGAATTTTCAAGTATATTTACATGTTGTTTGATTTTTTTTTATTTGGACGTTGAGATATTTATAATAATATTTTAAATTTGTAAATATTGTATTAATTTTGAGGATAGAATAATAACTATGATTGTGTGAAAATTGTTGGAAAATTCTTTTAACAAAGAATTAAAAGTTTTTAAAAAGACACAAAAATACCAAAATAACCAAATTGTTGGACTAAGAATTTGCTTTGATACTATTTTTAATTTTTTTGATTGTATCTCGGTCGGCCCCAACACATGGATATGTTAAATTTTCATCATGAAAGATTAGTAATATATTATACAGAGAGAGTAATTATTGTTAAAACACTTCCATGGTCATGTTAAGGGTATTATATTACAATATTGTTTTTTTTTTTGTTTTTTTTTTATTTTTGGAGCCATTTTGCACATATATTTTAAAATATTAATTGAGCAAAATGCAGCGAAAAAACAATATTGTAATCTTTCGGATTTTTTGGAAAGAATTATATTTTAAAATAATAATTGAGCAGAAAATAACAAAAAAAGCATGAAAACAAATATAGAAATATTTTACAATACATTGTAATTTATGTTGATATTTATATATTTTTGTAATGTTGAAAGAAATATTTAAGTGGGTAGGTGAATTTCACCTTACCCACATTATAATTTCCATTGGGATTTTTATTTTTTCTTTTATAAAAGGAAGATTGATACTTATTAATAATTTATCACAATCTTAAGTATTTTTAGCTTGTATTTTAATCATTATTGACTAGTTTATATTAAAATTTTGTGATTTTATTTTTAATTTTAAATTATTATTATGAATTCTATTGTTATAACACTAATATCAAAAGTGAGGGATATGATATTAAATTTTATGATTAATACATATCTAAAAATGTTCGGTCAAATAGATGGTAAGAGCTTCAAGACCTATGATTTTTAAGAGAGCATCGCGACCCCTTGACTTGTCTAAAAATATTTTTAGAGTATTATTCATTATAAAAGTGAAATAAATAATAATAAAATTTAAAATAGAAAAATTTAATGAGTTATTTTTTATTATGTAAAATGAAGATCAAGACAATTTTTAGAAAATATAATTATTTAGATGCAATTTAAAAAAAGCCCAACAAGATTACTAAAGATTATTAGAATAAGATAGATGGTAATATAATTATTAATCTATATTTGTCACTAGCTAATAAAGTGTTATCTAGTATAGTTAAAAAAAATATGGCACAAAAAAATTGGGATATTCTCATAAGACTGTATGAGTTAAAGTCACTTCATAACAAAATCTTCATAAAAAAATGTTCTTATTATATTGAATATTCTATTTTCAAAACTTATTATATTGGTTCATAGAGTAGAATAAGTTGAACGTGCAGACATTCTATTTCAAAGTTATATTTGATTTAAATTTATAATAAACATATCATCAATCTGATGAATACTATTCTTGTATACTATCTAGTCTTCAATAATATTGTAGTTGTAATATTCAAAGAAGAAATCAGACACAAAAATAAGGAGGGCAGATAGACAAATTCACAAGTAGAAGCTTTGATGGAAAAATGAGGGAGATCAACAAAATATGTCTCAAGTGGGAGTCAGAATTATTATAGATCAAAATCAAGAAGTAAGAAAAATATTGAGTACTATAACTATGACAATGATGAATACCTTACAAGAGATTGTTGATATAAAAAAAGAGTAGAGATACTAAGTTATCAAAAACTTAAGGAAGTATAATAAATATCAAGGATGATGACAATATTCTATACAACACAACAAGAATAATGGTTGAAAGTATAAAGAATTTTGCTGATTAGCAAAGGAGACGAGTCAATGTAGGTTTAAAGATGCTCTCTAATAGAAAGCGACTTCTAGGGCTCCAATTAGTAAATCTATTTTTTTGTGAGAATTGTGTTATGAGTAAGTAGCATATATTAGCAATCATAATATCAATTTTCAGACAAAAGTGCATTTTAGACTTGATTTATTTTGATAAGTGAGAATTATAGAAAATATGTATGAAGAGCAAAGTACTTTATGGCTTTCATTGATGATTATTCCAAGAGTTGTTGAGTGTATACAATCAAGAAGAAGTTGGAAGCATTTCTAGTTTTGAAAGATTTCAAAGAATGAGTGAAACATAAATCTGGTAAATCAATTAAATGTTTGATGACATATAATAAACAAAGGATACATATAGTCAGTTTCTTTTTCTTTTTAATCATGAATGTAACAAATGATAGTTCAAGATCACCTATATGTCACAACAAAATGAAGTGGTAGAATGGATAAATAGAACACTTATAGAATGGGTGAGAGTTAAGTTGAGGAATATAATTCTACCCAAATTATTTTAGGAAGAAGCAACTAATACTACTTATTATTTGATAAATTGATCACCAATAATTACAGTTGATTTAAAGATACCAATGAAAATGAGGGCTAGCAAGTTCGTAGATTATTTCACAATATATTCCATTAGATATCCAGCATATGTGATTTATAATATTCAAAAAAGAACAAAGTTGGATATAAAATCTATAAATTATATATTCTTAGGGTATGTTGAAGGAGTAAAGGGTATTACATATGGGATCTCATTACTCATATAGCTATTATTAGTAGTGATATAATCTTTGTATAAAATAATAATATACCAAAAAAAGTTTCAAAAACTGTAATTATACAAATGAAATATAACATAACACAAGAAACTCCAAATTCTATGGATGAAGCACCAGTGCATGAGGTACAAGAACAAGTCATCTCCAAGACTCAAAATTAGTAAGCTAACTCATAAACAAAGAGAGTTAGCTTGGCAGTTAAAGCATGTTATGGAGATCAATACTACATATTATCTTTTAATAGATGATGAATAGCCATTTTAATTTTATGAAGTTTCAAATAGCTTATTTATATCTCTATGTATGAAGAAAATGAAGCTCTACACAAGAATAAAGATGTGAAAGCTGGTATTATTACCACATAGAAAAAAATTAATTGATAATAAATGAGTATACAAGATCAAAAAAAATATCAATGAACAAGTAGACATGTATCATACAATATTGGTGATAAAAAAGATACAGAAAGAAGACATTGAGTTGAATATAATTTTTTTCTTAGCAATTGATCTAATAACAATCAAAGTAGTCATGATTTTATGTGTAATATTCAATTTATATTTGGCATGGTTAGTTATCATAACTATATTTCTTCAAGGAGAACTAGATGAAAAAATTTATATGATTTTAAGTTTTTTGCTAAAACAAGGAAGCATAACTTATTTTGCAGGTTGAACAAATCTTTATAATATCCCAAATAGGCAATGATGTGTTTGTATAAAATAATTGATTCTTTCATCATTAGTTAAGTATAATACACTTGGTTCTAACTATTATATGTATTATAAACTATTTGATGATGAAAACTACTTTATCATCTTGTTAATGTACATAAATAACATGTTGGTAGTAGACTTCAATAAATATCAAATCTAAGAATTGAATGCACAAATAGATAATTAGTTTTATATGAATGACTTGAGACTAACAAATATGATTCTATAAATTCAAGTTTATCAAGATAAAAATAACATTAAGATTAGGTTCTCTCAAGAGATTATTTTAATAAAATTTAATGATGCTTCAACATGTAAGGTAGCAAGCTACTTTTTACCTAATTTTTTGTTAAATTTGAGTCTTCCAATATGTATCTTAGCAATGATAAAATTCAATGTTCACTATGATTTATACAAGACCAACATTACAAAAATAGTGTGAGTGATTAGTCAAGTTATGGAAAATCCTGGTAGAGAACTTTGAGATAATGTGAAGAGGGTTCTTAGTTAACCTCAAATGATGTATTATATCATAGAGGCTCAAACCTTATTAGAGGTTATGTTGATTTAGACTTAGTGGGAGAACTTGAAAATAGCATGCAAGTATATTATCGACAAAGTTTTACTATTGCTAGATGAATTGTAAGTTGTGTTTCAAAGCTATCATCTATCATTTTACTTTTATGACAAAAAAATAGTATGTTGTAGTCACATAAGCTAATAAATAGGTAATCTGATTATATATATTATTGGAAGAGCTTTGACACAAATAATAAAAACTATTTATTTTTTGTAGTTAGATACTTTACACTTAGTAGAGAATCCAGTATATCACTTGAAATCAAGGTATACTATAGTATATTATCAGTTTATATGTGAAAAAATAGAAAAAGATAGCAATAATATGCAAATGATTAACACTAATAAGAATGTATCATATGTTATGACCAAGTTGATCAACACTAACAAGTTTATGTCAAGAAATATTTAAGTTGATATGTGAACTTTACATTGTCTATATTAGAAATCTATTTGGTATTTTTTGATATTTTCTATAAAAGAATATTTTTTCCTCATTGATAATCCATTAAAATCCTAAGTCTTTAGATTATATTTTATTTATTGTCTAGTTTATTTTAAAGTATTGTAATTGAATTTTATATTTCAATTTATTGTTGTCGATTTAATTTTATAAAAAATTTCAATTTCCACATTTTTTGCTCGACAGAATATAGTCATGAAGTATTATAGCATGAAAATTGATGAAAATCTTGTTGAAATCAGACTATATGGAAGACAAGTCAGATTCAATTCGCAACACCATGTGAATAGAATTAGTAATTATGAAACTTCTTTTGTAGAATCTAGTTAACATCACCTTACAAACATACCAAAATAAAAAACAAGAGGAATCCAGCTTCATCTCTTTGGAATTTAAAATTATTACTAGAAATCAGACAACAAAACAAGCACCAATTCATAACACCTAGCAAACTAAATCATATGCTTAATAAAAAAGAAAAAGGAAAAAAAAATTGAAAAAATAATTAAAAAATTGTTACTATCAACCAATTTTAACATCTTTTGAAAACCATTCTTAATTGCACAATAGCAATTTAAATTTTATAATTTAGTTAAAGAAACTGGTTAAATTTTTAATAAAAAAGAGGACGCGTAAGTAAACAATTATATTTAGAAACCCCAAGCTCTTAAATGACTTGATACATTTTTATTTGTAGTAAAATTAAGATTAATACTAGTATTTTATCTACTCGGTGAATGCGTTGATTTGATAATCTCGTGTTCAAAACATACTATAGAGCTATCAAGTGAATATTTTTAGCTCTAAAAGGAATTATGTAATCAATTAGCAAGGCAAGTCATATGAATGAAGAAAAGGAGAATTAGAATGAAAACTGATCCAATCCAATTCTTAAATCTTGTCAATAGGTTAAATTGCTTTTGTTATTATTCAAAATATCAAATAATTTGAGAACTAATTAGTATTAATTCCATAAAATAAACTATTGGATTGATTTGTTTCATGTTTTGGTGACTATACTTGTAGCATACTTCTCACATTTATTTATTCCAATATCTTGATGTTGAGAGGGGAGCCAAAAACTAGTACTTCTTTAATGTATCTTTTTATTGTCCACTATATCTACTTTTCATACACGCTCTTAATGAGTATGACATGTCATACCATACATCTCTTCCACGAACGAGGATACTTAAGTTGTCGTCATCTATGAGGTGGACTAAACAAATTTCTTTATTACCTAAAGCTTGTTAATCTAGAACGACGGATTTTACTAGTAAATGAAATTTTAATGATTAAATTGGGCCAGACTTTTCTTTGGTTCTGGTTGGCTTCAAACATATTTACCCTAGTTTACTTGCGGTCAGAGTGTTACAAGGGTGTAAATTTTATGCTCATCTTCCTGAATCATTACATTCAAAATCATTATGTTAATGTTTTAATACGTAACAGATACAACAAACATTAGTAAGGATGTACTCTATGGGCACGTTCTATGAATCATGACATGACTCTCTGCCAAGTAGATTAAACCATACAAACATTGTTTCATCTGAATAAATTAATGATATAAATATTATTAACTTATACACAAACACATATCAAACATCAGTGATAAAGATGAGGAGAACACGAAATAATTATAATAAAAAATAATCTATGAAAAGACCAAACTAAATGAGTAGTAAGAGATTATTTTATAAAAAAAAAAATATATGTGAGCACTATATAATACAATTGGAGCACTTGATTTACAAAATAAAAACAAATAAAAAAATAACATACTAAAAACATTTAATAATAATTAAAAATTCCCAAAAAATTAAAATATAATTATATATTAAGGATATCTAATGAGAAAACATGAAATTAATCTTCTTATGAAAATGTAATCTCATTAGGCCAATTTGGTAGAATTATATTTTGGTGGACTTTCTATAAAATAATTGAAAAAAATTAACTCATTTTTTAATATTAAAAAAAGTACACCACACTCTTAACTAATTAATTTTTGGTCTGCTCAAATATATTAATTTAAAATACCCTTAATAAATTATTTGTCTCCCATCTCTCCTCTCCACTCTCCCCCAACCCCTCTATCATGTAACTTGCTCATTGCACCTTGCCCCTCTTTCATGTAGCTTGCTCCTCTCCCATGTAGCTTGCCCCTCTCCCATGTAGCTTGCCCCTCTCCCATGTAACTTGCTCATTGCCCCTTGCTCCTCTACCATGTAACTTGCCCCTCTCTCATGTAACATGATCATTGCCCCTCGCCCCTCTCCCATGTGACTCGCCCATCGCCCCTTGCTCTCTTTCCCTTGTAACTTGCCCTCTCCCTTGTAATTCACACCTTGTCGATCTTCCCTATCCCTTTGCCCCAAGCCTCTCGCCTTACCCATCGTGCGTAACTCCATTTAGCTCCTTGGTAGGGCTCCCGAGCTCCATAGAGGACCTTGCTAGAGCTTGATCAAGTTACTGGCGAGGGATGGGGCAAGGGATGGAACGAGGAGTGAGAGGTGAGTTATAGGAAAGAGAGGCAAGAGACTAGGTAGGGGTGAGTTACAGTGGAGATGGGCGAGGGTAGAGTTAAGAGATGAGAAGGGAGACTAATAATTCATTAAGGGTATTTTGGGATTAATATATTCGATCTTCTTAAGATAAAAGGTGGTCATTCACACATTTACTCCTTTTGACAATATATAAACTGCACTTTATTGATTGTTTTGAGTATGTACTGATATTCTCTAACTTCTAATTATCTTTAAGAGATGAAATAATGTGGTACTAAATATATTTATATTTTTATCCGTATAAGTATCATACTCATAATAATTAATATATATCTTCCTACAAATCTTACATATAAAAAATCTTACATGAGATAATGACTTGCAATGCTATCACCACCATACATGTGATACCTCATCCCTCATGGTGTCCAATTCATTCTATCACACATCAAACTGTGCAATAAAATAAAATTTTCTCAAATATAACGTATATTTTTTTCTCTTATTTTATTTGCTTAGCGGAATAAAAACACATAATATATTATTCAAGCCACAACCAACTTTCCTTCATACGTGCAATCCCGCATGTTGTCTATCATCTATCTTGGATCCATACCTGAAAGGGTTCCCGCAATGGAATGAGCAAAGCTTAGTAGAGATAAACTTCTATAAGGCTACTCCCTACCAAGTGCATGTAAATATATTGCATATATATCAATACTCATTCAAGTACAATATTTATATGAATATAATTATAGATGAAATATTTATATGCCCATATTCATGAGTCCCATCAACTCCCTCACATATGCCGAAGCCCAAGTGTGACATATTATATATAAATGTAGATAGATAGATATATATATATATATATCTCTATCTATCTATCTATAGAAATATATATATTTTGGAATTATTCCGAAAAATATGGACATCCTCCAAATAACAATATTGGACATTCTCCAAAAAAATATGATTTTCTTGGAAATACTCCGAGAAATATGGATCACCTCCAAAAAATCATATTGAACATTTTCCGATAAAATATTTTTTCTTTAAATATTTTCCAAAAATTACCACGTAACTCAGCCTGGATATTGTTTCAATTCTAGTTCGCATATTAATATTAATATATAGCCATGCTCATGAAAAAAAATATCATGCAACTCATTTTGGATGTTGTCCCAATTTGAGTTTGGAAAATATAATCTATTATACTTTTATATGTATATATATATCATGTACCTACCCATTTATATGTAATGTTCACATGCACATAAAATAGGAATATGTCATTTATTATTAAATAATATTCTAGACATAGTTATAACTATCCACACCAAATTCACTTTGTAATATATTTTACTAAATGAAACACAGAAAATTTTCACTAATTAATCATTCCCAACGAAATTTCTAAACAGTTCGAATTGAAATATAAATTATGATCATTTATGGCATTTAAATAGAAAGATATTCTAATAGGAGAAAATCACTACCTATTAGAATATTGCACATAACCTTTATAAATTTGATATTAAACTAAAGATCTCGTCGTATAGAATAACTTTTGTTCTTGGACTATTCTATTCCAACTCCAGAATAATCCATTTGATCAAAATAAAATCAATGAACCTTTTAATTTTTTTTTCTTTGTACTGTCTCTCTCTCTCTCTTTCTCCCCGAAGTGTTGTTTTTCCCAGTATCCCATTTTCTGGATTCCCATCATTTTATTTAAAATAATATAAAAAACTTATTATTTTTTTATTCTTTTTTTTTGATACTTGACCACGCATGGCACAACCACGTGGTGACATCATGGACCGGTCTTTTTTTAAAATTTTGTTTATTTCCTAATTATTCTAATAATAATTAAATAAATTTAAAAAAAATAACTAAATTCAATAATTTTGACTTCTTTAGAATTTGATGAAATTATCACTGTAGTTATATTTTCCAATATGAATTCAATAACGAAATCCATTTTATCATCAGGGTTCTAAAATTTTCAGTTTATTTTTCTTATTATAAAATTACTATTTTGCCCTTTTTTTCAAGAAAAAAGATCATATTATTTATTTATTCATTTTTTTTTGGAATTTTACATTCTTTCCTCCTAAAAGAATTTCATCTCAAAATTCTCACAGATACACCTTTACAATTATAAACATACGCTAAAGTTAAATAATTATTAAATTACTAAAACACATATTTCATATTCAAATAAAAAAAATAAGCAACACGCATCATGTCTTCACGTTCTCATGTTACTTTTTTTATTCCTTGATGATGTCATGTCACTTTTACTAGCCTCGTATTCTTGCGTCATAAAACTTGGTCTCGACTATCAGTGATTCACACTGATATTTCTGTAAATATTCCATTTGCATCAATAATGGATCGCCCCAATATATTACATTGTTGGATCATGAATATATATTTTTTAAGCATAGAGACGTGGAATATCTCGTGGACACCAGATAAATGGTAGTAATGGCAATTGATAAGCAACCAAACCCACCTTTTCAAAGTATTTCTAAAGATCCAATATATCTTGGTGATAACTTTCCATGCTTGTCAAATCTAATTACTCCCCTCTTTGGTATTACATTCAAGAAAATATGATTTGCCACCTTAAATTATAGAGGTCGCCGTCATCTATCAATATAACTTTTCTATCGACTTTGAGCTGTAAGAAGATGTTGTATCAAATCTACTTTCTCTAACATATCTCTAATCACAAGTGGGCCCATGATGGATCTATCTCCCACCTCAACTCAACAAACTAGAGATCAACATGGCCTTCCATATAAAACTTCATATGGTACCATTTGGATACTTGCCTAATAACTATTGTTATAGGCAAACTCAACTAAAGGTATATATTCTTTCCAACTACCCTTGAAATCTTGACAACATGCTCATAGCATATCTTCCAAAACTTGTATGTTCCTTTCCCACTGATAATCTTTTTGTAGATAAAAAAAATGCTCATTACTAAATGTGTTCCCATTCACAATTCCTCTCATGTGAAGGTCATTCGCATTGCTAGAAAATGTGTTTACTTTGTAAGCCAATCCATAATCACCCACACAGCATCATGTTTTCGTGATGTCTGTGGCAAGTGAGTCACAAAATCGATCGTGATATGCTCTCATTTTCATTCTACTTCCTCAAAAGGCTAGAGTAATCCTTCTAACTTCTGATGCTTAGCCTTTATCTGTTGGCATGTGAGGCATCATCGAACAAAATCCTCAATGTATCCCTTCATCCCATTCTAGTAATACTGGTGACGAAGATCATTTTATATCTTTGTGCCACTTGGATGCACTGAAAAATGAGAATAATGGAGTTCTCTAAGAATCTCCTTTCTCAATTCTACTATATGGGGAACCATAATCCGTCCCCAAAATCGAAGACTACCATCCATATGAACAATTCAACCTTCATCGTAGGTACTAGTTTCTACTAAGTTTTTTATGGATAATATTTCTGCATCTTGTTTCTGGATCTTAATCACCTTATTTAATATGGAAGGTATGACTACTAAACTTCCAAAAACACCATGACTTTGACTACTATATTGTAAGCTGAATCATCTCATAATTTGAAACATATCCCATTCCCACGAAACTATATAAGCTAGTCCACCTCGTGATTTCTGACTAAGTGTATCAGCCACTACATTTTCCTTACATGGATAATAATACAAACTAAAATCATAATCTTCTAGATACTCCATCCATCAACACTATTTCATGTTAAGGTCTCATTATGTAATGATATATATTTCAAACTTTTGTAGTCTAAATACACCTCAAATTTCTCCCCATACAAATAGTGGTGTCATTTTTTAAAGCAAAGACTATAGTCACCAGCTCAGTATCATGTGTGGGGTAATTCTGCTCATGATTCTTTAACTGCCTTAAACCATAAGCTACAATTCTCTCAGATTACATCAGAACACATCTCAATCTATCTTTCAAGGCATCACAATATATTGTATATTTCTATCCTCTATCAAGAACTATCAAAATAGGAGCTGAAGTAAATCTCATTTTCAATTCCTAGAATACATTTTCACATGAATAAGTCCACTCGTACTTGATTTCCTTCTTGGTCAATCTAGTCATTGGAGTAGCTAACTGGGAAGAATTCTCAATAAATCTCCTATAATACCTAGCATGAAGGATCCCGACCCGATTAACCTCATGAACCTGATGGGACCTCCCGGCACTCCAATGGACATAGAAACATTTTCTCTAGATAATCAAATAAAATCTATGGAGCGAACTGCTTTTCAGTCCTTAACATATCTTTAGAAAATAATGCGGAAGTGATATGTCAAACTTTTTTTTCAAAAGATTGGGCTTGAGCCGGACTTGAGCTGACCGCCTATGTATCTCGTCCACAGAGGATCAAAGCCCATGTAGTTCATACTCAAAATATATACATATATACATTATATACATGACAACATATTTAACATATACAATATGCAAAATATTTTTACAATGTAGTTCACAACGTTGTCTATTCGATGACTTGACTCACTGCGCAGGGGGGATGCCCTATCAGTGCACCTGTCTTAGTTCCTGAAAATGATTTTAGAACATACAAAAAAATGAGCTAGAGGAGCTCAGTGAGTATACATTTTCATTAAGATAATATTTTCAATATATATCAAGGTAATACATACTTATACACTTAAAATTCAATTTATGCCTTAAAACTTTTTTTTACCTATTTCTTTTTTTTTTCTGATGGGACCCAGGGAATATACACACCGAATAGTTTATGGATACTAACGGTGAGGGATAGTCTCATTCTAGTCATAACCACTATGCTACAGAAAAACTCACGCTTTGCATAGGGTTCCAGTCATAGCATCATTTCACATGTAAGGATATTACTCTAAACACCTATTTCTCACCTTCAATTAGTAACCTATAACTTTACCCTCTAAATCCTTACACGCTTAAGGTACCTCAGCCAATATCGGCCATAACAGTCATATGGGGTCAAGGTAACCATCAGTAAAACATTTCTTCCAAATACATTTATAAATCCATTTAAAACATTTACTTTATAATTAAAACACACACACTCACACACACATATATATAAGTATACATATGCATTCTTTAAACATTTTAAAACTTCCATAATGCCTTAAAACATGCATACATATATAATTTAACATAATCATATATATTGATGTAAGATAAAATATTTTCACATGCATTAAAAATAACCTTCCACACGTCTTCACTTTTTTTCTATCTATGACCCTACTTTACTTAGAAATTAGAATCATTCCAATTGACTCATCCAATTCAAGTTATGGCATTTTCCTAGCCCCCCTTAAGCCTATCAACTTGTGTTTTATTATGGCCAATGATCAGCATGTCACATACATACAATAAAAGTATAAGTCTATCATCACTTAACTGATATCTAATAGATACATAGTAGTCACAAGATGTGTTCTAAAATTCATGATACTTCATGAATATATAGACTTTCTTATACCATTGCCTAGAAGCATGTTTAAGAATGTGTAAGCTCTTATTTAGTTTATAAACAAAACCTTCCTTCCCTTCTACAATGAATCCCTCAGGCTAATCCATGTAGAGAGTTGTGAAGGTCTTCATGAAGAAATGTAGTCTTCACATTTAGTTGATCAATTTCTAAGTTCAAGTTAGTAGCTAAACATAGAACTACTCAAATAGAATACATCTTCACTATTATAGAAAATATCTCATTAAAATTGATTCCTTTCTTTTGACTAAATCATATGACAACTAACTGAGCCTTGTACCTTAGTTGAAAGTCATCATCATCGAGTTTTAGTCTAAAAATCCATCTATTTTTCAAAGCTTATTTCATTTTTGGTAAGGGTACTCGATCATAAGTCTAGTTGACATGAAGAGACTTCATTTCTTCTTGCATAGCTTAAAGTAATTCCTCTTTATTTCTAAAGAGAGATGACCTTTTAAAATGTCTCGAGATCACTTCTATCCATGAGTAATTTGTTATCATAGAATCTAGAGTATACCTAGAAGGGCCTAGATGATCATCTCATTTCAGACTAAGATATATCATCATGAACAACTAGGTCTTGCTTAGTTGCAACTAATATAGTTTGACAATATTAGGTATAAACAATGGCTTAGAAATATCAAATGTATCATGAGACTTGAAATCATCAAGCAACTAGTCAATTTCTCTCTTTTGATTAGATTGATCTATAGAACAAACTAATGCCATATATGTACAAATAGAAATATCTATGGAATCACTCTCTTCTCTACTCGAATGACTGTCATCTATAATTTTATTCCTCTAGAAAAAGAAAATCTCTCCTTCGAATAAGCTTCTTGGAAATTGGGTCTCATAGTGTGTACTCAAACTATTTATGTCCATAACCAGTGAAGATGCATTGATATGTAGTATCATCAAGTTTATATCATTCATCTTTTAGGATATGAACATAGGCTTTGCAATTGAAAATTCAAAAATGATCATATGAGATATCTTTCCTAGTCTAGATTTTATTAGGAACATCTCCATTCACAGTGGAGGTATAGCACATTTTGAATACAATAACAACCATACACTTAGCTTCTTCCCAGCATATTTTGGGAAGATGTACATGAGAAAGTACATAGTGAACCCTGTCCTTAATAATCTAGTTCATCTTTTGAGCAATGTCATTTAATAATGACATCTTAGCTAGTATCTTTTCATATCTAATATAATGAGATATACAATAACTATCAAACTAACCTTGATATTCTCTGTCATTATTAGAACATATGAAGATCAATTTTCTATAGGTCTTACTTTCAACTCTAGCATGGAAATCTAGAAAGATATGGAATACTAAATCATTCATTTTTAGTGTTTATGCACATACTTTCCTAGAGTTATCATCAATAAATATGACAAAGTGAAGGGCCCTACTAAGTATTTTACTCTTTATAGAGCAAACATCGGTATGACTAAGATCAATGAAATTTAATCTCCTCGAGAGTGGATGAGAGTGAAAATATATTTTATATGTTTGTTCCCGTCATGTATTCCATACACTCATCAAGTTAGAGCTGTCAACTAGGCTAGGTAGCTTGCGCATGACCCGCATCATGGTATGGTTCAACCATGCCTAGTCTTGGACTAAGCTTCTCCATGGCATGGCTTGTGTCGTGCTTGGTCGACATGAGCCATGCCTCATGATAGGCCAATCACAACCTAAATGTATGGCCCAGTGGCATGATCCACTAATTCAGAGACTCAGGATAAGTTACAGTTCTTTCATGTGTCATGGGTCAAGTCCAGTCGGGTAACCAGCTGATGGGGTGAGTTTTTTTTTTTCAAAAAATCTAGCCACTTAAGCTAGATCTTACTTATGTGATTGATTGCAATGGGCCGACTATTCAAGCCAACTACCCATTACATTATCTCACAATGGGCTTCTAACGTGGACAATGATAGGCCATGCCTTTCACTATCCATGTCAACCCATCCATCATAAAAAACAATACTCTGACATCTAGGATTATAGTAACTGTCTGAATGATTTTGATGGCTATTATGACCATAATTCGATGGTTGTCATGATTTCGACTGTTTTAAAATAAAAGAATTAATAAAAAAAATAACTTTTTAATAAATTTGAGATTTCATTTTTTTTATAAAAAGAGAAAAACAAATCTAGATCATCATTCTTAACTTCTCCCCTCCTCTCTCTCTACTCTCTCAGTTTCTCTTAATTTTGAGTTCTGACTTTTTATGTCTTTGTTAGTTTTTGCTTGTAATTGTGATTACAAATATGTTAATCAACCATGAATTTAGCAATAGGATATAAATAACAAAACCACAACAGAAACACACAAAAATAATATGGTTAACTAGCCGTTCAACATGAGTAGTTACATCTACCAGAAAATCACTTAAGCGCTTATAGATTAATAACCAAAAATATTTATAGAATCAGAAGAAGAAGAGAAAACAAAGAAAACGTGCAAGAAAAGTATCCCAACCATCAGAAAAATTGCATACACTCTCCTGTGATTAAATAGTGCCAAAAAAAAACACACACACACACACATATATATATTAGATGTTTCTAGGTTTGTAATATCAGAGACCGAAGCGGGTCGGATAACTCGAATAGATCAGATTCTGCTTCAAAATTTTTTGTTGGCTTATAATCCATTGCTACATTCGCAGTCTCTCAATATTTTAATTCTTGCACTTATAATAAAATATTACAACAGTAAAAATATTTGGTTATACAAATCAGATAATCAAAATAAAATTACATGCTACAGTCTTCTCTATTTAGTATTTCATTTTGTAATATAAATATTAGATATACATATTATATATTATTTTTATTATTTGCATTCAACACTTGTATATATGGAATAGATGATTCATTGTGGTGTAGGTGTGCGACCAGTTTATGAAACACTACAACGTGCTTGCCTAGATTTTAGAAGATAGAATTTATAATAAAGTAATCTATGGTATAGTACTAATTTTTAAAATTTTTTGTTACAATGCTAGTTTATAATTTTTTTTCTTTTAATTTCATGTTTTATTTATATAATATAAATAATTTAAAAAATGTCACCTGGTGAATTTAAAAAAAAAGAGTATCAAATTGATGTATATGAAGATAATAATAATAATCCTACTGAAATGTCAGAGGTAGAAACTATGCTTTCTCCAAAAGCCTCAACCCAAACCTATATGTCACCTAAAAAATAAAAAAAAGGCAAATATCAGTAAAAAGGACACTTTAAAATAATAAAAATTAAAAATTTTAAGAGTGTTGATGAAGAATCTATACAATATATATATTATAAAAAAATATATACATATAGGAGGGCATGTGAACATCTAAAGAGGCATGCAGATCTAAGTATCAAAAAATATTATGTATTAGATTCAAGGCAAACCCAACTCAGTAGTGGGATCTTTCGAGCTGGATGTAGTACAGCTTCATTGACCCTCTTTATATACCACAATAATATTGGGAGGGGGGGGGAGGGGGGGGGGGAGGGGGGGGGGAGGGGGGGGGGGACATGATCAAACTGATTACTATTATGAGTCTCTTGATTATATATTTAGAGGATCCTAAGATGTCAATATTATATAAACCTATTTCTAGCCGACTTATTGTAAGATTTCTAGGTCCACTTGCAAGATTGACATAATAAAATTTTATAATTTAGAGATATATTAATGATTAATGAATTTAATATATTTAGTAGAATGATATATATGACATATGATATATGATATATGGACTAGTTGTAATGATGTATCATGTGCTTGCATCAACACCGAATACATAGATTTCAAATGGAAACTAAATAAAAAAAATATTAAGATTTTTTGAGATTCTTTATCCCTTTGATAGCCCTTCCATATATGAGTTTATGATACAAATCTTTAAGAAATATGATATTAAAAATAAAATATTTATTATAACTTTCAATAATATTTCTAATAATGACATAGCAATTAGTATGTTTGTACGACTATTAAAGATGGATTATTAAGTGAGATATTTCATAGTAGGTTAATGTGTCATGTGATTAACCTCTTAGTACATGCATGAATTAAAATTATTTCTCCCACACTAACAATGAAATTCACTAAAATATCTTAGGATACCTAGCATACAATAGAAGTTTAGCAGTGTATGTCTGTCTACAAGGCTTAACTTTTTTTTAATGGATGTGAGATTTTATTGGAATTATACCTACATGATATTAGAGTCACGTGTTTGCTACCAACACATAATATATGACTACTTCAATAATAAGAGTGATGAACTTATTATTGATGATTTTGATTAAGATACAAAAATTTCATTTTTAAAATTTTAATGAGTTTCAATGACATAATGAACATGTGTTTGTCTATGTACACTTTCATCACTTACAACTGCGCATATGCAATATTAGTGGTATATTTAGCATTTATGAAGATCATCCTGCAATTAATATCATAGTTGTTGAGATAGAAACCAAGTATTTGAAATATTAGTTTTCTATTCCAACTCTATATTATTTCGCTTCTTGTATGAATTTTAGGGTTAAAGTAAAAATGATAGAAAATAATTTGACATACATATCCATATGCATAAATTAGGTATACCAACCAGAAGGGTTCATTAACGAAAAATTATCCAACCTACTTTCATATTACGATATTGGTATGGTAGTTCTAGCCATGCTCCGAGTATGGATATGAATACTATATTACAACTGATCACAAATAATTCTTGTTTAATGTCATACTTATACTATGCTACATTTCTATTAGTTATTTATGTTTGCCATTTGATTTTCAATTTTTATTTATACACTTTTGAAATTTCTCATTTGATGACTAATGTACGATGTAAGTAATATGTAATATATTGGATATTAGATTATGTTGGGCAATTGTACTTTCACGGTAGTGAGATTAAGATACAGAAACAACCAAAAAATAGAAAAACAAGCAATATATATCCCAATCCAGCAAGCATCCACGACAGAATCAAAAAACGAGAAATCAACACCGAAAATAACATGGTTCACTAGTCACGTAGTACGACTAGCTACATCCACCAAAAAATGCTTATGCGTTACAGATTAAAACCAAACAGAAATGTCTTACAGTATGTAGCACAAAGAGCAGTCGTGATAAATTGCGCATAGAGAAGAGAGAGAGAGAGATGATGAATAGTTCCACGTGTCCAAAAACAGCCACCCGAAAATAAAATTATAGAACATTTTATATAAAAAAAAGCTCTCGGTTCTTTTAACCAGAGCGGGTCATATTATGGAATGGGTTAGGCTCTGCTCCAAAAATTTTGGCCCACTGACCGGACAGTGAGACCTCCGTTATTGTGCTACTACCGCAGCTCCGGCCTTTTAAGATTTCATTTCCTAAACTTACATGAAAATATTAAAATAGAAAAAATATTTGGTTATACAAACAGATTATTAAAAAACAAATTACATATACAGCAGATTGGACTGCACTTTGCAGTTATTTTTTTTTCTTATTTTAAATTTTGATTTTTTTATTTGATTTAAATCTTTTAAATTAAATAAATTTAAATTGATAAAAAATTATATTATGTATTATTCTTAGGTAGTCTTAGGTCTAAGGATTCAAGATTAGGGCCAAAAAAGGCCACTCTGTGTTAATGGAACCCAAATTAACCTAAATCAACTTAAATCAACACTTTCTACTCTAGGCCCTGCATGGCCCACTCAATTCCATACATGGTCCAGCATAGCCCTGCATTATGTGGGCCGACCATGCCATGTTGGGCTGGCCGGTTGGTTTCCATGGCATGTCTAGCAAGGCATAGTGGCTTGGCAATGCCATGCTTAAAAGGGTCATGCCTGCATGATAGAATATGTTTGATACCTCTACATCAAGCAACCTTTTGAGATGATGTTGGTCTATCTCCTTTTGTATACTATTATTGAAGTCATAACATTTGACTATTTTTCTGCTTTGTAACATGTTGCTAGTAAAATGTGTTCTTTTATCAAGTTTTGTTTCTCAGAATACTTCTACCATATCTCTTAGAAATAAGAATAATATGAGAAACTCCTTCCTTCTTATTTTTTATTTCTTCTTTGGAAAATAAAGTTTCTGAGATATGCATTAATATGACACTTATTGGTAGTGATATGCTTAGAGGAATCATAAAATTATCTATCCAAAAGTCAACTCAATATTAGATAAGCTAATAGATCATCTTCTAGGTCAATTTTCATGGATGAAAGCTGATTCACTAGTCCTTGAAAGATATTAATATGCACTGATATTAGGCTATGATCCTTGAATTTTAGGTTTACTAAATATATAATGTTCAAGATTTTATTTCTAAATATGTACATTTCAAATATAAAGTTAAGTTTCTTTCATAACATGTCTATCTTCATTTCATCAACAACATATTGATAAGTATCACTATTTGTCTGTTGTCAAATTGTAGAGGCAACCCTGTGGTGCAAGCAACCCATTATTCTTCAATTATTTTTTCAACTTTTATCTTCTTCCTTTTAGGATCATACAATTGTTTGACTATAAGGTAGTCATACATTCTATTTTTTCAAATAGAATAATCGATGCCAGTTAACTTTATTATCATATAATGAACATCCATGATAACAAGGATAACATGAACCACAAATTATCAACACGAATAAAAAGGTCCTGAAATAGGGCCAAAATCACTATATTGATATCCAAATAATCTAATACTAGTTTTTGAGATTAGAATGTTTAAATCATGGTTTACTCTAAACCACGAAATATTAAGAATAGCAGTTATTTCATTGTGTAAACATCCCATCCACAACAAAATCATATATGTGTTTATAAAACACAAGTGTAAATAAAACAAAAGTGTATAAAACATATATAAGCATGTATGAAACATGTGAATAAAACATTATTTGTGAGTTTTAGTTCCTTTTATGGTTAAATTTTGATACATACATGTTTATAAAAATATATATGGATTGAGGAAGCTGGGATATATCAGATAATAATTATTCCTAGTAGAGATTCAACATGAGTGTCTAGCCTCTGTCTGTTGGGCTATTGAGAAGTTGGAATCATGCATTTTGTTAGTAAATGTGATATAGTTCATGGCATATCTTATTTTTGGTGTGTTGACAAAGGTGGATGTTACTAGGTTGCATTCCTAGTGACAATAAGAAAAGCATTTCAAGACATAATTATAATGTTACATAAATTGTGTTTTTGCAAAAACTATGGTCATAAATGATGTCATGTAATGTTGTTTATACTACAAAAAGTGCACGGGTGTTTAAACACAAAAATACCATACATGTTACACATGGATAGTGAATAATAGCAAAAGTGCATAAATATTTGTAGATAATGGGCCTCAGCCTTGTATTTGATACAGTTGGGCTTTACATCATATATGGCTACAGTACTGTGTATGCTTATATAATGGCCTGTGATGGACCATTGTGTCTTCTGACACATCAATAAATGAAAACACTTCGCGTTACTCATTTATTATTAAATTTACTTCTGACTCTTATCTTTTTTTTAATATGGATATATAAGCATTATTTTTATTTTTGCATATTTGAGTGAATGTCATTGTTTAAAATTGGATTTTACTATTCTTTATTCTCTTCCTAGCGATCATCTTCTTTTTCTTCTTCTCGTGATTTCTCTCTTCATCCTCTCCTTCTGATGTTATGTAATCTTTGTTGTATCAAGGAACTATAATTTAAATATAACATTTGGTATCAGAGCTACATTTTAATTTGAGATTGAAGATTATTTTGAAATGATTGTTCAAAAATCTTCTCCAGATCAAATGTTCTCAAGTTCCCATCTAGACCTAAATGGAAATTCACAAATCTATTAGATATAGTGTAGATCTATTAGATTTAGAAGTTTTGTATAGAATAAATACCAATTTTTACAAGATCCCTAAATTTTCTGTTCAAATTTCTTTAAGATTTTTGAACATAATCTTTATAATAACTACACTTCTGAATTCCTCAAGCTTGGGGTCTATTCTTTTACTCCTTTTTGATGGAGAAAACTTCAATTACTAGTTTGTTAAAATGAAAATACTATTTATATCTTAAGATATGTGGGAACTTATGGATACTAGTTACACTAAACATGAAAACCTCTTTTCTCTAGAAGAAAAAGTGGTGCTGGGGGAATAATAATTAAAAAAATCTAATTCTAAAGCACTACTTTTCATCCAACAGGGTGTTAGTAATTCTATTTTCCTCTAATTGTTGGGCTGTACTGAAATTAACTAGGTTTGGGATCTTCTTAAAGAAAAATTTCAGGGAGAAAATATATCTTGAGGAACTCTTCTTCATTCCTTAAGAATAGAGTTTGAGAATCTGAGGATGAGTAACTCAAATTCTCTCACTAAGTTCTCCACTCAGTTTTTGGATGTGGTTAACCAACTAAAAATTCATGGTGAACACATTACAAAAACTATAATAGTAGAGAAATTGCTTATATGCATGTTTGACAAATTTGACCATATTGTTGTAGTTATAGAAGAAAAAAAGGACATGTCAGACTTGATAACTCAACAAGACCTCTATTCACTAAAATTTTATGAGAGTAGATTACTCAAAAGAGAAGACACTACTACTGAATCATCAACGTAATCAAGATAGGAGACACAAAGTGTAAAGGGAGATAATCAAGTAATACAAACTCAAAACAAACAGAAGATATTCATGTATGTTACTAAAAATAAGTCTAGCGATAAGAATAGAAGTCATGCATCTTATGTATCCTTGAATACACCTCTAAGGGGTTCACATATCACTTACAACATATGTAAGAGAACCAACCACACTGAGAAAGAGTGTTGGTTCAGAACAAAGAACCAAAGTCTAAACTATAAAAAGTTTGGGCATCTAACTAAAGTTTGTAGGGAAAAACACATTCAATATACTAGCCATGCAAAGGAAACCACATGTGATAGAAACCAAATATAATCCCTCTCCGGATATATGATTTCTGGACAGTGGTTGCTCAAACCACATGTCTGGAAATCATGATATATTTATAAATTACACCCCTTAGTAAATTCACAATTCAAGTAGGAAATGATATTGAACTTGTCCTAGCAAAAACAATGGGAAAAGTCACTATTTCCACCCCTACCAGAGATAAAATCATAAATGATGTACTACTGGTTCCAACATTAGACCCAAATCTCCTCAGTGTGGGGCAATTCATGGAGAACAGATATAATTTGGTATACAAAGATAATTCATGTAATATATTCAATCAAGTGTTAGAAAACCCTATTTGGATAAAAAAAATGTCCAGTGGAAGGAATTTTCCACTGACCCTTGATCAGAAATAGAATATAGTATTAACCATGAATGCTGAACAAGAGGCAACTCTATGGCATAGAAGATTATGCCACCTAAATTACTCAAGTCTGAAAATACTTTTACAAAACTAACTTGTGAGTGGGCTGCCTTCTAATCTAAGCATTCCCTCTTTAGTGTGTGAGGAATGTGTCATGGGTAAGCAATCCAGATAGAGCTTTCCCAAAGGCATTGTCTGGAGAGCATCCCAACCTCTTGTATTAGTTCATGTAGATATTTGCGGACTTATGTCAATTTAGACCTTAGCAAAAAATAGATATTTCCTATTGTTTGTTGATGATTGTACTCAAATTATGTGGGTATACTTTTTTATATACAAGGCAAAAGCCTTTGATTATTTCAAAAAGTTTTTATTCCTAATAGTGAGAGATTCTAGTATAAGTATAAAAACACTTAGAATAGATAAGGTGGTGAGTTCCTCTCATAGAATTCAATAACTTCTATGAATAGAGATGAATTCAGAGACACCTAACCACCTCCTACTCACCATAAATAATGGTATTATAGAGATAAAAAATAGGAGTGTAGTGGAAATGGCCAAAACACTATTAAGTGAGAAACAAATTCCTAAACACTATTGGGTAGAAGCTACTAATACAACAGTCTATCTGCTCAATATATGCCCAACATGGGAATTAAAGAATCTCACTCAAATACAGGCTTGGAGTGGGAGAAAACCAAATGTACAACACTTAAAAGTATTTGTGAGTGTATGTTATTCTCACATACCGAAACTTGCTAGATCAAAGTTAGACTCCAAGAGTCTAAAATGTATTCTAGTTGGATACAGTCTATAATTCAAGGATTACAAATTGTATTCACTAGAAACTAAAATATTTCTAGTAAGCAGAGTTGTAATCATTGATGAGAATGCTAAATGGGAAGGTAATATGCAAAATTTTGATGTGCAAAATATTAGTATACAAAACTGAAATTTAGAATCTTCAACAGATAATAATATTGAAAGCAAGCCAATGTATGGTTAAAGTTTTCATTATGGGTCAAAAATAGACGTAAAAATGCATGATGAAATAAGCACACCAGTCAAATATAAGATATTAGAAGAGATTTATCAATGGTGTCATTATTCCTCAGTTGAGCCCCTCAACTATGAAGAGGAAGTAGGGCAACAAGTATGGATTGATGCTATGAAGACAAAAATATCTTTCATAGAAAAAAACCACACTTGGAAATTGGTATACCTACCCCAGAATAAACACAGTATTGGAGTTAAGTGGCTGTTTAGTGTTAAGAATTAACCAAATAGTATTCAGCCCATATATAAGGCCAGATTGGTGGCCAAGGGCTATTCATAAAGGGCTGGCTTGGATTATTTCGAAACCTTTACTCTAGTAGCAAGGTTATAAACTATATGATTCTTAATAGCCTTATCTGGACGAAAAGGTTGGGCTTTATTCCAACTAGACCTAAAATCTACCTTTTTAAATGGTAACTTGAAAGAAGAGATTTATGTAGAACAACCCATTGGGTTCGTAAAACAAAGGGGATGAGCACTATGTTTTTAAAATAAACAAAGCTCTCTATGGTTTGAAACAAACTTCCCATAATTGGTATCAACAAATAAACTCATACTTGTTGAATCAAGGATTCAAATGAATGATGAGTGAGTAAGCACTATATATTAAAAGAGATAAAACCATTAGAATATTGATCGTATCAATCTATGTAGATGACATAATCTTTACAAGTAACACATCTAAATTGGTTAAAGCCTTTAAACATGACATGGAAGATAAATATGAAATGCTAGACTTAGGCCCACTAAATCACTTCTTGGAAATTGAAATCTTTCAAGACTCAAGTAGTGTATCAGTATGTCAAACCAAATATATTTAGTCAATACTAAAAAATTATGGCATGAATGACTATAAACCAGTTTTTACACCATTAATTGTAAATCAAAAGTTTATTCAGCCCAAGGTAGAATAATTGATGGTAAATCAAATAAGAAGTCTAATTAGCAGTTGTTGTATGCATCTGCTACATGACCTGATATAGTGTATGCAATACACATTCTGTCTAGATTTATGCATGAACCTAACCATATACATCTTAGTGCTGCTAAATGAATTTTAAGATATCTAAAGAGATCTTAGACATAGGACTAAAATTTTTTAGAATTAAACATGCTAAGATAACTTGTTTGGCAATTGAGCTTCCACCGTTGTAAATTCAGAAGAAGAAAGAACAACAAAAACAAAAGAACAATAAATAATATATATCCAATCCACTATCCAACCACAACAGAATCAAAAACAAAAAATAGAATAGAAACCAAAAATAATGTGGTTCACTAGTCGCTCAGTATGACTAGCTACATCCACTAGAAATACTTATGAGGTACAGATTAAACCAAAATGTCTTATAGTATGTGCAGTGCAGAGATAGTCATGATAAATCACATAGAGAGAGAGAGAGAGAGAAGATGAATAGTTTTGGATCTGAATAACAGTAACCTGAAAATAAAATATAAAAACATTTATAATAAAAACTTTCTCAGTTCAATTAACTGGAGTAGGTCGGATCATCAGAGGATCAGGCTCTGCTCCAAAAAATTTTGGTCTGCTGACCGAAGTGCAGGACCTCCATTTTTGTGCTACTACTATATTCCCGGCCTTTTAATATTTTCTTTCCCGCACATACATAAAAATATTAAAACTGAAATATGTTATTATACAAACAGATTATCAAAACAAGTTATATATATAGCATAACTAGTTATTGAGATAGTGATTGGGGGGGGGGATGTCCAGAAGACTATCGAAGCACTTCTAGATACATCTTTATACTAGGAACTATAGCTATGTCTTGGTTATCCAAGAAACAATCCATAGTTATACTATCCACTACTAAAGTTGAATATGCTTCTGCTTCATTGCAATATCACATGCATTTTAGATTAGAAAGTTATTGACTGATTTGGATGAATCTTTAAAATATCCTATTAATATATTATGTGACAATCAGTCCATTATATACATATCTTGTGATGTTGTGAGGCATAGCAGAAAAAAATTTATAGTACTTAAGTATCATTTTATTAAAGACATAATTAAAACTAATGAAATAAAAGTTGATTTTTTGTAGACTTGAAGAGCAGAAGGTGGGTATCTTCACCAAGTTACTACCTAAAGAAAAGTAAGTCTACCTAAGAGAAAAGCTTGGACTTGTTCCAATTACATCAAATGGGGAAGAATGTTGATAATGGGCCTAAGTCTCGTATTTGAGGCACTTGTGCTCTACATCATATATGGATACAGTACTATTTTTGCTTACATAATGGCATGTAATGGACCATTGTGTCTTCTGACACATCAATAAATGAAAGCATTTCTGGTTACTCATTTTTACTAAAGCCACTTTTGACTCTTACCATTTTTTAATATGGATATATAAGTATTATTTTTATTTTTGCATAATTGAGTGAATGTTATTTTTTTATATTGGATTTTATTGTTCTTTGTTCTCTCCCTAGTGATCATCACCATCTTCTTCTCATGATTTCTTTCATCTTCTCTTTCTAATGTTCTGTAATCCTTATTGTATCGAGGAATTGTAATCTAAATACAACATATTATCATACGTGAGATATTGTAACATGATTTATCAAAAAACACCCATCATCTTCATGAAGTAAATTTTAATAATACATAATTAGCACAATTATAAAAAAAGTGTAGTAGTGATGGAGGTTAGTAGAAAATGAGATGCTAATCTTTACAAAAACAACAAGAATACGATATGGGATTGCAGCATTATTCCAAAGATATTCAATCACGAATACAACTATTTATATTGCAATTAATTAAGATATAAGAGTTGCCAATTAAAATAGAGATTTCCATTATTGAAAACATTACAACATTAGTTTTTATGCTTTTCTATTAGTTTATTCTTTGATTGTTAAAAATCTAAAGATATCACACTACTACATGACCATTTAACTAATGCTAGTATTTGAAATGATTTAAAAAATAGACTAAATTAAGCTCTTGCAGGTAAGACTAAACAACTTATAAACAAACCCAATCACAAAATAGTAAAAACAGAAAGGAAGGTCAAAAAAATATTTTGAAATACCCTTGTTTCTCTCTCTATCTCTTTTTCTATCTCTTTCTCTCTCTTAAATTAACAATTGAAACACAATTCTTTGAAATATTCATAAGGGATTCTTTTATATATCAAAAGTACATGTGGGCACCATGCAATACAAACAGAGAACTGAATTTCACAAAAAAAAACATTTCAAAAAATTAAAGTCCCACAAACTTAAAAAATAATTATATATTGGCGATCTAAAATGAGATAACTTGAAATTACTTCTTTCCTAATGAAAAAGGTTCTCCTATTATGCCTATTAATTCTATATCCCACCAATTCCATCTATCATTTCAAACATACTATTAGTTGCACGTTAACAATCTTCAACTCCCATGGTTATACAACAAAACAACAACATTTATAATACAAAATTGATATATTATGATAATACAATAAATCACCACATTGGCATGCAACTATAAATATTTAGTTTGTATGCCCATCAAGAAAATCAAACATACTATTCTTTGTTAAAGATGATTCTATCGTAATGACTATTTTCATTTATGCTGAAATGAATAACCATAACAAAATTCCTATAATAATAATAATTTAGTTTTCATTTTATACTTACATTATTGCTAGTTGAGTATTATTTGAGATATGAATGTAAACAATACATTTGAAACTAAGATGTTTAGGTCAATGACAAAATATTGTGGATATGTGATTTTTAAGTCAACACATAGTCGATTTATGATCATGCACTTGATTAGATTGGCATTATAATGCGACAAGAATTGTTATGTGAATATCACATGTAATTTTCATAGTGATAATAATATAAAAGATTATTGGATATGAGATACCATGATTTCTTGTATGTCAAGTTGTTTAATTTAACACAGTCAAATGTCATCGGCAATATGATGAACTATATTAGTTATGATCAAGTATTGCATAAATCTTGGAGAGAAATATGAATGATAATAATAAATTGTATTCCTCTTACATAATAAGAGAAATATTTGAAGCCCATAGATAAAGTGATACAAAAGATGCATCACTATTATCAAATGAATCAAAATGATTAATCAAGATTATTTAATTTGAAAATTTACTCATTTATGAAGTAAATAAAGATTGAACTATACAAGTGTATTGATATTCAAGACTTGTGTCCAACCTAGATATTGAAGACTAAGAGTTTTTAAATTACATAGTAATTTTTTGCATACCAGGTAATGTCTAACTATGACATTATTATAATTTAGGTGATAAAAATGAATTTCTTGATATCACTCATTACTTTTAATAAAATTTTGGGTTATAGTCATATATCATAAAGTAAATAAAATTTTAGTGTGCAATTATGTAGTAGTCATTATCAAAATAAATGGTTAAAATATTTGAACTAGATTAATTTAATTATTATGATTGGATTGAATAAATGATGGAGTGAAACTCCAAAATAAATATGTATATTTATTGAAACTAGTTGAACTCCAAAATAAAAATATATTTTTACTAAATCAAGATTGAAATACTCAAATATAAGTGCTCAAATTAGTAGTGCTCAAATTAAGTGTAAAGAATATGAAATGTTCAAATTTAGAGTATAGAATATGAAATGTTCAAATTTAGAGTATAGAATAAGAAATGCTTGAATTAATTCTAGGGCATTCTAAGATGATTATACTAGTGTTCCTAGTGGTGGAGTAGACTATAATAAATGTGGATTTCGAAGTGATTATGTTTGATTTAGATTCAAATTAATTTTCAAATCAAAAGTAATTTTGTTCCCAAATTTAGCTTGAATTTTGTTTCGCATAAATCATGTCTTTGTTTTAAGTATATAAATTATTTGCAATTCTATTGATATATAAGGTAGAAAATAGTTCACAATCAAAGAACCCCACCATTAAACACCAGCATTGTTGGTTAATACTAGATCTACAGAATTTAAAACAAAGTTTTTTTTGTTAAATAATAAAGGCACTATCAAAATCTAAAAATTCTGTACAATACTAGTCTAGTTTTATGCTACTTGATATTTTTTCGAATATAATATAAATCTCAATTTTATCTTTCTTAAAATCTTTATGGAATTACTTAATTTTTTTTCATGCCATCTCCTATTCCTCTCCTGTCAGATGTAGTATAAAGTTGTAGCAAATGAAACCTTCTTTATAGTGTTTCATAGTGAATTTTCTGAGTAATCTTCTTTTAGCAGCCTAAACATGCTGGAAGTAGAATATCTTGTTTCTTTAACCTACACCCGCTGAGAAATCCCTTACCATACTTCTTTACATTATAAATATTGAAATATATATATGGTTAGAGGTCTTTAATTCTCCACAGAATTCACAATTAAAATTCTTTGGAGTAGATAAAAGTTGATCTTTGGTTCTTAATCTGCCCATCTTTGCTATCCATATAAAAATAACATACTTTGGAATATAGTTTATAAACCAGCTTACTTTTGTCTAACTTAGCTTCCACATATGATTAGAAGATATTTATAAATTGTAAGAGTCTGTAACTATTATGTTATTGTCTTTTTAACCCTTTACCATTCTTTTTTGCATTCAATAACCCTTCTACCTAGTTAATTAAGGTATCTCTAACCAAAATTATGGATTTCTAGAATGACAAATCCTTTTTTGTAGCTTTTCATTTCCAAATAGATTATGTAATTAAATATTTATGATGTATCTATCGGATCCATAGTGACTCTTCTCTTCTGCTTATCCTCCATAATATTTTGATTATAAAAGCTTTGTTATAATTAGGTAGATTAAGTAAGCCTAGGCCACCATGTTTAGTTAGAGTACAAAATTTATTCCATGCTACCTTTGAGTGGCATATATTAGTTGTAGGATCTCTCTAAAAGAATCTTTTGCATGCATTTTGAGTTGATAATTACCGAGGGTAACAAGAACATCGAACCAATAACCCTCTATGCCTTGTATTACCGTACAAAGAAGTTTCAGCCTTCCATCTATGGATAAAATCCTTCCTACCCATTGGTGAATAGCTAAGGTAATTTTTGGCAATAGCTTGGAAAATTGTGAAATTACGAGACTACTAAAAGATAAAGGCACACCTAGAAATATAAATGGTAGAAGGCCCTCCGAGAATCCATATTCTATAATAAATTTTCTTTTAGTATTTTTTTACTCCTCAAAAATAATTATTCAATTTGGAGAAGTTGGCAATTTTTCCTGATGTTTCTAAACACCATTTTATGGAGTTCAAAATGATAGTAGATGGTGACTCATCTCCATATGAAAAATATAATGAGGTCGTCCACATACATCAAGTGTGTTATTTTGAGCTAAGCACAGCTGGGGTGATAAAAAAATCTTCTTACTGCGCATCTTTATGTAGATTACAGGAGCCTGGAATAGTACTCCATGCATATTGAAAATAAGTATGGCTATAAAGAATCCCCTTGCCTCAGTCCTCTCTTCCCTTTAAAGAACCAATGTAATTGCCCATTTATGAAGATTGAGAATGATGGGATTGAGATGCATCCATTCATTACGAAGATAGGAAAATCTAGGGCTTTTAATATTTCAATTAGAAAATCTCAATTTACCATGTCAAAGGCTTTTTGAAGGTAAATCTTGAAGAAACATCTTGAGAATATTATCTTTCTCGCATATTTCTTTATTACACTTTGTGCAAGGAGGAAGTTATCAGAAATAAGTCTTCCTTTCACATATGCTGCTTGGGATGGGCATATAATATTGTCCAACACTGATTGAAGATTAAAAGCTATAAGTTTAGAAATCAAATTAAAGATAATATTATAACATGAGATGAGTCGACAATCTCTAACTATAAAGACATGAGAAGATTTTGGAATGAGGGCTATGCAGGCATGGTTAATTTGTCTAAGCATCCTGCTTCTATGAAAGAAACTCCATATAGCTTTGATTACATTGAGTCTAATGTATTCTCAAATGTATTTATAAAATTCCATTGTAAAGCCATCTAGTCCTGGTAATTTACAATGTCCCATACTAAAGAGAGCACGCTTAATCTTTTCATTGGTAAAGATGAGAGAGTTTAGGTAGGTGTGACTCACTTATTAATCTTTCTCTAGTAATTACCCCGATATTAGTAGGCGATATTTCGTTTGTAGTCCCTAAAAGTGATGTGAAGTACCCCCAAGAATTCAGCACATACTTATTTTAAAGAGGAAGAAATATTTCTATCTTCTTTTATAATAGAAATGATCTTACTCCTTTGTAACTTCATTTTCATTAAAGAATGAAAAAATGTTGTACAATGATCACCTTGTTTAAGGTATCTTATCTTTTCCTTCTGACGCAAGAAAGATAGCTCTACCTCCTCGAGCTTCCTCAACTTGAGTCTTAATGAGATTTCTTCACTATGGTATGATGAATAATTAGATTAGAGCATTTTTTTCCTTGAGCGTGTGAAATTTATTTCTCATCAAGGAAACTCTAGTGCTTGTGCCCGAAATGAAGTAACGTAAGTTTGCTAACTATAACAAACATACGAGAACCTTCTATTGTAATACTCTAGATTTCTTTTAAAGTAAATTAAATCTTGGTGAAAAAGCCACATGTTACAAAATTTGAATGGTATCTTCCTATTTCTTTTCCCCTTAACCATAGTCAGCACTACTAGATAGTGGTCTGATAGAATGCCTAGTGGGAAGAAGTGTACATGGCTATCCAGGCCAAGCTTTGCCCAATGATAATTCATTTGTGCCCTATCCAACTTGCAAGACACTCTTTTATTTTTCCAAGTATAAAAGGATCCTAACAATTAGAAATCTTATAAGCTTAGACACAATTTCTGAGCATTAATAATTTGTAACAATTTGACCTCCTATCTTGTTCAGGCTAGATAATTGAGAATTGAAATCTCATAAAACAAGCTAGGGTTCAATATCTGTCTTCGAATTGAGATTGTCCCACTGTGATCTTTTTGATATGGTAGAGTGAAGTCCATATATAAAGAGAAGCTTAAACCTGATTCATTTCTCCTTATCCAATACTCTAAGGTGATTATGCTCTATAGAGTCTGAAATCATCTCAATCTTAGTAGTTTCTCTATCCCATAACACCAAGATTTGCCCATTCTTATGTTTGGCAAAATTATCCAAGCAGCTGAGTTTTCTTAACTTTTCTTTCATCATCCATGCAAGTTTTTTACTCTCTAGTTTTGTTCCTAAGACTTCAATAATGTCAATTGAGTAAACATTAATAAGCCTCAGTATCTCCTTTTGTTTAATTGTGCAGTTAAAGCTTCAAATATTCTAACTCGCTATTTTCATTGGATATTTCATTCGCCATGCAATTCCATTATCTATCCTAATCTTTATTATATATCTTTCTTTTATACCCTTTCATAGCTTATCCAACTAACATAAGATACTTGAAAATAACCATGGTTATATGCAAGATCCTGTTGGATTATTCTAGAATGAAGTGTTTTGATTTTCTAGAGAAATCATACCAGTTGTTCCTCTTGCCACCATGGTACCTTCCAAGTCCATCCTGTGGCATGTGAATACATTGACCCCAATTTCTATTCCATTCATTCATTCATTCATCCCAGGCACACCCATATTATGAATTGTCCATTTGTCATTATCGAATATACCTCCTTAATTATACAAGAGGATCATGGATTTAATTTTTATTAGTGCACAGTGCTGCTCCAAAGAAGCCTTAATGAACAAAATCCATTGTCACATGAACTCTTCAAGAATTTCCAAATCATGACATGTGGGTGCACCCATGTGTTAATATGAATGTCAATTTTTCCCCTTCCCTCCTATCCATTTACAGAGATGCCCACATTTTTTTGGTGAACTCCTTTGCAACACGCCCATAAAAGAATGGGTGATTTTGCATGGGTTGAACAGAGAATTCCAACCAGAGATACCCATTCATACCATCATGCTTCCTTCCAAAATATCTAGCATGAGATATAAGGATTTATCCATGTATATGCAATCATCCCATGCATTGCACCCATCTCATCACCCATCAACCATATCACATCCATAATCTATGCCACATCCATCAAACACATCATATCCACCCTTAGAGGTGCCCCCACCTCTCCCAAAATACTCTTTAAAAGAGAGTTTAGAGAGTGCCTAGAATTAAACTCTCTTCACTAACCTCCAAAAATCCAACACATATAACCATTTGAAACAAAACAATACACACCCAGAACAATAAAACAACACACATCAACTACAATAGAGTTCTCATTATCATAATTTTTATTTGGTAAGGAGTTGAGAGCTCCTATTGATTCATTATCTTAGATCATGAGGGGTGTAGCCCGTTTGCTGTTTGCTTTTGCTTCTTCCTTTATTTTTGAGATTCAAGATTGAGCATTCCTTTGGGTAGAGGTGTCAAACGGGCCGGCCCGGCACGGCCCGCAGGCACGACGGGCCGTGTCGTGCCTCGCCTGGCCTGCTCAGGCAAACCTGTCCGAGCGGTTCGGGAAATGGGGGACCGCGGGTCGGGTCGAATTAGACCCGACCCGCGGTCTTTTTTTGCGGGAGGGGAAGCATGCGGTCGGACTCACGAGGCTCCCGACACGGGATAAACCCGTGCCGATTTGCCGTGCCACGGGCCGAACCGTGCCGGGCCAAGCACGGCACGGCACGGTTCGTGCCAAAGCCGGGCACGGCACGAGCCCAGGCACGGATTTTTTCCTTGCCGGGCTGGCCCAGGCACGGCTGAACCGTGCCGTGCCTCGTGCAGGGCCGGGCCGGCCCGGCATGGTTGACACCTCTACCTTTGGGGCTGTCACTTCTTTCTTCTCTTTCTTTCTCGACTATTAGGAAGTCATTCTTTCCTTCTTTCGTGATATGGAGATTAGTTGCTAGCTGGATTTCCTCCTATTATTCCATTTCCATTTGAGCCTTTAATTGGTGTCCATGATCCACTGGGGAGGGGCTGTTTTCTACCTCTTTATATTTATTAGTTGGGACTACTTGGCCTTCTCCTAGAGAAGATTTTTTAGGTAGATTTTCTTCCTCTTCAACAAATAGAGGACTTTTTGGGGTACCATTGCCTAAGATTGAACACAAATCTATTTCTGGGTCTTTAACTCTTTCGTTTCTTTTTCAATTATTTGAAACATGTCCAAATAAAGAATACAATCTACAACATGAGACAAAGTGTTTATATATAACTAGCTGAACTATTCTTGAACCATTCAGGATATTTAAATAGATTTCATATAGCAATTCCTCATCAAGGTATACCTAAACAAGCAACATTGTGTAACATATTTTTGACATTTTAGAGGTAAGCTTGTCTATGTGTAAATGCTTACCTAGGCAATTCATAGTTTTTTTATTCCAATGGGGCTCAATAGAAGGATTAGAAAATTTGGTAGTTTTACCTACTAAGAGATTTTTGCTATTTCTTTTTCTCTATAGTGAAAACCTACCGACATTGGTTTTATATACAATGGCCATCCAAAAACTAAATATGAGCTAGAATTTAAGACTTCTTCCATCTCTTCCATATTATCAACTTGAAGAAGACCCATCCACTTGGGTGTTAGATGGTTTGGTCATTTATTTTTCATTGTTAAATTATAAATCTTTTGAGTAAAAACTACCCCGGATGCTTCATAAAAAAGTATCATACTAAGAAATAATTATAATGGTCAATACTTAGGTCTAAATCTTCAAGTATATAAAAAGCATTCCCAATTGTACATTTGGGGTGATATTTCAACTTTAATAGTATTTTCCAACCTTTTATTTCTATAGAAAAAACTACTATGAGGAGCTTTATTCTTACCGAAGGTTCTAGAAGGGGGATATTTAATATTTTCCCCTTCATTTATAAGTTTAAGATGCTCTTCGTCCAACTATTTCTGCCGTAATCTTGGATAATCTTTATTCTCCAAAGTTTCATTCGTATTCACATTTTGTTCAAGATTTGTTCTTGAGTTTTCTTCTTCTAGATTAACTCCCAAATAGTTAAAGTTTTCTAGACTATTACTAGTTTCTAATTCATTAGAATCCCTCATATTTTCATTAATATGCTCAGTAGAATGCTCTACAAATTGTTCAACCGGATTTATTTCATTAGCATGTAAAAATAACTCACCCATTTGGGAGTGTTCATCAATATTAGTCTCAATATCATTCATCTTGAAATTCAATAATACACAAATTTAGATAAATTTAAAAATATAAATAACATGATGATATTTTATTAACTCAAAATAAAATATATAGAATTATTTTCAACTTCTACTAAACAATTAAAATTATCATTAAGACCTTCAAAAAAATCCATATCAAAATAAGGTAAGTCCAACCAATTTCTTCAGCAAAATTAGTTTCTACCTTTTTTTCTGTTATCCTTTAATGATGTTTGATATAAATACACTAGATGTATAGCCATACAATAGGTATGAGTCCAGTGTCATATTTTGCTTCTATAGCAAATCTCTTCAGGAGTCCTAAAGGGTTTTTTATACAGACTTTATCTATTTCTTTGTTTTATCTCACTATTATTCAACTTTTTTCAGTGAAATGAGTCTTTCATTTTCAAATGGTTAGAAGGATAATTATCATAGTGTTGGGAATTCGGCCATTGACCATGACCACGACCATGACTATGACCATGTCTACACCAAAGATTGTAAGATGAAATTATTGGGTAACTGGCAGAATATCCAAGATTGGAACAAAAATGCAACGAAATTTGAAAAAGTTTTATCTCTTAACCCACCAAGGATCACATGCGTTTCATAAAAATTGAAGGGTAAACGAGACTTACCTCTTGTAGATTGATTCATCAAGCTTTCAAAGTCTGTGTCTTGGTTTATTTAGATCTTTAAAGGTACTGCCTTTCTGAAAAGCAACCATCATTTACAAGTGTTAATACATGAACAAATAATAAATGATCTTGTTGAATACCAGTTTAGGTTCTTCTCAAAACGAAATGAGGGTTTTTCATTTTTTTCTCTCTATTTTGGCTGTTCTCAGAGTAAAAGATGACTACTACAAAATATATATGTTTCACATATATATATCTATATAAGTATGCTAGGGTTTAAGTAAAAAATGAATTTTATATTTATTATATTTAACATTCTTTTAAATAATAACAATTTAAATTCAAATCTTTATCAGATAAAGAAACAAATTTATATATTATTATATATTTAAAATTCTTTAAAAAACCCCTTTATTACATTATTTCCTTATCCAATAAGAAAATATAATAGATTAATTATTTGTTTAAATCATAAATTTAAACTTTCTCAAAATTAAATTTGAATTTAAATAACTAATTGTTATTTGTAATTTAAAATATTCTCATCATTTTAAATTACTATAAAGAGTGAAAAATAATAACAGTTATTATTCATTCTTAATGTGCGACCCTACAGGTTCAATTAATATTGGCAGTTGACTTAACTCACATTTTGATCCTATTAGTCATAAGTGGACTCTAGCAAGATATTATGACTACCCAAGTTAATTGAAAAGCTCATGATCCAAAATAATCTTTAATATAGCTAATAGCATAATCCTTTTGTCTCATGATATCTTAATAGAATATAATGCATGGACAAAGTCAACCTTATATCATTATATCTTTGATTACACGAAACCCAATTAGACTAATTAAACAAATGACATTGATTTTCATCAATTCATTTGAGCATGACCATATATTTCTCAATCTTAATTGTCGAGAGGACTCATAAATATATCTCTTATAAAAGTGGTACAAATTCCATCTTAATTGCTCATATCTCACTGCATAATTCTTATTATGTTCAAGTATAACCTTTATAGTCATCTGATTAAAGATAACATTTGATTATATCAAAACACAATATTCCTTATGTTGAGAACTATAACAATACCAGGTCAAAGGATTTAATGACTCAACTATTAGAGATTAATTTATGACTTGATACGTGCATTAATCTCAAGAAGGGTTTGTCTAAAATTTGTTCTTAGCAAATAGATATAAATTTGATTTGTATCTCATACACATATTTATCTCATGAATATCAATCAAATTTTATTCTAATCTTAATTCAATATTATCACCATAACAATAACCAATTAGGGATATTTAGAATAATTAATAATATTATTCAAGGATATTATATATAATAAACATGTAAATTATCATAATAATTAATTATCACAAATAGTTAAAATACTATCTCCATACGATAGGCGTGTAGTACTATTACTAACAGAAATTGCATTCACTTCAGGAAATAATAACTGTAGGAGCATATTAATGGTGCAAAACATTATAAATATTTTTTCAAGCATGTCTTCATCTGTAATTTTTTCTCCTCACAACTTCAATTTGGAGTTTATTTTAAATAGAGTGGAGTTATATTCACTTATCATTTTAAAATCTTGTGACCTTAGGTGCATCCAGTCATAATGAGCTTTAGATAAAACAATGATTTTTTGGTGGTCAAACCTTTTATATAGTTATTCCATACGGTGATAAGATCTTTTATAATGAGATATTTATTTTTTAGATTATCATGGAGATGATGCCTAAAAAATTAGTTTTTTATTGCAGTCTTACAAAGACTCTTTATTTCCTTCTTTTATAGTTTCTCTAAGATTTTTGAATTTCAGATGTATTTCAGTATTAAGAATCCACGATAAATAATTTTTATCAGAAATATCAAGTACTACAAACTCAAGTTTTGTGAGATTTGAAATTTTAGAAAATTTTTTAATATATGAAAGAAAAAATTAATGATAATATAATATTACATTATTTGGAGCAAACTATTGTTAATAATGTATTATAAATAAAGAGGACGAAATAAAAAGAAGAAAAATAAAGACATATTTATAGACTTACAAGAATGCTAAATATTATAACTATGAGAAAGCTAAAAGTCATGGTGAGAAAGTCAAATGTCTTACATAAATGATGATTATTTATTTGAAAGTAATGATCATTTATTACAAAGTATTTATAAGAATATCAAATTGATTGTTGATACTCACTTCAGAATACTTATAAGTTTTGATATTGTAAAATCATAATATACATTTTGATCTAGCATATCAAATAAGTTAAGTGGGATATCTCAAAAAAAAAAAGAAATTGAAGAATTAATTTGTTAGTAATAAAATTCAATTGATGAGTATCTATAATTTTAACATGAGAAATTAATTAATATTAAATAATAAAATACTCAAATTATTATTAATAAGTGAGTAATTACAATTATAATTTTATAGTGGAATAAATTATAATTATATAAATGGTAGAATAGAATTTATATTGGAATGCAAATTTTTATTTTAGCCGGGTATCTTCCATAACCTAATCCAATCCCAGTGCAATAAAAAATGTTTACATTATATTTAAATATTATATTTATTTATTTAGAGTATATATGTATAAAATCAGGATTATTAATTTGATTAACATTGTATTAGTTATATAATTTAATTTATGTGAATAAAAATCAAATTAATTAATTAATTGATTGTGTGTGTGTGTGTGTGTGTAATAAAGATAATATTTAAAATAATTATTTAAATATAAAAGAAAAGAAAAAAAATGCAACTTCTCTTTTTTAAAGTGATGTGATACACTTTTTACTTTTATTTTATATGTTTTAAGAAAAAAATGAAGTAAAGCACCTAAAATTAAGGTATGTAATTTAACATGTTTTTATTAATCATTATCTCAAAAAAAAATAAGGGTGAATTATGTCTTGGGGTCTTGGGAACCCAAATAATTAACCTTAAGGCCTCATAACACTTATATTTGACTTTAAGGATATAAACATTTCCAGGACAAAAATGCCCTTAATAATTCCACATCAGCAAAAATTAACTGACACGCGAGGGGAAATCAAGATGGTCTGTTTCATTGACAAAAATTAACTGAGAAACGAAACAGAGAAAAGTGATGATAGATGTAGGTTACCGATAAGATTGTGGATGCTTTTAAATAATATCATACCTGACTCTGTGACCAAAATGCAAGATAAGTTTTCATCGTCAAACTCATCAGGTCTTGAATCAGGACTACAACACACTGGATAGGACAAAATCGGCACCCTTCGAGCCTTAACGGATCTGATCATATTCGCCTGAATCTCAGGAGTAATATTTGGATGAATAATACCGATACCTCCAAGCGCAGCCATGGCGATGGCCATGTGCGATTCTGTTACGGTGTCCATGGGAGAGGACACACAAGGAATAGAGAGAGGAATGTTACGAGACAGAAGAGTGGCGAGAGGAACATCGTCTACAGAGAAGTCAATGTAGTGAGGCAGAAAAATAAGGTCGTCATACGTGTAAGAATACCCCCTGCCGAATAGCACCTCTGCGGATAATCCGTCATATATGTGTGTGTGTGTGTTTACAATTACATGTATATGACTATATAAACACATATGACTATGGATACATTATTAATCAAATATATGACTATGAATTCGTTTATATATATAAGTCATGTATACATGAAAATATTAATCCGTGTATACAAAGTTATGTTAAGTTAATAGTTTTTCGAAAACAATATTCTTAAGGAGTGTTTTATAGATGCATATATTTATAAGTTACCGCTATGCTATGCTATGCAAGCAATATAGTTTTCAAGAAATTTATTTTTTTTATTTTTTAAATAATGGTGTGCAGGAGTGGCTAGAGAGGGTATTTATGGGCATTTATTATTTTCCACATCATCAGGGGTAAATGAGGTATTACAAAAATATTATATCCTTAACATTAATTTTTGTTTGTTTCATACTTTTGAGGTCAAATATAGGTCTTATGAGGCCTTAAGGTTAATTATTTAGGTTCTCAAGACCCCAAGACATAATTCTCCCAAAAAATAAAATTTAAAACGATTTAAAAATATATGTACTATCTCAATTAAGAGGTTTAATCTCTAACACATGAACCATTGAATATAAGAACATCAAACTCAATATTATAATTACATGCCAATGTGGTGATTTATTGCATTATGATAATATATCATTTTTTCATAAAGATTATTTTCAAGTTTTCTCATTTTAGATCTCTATTATATAAATATTTTTTAATTTGTCATTCTTTTTAATTTTTATTAAAATTTTTTAACATTAGCTTATTATTTTGTGAACTTGATTGCTCCAATTGTATTACAAAGTGCCCAGACATACTTTTGTTTTATAAAAGAATCCCCTGCCCTTAATTTATAATATTTATTGTTGTAAATTGTAATTGTTAATTATTATTAGATATATATATTTAAAACTGTTTGTTTGACCTCCCTCTTTCCTTCATCGATGCAGTCAATGTGTTTGTTTTAAAACTGTTTGTTGTAAGTTGTCTATGTTCTTAAGGGTTTTTCTTTTTTTAGTCATCAATATTTTAAATATTTAATACCACTGTGATTGCCGTACATAACAATAATTCAATTCTGGATAGAATACAAACAGAAATATATCAATTTAGTCACTGAAACTCTCAATTTTGCTTAAAGAATTACTGATAATTCGCATTGAGATGTGTGTGTATATATGTGATCGCGTGAGTTTATTTCCTAAGCGCGTGAGTGTGTACATTGTATATGCGCACGTGTGTAGTGTACATATGTGATTATATGTGTGCATATATGCATACGTATATACATGTGCAAGTATATACGTATTTATGTTTGTGTATTTGTGCAGTGTGTGTTTGTGTGTATACATTTTTCTTGTATGTATATGTAAATGTGTGTGTGAGTGTGGATTGTGTAAGCATGTGTGTATGTGTGTGTGCGTGTGTTAGTATGTGTATATTTGTGTGTGTGTGTATGTGAGTGTATTGTGTTTCTGAATTTATAATGTGTACATACTTGTGTTTGTCTAAGCATATCACCACAAGAAAACCTTTCGTCATAAGTGCGAGTCCATTTCTATTTCTTTCGTGATTGGTGAAAACTGAAAAGCGACAGATTTATATGTAGTTCGGTTTCTTTTATTTTTCCTACAAAATTTTTAGAAAGTGTACACTTTCTATAAATAGAGATGATAAAACAATTTGTTGTAAATATTACAACGTCAAATGGATCTTTGATTTTATAGCTTATTTTACAAGGAATCATTAGAAATGTATTATTCTTTTTTAAGATAGTGACAGAATAAAGACGCATGACTTAATTTTTAATTAGAAGTGGATTTAGAAATATAAAAATCAACTTTTTGTCTATAATAGAGTATTTATGCAGTTTTTGTATGCAATATAATAAATAAATTACATATATAAACTATATAATTTGTAATAAAATTAATCACATTCATTTATTATTTATCAAATAATATTCATATAACATATACTATGAGATAAAATATTAGAGGAATTATATTTTGGGATACTCTTCCAGAAATATTTAAAAATATCAAACAAATCTTTTAATATTTAAAAAAAAAATCAAATTATCAATAAATTAAAAATCAGGATATTCGAATTTATAAGTCTTTAACTACTCTTTCCTATCCATTGCTCTCGTCCTCACCCTTGCCCCTCTCTCCTCTTCACATGCATGCTCCATGGAGCTTTGTCTAGCTTTAGTGAGCTCCACGATGTATCTCAAGGAGATGGGCGAGGGTCGAGGGGAGACGGGCGGGGGTTGAGGGGAGACGGGCAAGGGGTGAGAGGAGATGTGTGAGGAGCAGGGTGGGGTGATAGTAAGAGTCATGATTTTGAGTGCCTTGATTTTTAATTTATTTATAATTTGTTGCCTTTTTTTCATATGTTAAAAGATCAATTTTATATTTTTAAATATTTCAAGGGAGGATCCCAAAACATAATTCTCCTTAAAATATTAGATAATTAAAACAAATATCCATTAATTTCAATAAATAATTTCTAATAAAATTTTAAAATTCTTTAACATAAAAAACATTAATTCGGATAAAAATAAATATTGCAAAAAATTAATAATACACCACAAACTATGAGTTTATTTTGAGAGTTGATATTTGGATAAAATCCTCTTCCGAATGATAAAAAATAGGCATTCACATTATATTATTTTTTATCTTCAAATTTTTTGTTCTATTTTCTCATCTATTTTAAATATTTTAGCCTCTTTTTTTTTAATTCTTCAATTTTTTTTTTTTTGCATCTCTTTAATTTTTTGTTACATCTTCTCAATTTTCCTTTATAATGGATCCTGAATATTCTGCATCTCCTTGAGCAAGGTTTCATCAAATATGTAATTGTAATTGGAAGATGATTATGAAGTACTACAAATAGAATTTGGTTAAAATATAGATGCATGGGTACATAGATTGCACACTTGTAATTTTTTTTGACTCGATTCCGATAGCTTGAAGGTAAATACGTGTAATATTAATCTCTTGAATTTCTGTAGAATAATACGTCAATTATGAAGCAATTGTAATTATATTTTTTTATAGTTTTTTATAATTGTTAAAATACAACCTAATGAATCAATTATTATATTAAAAGAAACTGTCCTATCTCTACTACAAAATATTAAAAAAATTATTAATTGTATTTAATGTGTTTATAAAAAATAAATCATTAGTCATTGTAAAAAAATATATTTTAGTTTGAATTTTATTTACTTTTCATGCCAAATAATGAATTTTAATTTTTTTTCTTTTAATATTTGTAATTATATAATGAAATTACATGTATAAAATGAGAACCTTACATTAATATTATTTGAGTGCTTTTTCACAAATGATCCATAATTCTTGTGCATTTGCTTGAATGCCTCAAACGGTGTCGATGTATGTCTTAATTTTGTGGCCTGCAAATAAAAATTAATTACTCTTAAGGTACATTTTTTATAAGACAAATATCATCATCTTGATTATAAAAATATGAATGATAACAAAAAATAAATGATATTTATATCATATTTACCGAATGTTGGTAGGTTGCCTTTGAAATCTCTAATATGTTTTGAAGGTCCTAATCATTCACTTACTTTTTTTGATCAATGATTGTCTAAGGCCACTTAGGACAATGCATTGAACTTTTCACTATTTTAGTAATCTCACTAGTCTATCCAAACACTAAGAAGGACATTATTTGACTTTGTATCCTACCCATATTTTTTTCTCTATTTGCCAAGCTTGGCATTATATCTCATACTTGACAAATATTTCCATGTATCCTTTACGGATACTACCAAAGTATTATTTCATTTGTATTTTTATGTAAAAACCAAATAAACTAATAGTACATTCTAATGCATTAAATTTAAGAGTACATCATATTATACTAAAATAAAAAATAAGTAAATACATCAAAGATTTACTTCAAATTCTTTCTAATAAAATTCTTTCATATTGAGGGTATTTTCTTCACTTTATTTCTTCCGTAACTAGTTTTTGCTTAAATATCTTTCCGATTGTATGAGAAACAAAAGGAATAAACCTATGGGTGATTTAAAATTATCATGTACATATACATATAAATAAAATACATATTTTTTGTTACTTAGTTAAAATATACTTTTAATATTATTATCGATAATATTCAATTAATAGCAATATAATATGTTATTATAAAATACATAAATTTAAAAATTGTGATATATTTATTATTTTCATTCAGATTTTATTTTATATTTAATTTAAATGAAAAAAAGAAAAATAATAAAGAATGAATATAGTAAATTTAAGAATGTTATTTTCTATTTATTATCAATTGTGGGCTGAATGAAAATTTTTTCATTGCTTGGCATGCAAATTAAGTATTGTGAATATTCTATGAGTACCACTACTATAGTACCAATGCATGAGCCTCATAAAATAGGTTGACCGAAATTATCAGTATCTTTTGGTAAAGAATGAGTTGTAGATGAAATATCTATGTTAGTAAATCATGCATGACATGATGAGGTGATGCCAAAGTTTTTTCTATACGTGTAATAGAATGCAAAAAGATATTTGTAGTGTTGTCATCACTGAATACATAAAAATTTCTTTCTTCATGAACGATTTGTTGACTTTCTCTGCTCCTCCCCCAACTTAAAAAACCTCGATCACTTGAATGATTACCTCTCATATTTAAATCAAGTTACATAATATTGAAATGTATAAAGGCAATAAAAACATTATATGAAATGTCATAATAACATAACTTAATGAAAAACACATTGACATAGAAAAAAAGCAATTAAAATATTTTAATTTAACATTCACTTTTTAACAATTATAAAATAAGAATGAGAAAATAACAAGGTAATCAATAAATTTCTATACTCATTAGAACTTTCTAAGAAATCATCTCTATTTATATATTAATCATCATTTGATTCTGTAATTAATTTTTTCTGATTATCTTTTTCAACATTACCATCATCGATATCCTAATAATTTTCACCTTCACCAAGTAAAGGTGAAGACCATCTAGAGGTGTCAACCGGGCCGGGCCGGGCCGGCCCGGCACGGTTCAGCCATGCCCGGGTTAGGCACGAGCGGTGCCGTGCCGTGCTTGGCCCGGCACGGTTCGGCCCGTGCCATGGCACACCGGCACGGGTCGTCCCGTGTCGGGTGTCCCTTGAGCCCGACCCCGAGATGGCCCCTCCCGCAAAAAAGACAGCGGGTCGGGTCTGATACGACCCGACCCGCGGTCCCCTGAATCCCGAACCATACGGACAGGCCAGCCCGAGCAGGCTTGGTAATGCACAGCACGGCCTGCCGTGCCTGCGGGCCCTGCCGTGCCTGCGGGCCCTGCCGGGCCCAGCTATTTTAAACAGTGTCGGGCCAGGCACGAAGGCATGCTCGTGCTCAAAAAAAAAAGGGCCGGGCCGAGCCGGCCCGTTTGACACCTTTAAGACCATCTACCCTATTAATGATTGAATGAATTTCCACATTATTCTCTTGAAATACTAATACACGTAATGGGGTGATCATAACATCCTTTTCAACAATTTAAATAGCAGATCTAGATTTTATTTTACATATTTCCCACTAGTGATACAAATTTCTTCTCGTGATTAGATACATGGTGTAACACTTGTTTGGCTTGTACAGCAAACATAAATGGCTCGTACTTATAATAAAATTTATTATGGTACACATCAATCAAATTGTATCGATAATAAATTCTAATACCCATATTTGGAATTAGATCAACCCATTCACACTTAAATAGAGCACTTCTCTTAATTGATACTCCATGTGTAGAATTTTAATTAGTTGTCCTTGAAAATCAGTAGTACATGCAGTGTAGTTAGATCCCTTGATGCAAATACCAATGTTCATTTTAGTTATATTTGAACTATGTTTTAAAGTATGAAATTTATATCCATTTACATGATGTATGAGTTACGTTTGAAATAAATTCATACATATATAAAGTTGTATGTAATTATTTAGAACCATGAATGATAAGTTATATACTGATATATTTTTCAAACTAATTTACAAAATCATTTTCAAGCTTTGCATCAATTGATTCGTCATCAATATGAGGTTCTCTTTGCCTTAATTCACGAGCAAATATTCTTCAAAAATAAAATTGAAGTTATTTTGATTAATTAAAATATTATATCACATACAATGACAAAAAAATGAGAATATGAAATTATTATAAATTTTACTCAGTATAAGATGTAAGTTGTAACTACCTCACAGTTCAATAAAATATATGAGTGCGCAACATGATATACCAAGTCTACCAAAAAATATCTCAATGTTGCTTTATCATATGATCTACCCTCTTATATGAAAATAGAAGCACATCATTTTCATCTGATCCATCCCTCATGCCATATACATTCTTTGGTGATAATATTTTAATGTCGATTATATAATTATGGCTGAAAGTAGTGCACATAAAATGCCAAAGCTTCTTCAACCAAGTAGACATTGCATATTGATCCTTTGAATTTAGCTTTATTTCGAATAATAAATTTCAATTTTTCACGATATCTGAAATTGATATATATTACAAAAAAAAATTATTGGTAGATATATTAAAATTTTTATATTAAAAAATAGAAAAGATATTATCTCTCAAATGATACATTAATCAATATTGAATAAGATTCGCTATCATAGATTTGTAAGGCATGTGGACTAGGAAATATTCCATGGAATTGAATAAGCTTGGAGGAAAAATACTCTTAAGTTTACATAAAATTATGAGGATGTTATTTTATAATTGCTCCATTCTTACGACATTACAAGTGAGAATTTGAAAGAAAATACTTATTTCAGTCAATGTTTCCCAAATATTTTGTGGAAGTAATTATATTGACAGAATACTATGGGTATTAGCCTCTGAATGAACAAAATATAGTCATGACTATTCATTCCAAATACTAGATACTTCTTTATATCAATACAACTTCCTATGTTAAGATGCATATCAATTAGGGCACCTTAGCTCCACGGCCATTTGTATGTTTTTAATGACATTGATTTAAACACTTTAACATCATATCAACATAATTATACATAGACCAAAACTAAGTTCTTTTCAATGACTCAAATTTTTTCTTAAAAAAACCCAAAACTTGATGAACTTTAGTAGTATAAACTCACTTTAACATAATAAAGAATAAAAATTCTATGGATGTCAAAGAAAAATCAACATAATATATATATATATATATATTACATATATAAGAGTACAAGTGACACTAACTACCTTAAGAAATATATTGATCAATATACCAAAAAATATAGTGTATTAGATCATAGGCAACCCAACTAAGTGGTGAGAATTTTAAAGTTGGACCAAGTTCAACTTCATTGACCTCTTTAATTTACCTTAATGACTTTAAGAGAGAAGATATGACCAAGTTTATTATTATGTTCATGGGTGTTAGAATTAGATTTTAAGAGTCCCAAGGTAGTGTTATACATACCTACTTCCAGCTTATTTTTCATAGGATATATAGATCAACTAACAGGAATGACATAATAAAATATTATAATTTAAAAAATTAATAATTAAAAAATTTAGGAAATATAGTAGAGTAGTATCTATAATATTTAATATCTGGACTTATAAAGATAATACATTAATAATTCATATGTCTCACCACCTACAATGTATATTTCAAATAAAAACTTAATAAAAAAATGAGATTTAGTGAGATTCTTTATTCTCTTGATGGCCCAAGAACATATGAGAATATGATGATTTTTAGTGATTATGATATTCAAAATAAAATTTTTAGTATTGCATTCGTTAATTCTTTCAAAACAAAGTCATTATTAGTATGTTTATTAGAACAATTAGATATATATTTTTTGGTGAAATTAATAATGTTATGTGTATATGTAATGTAATTAACCTAATAGCATTTGTGGTATTGAAAGTTATTTTTCTTGCATTAGAAATAAATGAATACACTAAAATACCTTAAAATATCTAACATATAATAAGAGTTTAGAAGTCTTTGTTTGTCAGTCGACCTAAAAAAGAAAAAATTTCAAATGGATGTGTGATACTATTAAAATTATATCTACTTATTTTTAAAGTTATATGTTGACTACCAACACATGATATCCAACTATGTATATAGTAAGAGTAACGAACTTATTATTGATGGTTCATATTGGATACCAAAATTTCTATTATTAAATTCCTAAAGATTTATTATGAAACGATGAACAAAAATTCATATGTGTACACTCACACACAATTGCATTGTACTTGGACGTATACATGATATTAATAGTATGTTTAGCAAAATATAAAGAGCATGATATATTTCATGTCATGCTTATTGTGATAGAAATCAAATATTTAAACTACTATTCATCTATTCCAAGTTTGTATTGTTTGGTTGCTTGTAAGGATCATTGTGAGTAAGGTGGAATGAGTAGCAAATATATCATGATACATACTCACTTGTATGAACTAAAAAGACAAACCTAAAAGTTTTACTCATGAAAAATAAATAGCATGTATACTATATTCAAAGATTATGACTTTTCTATTTAGTTGGCTATGAGATGATGAAGGGATAGTTTATCGAATAGCAGCAAGTTGTCTCAATTAGTTTTTACTCAATCTGATAACACGATAATAATAAAAATTTGGATATCTTGAGTTGATAGAAATTATAAAAATTCACTTTTCCCAAGCTATCTAAGAAGACTCGTGATCTACTGACCCTTCTAGTATCTAACATACCATTGGAATCTATTTTTATGTGGTGGCCAATATTATTTTAGATAGGAAATTCAGATTACGACCAAGTATCATAGAGGTATTTATAAGTTTGGAGGACTAAGAAGATCTATTGTTGAGCAATCTGGATGAAGCAAAAGAGTTGCCAATAAATGATAACTTATAAGACATCTAGATTAGGGATATTGAGGCTACTATTGTGTTATGTTTAGACATATACATGATGATAATGATTCATATCTACACTACCATACTATAGATACTAATCATTGACCCATGTGATTTTGGATTATTCTTTTTCATATGATAGTTGGATTGTTTTTGAATTGCGGTTAGTTAAGCTTCATCTTAAGTTATGTATTATATTATGAATTATATTTTACTAAATATTTTCATTTTTGAATTGAGCCAACTAAATGTCAATTAATTTTTTAATTATCAATGTGATTTTAATTCATTTAAATTCTAATGCAAAGTAAATAAGTAACATAACCTTTAATTATAATAATTTGTTATTTAAATATAACATTTTTAAAAAATTAAAATTTCAAAAAGTTTTAATTGGTCACATTCAACTTGCCCATAACCACAATGACCTAGGTCCTGGCATAACTCGACATGACTCAGAATCTAGCATACAATACCAAACATGACTCAGAATCTAGCATACAATACCAAACATGACTTGGAATTGAGCTGGAATTACCCAGCATGGTAGTGCTTGGCCATAGGTCAAATGTGTTGTGTCGGGCCAACTGATTTGGATACCATCTCATACTGGCACGACATTGTGGCTCAACTTGGCCACAACAAAATGGGATGTGCCGACATGACACTACCCATTTAATACTTCTAATATTGCATACATATAATATACATATGTATTTATATGTATAAATATGTTTATATAAAAAATAGTGTATTTTTTCAAAATGAATAAATATATACATTTTTATGGTTATGCGTAAACATATAATCCCTTTAACATATTTGTTTATATGTTTATGCATACCTATAAAAATGTATGCATTTATATGTTTTGAAAACATACACTTTATTTTTTGTATAAACATATAAACACATATGTATACTATATATGTATACAATTAACAAATTAATACATGTCTACTATAAATAGATATATAATATATGTATTCTTGGAATGATCTAAAAATGTGTCTTTTTATATTTATTTACATGTATATCTTTTTGTTTATAATATTTATAAAAATCATAAATACATTTGTAATAACTTTTTTATTTATATGTTTACAAACACATATATACACACATACTTGTACTTATAAATACATGTATTTATAAGAATATCATCATGCATATAATTGCACATATATATAATATAGTTTTTTAAATATTATTTTTTGTTTTTTAATAATATTGTGAAGGAGTGAGGGTATTTATGAATTTTACTTTTTTAGAGGATTGAAAAATAAATAAAATTTGTTTGAGGAAATCTTTTTAAAATTTTCAAGGAGAGGGGGAGGGGACATTTTATAAAAAATTTTCAAAATGTTGTTTTTTTAAAAAAGTTTCCCTAATATTTAACTAATAAATGAGACAATTTTGTAACATATCCTAAAATAAAAATACTTATAAATGCTCATTTAAAAAAATTATGAAAAACATTACAAAATAAAAATTATTTACATTTTCACAATATAAAATGTAAAATAGTGCACCTCAACTTACCACATAAATTACAATAAATAAAAAAAATAATTGATTTCTACATTAGTCTTGAGTATGCAGACACCTTGTACACATTTTCCAAGATACATATATCCTATATATATATATATATATATAATTTATTACTATGCATAAACATTATGTTTGTTTGTATACATACACACAAACACAATATATATATGTATAACATTACGCAAAATTGCATAACACATTGATGTTCTATTTTAATTATATATAATTTATCTTGTGCACTACATTTGTAGTGCCATTACATATGTAATGTGTATATATTCATTATAATCTATACTCTACATATATAGTGCATAAATTATACTGATTACTAATTACTATATATAAGTATTAAAATATAATAAACTACAATGTACATACATATACACATATATTATAAAAATTATAATTTATACATACATATGCAATATAGTGTATACTATATATATACTATACTTAATACTATATATATATATATATATATATATATAATTATATAAAAGATATGTTTTAGTAAATTATAAATGTATATTATACTATACTTAATACTAATTACTATATATAACATCATAAGTAGTGAAGTTCAATATATTAGTATACTATATTGTAAAGGTGTCAAGTGACCTAGTCAGCATGAGCACTACTCACGGCACGACATGATTCAATCTTGACACGCTTAGGATGACATGATCCAAAACTATGACTACATCAAATTTGTGTCATGCCAAGGACATGTGTTATGTTAGGCATGGCCTATGTGCCTCACATGTCAGCATGAGAAAAGGGCATGTGCCTGAGCCATACAATGTGCTAGCCATTGTAAAAGTTAAAATGATTGCAAATTACAAAAGCAAAATGAAATGGATAAAATAGTGACAGTCATTGTTTGTCGGCCAAAAAAAATTCATAAAAAAATATAAATTTTTTATCCATTAGATTTAATGTAATGGCTCTATGGGTAAAATCCAACTACTACTGGATTTCTTCCCTTAAAAAACAAAATCAAAAATATATTTTTTATAAATAACATATTGATATACTTGATTTTTCACAGTTTGTTGAAATTTCTTTTCATCTCATTACTTTTATCTTTTTTTTTATAAATTTTATAAAAAAGTCATAGTGCCCATATTTTTTTATATTTATGATTTTAATTTGCAGAGTGTTGAAGTAATTTTAGTGACGAGGTGTGACTTTGAGTTGCAAGCATATGAGATTGAAGTGAAAATATTCTTATTGCCCACATAAAGTATAGGGATTATTGCATTATATATTTTTTATTTTAATTAATATTTTTTTTGATAAATAAATGATTAATAATAAGCCAAAAATTATAAAAATACTATTCTCCTTTACCAACTTTTAGTTTCTTAGATAAAAAAATAAAATAGTAAATATTATAAAAATGAATTAGACATAAATAAATAAATAAATAAATAAATAAACACACACACACACACACACACACACACACACACACACACACACAACTACTAATGAAAACTCAATTGAATGTTTCTAAATCAAAACTAAAATTTTCATATAGTCTCAACCATGCACCTTAAAAACCTAAAAATAGGAAAATTTCAATAGTATGGGTACACTTTAATACAAATAGAAAAATTTATAAGGGTGTCCAAGAAAATTTGACACAATATAACAAATAAATAAATAAATAAATAAATAAATAATATATATATATATATATATATATATATATATATATATATATATATATATAAGTACTAGTAACATAAGTCACCTTAAAAAATGTGTCAATTAATATATCAAAAATATGATATATTGGATCTCAGGCAAACAAACTACGTGCCGGGGGCTTTCGAGTTAGATCAACCTCAACTTCTATTATTTGTTTCATTTACTATAATAAGTTTGGAATGGACGACATTACAATTATTTCTAGAAGTTTTTTGATTAGATTTTAATGAGAATCCTAGACTAGTTTAAATTATGTAAATCTACTTCCAGCATACTTATTATATAATTCCCAAGTCGATCAATATGAATGATATAATAAAATATTTTTAAATTAAAAAAAGTTGTAATTAACAAATTTAGGAAATATAGTGAAATGACCTTTGTGAAGTTTGACATCTGGACTAATACTGATGTTAGTGCATTCACAACCATCAATATTCACTATCAATTCTAAGTAGGAACAAGATAAAAAATTTTTGGATTTTGTGAGATCATTTATTTTCATGATGGTTCTGTCAATTATGAGTGTATGTCGATGATCTTTAGGAAATATGATATTAAAAAATATATATAATATTAAATTTGATAATGTTTCAAATAATAATATCATAATTAATATATTTATAAGAACCGTTTGAGATAGGTCATTTTGTGATATTTTTCACATTAAGCATATGTATCACATAATTAATCTAATATAGCAATCAGAAAAAAATAGTTTTCCTTGCATTAGACAACATAAGAAATATACTAAAATTTGTTAACATCTACTTCACAACAATACATTTTACACGACACTATGAGATTGTCATGACTTTGGGCATTTATCTTATTATTTTTAATGAAGGACCGTGACATTGGGGAATGATCATTGCACAATGAAAGGCTTCTCACAAAGAAACATGGTCATGACACTATGATAAAACCATAACATTGATATTAGTCATTCTTAATAATTATATGGTCATGATACAAAAAAATAACCATGACATTGAGTGTCTTGTATATCTTTTGGCTGAAGCATTGAGAGATGACCACGATAAAAAACTTACCCTTATATGACTTCAAGTGTCAATGGCACAATAGGTAGTGATGACACTAGTCTTCTCTTCTCTCGTATATTATATTTTTATGGCTCTGTATGAATACTATGGTACTGAAAATTAGCTTGAGTATAAAAGTCATGACCTTGCCTTTGAGGACAATAGTCATGACCTTGAGAAATGGTCATGCCTAAATAATATCTTTTATAGCTTTTAATGTCCCAAAATTCATGCCTCTAAATAATAGTCATGGCTTTAACTTTAGTATAGACTCTATTACTTTTTTTAGCTCAAAATTCATAGCTTTATAAAAAGTGAGATGCTCTAACTTTAGATGATTGAGCCATATTAAATGTAAAGTAATGTTGCTTGGAATTGGTCATGACTTTGAGCAGCATTGGGGCACTTGGTTACTATAATATAGAATATATATTGAAGCCATTTAAATTTTACAAGATATATATGATTATGATTCCATGATAGTAACATAGCCACAAAGATTATATCACACAATGGAAAGATTTTACTAAAAGTTGATAGAATTATAATGTACAATTATTATCACGACTGATCTTATAGAATTTATGGCCAAGAATAGATTCCAAAACTATGCATAACTCAATATTCTACATTCGCTGCTTAATACTTCCAAAAATATATTAAATTTATAACATTAATCAAAACTATCAAAAACTCCAAAGTTGTGAAATTAGTTCATAATTTTTTTCATTCTATGCCTACACAACATTATAAAATACTAAAAATACTTAAAAAAATTTTGTAGCTTGAATACCAAAAAAACTCGCATACTAAAATTATTGCATTTCCTAGAGTAATAACTTCTCATTCCAAAAAAATAATAATAACAATCAAAAATCTCAAATCATATCTATTCAATGGGTACATCATCAATATATATATATAATAACTAAGATACAAATCAATATAGTGAAGGAGGTGGTTGGTATGATTTTTCATTTGGATCATACTTCTTAAATGTGATATCGGACTTTAATTTCTCAAATGGTGGCAGAGAAGTAAATGGCCTTTTTGAATCTCCCTTCTATGTAGATAACCCTTCCAATATGTTTTCCAAGATGTAATAAATTACATCTTGTCTTCACCCAATTGAATTTAGCATACCTTCAAAATATTCTATCACATAATACAAGTCTTTTTTGGTTTGCACTACACTTTTTAATTTCTTCCATCAATTAGAACTTATAATATGTTGTTTCATAATTTATTCTCATTCATTTTATCTCGTTTGTTATTTGCACTTTTCCAATTCTTCATGATAGCCTCATTTAGCATTCAAAATGATTTGACACACCCCATTAATCCAACATCCATGCATCTCATTCTTTCCTCCAAGAGTTTATAGATTTGATCTTCAAACTTTTCTTGCATTATAATAAAAGATTTCTCTTTTTGATAGAGATTCTTTTTCCATATCACATCATATTTTATATCCTCTTTTACTACTCTCATGCATAGAGAAAAGATCTACCATTTTAGCTCTTTTTTTATTCGCTCAATGCTCAACTACATTTTTTCTATAATTTATAAAATTTCTATAAATATACCACCATATGCAGCTAAACAATGCTCAATGTGAGCTAAGTGATCTTCTTGTATTTCTCCCCTTCCTTATGGGTCTTGAATGTTAGTTGTGGCGAAAGGATGAGATTTTTTCTCCAATTTTGACTAGTCCTTCCCCTTCAAGCATCGACTTCTTTTCTTTTTTATTTTCTTCTATTTTTCTTTAATGCCCAACAATAATACGAGAGATAATATTGGACATATTTTCTTTTATATTTTCTTCAAGCATCCACTTATTCATTCATAATGACCATCTCTGCTAGACATAATAAAGTAATAAGAGAATGGTGAATTAATTGGCTAGAAAATTTGTCATCGAGGAACCCCGCATCAAAATAATACCCAATGATGATGGCGAATAGAAAAATTGCTTTCTCTAAAATAATCTTAGAAATATGAAAAATCAACAATGTATACGAGTATGTGAAATACAACCAAACTCTATTCACCTCTATGAGTTTTCTCCCCTCATCAATTATTTATATGTGCTCTTCAATATCATCCTCCATGTACCCTTTTTGTTTATCAATAATTGAATGTTAACTAGAAAATTTTGTTGCCTATAGAGATATTTGAAATCTATGATATCTTTAATGCTTGAGAATCTAAGAAAATCATTAATGATTTTCCATATGAAAGCAAACCCAAACCTCTCTGATAGCATATCTTCTCCTACAAATCCTCTAAATTTACATAAAAATTTTTCGCAACTAATGTTTTCCCATGTTCTCTATGCATACAAAACAAAATCTAATTTTACTTTCTGATAATTATCTCCAAATGGAGAAATGAATTTATTGAATCTCTTTTTTCTAATAAATCCCTTTTGGATAGAATGAAATTCATCAATCTCTACCTAATTTCTTTAACAAAAGTCACCCTTGGCACCATGATTTTGGGTGTCATTTCTAAGTGCTAGATTTATATTTTTTTCCCTTTCTTCATATGAATTGCTTCTATGATATTTTTCTTTGATGTTCTTCTCTCTTTCATTATCAAGTGAACAAATTAAAAAGATTTAGGAAAGATTGTTATGACATCACTAGAATTTTAAAGATTTTGTGTGGAGGAGATTCGAGGATTAAGTATTTATAGTTATGACTTAGTAATTGAAATTCATGACTTTATAGATTTGTGTTTCTTCTATAAATAAAAATTCATAGTATTATGAAAAGTAGTGCTTTAGAAGTTGTGACATTGTTTAGAAACCATGACTTTTTTATGTAACTTATACAATGCTCTTCCTTTTGTAGTACAAAAGTTGTAGCTATGAAAAATTGATGCAGCCTTGTCATGTAATTTCTGATGAGCTATTTATTTCTATAACACCAAATTTGTGGCTCTAAAAAATTACCATGTCTTTGGGCAAAATATTTGAAATGATTAATAGTTTGAATCTTCTATTCTTTTGTGTGTGGGGGTAATAGGTTTAAATGTAAAAATATACATGAAATATTTGTTCTAAGAAAAATCACATTTCATCACATAAGCAGAAAAAAAATCTTTGTTCGAAATACAAGTAGTGGTGCATTGAATATTTATAACTAGACTTTCGAAACTTATTTTTCTCTATCAAAGATCTTTGTAGTTCATACTAGCTTTTTAGTATACTGTTTTACATTATGTCTTTCTTGTACCTTTTGTATTAGTAGTGGATGTTAGATAAGCAATTAGTTTGATATCCCCAACCACAAAAATAGTTTGAGTGGGGTTCCTCTTCTTTTTTTTATCATGCTTTGAAATTAGCAAATATCTTAGCTTTTTCAGCCTATTGCTCACATTCTTCTACAACTTTATCCTTTTTTGCCACCAAAAATTTTGGGTCTACTTCATTTTCTTTTTAAACAATGAAGACTATATATTTTATTTTCTCTTTAGGCTTTTCTACCGCAAGTTTCTTTATATTAGGTATAAAGATTGTATCAATTACTTTAGCTTCTTCTACTTGAATACTTGATGTTGCATCTTCAGTTTCTTATTTTAGATTTTCAACCATAAGTTTCTCAGTATTGATTATTGGGATTTCATCAATTACTTGAGCTTCTTCTTCAATACATAATGTCATATTATCAGTTTTCTCTTCTAAAATTTCAACCAAATGTTTATCCATATTAGCCATAAATATTTATCTTTTGTTTCAGCTTCCTTTTCTTTAATATGTGAAGTTGTATCATCAATTTTCCCTTCTATATTTTTAACTATAAATATATTTGTATTATCTATCAGGATTTCTGATATAATACTTTCTTCAAACTTAACTCAATCCATGATTTTATATTTCTCCTTTAGTTATCTCAACTTTTCTTTCTCAGTAGCATCATCTCTTCTCAATTCTCTCTGCATTTCTTTAAGCTCAACTGACAAATAAGCTTTTGAGGATGGCTAAGAGTCTTGAAATATCTTTTTCTCATGGCTTCTATACCTTCAATTTCTATCACTTTTTTTTGACATATAATAGGATTGATACTAGATGCCATAAGGACCATAAAAAAAATTATTTCCTTGAGTATAATAAGTCTCATTATAGTAATAGTTTGGGATGTTCTCATTTATTTTTATTTTACATTTCTCAAAACAAATTTTATTTGCTTCATTTTGTTCTTGTAACTCCTTAAAATAGTTCATTAGGTATTTAAAGAAAGATTGATTAAACATTCTTACTTATTAGATTGATAGCTAAAAAAAGAAAGGATACACACAAAAATCTAATAGATAACTAACCACTTTCAAACAGGTTAATAATATTTAGCAAATAGATTTAAGAAGATTTATCAAACTTAATATTATCTAAATTACTAAGAAAAATTATTCTTGTAAAATAAAAATTATGTCAACTCTTGTTGACTAACCAAACTAAATAATCCCCAACAATGTTGCTAAAAACTTATTGTAACTTTGTTATACTATTTAATTTTATTAATTAGGTAATATTTTAAAAGCTTGTTAATAAGAATATCTTATCAATAAAAATCTACAAGTACACGATTCATACATGTAGTAAATTCAACTTCAGTCCAGATATCAATATCATGAGAATTATTAGACAATCTTATGCCCATGGTTTATTTATTTAATTTATGTAATTATATTTAAGTTGTTTGACTTAAATAATATTGGAGACATAATGAAGGTTTGATTTGTAAGTATAAGGTGGTTGTCACCATTAAGTCCATCCTAATTATTGTTCTATGAGACATATCCCCTTGGTATATTACCACAATGACAATAATTTATATCTAGTTGAGAGGTATTCATAATCTAATATCTTTTAGGTAACTTCATTAACTATCTTTAATAATGGGTTCATATGTACACTCTTATTCTCTAGCATCCATTATCATAAAGGGCAAGAATTAATATGGTTTGTACGTAATAATACATTCAACTTCTATAGCATAATACATACATAATTAATATATATTTCTCTCAAGTTTTACTAGTGGGAACCATACAAATAAAAATAATTATTAAGAGTTATCACCATCCTATGAATCACTACACACTCGTGTATATCTTGAGAATTTCCTATCACTATCTTTTTCAATGATGATATGACTCACATTAAATATAAACTCCTTAGAAAAATGTTATATATAATATCTAGCTCAATTAAAGATCAATTTATTAAGTCATATATAATTGATTGGCAAAATCATTCATATTTTTGGCTTCGTAAGCACTACACTCGCAATCATTAACATAACTAAATTTTGGGTTTCAATGTATTACACTTCTACCTGTGGTAATTAACACTAAAGGCAATTAAAATATATGATTTGTTCTAGAAATCCCATTTATGTTTATTACATGATCTAATATTGGGTTGACATACATATATGAAGACTCTTAAAAAGAATATCAGTCTCATTTATAGGTTATAAGGTAAAGAGGAAATTATTGAATGAGGGTGTTGGAGGTTGATTAATTAAATAAGTTGTGGCAAAAATGTATCTTCTTTGTACATGATATTTCAATTATTATGCAATAACATACTATGACTTAACTCCTCAATTTGTTTATGCCTTTGTTCAAAAGAGCCCATGTGTTGGTGAGTGTGGGAATAGATGAAATGATATGCAATGCCATTTGTTTGAAAATTATTATGGAGCATATGATACTCATGAAACCAATCATTAAAGTCAAGAAAAGTTGAAAGGAAGTCCTTATGCATGAGCCACATGTTACATAATTTGAAGGGGACTTTCTGTACATGAGCTCCCATCATTGTGGTCAATATTATAATACAATGATCAAAAAATATATCTGGAGGCATATAATGTTCATAGCTATCAATGCATAAACTAGCTCATTCATGGTTTATCATGATGATGTCTAGCTTACAAGACACCCTCCCATTCGTTCTTGTGAAGAATGTGCTGGAAGAGGGCATGTCCTCCAAACTGAGCTTAGAACAATATTTTATGAAGTCATGACATTCATAATATTTGACTGTTCTTCTAGCCACTTTATCTAGCCCAAAAAGAAGGGAGTTAAAATTTCCTAAGACTACCCATGTGGAGAACTCTAATCCTTCTTCTAAGATTTAGCTTTCCCATAGAAGTCTTCTAATTACTATTGGTATTGAGTGGATTCCATTGACAAAGGTAAGTCGATAACTTACTCTCTGCACTTTGTCAAGGATCCATAAATAGATATGCTGAGAGGACATATAGAGTTATGTACCTCATTGGTTTGCTTATCCCATATTACCAAAATTCTATCATTTTTATGATTGTATAAGTTGTTTAAAGAGGCAAAGTTCCCAAATTTTGACTTCATTAACCATGCAACTTTATCTAGATTCAAATTGGCTTCAATTATGACAAAAATATCAATGTTGTAAGCTTTAATTATTAGCCTACACACTTCTTTCTATTTGATGAGACAGTTAAATTTTCTTATATTCTAACTAGCTATCTTCATTAGTATCTTTGAAAATTGGTACATATGTCACCTCATCAAGATATGACATTGATCCTTCAAAATCACAAGGTTTTCTCAGGTTTGTAGGACGGTCATAGGGGGTATACAATCATATAGCACAAACTTTACATACATCACTATCATCACATATGCCACCTTACATGTATCGCTCAATTCGCCCTTACATGCATCCCATATATTCCACCCTTACTATATACATCACATATGTCTCTCTTATATTTAACATGCATTTTCCTTTACATATAACTCATATTCAACCTATATAAATATATGAAACATATTCCACCGCTACATGCCTTACATATTCCACACTTACACACCCATCAAGATACACCCATTCCCTCAAACATTAATACAGAAAATCGGCTTGAATCCCAAGGGGAGACTTGAAGCGAATTGAGAAAACCAAGTGGGCATTCAGGCATCAAATTGCTAGCCGTATGCATATTCTGGGTTGGTCTTTCCATACCCAAAAGTTGGATTTCATTGCACATATCCATACACTATCATGAATTGCATTTCAAGGACAAAACATCCAGCCTTTCAGAGGTACCCCCACCTCTCCCCAAAAACCCTTAGAAAAAAATGATATAGAATGGAGCCTCATATAGGCATATCATCCATGAGACAGATACATTTTTATAAAAAACATAAGATCCCCCTAACAGCTTCATTAACAAACTCCATCATTGCTCCAGTTTCCTACGATTCTATAGTGTGCCCTTTTTCAATAGAATGTTCCTACTCCATATGTTTATTTTATTCTAGTCTCTTGCATAGCACCGCATATGATCCTAGCTCCATTGACTCTTCTGGCTTAATATTAATCTTTTTATCATTAATTTTACTATATATCATTTTAGATTTGTATTACTTTATTAATTATATTCTAAATTATTTTTTTTAAATTAAATATTATTTGATATTAAATTATTAATAAAAATTAATATTAAATAACTAAATAAAATTTAAAAAAAATACTCGTTTGGCCATTTATGCAATACTGATTGCCGATATGTGATGTTCATAGTCCACACCCGAGTCCTGAGACCAAGAAGCAATAGAAAGTTGAAAGCTGAACCAAACTTAGAGAGGAGAGAGGTGAGACGAGGCACATCACATGAGATAGAGAGAGGAGAGAGAGAGTGGGGATAGGGTAGAGAAAGAGATGAGAGCGAGGTGAAAAGTGAGTTAGATTGAGAGATAGGAAGAGAGAATATAATTAGATATTCAAAAAAACATTTTTAAAAATAATTTTTATTAAATTTTTTTAATATTTTTTTTGGGCAGAAACCCAACATTCATCAGATTTTCTTCTCTAGTCATTGGGGGTACATCCAGAGGCTAAATACATCTCGTTTTAATTTATTTTTAGATCATTAGGTTGGTTCGACCTCAACAGTTCCAGAATGTTCGAGATCGGGGCTTAGATGAGGCCCAACATGAGCTTGGGCTCAACCCAATCAAACCATGCTTGAGTTCTGAGGCACCTGACCATGTCGGTAGACCATTCCTTCGGGCCAGGCATCCGTTCGTGCCTCGAGCCGGCAAGGCACAAGTTCAGGTATGATTCCGGACTATGTCCTACTAGGCCAGGCACAGCTCAGTCAAGTCGTGCCTCATGCCGGGCCTGAGTTGCCTGGCCCACTTGATACCTCTTATCAGTGCTATAGTGTCATTTGCTAGGAATTGCTCACTGCATCCTCCATAAGAGGCTTCTCAACTTTCCTGATTTGGCTTTGATAGAGGAAGAAATGTATATGTAACTCAAGTTGCAGAAGCTGGAGAAAGCAAAAAAGTCCTTTCTTAGGAAAAATTCAAAGTTTAACTACATGAAGCAGAATGATAGGTGCACAAATTTTTTTATGCCTTAACAAACTCAAAACATCAAAATAGAAGGTATGTATCTATTGAAATATTTGGCAATTTCAGCTCTTCATAGGAAAAATTTATAAAAATATTTTTCAAATATTATACTGATCTTATGGGTTTTCCAAAAGACAAGGTTAGCATTACCAATGAAATAATATCCAATGGCAGAAAGCTATAGCTATAGGAACAAAAACGGCACTCCCTTTACTTATCCCCTTAAGAGATAAAAAGTATTGATGTTTAGTATGGGGGATGCGAAATCACTCGATTGAGATGGTTACACAATGAAATTTTTTAAGTATGAATGGAGTTATATTGAAGAGAATGTAGTCAAAGCTGTAATTAGCTTCTTCGATTCTGGAAGAATGCTAAATTAGATTAACATTGCCTATATTACTTTGATTCCAAAAACTTCACTGCATACTCCACTAAAAATTACATATCATTCTTATGTTGCAACATAATCTATAAATTGATCTCAAAGCTAATAGTTTCAAAGTTGAAGTTGGTTCTAGGAGAAATAATTAATCATGCCCAAGTAGCCTATGTAAAAGGTAGGTTAATTTCATATAATTTTCTACTTGCACGAGGCTTACTCAGAAGATATGCAAGAAGAAAAATATTCCCCAGATGCTTTTCTGAAAATTGACTTTCAGAAAGAATTTGATAATGTCGACTGGTCTTTCCTAGTAGAATGTCTCGAGATGCTCAACTTTCCAAAGTCTTTCATTGATATAATTTATGAATGAATATCTTTGGCTTCTTACTATATCACGATCAATGAGCAACTCTATGATTTCCTTAGCAGAAGAAGAGGACTTAGACAAGGCGAGCCTTTATCCTCATACATCTTTGCAATATGTATGGAATACATATCTAGATTGCTTTCCAATGCAACTGCCTCTGATCAATTTTCCTTCCATTTGAAATGTAATTTCTTAAAAATTACTCATCTTATGTATACAGATGATTTAATAATTTTTTCCAAATAGAATTTTATCTCTATCAAAATCATCCTAAATACATTGAAAGATATTGAGGGAACATCTGGAGTGTGTAAAAACCTCCAAATCATATATTTTCTTTGGAGGCATTTCTGAGAAGACGAAATAAGGATTATTACTAAATTATAGATTTATGGAAGGAACACGTCCTTTCATATTCCTGGATGTCCCCTTGTCATCAAGCAGATAAATCACTACTCAGTTATTCCCATTGTTAGCAAAGATTACCTCGACCATCTATCAATGGGCGAGCAAGCTACTTTCAATGACGAACAGATTGGAATTACTTAGAACAATAATTTAGGGTATATAAGGTTACTAGTTCTCAGTATTCAATCTACCACCCATAATTATGCAATCGATGGAGCGTGCAAAAGATTCTTATGGGGAAGTCCTCAAACAAGTAGGTACAAGACCAATGCCTCTTGGGAGAGAGTCTACATGCCTAATGAACATGGTGGGCTGGACTTATTTAAATTTTTTATTTGGAAGAAATCATTCTTTATTAAAACATTGTGGTGAATAAATACCTAGAGATACCGGAGGAAATGCACTCAATCTCATCAATTTTCAAAGAACTATAGTAAATATATTCAGCCAACTTGCCAAAGGATATAATACAGAAAGCCCTTTTGGCAACAGAAGTGTACCACATTTGAAGAGAAAGAAATAAAAGATAACGAAGATAAAGTACAAGATGCAAATTTTATACTTAGACAAATCGAAATTGAAATATTTATTGTATACAAGAATGAATTTTATAATTTAAATTTATGCTAGATTATACAGATTTGATATTTAATATTGTTATTTATCAAAAAAAAACAATAATACTTAAAGAACTTGGAGGATTCAAGGAATAATCTTAAAGAATAAGTAAAAAAATCATTAGATGAAGACCACTCAAATGATGTCGATGATATCAAGGATATGACTACGAGTTTGAGATGTGATAATTTAAATCATATAGATTGATCATGAATATCAATGGACTAGTGTGACTAAGTTATATTTTTGAACTATGAAAGTAAAACTATGACCATAGAATATGAAATGAATGTATTTTTTTAATTAGTTTTGTCTGTATACATTTTCATTTACATTATAATCTATAGTGTAGTATATTTTAATTTTATATTTAAATTAAAATAGAGGTGTCAAATGTGTCGTGTCGGGCCGGCCTGACACAATTTTTGCGTGCCCAACCTTGCTACCATGTCATGCCTGGCCCGGCATGATTTATTCAATCAAAGCCTGGCATGGCCCAGTTGGCACGTCTGGTTTTTGGCTTTACCGAGTCAGGCCCCTAGGGGCCAGAACAGGCCCGTATGGGCTGTTTTAAAAAAATTTTAAATTTTATTTTTATTTTTTTCATTTTTTTGTTTATAATATTTATGTAATTATAAAATATAAATTAATAATATTTAAAAATATTTAAATTTAAATTGTAAATATTTGAATAGTTATAAAGTTTATTTTTTTATGTAATTTGTTTTAATTATGTATTAATTAGATTAGATTATAATTTATTAGAATTATATTTTATATTTTTTAATGAAATTATTAAACAAAAAAAAATAAACACAATTTATTTAACAAAAATAACAAAGTCACCCTCACAAAGCCAAGTGTCGAACGGTCAAACCAAAGCAAATACAATATAAATAAAAATAAGGACAAAATATCGAAATCAAAAATCAGAATCAAGCATAACTCATAAGCAAAAGTATAACCGTAACATAAGTGTCACTGTCGACGTGTGGTAATCCCGCAATCGTCAACCATCAAGCATCAAGTAGCAACCTCATCAATCATCATCAGCATATTATTATCATTATCAATCTCAATATTAATATCACTATCATATGAATCGTCATCAGTAATCAATTCTTCTGCTTTCACTACAGTCCCAATCCCAGTACGATCCTTGATGATAAACCTCGAATCCTCTCAATTCTTTATGCATGCTAAAGCCTCAATAATATATATACGTAATCTCGATCTCCTATCTAAATTTATATTCACTACAACAGAAAAAGTAGACTTTAATGCTATACATGACACTGGAGGAGTTGGTAGATCCCATGCTATCTTAGATAACACAGAAAAGGTGGACTCGTATGCTTTCAACCGCTATAATATATCAAGATTCTTAGTATCAGAATGTGATAGGATTGAGCAGTAATCGGTATCTAAGTAACATGATAGCTCGCTCCTATTCGATAGTCCACCCCGTCGTTTCCCCCTAGCTAACTGAATAGAAAAAACATCATCTCCAAATATGGTATCAATGTTCATACTCACAATCTCACAACTACTATCACCATACCTAGTATCGTAGTATGTAAAAAAGTCAATCAACTTCTAGCGAATGAACCCTTCAAGTGAGTCTTCCAGGTTCATGCATGAGAAAATATAAGTCAAAATATTATCTACCCATTCCACCATAACCCTAAGATCCATGCATGCGGCAAGACAATAAAGAGATGAAATGGTAGACTAGTACTTTAAATACTTATTTTCCATCTCTGCAACCATATGACTAAGTATCGGGTCAACTAGATACTTCCTAAACATGCTACTAATGTTGCATATTAACCTGAGTGCAATGCAAGTTGTGAAAGTATAAACCGACGAACACATATTCGTCGTGTCATAAAAAGCTTTAGAAATTTCATGAAATTCCTAAAGCCCAGTCAGTGTTGTCAATAAAAACATCATCACTCTTACTATTGACATAGTTGGATATCACATGTTCGTATCGAACACAAGACTCCAGCATCAGATACGTCTAATTCCAATGGTATCTCACATCTGATTGAAATTTTTTCTTCTTAAGATTCACAGAGAAACAGAGACTACCGAACTCCTATTGTCTGTGAGGCATGCGAATGCATTTTAGTGAATTACGCTTGTTTTCCAAAGCGGGGAGAACACACATTCATCTCCGCTTGTACAATCAGGTTAATCATGTGACACATGCATCTGACATAGAAAATCTCTCCTAATGGTACATATCTAATATTCCCAACAAACAAGTTAATCACTACTCCATTATTAGATACGTTATCGAATGTGATACTATAAATTTTATTTTGAATTTTATATTTTTTTAAAGATCTTCATCATGCACTCAAAAATGGCATTGTCATCATAAGGATGAAGAATCTAAAAAGAATCTTAAAATTTTTTTATTCATAGTCCATTTAAAATCTACATAGTGAGCAGTAAGACATGCATAAGATACATCATCGTGACTAGTCTAGATATCGGACTTAACAGATATCACTCTACCATATATCATAAATTTATTAATTATTAATTATTTTTCTAACATATAATATTTTAGTATGTCGTTCCTAAATATGGATTTAGGAAACCTACGATAAGCATGCTGGAAATATATCGGCAAAATGCTCACCACCATTGGATCTTCCGAAAATCTGATTGGAAGACCCATCAATGTGATAAATTTAGTCATGTCTTCCATACCTAACTCGCTGTGGTATATGAAGGGGGTAAAATTTGAGACTGAACTAAATCCAGTTTCAAAAAATGCAGTGCTATGTTGGATTTGCCTAGGATCTAATGTATCATATTTTTTTGTGCATAATTTGGCATGCCTCTTAAGATATACAGTCCCAAATAGACTTTTATAAGTTAAAATTTTTTTATAATATTTGCACAATGTAATTTCTTCTTCCTCACCCCTAATATTTTTTTTTATATTATTATATTAAAATGAGTTCAAACTTCAAAAGTTATCTTAGTTTTTTATTTTTTAGATGTTTGGGTTGAGATGACCAGAAAAATGAAAATTTCAGTAACCTCAAACATTTGTGTAAGATTTTTATTTTCTAAATTTAAAATAATTTCATTAGTATTTGTATTTGTCATTTTTTTAGATAAGTGAGTAGCTTAAAGAGTAGAGAAAAAAAATAGAAATATATGTAAAGCAGTGAAAAGCAAAAGCACGTGCACCAAAAATCCAACTTTCAAAATCCAATTCAAACACTAACTAAAGACGAGATTGAGTTGCGAGTCCCAAAAAACCAAGCTAAAATTCTGAGAGAATTTTAGGAGATAGTTTTGATAGAATGAGAATGTGAGATTTTACGTTTTTAAAAAATATAAAAATTAGAGAGAAGGGATGAGAGGGCTTTTAAAGAAAAAAATTTAGAATTTTTTTTTTATTTTTTTGAATTTTTTAATAATTTTTTTGTGGAACAATCATGTGGGCCGTTGGATTCTGCCCCATAGTCGTTGGAGACGAAATCTGAAGGCTAAATTTTAAATATTTTTTTTTAATATTTGAACCATTAGCCATAAGCCCATAACAGTCCGTTTGGGGTTGGGTTTGGTTCTGATCCAAGCCCACCTAATTTTCAGATCTGTCAAGCTGAGGCTCAGCCCAACAAAGCAGGACGATAGCAGTACCTCGGCTCGTGCCGAGGTACCATGCCAACCATTCATGGTACCATGCCAGCCCAGGCACAACACGAGGCCCGATTGCCCTCCGGATAGCACGGCACAGGCACAAGAAATTTTCATGGAGTGCCGGGTTAGGCACCGGCGAATCAAGCCGGGCTTCGTGCAGGGCCGGGCAAGCCGATTGACACTATTAAAAATAATATAATTATTATTTTTTATTTACAAAGACATTAGCCTAGCTTTAGTCCCATAGAAATTGACTTGGGCATAGACATGTCCAAGGGGCCAAGCCCCAACCCCCTTTGCCCTAAGCCATGGCCAAGGCATTGGCCATAGATCACAGGTGGCTTGCCCCATGACCAATTTGGCGCGGCCCAGCGCGCCTGGCCCAGGAAGTAGAGCCCTTGGGGCATGTTGTGCCAATCTCCCTTGATGCCATGCCAACACATGGTGCATTACCCATTTCATGTTGTTTCTAGCAATATATGGTTGCCTGATTGTACGCCTAAGTCTAAGTGTATATACACACTATAATATATGTACACATATCCATACATTACATAAAATTATAATTCATACATATACATGGTGTATTTTATAGATTTATTAAATATGGATGTCTATTTTAGCGTATGAAAATAACAATGTTTGTGACATTAGTTATGCGTGTGCGCATTTCAATATTTTTGTTTTAAATAATGGATATATGCTGAATGATGATGCATCTTCTTGCCTATGGAGTTATATTTATGATTCTGTATATGGTGTTATGTGTGTGTTTATGTGCATGTATATCTTTATATATGTGATGTGTAATTATAATTTTTCATATTGATAGATACAATATAAAACTGTCAATCTAAACGGTAGAAGATAGCAATGAACATAAAAAGAATTTTTCATCCACAACCTTAAATACCTTAAATGAACAAAAAACTATTCAAAGTCTAGTTTCTAGAATCATTCAACTAAACTGAAAAGACTGATAAAGCACACGATAGAAACATCTTGAGGTGTGTTAAGTATGCAAATCACAAAAGACAAACAAATTTTTATCACAGCTATTTCACAAGGATGAAGACTCTTAGTTAAGGTGGATAATGAAAATCATCTTTTAAAAAAACAAGAATTTTATTAATTGCACGATACAACCACTATACAAGAAAGAATTCCCTAAAAATTCTTTAATAATTAGTTCCAGCAAGTATTGGATGTGTTGTTTTGGCTGGACGCGTCAGAAAAAGTCTCTTGAAGTTTGTTGCAGACCTGTGTGAAGTGTTGCACACTTAGCATTTCATTGAAGTCGTAACCCGGGTTGGGCGAGGCGTCTGGATAAATGTTGTTGCCTTCCTTTAAACAAATATCTCAAGCGTCAATAATATAATAAGAAAACATAACAATCAACCATCGAAATGATTTGCAGATGCTGATGCGAAAAAGCAAATTTTTGAATCAATTTTACAAAAATGGTAACCGTTGCAATTTAGAAGGGTTACTTTTATAAAATTTAAGATATTTGTGGGCACTATAAAATTTATATGGAGCAGGAGCAGCAGCACTTATTTAATAATTTAGACACGGGAAAAAAGTTGGATATCATGGGGATAATAATTATGAAAAATTATCTCGAGGGTTTATTTTTAAAATATTTAATAAAAATTTTCTACTCTTAAAATTTTAACAAAAATTCCTCAAAACAAATTGTATTTGTTTTCTAGCCCCCAAGGGAATAATTCTCATGTATACTCTCACTCACTCCTTGACACTATTATAAATATGAATACATTATAAATATGAATACATTCTTTTTTCACAATCTGTTATATATATATGCACAAATATATGTATGATGATAATCTTATTATTATATATATTTATAAGTATAATTATATATGGTGTTTATAAACATATAAACTAACATGTTTATGTGTATACATATATTTTTTTATAAATATACGTATAAATTAAAAGATATATGTGTTAATAAACATATAAAGATATACATGTACAAATCTTTCTGAAAACACATTTAATATTGTATATGTATGTATATTAAACATGTATAAACATGTATAATGTTATAGATATGTCAAGTTGTTCGATCAACCAAGAACGACATAATGCATGACCCAAAAAAGTAGAGTCTAGCCCAACACAGCAAGGTCCAAAACCATACCTGGATCGAGGTCATCCCGATCCGAGACATAACTTATGTCATGGTGGACTAGGACTAGTCATGTCTCTTGTTGGGCCAAACACAACCTGCATACTTGGCTTATTGGCACGGTCCATGTGCATTATAACTTATGATCTAACATGGGTCGTGGGTCACACCCGTTACTTTTTATGTAATGGGTGCCGACATGGAAAGCGGTAGTCCGGTGCATGTCTCTTTCTATGTCACCAACTAATTATTTTTTATATTTATTAATTTGTAGTTTTAAAATTTTATTCCGACGAATACATGCAAAAATCTGATATGTGCGAGTTAATGGTCATTTATAATTAAACAAAAAAGTTAAAAAAATTATAAAAATAAATTTTTATAATTTAAAAAAATTCTATATATAGAGAAAAGAACTTTCTTGAATTTTTTTTTATTTGGGAATATAATATGATAAATAGTGACTTATATGATAGCAATTTTATTGTGGAAATAAATAATAATGACAATATAACCAAAAGATTTGAGACCAAAACTAAGCTCTCTTTAATGACTTCGACCTATTTTTAAAAAAAAAACCTAAAACTAAATAAACTTCAGTAGTATAAACTCTTTTTAACATAATAAAAAATAAAAATTATATTGATGTCAAAGAAAAATCAATACAATTTATATATTATAAAATATGTATACATGTAGGAGTACAAGCGACACTAACCACCTTAAGAGATATATTGATCAATATATGAAAAAATATAGTACATTAGATCACAGGCAACCCAACTAAGTGGTGAGGCTTTTGAATTTGGATCAAGTTCAGCCTCATTGACCCCCTTCATTTATCGTAATGACTTTGAGATGGACGATATGAGTAGGTTGATTGAGATCATGGGTCTTTGAATTAGATTTTTAGAGGATCCCATGATAATTAGTATATTATACATATCTATTTCTTGCTTGTTTATCATAGGGTACATGGGTCAACTAAAGAGGAATGACATAATAAAATATTATAAAAATAAAAAAATAATTAATAATTAATGATTTTAAAAAATAGAGTGGAGTAATATCTATGATATTTAATATCTGGACTAGTCATAATAATACATCATCATTCATGCCTCACTATCTGCTATGTAGATCTTAAATAGGAACTTAATAAAAAAAATTGGATTTACTGAGATCCTATATCCTCTTGATGGCCCCACAACATATGAATCTATAATGATGATCTTTAGTCAATGTGGTATTCAAAATACAAATTTTAGTATTACATTCAATAATCCTTCCAATAACGAAGTTGCCATTAGTATATTTTTAAAAACCATTAGAGATATGTGTCATGAAAAATTTATAATATTATGTGTATATGTCATGTAATTAAATAAATAGCATATGTGGGAATGAAACTTATTGTCCTTGCATTAGAAAATATTAGAAATTCACTAAAAAAAAGTAACAGAAAATAGAAAAATTCACTAAACTTGAGATACCTAACATACAACAAGAGTTTAGAAGATTGTTTTTGTTAGTCAATTTAAAAAAGAAACAATTTTAAATGAATGGGAGATTTCATTAGAATTATATCTACCTAATTTTAGAGTTATGTGTTGACTATTAATACGTGATATTCGACTATATAAATAGCAAGAGTAACAAACTTATTATTTATGATTCATATTGGATGCCAAATTGTCTATTATAAAATTCATAAAGATTTTTTATGAAATGATTAACAAACACTCAAATGTGTACACTCACACTATTTCCATTGTACTTGACATATACACAATATTAATAGCATATTTAGTAAATATAAAGAATATGTTATATTTCATGTAATTCCTATTAAAATTTAAACCAAATATTTAAAATACTGGTCATCTATTCCATATTTGTATTGTTTGATTGCATGTGTGGATCATAAGATTATGGTGGAATGAATAGCAAATATATCAAGATACATACTCACTTGTATGAACTAAGAAGACAAACCTGAAAATTTTAGCCAGGCTCTGAGTATTGACGTGAATACTATATTCGAAGATGATGACTTTTCCATTTAACTATAAGAAAATGAAGGGATGGTTTATCAAATGGCAGCAAGTTGTCTCAATATTTAGATATTGATTTTTGCTTAATCCTATAATATGATAATAATAAAAATTTGGATATTTTGAGTTGATAGAAATCATATGAATTCACTTTTCCCAAGATCTACTGACCCCTCTAGTGTCTAGCATACCTTTGGAGTCCATTTTTCTGTGGTAGCCTATATTATATTAGAATGGAAATATAGATTAAGACTAGATATCATATATATATTTGCAAGTTTGAAGGACTAAGAAGACTAATGGTTGGGGATTTTAGATAAAGCAAAAGAGTTGATGATAAATGATAATCCATGAAACATTTAGATCAGAGATATTTAGGCTACTATTGTGCTACCTTTAGATGAAAACATGATGATGATGATCTATATCTGCACAATCATACTATATATACTAATCTTTGAATCACTTGATTTTGGATTATTTTTTTTTCATATGACAATTTGATTGGTTTTGAATTGCTGTCAGTTATGCTCAACTTATGTTATGTATCATATTATAAATTATTTTTTTATTAAATATTTTAATTTTTGAATTGAGCCAACCAAATGTCAATTAATTTTTTATTAATTAATTTGCTTTCGATTCTTTTAAATATCTAATGCAAAATTAAATATGTAATATAATTTTTAATTATAATATTTTGAAATGTCAATGTAACATTTAAAATAAATCTAAAAATTTTTAATTTCAAAAAATTTTAATTGTTCACATTCAGGCTGCCTATAACCACCATGACGTGACGCCACTCGACATTACTCAAAATCTAGTCGACAATACTAAAAATGACTACATTAAAAAATATGATGGGTGTCGAGTTTATGGTTATTTTTAATTAAACAAACAAAGTTAAAAAACTTTTAAAAATGAATTTTTTTATTTAAAAAAATTCGATACATAGAGAAAAGAAATTTCTTGAATTTTATTTCTCCTCATCTCACATTCTTTTTCTTTCCTCTATCTCTCTCTCTTCTTCTTCTCTTTTGAGTTTTGTATTGTGATACTTTGTATACTATTTAATGTCATTGTTTTTTAATTCTATTGATTCTAGCCTAGTAAGTTTTGGTTACAATACATAATTTTTTTTATTTATTAGTTTGACATTTATTAGATTTTTTATAAATCGAAAAATAAATAAAAAATATGACAAATAGTGACTTATATGATAACAATTTTGATGTGTAAATAAATAATCACGACAATCTAGCCGAAAGATATGAGACCAAAACTAAGTTATCTTCAATAACTTTGACCCATTTTCCTAAAAAACCTATTGCTAGATGAACTTCAATAGTATGAAATTTCTATTGATGTCAAAAACGAATCAACATAATATATATATATTGTAAAAAATTATATATGTAGGAGTACAAGTGAAACTAACCACCTTTAGGAATTATACCAAAAAATAGTGTATTAGATCATATGCAACCCAACAAAGTAGCGAGGATTTTAAAATTGGATCAAGTTCAGCTTCATTAACCCCTTTCATTTACCATAATGACTTTAAGAGTAAAATTAGGACCAAGTTGATTATGATCTTGGGTCTTTGAATTAAATTTTTGAAGGATCCCAGGAAGTTAGTATTATACATATCTACTTACAACTTATTTATCATATATAGGATACCTAGGTCAACTAATAGGAATGACAAAATAAAATATTATAATTTTAAAAAATAATTAATAATTAATAAATTTAGGAATTATAGTAGAGTAATATCTTGACTAGTCACAAAAATACATCATTATTTATCTGCCTCACCACCTACAATGTAGATTTAAATGAGGAACATAATATAACAATTTGGATTTACTAAGATTCTTTATCCTCCTGATGGCCTGGCAGCATGTGAGTCTATCATGATGATTTTTAGTGATTATGATATTCAAAATAAAATTTTTGATATTATATTCAATAATCTTTCCAATAATGGAGTCGTCAGTATGTTTGTTAGAACCATTAAAGATGCATTGTTAGGTGAAATTGGTCATGTTAGGTGTAAATGTCATGTAATAAACCTAATAGCATAAATGGGAATAAAAGTTATTTTATTTGAATTAGAAAATATAAAAAATTCACTAAAATATCTTGAAATACCTAACACACAACAAGGGTTTAGAAGGCTTTTTTTGTTAGTTGGTCTAAAAAATAAAAAATTTCAAAAAGATGAAAGATTCCATTAGAATTATATCTACCAAATTTTAGAGTTATGTGTTGACTACTAACACGTGATATCCAACTATATAAATAGTAAAAGTAACAAACTTATTATTGACGATTTATATTGGATACCAAAATTTCTTTTATAAAATTCTTGAAGATTTTTATGAAATGATAAATAAATATTCATATGTGTATACTCACACTATTTCCATTGTACTTGGATGTATACATGATATTAATAGCTTGTTTAGCAAATATAAAAAAAATGTTGATATTTAATGTAATACCTATTGAGATATAAACCAAATATTTAAAATATTATTATTCTATTCCACGTTTGTATTGTTTGGTTGCATGTATGGATCATATGATTAGAATGGAATTAGTGGCAAATATATTAAGATACATACTCACTTGTATGAACTAAAAAGACAAACCTGAAAATTTTATTCACAAAAAATAAATAGCATGTATACATATTATGATTCTAGGTAAGGTAGTTTTAGCTAGACTCTGAGTATAGATGTGAATAATATATTTGAAGATGATGACGTTTCCATTTAGTTGGCTAAGAGAAAATGAAGGGATAGTTTATCAAATAGTAGTAAGTTGCCTCAATACTTAGATATTAATTTTTGCTTAATCATATAACATGATAAAAATAAAATTTTGGATATTTTGAGTTGTTGAAAATCATATCAATCCACTTACCCCAAACTATCTAAGAAGACTCGTGATTTATTGACCCCCTAGTATCTAGAATACCATTGGAGTCTATTTTTCTATTAAAGTCAATATTATTTTTGAAAGGAAAATTAGTCTACAATAAATTTTAATATAGGTATTGCAAGCTTGAAATACTATGAAGATTCATGGTTAGGCATTTTGGATAAAACAAAAAAATTACTGATGGATGATAAACCATGAGACATCTTGATTAGGGATATTGAGGCTAATATTGTGCTACCTTCAAACGCATACATGATGGTGATAATTTGTATGTACACTATTATACAATAGATACTAATCATTTACTCATATGATTTTGGATTATTTTTTTCATATGATATTTAATTATTAATTTTTAAATTTTTTAATTTTTTAATTTTTATAATTTTTTAACTTTTTAATTTTTAAATTTTTTAATTTTTAAATTTTTTAATTTTTAAATTTTTAAATTTTTAAATTTTTAAATTTTTAAATTTTTAGATTTTTAAATATTTAAATTTTTAAATATTTAAATTTTTAAATTTTTAAATTTTTAAATTTTTAAATTTTTAAATTTTTAAATTTTTAAATTTTTAAATTTTTAAATTTTTAAATTTTTAAATTTTTAAATTTTTTAATTTTTTAATTTTTATTTTTTAATTTTTTAATTTTTTACTTTTTAAATTTTTGAATTTTTAATTTTTTAAATTTTTAAATTTTTAAAATTTTAAATTTTAAATTTTAAATTTTTTTTAATTTTTTAATTTTTTAATTTTTTAATTTTTAATTTTTAATTTTTAATTTTTTAATTTTTTAATTTTTTAATTTTTTAATTTTTTAATTTTTTAATTTTTTTGATTTTTTAAATTACGTTATCAGTTATGCTTTGTGATATAAATTTTAATTTGATTTGTAATATAATTTGATAGTTTATCAGTTATACTTCAACAAATGTCAATTAATTTTTCATTTTTTATTTTGATTTTAATTCATTTAAATTTTAAATGCAATGTAAATATGTAATATAATTTTTAATTATAATGTTTTGATATGAAATTGTAACATTTTAACTAAATCTAAAATTAAAATTTAAAAAAATTTCAATTGATCACATTCATGTTCCTCATAACCATTATGATCTGACACAATCCGACATGACTCAAAATCTAGCCGACAATTACTTACATGACTTAGAATTGAGCTAGCATTACCTCAACTTATCACATATAATTACAAGAATTGAGCTAACATGATGGTGGCCGAGGCACTCCATCCCTATTTTATGTTCTAGGTTAAGAATTATCCTAACCTAGAACTAGCCCAAACCAGCTCGAACTGGCCCGAACCCGGGTTGATTTTGGGTTGTAGGTCGTGCTGAGCCTTCCATTCCATCCAATGAACCATGCCAGGCCAGACATGGCAAGCGGACCCATTCGGGCTTGAAAAAAAATGGGTCATGGCGGCCCGGCACAGCCCGTTTGACACATGTAAGTCTTAAGTATACACCTCTCTATTTTTTTAAAAAAACATAATACTATACATAAATATCATGTATGTATTTATGTAAACACACACATACACACATATTATATAAATATATATATAACATTACATTTTTTTTGATAAGTAATAAAAATGCACTATCAAAATCTGTACATCCTAAACAAGATCCAAACTGATACAATCATTCTAAAATATAATGTAAATACATATTTTTTTCTTCCTAAGAATTGAATCTAAATTCTGAGAGTTTCTTTCATGTCATCTCCAGTTTATTTCTTTTCATATGTAGTAAACAGCAGTAGTGAATACAACTTTCTTTATGCAATTCTTTGTGGTGTTGGCTGAATAATTCTTTTTTAAATTTATGAGGTTTTATGTAATGGAATCCATGAGTTCTTTCATTGATGTCTAGCTTTTTAAATGTTCCAATAAACTTCTAGAAAATTGAAATTCAAATAGAACATGTTTGAAAGATTCTGGTTGGGTACAGAATTCACATTGCATGTTTTTTGGAGTTGCAAATAGGTAATCTTTTGTTCTGATTTTCCTCGGCTTTAGATATCCAAAAGAATGCATCTTGTTTGGAATGTGATTAGGAAACCAAATAATTTATGCCCAATCTTTTACTTTTATTGTATTAGTTCTAGATAGATACTTATATGCTTCGGAAATAAGCATTCCTTTATCAGCTCATGCATTGAGAAGTATTATCGCTTACTTTATACCTTCAAATTTATCCGTTAAGATATCTCTCACAAATATTAGGGATTTCCAAAAAAGAGGGTCTTGCTTGGATATTTAGAACTCTAAAATATTAAGAGAGTTAAGATAGATGTGGTGTATCCACCTTATCTAGAGTGAGTCTTCATTTTTGTGAATTCGCCAAAGACTTATAATAAAAAAGGCTTTTGTTCCAATTCATCAAACCAAGAATACCAAGCCCACAATTAGATGTGTGCATAAAACTTTTTCCAAGTCACTTGGACTAAATCGACCTGTCTTTGGAGCACCCCATATAAATCTAGTACATGAGCTCTCAATTGTGTTACTTATTGATGAAGGTAGAAATAATATTGAAAACGAATATCATTCTATTCCTTGAATCACTAAGCATAGTAATTTTAGCCTCCCAGCGAATGAGAGAATCTTGCTTGCCCATTAATCTATAGAAACTATTATTTTGGATAGCAACGTAGAAAATTGTGACGTGATAAGTCTACTTAAAGATAGGGGAACTCCGAGTAATAATGGGTCACCAAGTTTAAGTTCTCTTTCTCCTTTAAAAAATCTATGGAGTTCCCTATTTATAGCCATAGAAAAGGACATAGTAGATATACATTCATAAATAATCTTTATGAATTTTGTTGGGAAGTTGAAAGCAATAAGAGCTTCTTTTAAGAATTATTAACTAACCATGTCAAACGCCTTTTGGAGGTCAATTTTGAGGAAGCATCTGGGATATTCTTTTTCTTGCATATCTTTGTATCAAATTTTGTGCAAGAAGAAAATTATCTGAAATTAATATTCCTCTAATGTATGATGATTGGGTTGGATTAATAATATCTACGAGAATGCATTAAAGTCTTTTTGCTATTAATTTAGAGATGAGCTTAGAGGTGTTAAACGAGTTGTGCCGGGTTGGCCCATTACTATTTTAGGCTGCCCAACTAGGCTACCATGTTGGGCATAGTTCTCTGGAGGTCAGGCCTGACACAGGCCCACGGCACAAAATTCACCAGGTCGAGCAAACCCCTAATTTTTAAAAAAATCAGGGTTTCGGCGCTATGCCGCAATGCCGCCCACGTCTTCACCCTTTCAAGGCTTGGCGGGCCTCATCTGTCGGGTGTCAACTCATAATGACCACGCTTGGTGTGTGGTCACACGTGCCGTGCCAATTGCCAAGTGTGCCGTGTCATACTTGGCACAACATGTGGGCCGAAAACTTTAGCCCGACACGGCACGATTCGTGCAATAGGTGCACCTAGCACAGGCTCGGGCACATGCCATGACATGGTATTGTAGCATACCATGCCAGCCCAGGCATGGCTGAACTATGTCCTGCCTTCTGCCGGGCTAGGCTAGTCCTACCTATTTGACACCTCTAAATGAGCTTATATAAGACATTACAATAGGAAAGTAGCTTATAATCTTTGAAGGAGGTTGCGTGAGAAGTTTTTGGTATTAGTGCTATATAAGCATGGTTTATTTGCTAAAGTATTTTTTTCCAGAATGAAAGAAGATTTAGACAATATTAGTAACATCCTTATCAATAATTTCCCACGACTTTTTAAAAAACTTAATAGTTTACCCGTCTGATCCGGGAGATTTTGCCCCTCCCATCGAAAATAAAGCTTCCTTTATCTCATTCGGTGAGATGTATAGTGATAGTAGGTTATGTTCTAAATCATTCAACATTTTCCCACTATTAATGATAGATTCACATAAATGAGCTTTATTTTTAGATATGCCCAGCAAGCTTTTATAATATCCAAGAAAAGCATAGGAAATTTCATGATAAGATGTATAATACTCTCCATTTTTTATACTATTTTATTTCTTTGAAGTCTCACACTTGGCAAAGTATGAAAGAACTCAGTGCACATTTCACTTTGTTTTAGATACTTGAATTTATTCTTTTTATCTAATAAAAGACAATTCAGCCCCTTCCAACATCCTCAATTTAACTATTAGGCTAGTTTCCTCAACTTTCAAAGTTGAATTAGGAACTTCAAGTATCTTTCTTTGAATAGATTGTATAGCCTTTCTAGCTAAACATACTTTTGTGCTAATATGTCCAAAATATTTCTCATTTAATTTTTTGAGAGGTTCTTTAAGCATTTTAAGCTTTCTAACCAGCTGAAACATTAATGATCCATGCAATTTTTGTTCCCATATATCAATAACTATCAGAGGAAAGTCTTTGTGAGTCAACCACATTTTATAGAATTTAAAGGGTACCATCCTATCTTGAGGACTTAATTTAGTGGATACAATAATCATATAATGATCTGAAAAGATACATAGAAAATGGAATTTCTCAGGTGTCATGTGAGAAATTGGATCATTCTTGGTTTATCATTGCTCTATCAAGCTTGCTTGATATTTTTCCATTTGTCTAGGTAAAGTAAGAGCCATAAGATGGGATATCTTCAAGGCTTAGAGTAAAGCAACAGTTGATGAAGTTAAGACATTGATAAGTTGAGACAAATCTACCCCCATTTTTGTCAAGAGCTGCTAGTGGAGAGTTAAAATCTCCGATTATAACCCAAGGCAATGAATCAGAGGAGCCTTGGAGGATTAAGCTATTCCATAATGATCTCCTGTTAATAATCGAATGAAGACCATAAACGATTATTAATCTAAAGTTTATTTTTTTGACAATCTTTTATCTTCAGATATATGAATTGGGGGGAGGAGGATAATTCTTCAATTTCCATAATCTTATATTTTCATGTGTATCGTTATAGTTTGGATTAATATGAGATAAATTTCCATCCATGATAATTTTGGGTTGAAGATCAAATGAATTAATAGAAAATTTACCATGAACCATCAATTGTGTGTGGCCATCATCAAGGATAAATTCAGCAGCATTGGAATCATATCCCGGGCATATAATAAATCTCATTTTCCCATTGCACCGTATAGTTTCATTGATTTTCTTCAATAGGGTTGTGATCATCGCCTCTATATCGGAAGAACAAGCGGTGTGCCTAGGGTTGCATTTATGTTGACTGTTATCATGCAGTCCCATAGTGCTCATCTTTTATATCAATATGTGGCTTTGAAAAAAATTTGTTTCTAAGTACTGAAGTAAATTCCACCACCACTACCACACTTTCACTAATCTAGCCTTCCAAGGCTGGGTTTTCTCAAGCTAAGAGAAAGATTTAGGGTTTTTTTTTTTTTTGGAAAAACCAAGTAGGAGAGAGGGAGGAGAGAAATCAACATTGATTGAGGGTGTGGACATTTCACATAATTGCATAACACATTGATGTTCTATCTTAATTATATATAATATATCTTGTGCCGTACTTTTGTAGTGTCAATGCATATGTAATGTGTATATATTCATTACAATCTATACTCTATATATAGTGCATATATTATACTTATTACTAATTAATATATATAAGTATTAAAATATAATATACTACAATGTATATACACATACACATATATTATAAAAAATTATAATGTATACATACATATACAATATAGTGTATACTATATATATAATTATATAAAGATATGTGTTTTAGCGAACTACAAAAGGATAATATACTATAATTAATACTAATTACTATATATTACATTATATATTGTGAAGTACAATATAATAGTATACTATTGTATAAAGGTGTCAAGTGACCCAGGAAGCACGAGCACTACTCACGGCACATGACTAGGTCATGCCAGGCTCAGCATGGCATGATCTAGAAGCAGAACCATGCCTACATCAAAAATGTGCGTCATGCCAAGGCTATGTGTTATATGAGGCATTCCTACATGCCTTACATGTCAGCATGAGAAAAGGGCACATACCTAAACCTTGTACCGTGCTAGCCATTGTAAAAGTTAAAATGATTGCAAATTACAAAATCAAAATGAAATGGATAGAATAGTGGCAAGCACTATCTATTGGCCAAAATAAATACATAAAATATAATAAATTTTTCTACCATTATTTTTAATCTAATGTCTCTTTAGGTGATATTCAACTTCTATTGGATTTCTACCCTAAAAAATCAAAATATATATTTTTAATCAATAGAATTTTTTATAAATAACATAATGATATAGTTGATTTTTCATTGTTTTTTTTGCAATTTTTTTTCATCACATTGCTTTTATCTTTTTTTTAATATAAAATTTAAAAAGATTCTTAGTGCCTTAGGCCCATATTTTTTTTATATTTATAATTTTAATTTAGTTAAGTGTCGAAATGATTTTAATGGTGTGTATTGCATTGTATGGATTTTATTTTAATTAATATTTTTTTGATAAATAAATAGATTAATAATAAGTAAAAAATTATATAAATGCTAATCTTCTTTACATACTTCTAGTCTCCTAGATTAAAAAAACAAAAAGTAAATATTTTAAAAATGAATTAAACATATATTTAGCGATAATAATGATGACTCGACTGAATGTTTCAAGATCAAAACCAAATTTTTTCTCACAGTATCAACCCATGTGTCTGAAAATCCTAAAAATATGTGCATTTTAATAATGTGGATACACTTATACAATTAAAAAAATTATAAGGGTGTCGAAGAAAATTTGACATTATATTATATATGTGTGTGTGTGTGTGTGTTGTGTGTGTGTGTGTAGAAGTACTAGTAACATATGTCACCTTAAAAGACGTGTCCATCAATATACTAAACATATGGTATATTGGATCTCAAAAAACCCAACTGGTGGGGGCTTTCGAGTTAGATCAACCTCAACTTTAATTATCTCTTTCATTTTACTTTAATGAGTTTGGAATGGAAGACATGACAATTATTTCTAGTATTAATTTTTTTATTAGATTTTATGAGAATCCTATACTAGTTAATATTATGTAAAGCTACTTTCAGCCTACTTATTATATAATATTAATTCTTAAGTTGATCAATATAAATTATATAATAAAATATTTTAAATTAGAAAAAAAAATACTTAATTTAGGAAATATAATAGAGTTGTTTTTGTGAAGTTTGATATATAGACTAATAGTGATGATAGTGCATTCAACAAGCATCACTATTCACCATCAATTCTAAGTAGGAACTATATAAAAAATTTTAAGATTTCATGAAATACTCTATCTTCATAATGGTTCTGCCAATTATGAGTAGATGTTGATGATCTTTAGAGAGAATGGTATTAATAAGAAAATTTTTACTATTATATTTAATAATGTTCAAATAAAGATGTCATAACTAATATGTTTATAATAACTATTTCAAACAGGTCTTAATGCTATATTTTTCATTTTGGCATATATGTCACATAATTAAGCTAATATTGCAAGCACAAAAATAGTTTGTCTTCTATTAGACAACATAAAAAATATACTTAAAATACCTTAACACCTACTACACAACAAGGCATTTTACACTCTATGTTCATAAGTGGGCCTAAAAAAATTCTAAATAGATGTCAAATACTATAGTAAATATACTTACCTAATATTAAATTCATGTGTTACCTAATAACATATGATATTTGACTAGATTAATAGTAAAAATGACTAAATTATTAATGATGATTCATATAAAGAAATAAAAATTTTATTTTTGAGATTCATAAAGTTTTTTTATGATATGATTAATATATATTTTTTTATTATACCCTCACCACAAGCATTATACATAGGTACATATGCAATATTAATAGTATCTCTAGCAAGTATAAAATACATTCTAATTTTAATATCATGGTTGTTGAGATAAAAATTAAGTATTTTAAATATTTGTTTTCTATTTAATCTCTTTATTGCTTAACAGTATCACACGGTTAAGGTTAAAAAGGATAGAATATATATTACAATATATATCTATTTGCATGAACAAGTAAAATAATTAGATGATAAAATTATTGAACAACTTAATACTATGTTTAAATATTATGATACTATAAATGATAATTTTAGAGAGTCTCGAGTACGGACATGGATACTACATTTCAAGATTGTGATTTTTTCATTTTGTTAGCTATGAGAAAATAATGAGATGATCTATCAAATAGAAGTGAGTCATCTTGGCACTTAGATTCTAATTAGTTCATCCTATATAATAATGATATTAAGAATTCAATGCTAATGATGGATGATAGTAATGACAATATAATGAAGGATCTTTCCTCCACATAACCTTGAATTAGTCCCAAATGAGAAAACCTTATAAATCAAAGTCTAGTATCTGGAATCATTTCACTAAATTGAAAAATGAGAATGGTGATAAAGCATATCAAATAGCATGCAATTGTTCCAATCACATGTTTGAATGCTCTAGCTTTCAAACAATTAGCATACATTAAGAGACATTGAGGTGTGCTTGATATTCAAATCACAAACAAATTTTATCATTCGCCCCATTTTTACAAGATGATGGAATGTTTGTCATTAAATATTTGATTAACTATCATAAAGAACATTATAGGTTTAGTCACTATTTAATTGTGGAAAAAATGGCTTTAAGAGATTGTGTTGCGGCCAAAATTTCAAGTGTCCAAAACTATGATAAATAAATATTGTTTTAAAATATATTTAGATGAAAAAAACATTTGTTTAATGAGTATATATGAACATTAATTTGTTCTTTTATACAAAATCTTGGATTTATTTCAATGTATATTTTATTGATAATGATTAAAAGCTATAAAAAAGAAAATGAAATTGTGTTCCAACTATATTTCATGAAGTTAATGCTAAGTCATAGAGATAATGAGGATGAGATTTCATAAATAATCTAATTTTTTTAAAAAAAATCATATATTATAATCAATTAATTTTAATATAAAGTGAACATAATTACATTTGTCAAAAAAATTAAGCCTACTCACATCTATATACTAATAATGAACTTTCAAATACAAGATATTATTATTTCCATCTGCACAATTGAATTAATCGCATGATACAACTACCTAAAAGAATTACCCAGAGCTATCTCAATTCTAATATTAACTAATGGATATTTAAAATATTTTAAATTACTAAAAATCATGTATTATTTTTCTAACATATTATTATGTCAACAAACTAAAGACTCAAATTACAAAGAAGCATCCACCACAAGGCTACATAAGATGAAATATATTTTATATTTTAAAAAAATTAAAAGCACAAATTATCTATTTTCATCTATAAATTTTTAATTCTAGGTAAATATAAATCATAGAATTGTGCAGAAATTATAGCCCATTTGTTAATTTTCTGAAATTAGCAACAAAAGCTCAAATAAACTAACAAATTATGAAATAATATGAAATTCAGCAATTATAGTCACTTTGTTTATGCTTTGAAATTAGCAAGAACAAAGCTCAAAGAAAACTCTAGAAATAATATGGAAATCAAATACAAATGAATTAATAATAGGATTAATTTGACTAACTACTTACAATTGAAATTTATATTTATAGAAAAGAAACTATTTTTATAATTAATATTTTGTTATTTTAATGGGGGGTAGGTGAAAATCACATTGCCCACATTTTGGAAAACTGTTTGGAGATTTTCAAACTTTTTCCTATATAAAGGACTTTTCTATTTCTTTGAAAATCATTCCCATGTAATACAATTTCTCATTTTCTTTTGAATGTATTTTATTTCCTAATGTAATTTATTGCTTTACTTTTGAATTTTCTATCTTTCAAATTATTACGGGTTTAGTTTTATTTTATTACAGTGGTATCGGAGTAGGTTAGTTAGTAACTTTTGTAGTTAGTGCATTTTAGAAAAGTTTTGTCAAATGGGCGATAAGAGCCTCAAGATTTGTAGTTTTTAAGAGGGTAATTGCACCCCTCCACTTACCTGGGAACTTTTTTAGTGTAATAACACAAATTATTATTATTATCCTTGGTTACTGTTCATTGTAAAAGTGAAACATGGCAGCAAAATTTGAAATAGAAAAATTCAATGGAAGTAATTTTTCATTGTGTAAAATGAAAATTAAGGCAATTTTGAGGAAGGATAATTGCTTAGATGCAATTTGAAAAAGGCTCATTGAAATTCTTGACGACAAGTGGAATGGGATGGATAGTAATGTAGTAGCTGACCTGCATTTGGCATTTGCTGATGGAGTATTATCGAGTGTGGCAGAAAAGAATACGGCAAAAGAAATTTGGGATACTCTCACAAGGTTGTACGAGGCAAAGTCACTTCACAACAATATCTTCTTAAAAAGAAGATTTTACACTTTACGAATGATGAAATCTGTTATGGTAACTGATCATATCAACACTCTGAATACTTTATTTTTGCAACTTACTACGTTGGGTCATAAGATAGAAGAAGTTGAACGTGCTGAGATTTTACTTCAGAATTTACCTGATTCATATGATCAACTCGTCATCAATCTAATGAATGGTGGATTGACTGATAGTTTAATTTTTAATAATATTGTCTATGCCATCTTTGTAGAAGAAAATAGACGTAAAAACAAAGAGGATAAATATGTAAATGCACAACAAATAGATGCTTTGATGATGATACGAGGGAGATCAACGGAGCGTGGCCCCAGTGGGAGTCAGAATTATGGTAGATCAAAATCTCGAAGTAAGAAAGATTTTAAATGTTATAACTGTGGTAAGAAAGGGCACTTAAAAAGAGATTATTGGTTTAAGAAAAGAAATATAGATGATGAGTTATCTAAGACACAAGGGAATGTTGTAAGCATCAATGATGAATATAGTATTTTGTATAGTGTGATAACAACAATGGTTGAAAGTAAGAAATAGTTTAGTGATGTATGGTTGCTAGACTCGGGAGCATCGTGGCATATGACTTCTCGGAGAGATTGGTTTCAAAAATATGAACCAATCTCAGGTGGGTCAGTGCACATGGGTGATGATTATACTTTGAAAATTGTTGGTATGGGTACTATCAAAATTAAAATATTTGATGGTATGATTCGTACCATTCAAGAGGTACTACATGTGATTGACTTGAAGAAAAATCTATTGTCTTTGGGACAAATAGATAGTCTTGGATGCAAAACTCATATTGAAGATGGGATGATAAAAATTGTGAGTGGTTCACTCGTGGTAATGAAAGGAGAAAAGATCACGGCAAATTTATTCATGCTTAAAGGAGAAACAGTATAGGAAGTAGATGCGTGTGTTGCATCAATTACTAAGGAAGAAGAATCAACAATGATACGACATCTTAAACTATGTCACATGTCAGAATAAGGTTTGAAGACTCTATCTAATAAAAAGTTACTTCCGTGGCTCAAAATAGTAAATTTACCTTTTTGTGAGTATTGTGTTACTAGTAAGCAGAATAGATTGCCATTTAAAAGATCAAATGTAAGAAGTAAAAATATGCTAGACTTGATATATTCTAATGTATGGAAATCACCTGAAATATCTTAAGGAGAAGCAAAGTATTTTGTATCCTTCATTGATGATTATTCAAGGAGATGTTGGGTATATACAATCAAGAAAAAGTCAGATGTGTTTTTAACTTTTAAAGAATTCAAAACATGGGTGGAACTTGAATATGAGAAAAGAATTAAGTGTTTGTGGACAGATAATGGAAGTGAGTATATAGTTGGTAAATTTCTTATTTTTTGTAAGCAAGAAGGTATCAAACGATAGTTCACAGTCACATACACCACCGCAAAATGGAGTAGCATTATGATTGAATAGAACTCTTACAGAAAGAATGAGAGTAATGTTAAGGACTGCAATACTACCCAATTCCTTTTGGGCAGAAACAGCAAAAACTGCATGTTATGTGATAAATCAATCGCCATCAACATCAATTGATTTGAAGATACTGATGGAGATGTGGATGGGTAAGCCAGTAGACTATTCTACTTTACATTATTTTGGATGTCCTGCATATGTGATGTACAACACCCAAGAAAGAGCAGAGCTAGATCCAAAATCCAGAAAATGCATATTCTTAGGGTATGCTGAATGATTAATAGATGAGAACTTTATAATATTATATTAAAACTATTATGTTATTGATCTAATATAACATAAGATTATTCATATAGTAAGTTTAATTAAATTGACTGAATTTGTGTAGTTAGTAAGAAATATTATAAATGTGAATACACAACAGGAAGCAACCTTATCATTATAACACTTACTGATTAAGAGATATGAGAAGCACAAAGCTTAAAATAAAAATGAAAAACTTACTGAATGTTTATTAGGTATATCTTCGGGCGGACTGCTCTGGTTTAAAATAACCATATGTATGCTGATATTGTTAATTGTCGGGAGGAATGCTCTACATTAAAAATAATCTAAAAGAAAAAAGAGATGAGCGCAAGTGGCATGGTGTCACCTTAAAAGTAGTGGCTTTTGTGTTTCTATTTATTCTGATAACAAATATTTGAACCTAAAAAGAAGCATATCACCGAGCAACAATTGTTTTATCTGAAAAAAAAAATGCATGACCATTAATAACTTATTCACAAGCACATATAAATGTGTCTAGCGTACAAGGAGTAAATTGTGGTTTATATTTATCTAGTGGCTTTTAGGTCTAAATTTCACCTGATATATATATATATATATATATATATATATATATATATATGCACGCATAAGCCTATATAGCATAAATATAAAGATAATTTAAAGTGGTTTATTCAAATTTTTTATGAAATAAAAAAACCATGAAATTGATTTCAAAAATGATATTAAAACATTTATTAACGCTTTTGATATCTTCTTTTCGATAATAAAATGATGATTCGGTAGTGATGATACCACTAGTTAACAAAAATTTATTAATATAATATTATGGATTGATTAATTGCGTAGTGTGGAAAAAGCAAATCGGCAAGAGATTCTGTCAACTTGTTTTATCTGAAATAAAATCAACTTCATTATATTATAATTTAAACTTGTGGTGTGCTAGAACTCAAATACAGAATCACTAGTTCTGAAAAACTATTTATTCGTTTTTAGTTAGGATTACTATTAAGACAATTGAAGTAGAAAAATTTGTATCACATGTCTAGCTGAATATTGTAAATAAAATCTGAGTAAAAATAATTTTTAAATGGAATTTAAAAATACAATAAGAAATAAATACAAAAATAATACTTTGTAGGAAATAACATTAACAATCCTTGAGATTTATACACAAGTACACATATATGTATGTGATGCAAAGGAGAAGCAAACATATAAACAATTAATTAAGAATGATAATTCATTATTACTTAATTAATAAAATATTATTTTATTTATAGTGGAGTTCTTGGTGGGGATTCTTTTATAAGACGAAATTACGAGTGGGCACTATGCACATAATGTAATTGAATTGGAGCACCTGATTTCACAACAAAAAAATTTAAAAAAATATTATAATAATAATAAATTATAAATTAAATAGTTCGACAAAACTAGAAAATATTTATATTTATAAATTAGAAATCTAAAATAAAAAACATTTTGTGTTTTGATGCACAAAACACAAAAATAAAAAAAAAACAACTTACAAATACTTATAAATAAATACACTATAATATAAAATAATTATGTTTTATACACATAAAATCAAAAAAACAATTTTACTTAAAACATAACACATCTATGAATTTTAAAAAAATTAATAAAATGTCTTAAATTATAATAAGAATGACAAGTAATCTACAAGGGATGACATCTCACTGCAAATCTACGATTTCAATTTTTCAAATAATTCTTGCAATCATCAAGCTACAACTACAAGCATCTAGTCGTATTATTAGCAAATGTGTGTGTGTGTGTGTGTGTGTGTGTATTTTCCAATAATACAATTTGTTGCATGTAGTTGAATGAAAAAGGTACTTCAATGACCCTACCACATTAAATTTATCAATATCTGTGGTGTAATAATGAATGAATGACAAAATATTATGTTCTTCTTAGAGATATTTCTGTCGATTCCCATATATCAAAAAGAATTAAATCAAGAATATATTTATTCCTGGCAACCAATACACTGAATACCAAAAACTGCTACTTGCTTATAACACGCTAATCACAAAAAGGGATCTACCAATTTTAGCCATGGAAGAAACATTCTATTAAAAAGAATTATTTAATCTCGTTCAAACAAATAGCCTAGTTTTGGGATGTCACATCATTATTAACTCATATTCTTTGCTGATTAAATAATACATTTTTCAACTTTTTAACTTTTTTTTTTGCGAATACATGTTTCTTCATTTTGTACTATATTTCCTTTAAGCTAAAATAGATTTGTCATGATTCTTTCTTCCATTATAACTATAAGCATATATTTCACAATTTTTATTATTTCATTCTCAATAAGAGTCTTGCATCCAAAACTATATATTTGTATCAAATATAATAGAATTTTATTCAAGTCCTTCATATATCTTACCTCATGAATAGAGTGAATTATATCATCAAATATTTTTATTTTTATAGTATCATTATGAATAATCTTTAAAACATGGTCATTATTCATGTGTATAGAATCTTCTTATATTAGTTTATATTTTTGGAACCATTTTTTTTTTGATATGTCATGTGTGTAGAACCAAACAACAACAAACTATTTTTTACTTTTAACCATTATTATTGTCTTACTATATAGAAGATTGCCATCATTTGTAATGCTTACCATACTTCCTTTAGTATTTGATGATTCAGCATTGTTTATTCTTCTTCATGTACCAATAATTTTTTTGAGAGTATAATTTCTTGCCATAGTTATGATACTTAATATTTTTCTTATTTCTTGATTTTATTATTCTAACACCCATTATGGATATGTTTTGTAGATCTCACTCAATTTACAATCAAAGTTTCAACTTTATGTGAACTTGCATGTTTGTCCTCCTTATTTTATTAATTGTTTTCTTTTTCTAATATTACAGTTGTAACATCATTAAAGATTGGATTGTTCATAAGGATACCATTTGTTAGATCAATAATAAATTAATTATATGAATTAGGTAGACTTTGAAGTAGAATCTTAGTATATTCAACTTCTTCTATTTTATGACCCTACATAGTTAATTTGTCCTGATATTTTTATGTTTTATTTTTCTAAGATAGTAGTTGTAATATCATTGAAAACTAAATAGTTCATAAGGATACCATTTGTCAGATCATTGATGAATTAATTATATGTATTAGGTAGATTTTAAATTAGAATTTAGCATATTCAACTTCTTCTATTTTATGACCCAACATAGTCAATTGATAAAATAGAGTGTTCGTGTTGATTAGTTGATATGATTAGTTATGATTATAGATTTCATCATTCAAATAATGTAGAATCTCTTCTTTAAGAAGATCTTATTGTGAAGTGACTTTATCTCATATAATCTTGTAATAATATCTGAAATTTATTTGCTAATTTGCTTTATATTGCATGAAGCAATACTCAATCAGTTAGTGCCAAATGTAGATTAATAATTACATTAATATTTATTTCATTCCACTTATCTTCAAAAATCTCAGTGAGCTTTTTTTTAAGTGCATCTAAGAAATTATTTTTCCTTAAAATTTCTTTTATCTTTATTTTTATAATGAAAATATATTCCAAAAAATATATATACTCCATATTTCATAGTCATTTACTTCACTTCTACAATAAATAGTACATGAGAATAGTAATAACTATATGTGTTAAATACACCATAATACCATCGTAAAAACCATAGACCTTAAGAATTTTATTAGTCTTTAACAAAATTTTCCAGACTTGTATTAACCATAAAAATTATTATCCTAATTAACTATGCCGCTGATGCTACTATTATAAAAATAGAACATGCCATAATAATTTAAATAGAAAATTTATTCAAAATACCTATAAAATATGCTAGACAATAAATACAATATTAGCTATAGAAAATTTGGATTGTGATTAATTATAAATAAGAAGAAATTATCCTTTTACAAAAAAAAATTGAAAATCCCAAAAGAATTAATGATGTGGACAAGGTGAAGTTCACTTGCCGACTTTTGGCAGAACAAAAACTTATCTAGGAAGGAAACAAAAAAGTGAGCACCAGTAGTTAATGCAACAAAAGTTGAACTCTATGCCTTTCTGAAAATTAAGTCTGAGAGAGCTTGAGAAACATAGGTTCACTTGTGAAATCACGAGTATGGATCTTGGTTATTTAGCAGTAAGAGCACAAGATTTCTTCTTTATTTTCTCAACTAAAAGTTTATTAGAGGACATGACACATTGAACAACTTGAGGAGCAATATGACAAGGCCGACCATGTTAGTGATCAAAAGAAACAATAATGCTCTAAAGGGCTTGGGGATCAATGTTGGTGTTGTAGAAATGGTGTAAACCAATGCTGACTTGCATTTGATACAAGATATTCAAAGAGTAATCATTCAAAAAAAAGTGTCATGACACAAAAAATAAATTATTATTATCAGTATATAAATTTCGAGATGAAAATAACTTTTTTTATGAATGAGGGACCAAGAAGACTTATTTTTATATGTAATGTAAAACACTATTTCAACAATTGTACGAAAAAATCTATAAGGATGCACTGAACTATTACATATTTGTCCAAATATAATAAAAAGTTTAGTTTTTATGATCTTTAAGATTACTTTGGGTTCTTTCTTCATTTTCTCAAATAACATCATGTTTGTTTTTCAACAGAACTTAATTTGATATAGAGGAATGAAAGGATGTACATGTAGAGTATGCGGCATTATGCGCAGCAAGTATTTTATAACTAAAAAAAATATAATATTCTAAAATAATAAAATATTGAACACTTAAATTCATCAACTCATTTATCCTTAAAATTTGAAGAAAAAAAAATAAAAATAGCTATTCTTGTATACAAGGGCAAATGGGATTCAAACTCATCTACTTGTCAAAACCAAACAAAGCACTCAATCACAAGCAAAATATCAAATGTCAAGAAATTTGGAATACTTACATTTAAATAAAAATATGCAGATATAAAAATATATATAAATCAACAAACAAATACACACACACACACACACACACACACACACTCACACTCAAACACATTTATACACAAATAAAATTAGTTATCTAGTAATATATATATATATAATGTTTGTCAATTTATAATATATATATATTTATATATCTGCTGATATACATCAAAAATAATTTCCTTCAAATTAAATATAATTTTTTTAAAACGGTAAAATTGATGCATAAAATAGAAAATATCTGGGCTAAGATTACTTAGACCAAAAACATATATTTGAATTTGATTCACTGTTCTGTTGGAAGCTAATTTCATTAAAGCTCATGCTCATCTCATCAGGCATGCTTTTGATGTCCACTAGATCTAAAATAAATTATTTATATAATATTTGGATTAAATGAGTAGGTGGTGGACAGGGGAAATTAGTGGTGTAGAAAACTAGTTGCAATAGTTGGAACATCAACTTTAGTGCTACTATTTATTTTGGTTAGTTACGCCAAATCCTTTAAAGCAATAATAACTAACTAAAATAAAAAGCTACTTCCATGACTAAAATAGGTAAATCCCCTTTTGTGATTAGAGGGTTACAAATAGGTAGTATTATTTGGTATTCAGTATATTGGCTGTCAGGAATAAGTATATTATTGACTTGATTCATTCTGTTATATGGGGAATCAGCAGAATATCTCTAGGAAGAACCATTTTCATCCAACTACAAGCACCAAATTGTATTATTGGCAAATACACACACACACACACACACACACACACACATTTGCTAATCATACGACTAGATGCTTGAAGTTGTAGCTTGATGATTGCAGGAGTTATTTGAAAAATTGAAGTAGAAGATTTGAAGTGAGACGTCATCCCTTGTAGATTACTTGTCATTCTTATTATGATTGTAGACTTTTTATTAATTTTTTTAAAATTCCTCGATGCGTCATGTTTTAGGTAAAATTGAATTTTTGATTTTGCGTGTATAAAACACAATTATTTTATATTATAGTGTATTTATTTATAATTTTTTGTAAGTTGTTTTTTTATTATTTATGTGATTTGTGCATCAAAACACAAAAATGTTTTTTCTTTTAGATTTCTAATATATAAATATAAATATATTCTAGTTTTGTTGAACTATTTAATTTATAATTTATTATTATTATAATATATTTTTAAATTTTGTTATTTTGTGAAATCAGGTGCTCCAATTCAATTACATTGCGTGCATAGTGCTCACATGTAATTTTATCTTATAAAAGAATCGCCCACAAACAAGAGTATATTATAGAAGCAAATATTTTATTACTTAATTAAAAATGCTATGCCATTTTAAATAATTGTTGTATCTTTGCTTTGCCTCGGCATCACTGTTGTCATATGTGTGTTTGTGTATAAAGTTTAAGGATTATTAATGTTTCTACTGTTGCTTTAAGCATAAATTTTGCTTCTCTTTCTTATTCCCCTCTTCCTTTTAAAAATACAATAATCTTGAAGGAATATAATTATTTTAGTATGCATGTATATATATATATGTTAAAATAATTAAATGTCTTATTTTTATGCCTGCACAGCCAATATAAATATTTTTATTTCATTTAAATTATTTTCAAAATTCTTATGATCCATCTTCTATTTAAGCACTTAATGACTGACATTACAAACCATTTTACATTTAAACTATACCTTTATTTAAACCAATACATTTAATATAAAAAATTATGCGTAATACCCATATCTAAGCAAACCTCGCAGCCACAAAGGATGTTTATATATACGTGATAGTATAAATATGTATAAGCACTTTTATAGTAACAGACGCAAACATATGTAACTTAATATATTAACATATGGTTATGTTTAAATATATATATTCTAGTCCATTCCACCACTTAGCATATTTATAAATATTTTATGAATGCCTTTGAATTAATTGGACCCTTGTATCTTCTTAATTTGTTCGCTTGTAATTATGGTATTTAATATCAATGCTTCAATCTTGTTTTAGTGTTTATATATTTTTATTTTCAACTACTCCTTTAAATCTACTTGTTTATTTTGGATTCTTACAATGAAAAAAATAATGTTTATTAAAACACTTACTATTAAAAGTAATGGTCAATATTGAACATTTCATTAATATTATCCAAATTATAACAATTTTAGAGTTGATAAGGGAGATAATATATTTAAAATCTAAAATTAAATTATATTTTCAAGAATATGATCAACTAAGTCTAAATAGCATGAGAATGGTCGTCATTATAAGTGGCAGCCATTATCACGCTGTTGATTTTTTTTAAATTCAAAGGCTGACTTTGTAAAATATGGGCATTAAAAATACTGGCGATCCAATTGTGCATCTCACCTCGCCCCCTCTTCCCATCCTCTCTTCCTGGCCATCTCAAGGAGCTCATTCATGGACATTTGGCCAGCTCCATGATGGAGCTCCTAGAGCTCCATGTTGAGCTCCAACAAGTACTGCTTCAAGCTCACTATTTTAAATTGAAAATATTGCAAGTAGTTTTTTCATTTCTTTTTGATTAATTTATAAGAGACTAAGGTTGATCATTTTAATGTCATGACTCAAAAGTTGTGATCCTTGTTTTTGTTGGGATTAACATCAATATATAGCTACAATGGGATTAATTCCAATATACAGCTAATACAGCAGAAAATATTTTATAATATTTCTCAAGTTGGAGAGTAATGTCATCAAGTCTCAACTTTCTGTGTAAACTCATAACGTGATCTTTTCCTAAGTCCTTTGTAAATACATCAGCTAGTCATGAGTGTGAGGGAACAAAAGAAGGATCAATCATTCTAATTTGTATTTTTTCTCGTACTATATAACATTCAATTTCAATGTGCTTTGTGTATTCATGAAAGAAATGATTCGCCATAATGTGCAAACCTGCTTGATTATCGCAAAATAATAGTATTGGATATATGATAGACTTTTAAATCATGTAGTATATAACGTAACCAGGTTATCTCTAATCATGTGTTAGCCATGGCTTGATATTTAGCTTCAACTGATCATATAGAGATGTTGACTTGTTTCTTGGACTTCCATGATATGATAGAATTTTCAAGAAAAATATAATATTCTATAACTAATTTTCTTGTGGTGCGACAACCTCCCCAATCCGAATCACAAAAGGTTTTCAAATGTAAATTGTTATCATAAGTAAATCTCTGGCATGGGGTTGCTTTGATGTATTTGAGGCACTGAATGACAGAGTCTCAATGTGGTATTCTAGGCTCTTGCATGAATTGACTCAATGTGCAAATTGAGTAGTCTATGTTGGGTCTTTTCACTGCCAGATAAATTAATTTCTCAACTAGTCTTCTGTACTTTGTTGGATTATTTAGTAATGCTTCATTAGTGGAAGTGAACTTCATATTTTTCTCTATTGATGGGATGCATACCAAAGAGTCCTATATCTTGCAAAATGTCAAATGCATACTTTCTTTGTGACTTAAAAATACCCATTTTTTTTGAATGAGAGAATTCAATACCCATAAAGTATTTCAAGTCTCCATGATCTTTGATATGGAAGCATTTAAGAAGGAATCCTTTGAGGAGTTCCATTTCATGTAAATCATTTTCTGTGAGGAGTATGTCATCAACATATATGAGAATTCCTATAAAAGAATTGCTTTGAGCCTTGGTGAAAAGTGAATAATCAGCCTTTGATTATTGATAACTGCCCTTTTGAATGGTATCTGTGAATGTGGATGACTAGTTTTTTAAAGCTTGTTTAAGTCCATAAAGAGACTTGTTGAGCCAACATACAATGTTAGCCCCCTATTGGCGAAGACTTGGTGAAGGTTCCATGTAGACAACTTCATGCAAATCATCATGGAGGAAGACATTTTGAACGTCCAATTGGGGGATGTACCAATGACATACAGAAGCAATAGTAAGAAGACATCGAAGTGTTGTAAACTTAGCTATTGGTGAAAATGTTTCATGATAGTCAATACATGCAATCTGATTGTTTCTCTTTGCAACGAGGCCAGTCTTGTGGCGCTTAATGGTGTAATTAGATTGGTATTTGATTTAGTAAACCCATTTACAATCATTTAGTTTATGTCCTATAGGCAGAGGGACTAAGCTCTATGTGTTGTTGAGTTGTAATATTTTTAATTCTGTATGCATAGCTTGTCGCTAATGTGGATCATGGAGAGTTTGAGAATAAATTTTGGGCTCGATGTGATTTGTGATGATAGCTAAAAAGGTAGAATGAGAAAATGATAATTGTGAGTAGGAAAGAAAATGTGAGAGTTGATATCGAGTACTTGTTTTAGAACTTGATGTTGAGGTAGATTGATTAGCTTGAGATGACATCAGGAAGTCTCTATGCCATGTTGGAGGTCGTTTGGGTCGTGTTTAATGTCTCGGAGGGGGAATTGGTTTAGAAGGAACGTCTGACGTGTCTAAAATTGTTGGTGTAGTTTCAGTTGCTAGTGTGAATGTGGAAGACTAAGTAGTGCTAGATGGAGCAACATGTGTGGTTTGTATTTGTGTGGGAGAGATGTGTTCATGCGTACTTGTTATTTCTTTTTGCTCAGTTTGGTGAGAATGAGTGCTAGAATGAATTGGTGGTATGATAAGTTGAGGTTCTATTATTTCAAAAAGGAAATTGGACACTACAAAATCAGAATTTTTTGAGGTGGATAAAAAAGGAAAAATGATTTCATGGAACTCGACATCACGGTTGACAAAGAATTTCTTAGTTTCCATGTTGTATAGTTTGTATCCTTTTTTCCTAGTCGGATATCCAATGATAATGCAATTTTTGACATGTGATTCAAATTTATGAATTGGGTGTATAACAGTGGCGTAACATAGATAACCAAAAACCTTCAAGTGATCAAGGGAGAGTGGACAATGATATAAAATTTCAATAGGTATTTTATTTGAAAGCAATTAGGATGGTAACTTGTTAATGAGATAAATAGTAGTTAAAAAATACTCTTCCCAAAAACACAAAGGTAAATGGGATTGAAAAAGTAGTGCTCATGCTATAATGAGAATGTGAAAATGCTTCCTTTCAACAACTCTGTTTTGTCGTGGAGTATAAACACATGTGTATTGATATTCAATGCCATGAAACCAAAAAAAATTTTCCATAGACAAGAATTCAAAAGCATTTTCTACTCTAACTGCTTTAACATAGACATGAAATTTAGTATAAGTAAAATTAATGAAAGATTTTATATTATTTTGAGTCTCAAACTTGTGCTAAAGAATATCCATGCACACCTTGTAAAGTTATCTACAATGATAAGGAAAAATCATTTTTCTGAGTGCGGGGGGACTTTGTGAGGACCCTAGATATTACAATGCAATAAATCAAATGGAGCATGAGTTGATACGAAACCTAATGGGAAAACAAAGTCTTGTTTGTTTTTTCATGTGACAAACAATATAATTTTGAAGATAATAATGAAGAATCTAACTTAAGGCAAAATGATGATGGATATCTAAGACGCGTATGCCATAGATAGGAAAGATGTGAAGTTAATGACAGATTGGTGTTTTTTGCAATATAGGCATGTAATAGAGACCACCATGTTGTTTACTTGAGCAAATCATCTTCCATGTAGCCAAGTCTTGTAGGACACAAAAGGTGGGAAAAAAATGGCACATCAATCTAATACAATGATAATTTTGCTCACATAAATCAGATTTAAGTGAAAACTAGCAACATAATGAACATCATCTAAGATATTATCAGAATTGAGAATACAGTGCAAGTTGAAGTGATTGAGGCTGTAGATCCAGTTGATAAATTAATGATAGGTATTGATGATGATTGTGTTTTAGTAAAAAGTGTTGAATTAGAGGTAATATGATCGGTGGCTCCACTATCCAAATTCCAAGGGTTAGTGAATACAGAATGAATTGAAGCATCAGAACAAAGAGAGAGACCCGTCGCATTTTCATATGTGTTTATATTATGGTTTGTTCTCATTAATGATAGGGCATGATAAAATTTTTGAAGTTGTCATGTGGAGAATCCTTGCAGTATATTGACCGAGTCAGGAGTTTGGCTTGTTTTGTTAACTTCATGTGTGGATTGTTGGGATTCTGTTACATTAGCAGTATGGAAGCAATTCCTTTGAAATCCTCGTTGTTGTTGTTGTGATTGACCTTTTCAGTTTCTTGTGATATAGGGTGTCTATATGCCATTTTTGTATCAATATCTATCCTCAATATGCCCTTTTCTATCACAGTGTTTGCAATGAAACTTTAGAGTGTGATAAATTTCAATGGTGTGGCATTCTCTATTATAGTGTTCATAGTGCTTGCCTTTTATTTTATTTGAGTAGTTATTTGAAATATTCTGAACTGCAGCAGCAATAGATAAATTTTCATTTATTTTTGATGTCACTTGTCATTGCATTTCATCTTGAATGATGAGTGAATAGGATGAACATTAGACAGTGAAGTTATCACGAGGATATTGCTATGAACACTATTGTAAGTGTCATTTAGGCCCATGAGAAATTGCATCATCTGGTCCTCTTCTCAACGTTCGATGTGCGCCTTCATTTGGTTGCAAGTGGGGATAGGTCGATATGCATCTAACTCATCCCAAAGATTTTTGAGTTTTATGAAATAAGCTGAGATTGTCATCGTACCTTGTGATAGATAGGACAATGATTTTTAAATTTGATAAATTGTTGGTGCATTTTTTTTGTGAGATTTGGTCTTTGAAATCTTATCATACTTGGCGTGCCATTTTGACATGAATGACCCCTTGGTTAGATCAGGTTCCACTGAGTTGGTAAACCATGATAGAATCATGTTGTTGCATTGATTCCAAATAGCATATTCTGTTGTATGCTCTGTTTCAGATTGTGGCTCAATAGACCCATCAATGAAGCCAATTTTGTTTTTGACTATAATGGCATGAATCATGGATTTACTCCATGATGGATAATTAGAGCCATTTAGTTGCATTGGGACGAGCAAGTGACCGGGTTGATCTGAATGATGGACAAAATATGGACTGGATTAATCCATAATTGAATGAACATTACTAGAGATCTACCAAAAAGGTGTTGGGATCAATTCCTCTCTGTCTCAGCTTCTCGTGCAAACTAGTTGCGATACTTTTCTGTGTTATTAATAATGATGTTAGTGTTGAGTTATTTCCAATCTGCAATTTGATTCGGATCGCACGCCACCTGGAATCCAATGCTTTAATCCGGCAACATTTAATGATGGGAAGAGGATCTTCGTGATGTGGTGGTGAGGGATTGATTTTTAATAATATTTCTTTCTCCATTGAGAGTGAGGGAGCTTCTTCAATCGATCGATATTAACAATGTAAAGCTATACGACACAGACTCAAGTGTGTTATGTGCGTTCTTGAATTCAGAAATGGAGTTCACCATTGGACTCGAAAACGAATTCTTTGCATAGATGATCGACCCTAACATGGCTAGAGATTGAGTTCGAGAACATGTTCAATCCTATCTTCCGAAAACTAGGATCTCTTGCATCACTATTGGAAACGAGGTGCAGATGAGTTATGATGCTCAGCTACGGAGCAATCTTCTCCTTACAATGGAGTATGTGTGTAAAGCGCTTGTCAGTCTTGAGCATGATGAACAAGTGATTGTCACTATGGCCCATTTGCTTAACATCTTGTCCACTTCTTACCTTCCTTCATTTGGTGCCTTTGAGAAAAATCTAATTGAAGAATATATCAATCATTTGATATCGTATTGTAAAACGAAAGCATAGAAAGTGAAGTTATTTATTTGCTTTTTGACGAGTTTACAAGAAACTAAGGTTGACAATGTTAGAGTCATGACTCAAAAGTCGTGATCCTAGTTATTGGTGGGATTAACATCAATATATAGCCATGATGAGATTAATGTCAATATACAGCTAATACATCTGATAAAATATTTCTTAAAACACTAGAGCTCCATCGTGGAGCTCGATGGAGCTTCATGAAGGAGCTCTTGGAGACAGGCGAGGAGAGAAGGGTGGGAAGAGAGGGGCGAGAGGTGAGGGCAAACGAGCGAGGGGAGACGAGCAAGGGTAGAGGGGCGAGAAGTGTAATGAGATCTCCATAGTGTTTTCAATAGCCGGCATTCATAATGACGACCTCTAATTTTAAAAAAACAACATCTTGGCAATGGTCACCGTTTACAATAACAGCTGTCACTCTATTTCTAGACACACTAGTTTGGGCATATTTTTGAAATTAGGATTAAATTTTACATTTTTATTTTAAATATATTATTTACGTACAAAACTCATCATATTCAACATTACTATGGATGTGATAATGTCATAAGGATTTTTTTGTGATTATTCATATTACAAAGAAATGAAAATAAACTTAACATTGGAATCATCTTTAATAAGATGTTGAAAATATACTTTATAATCATCTTGGAATTTTTGTGATGACATATAATAATAAGAGCCACTAGTAACCATGCAACATTGCATAGTGGGGCATCGAACTCAAAAATCATAGTTACACAACGCTGTGGTTATTTACCACACCATGTTGTGCACGCAGGTGGCAATAATTAAAATTTAAAAGTTGTTGATTTGCAAAAAATATAAGTTTGATGAGACAAAATAAATGAGTAGGGATATAGAATCAGTAGTGCTAATAGGATTACAAATCAAAATATTTATATACAAAAACTAAATAAATGTTACACAAATCAAAATTATATGGTTATGTATAATTATATATATATATATATATATATATCAATTATTTTGATTTATTATATAAATATTTCGATTAGGTATACATACAATAAAAACCGTGACTGATTGATATATTGTGGATTTTATACGTGTAGGGTGTGGGGTTGAATTTGAAATTATGTGGTTTATTACTTTCTAACATCATGTTTTCAATTAATAAAATATTATTTTATTATATTTTTAAATTTCAGAGGGTAATATCATGTTGATACATTTTGGTGTACCAAAATTTAATCATTTTAGAATCTAGTACATTTTTTAAAAATTATAAAAAATTTGTTGCACAAAAAATCAAATATTTTGTATTTAATTTACCAAAACACAAATCTCCTTATTTTAAACTTAGTGCAGTCAGCAATAGAGTCAATACTGGATTACCATTCATGAAAGAGGCATGAGCATACAATAAATGTTTGGTAGTTTATTTTAAACTTAGTTCAATCTAATAGATGCGTGTTTATGATTTAATTGTTATATATCTTATGAGATATATTGGTAGATATGAGTGTCATTTTTTTTGATAAATCATTGTAAGGATTGTAAGATGGTCTCACAGTTTACTTCACCTGAAACATCACATTGGAATATTGTATCATATATATATGTTAGAGATTGTTTTTAAATTGACTTTTATTGGATCCTTTTTAAAAGATATGTGTTGCATGTTTGTAGACAATTACGATCAATAATTATATGATTATAAGAACTTCATTACTTGCCTATCACAATGAATATTATTGTATCTGCATGATGTGTAAATTTGAAGTACTTAATCAGTTATATTATCAATTTACTTTGATTTCATTGAGTTTGAAATGGTTTTCATGAGTCATGGATACCTATTGTGAGCCCATAATCTATCATGAGGCAATGATTAGCCCATACTATGAAAATTAGCTTCAAGCCTTGACCAATTCTATCACATATGTTGTACATAGCCAAGGAGACAGTTTGGATCAAGAAGTTCATTGATCAACTGTATGTTCCTAGCATTACAAATCAATAGACCTCTATGACATGATAAAAGCATGGAGTCATACTATGTCATGATAAAAGCATGGAGTCATACTATGTCATGATAAAAGCATGGAGTCATACTATGACATGATAAAAGCATGGATTCATACTATGACCGATTCTATTGTTCCTTGCACAATCAAAGCATGGAGGCATACTGGATCATTGGACATTTGATTTATTCCCAATTGAATTTAGGGTAAGTGGGAGATTCTTAGTGGTATGTCCCAATCCAATGGCAAATACATTATCAATGAACATTTATCAAATTATCTTGTCATTAAAAATATGTCTGTAACTTGATAAATTAAGATTCTTAGATAGTTGGTTTTACTTTGTCATCAAATATGTGACTTTATAGTAAAAGTTAAGTATTAAAAAATACTATTCTATGTCTATTTTATCATTATTATGGGAATAATAACAAAGAAAGACTATTGTGTTATGGGATTAAAAGTTATGGTTGTAATTTAGTAAATTATATAGAGAAATATGAGTGACAGTGAATGAACCTATCTTGCTCTTACTTATAGGAGATGCCTTTTGGCATGTTGTAAGTAAGATTGAGAAATGCATATTAATGTTGCAAAGAAATTGATAAGAGTTATTAATATTATTTATTTAATCAGTTAATTGATTAGCCTAAAAAATGATATGTTACATGCTTTATGCTTAATTGAGACATCACGTGAAAAAAGATCAATATCATACTATGGACTTGGAATATAAGAGGACTTAGAATATGAAATGGGTCTGCTACTAATATTAAACGAACATATATGGTCACACACTAGAATGAGTTTTAATATAATATTATAAAGTTCTCTTTAGCCCTTTAATCATCTCAAGCCCAACCTTATAAATAATTAAATTGATTTGAATTAAATTTTATACTAATGAAATATCTAATTAGGCAAAATATTTTATTTAATTATATAGTTATATTAATTCGAATAAAATTTAATTCTAATAAATCTTTAAACAAATTGAAAAATTTTATTTTTAATTGTGAAGTAAAATATATTTGAATTATACTTTGCCCTATTGAATTATTTAATACAAATAAATATTTTTTAATTATGAAGTTAAATTAATTTTGGACAGGGTGACTTTTTATAAAAGGAAAGTACTTAACAAGAGAAATAATGTTCTTTTGAGTATCATCTTAAGAGTGATTTTGTTTTATGTCGAACAATGGATTGTTGCACGGTGAAGCACATTTATGATTTATCCTGTGCATTGCCATTTGCGTGGATACATTTAGAGGGCATTTTAATCCTACAACATCTTGACATATTTTATTCATTACTTTTATCCATGAGATATCATTTGAATATTCTTTAATTGGTTTCATCGAACTTCTTGGATCATGGTATTTAGTGTTTAGACATTTATTTCCATTGTATTTATAAGTGCTCTAATAGATATACTAAAATATTTACAAGATGCTTCCTTGAAATTAATTTGTATAAGTCTTTCAACATTGTAAATTAGAACTTTTTAAGATAGGTGATGATTGCCATATAATTCTCGATTAGATCCATTGGTTATATCTATGACTGTATATCAATTGTTCATTTCACCATCTCCATAATAGACAAATACATGTTTTTTCAAAATGGAAAAGTGGGGTGAGACAGGGGGACTCCTTATCTCCATATCTATTAGCTATTTGTATGGAATATCTTTTTAGGTTCATAAATAAAGCAACCTATGGGAATAGATTCTCCTTTCATCAACGATATGCTTCCCTTGGAATATCTCATTTGATGTATGTGTATTATACTTGTGGAATTTTCTGTTATTTTGGAGGAACGAATATCTCATTTGTATGGAGTACCTTTTGGAGGAATCACGAATAATGATAGAAGGATGATATGCTTCCCTTGGAATATCTCATTTGTATGGAATTTTCTTGGCACACGTACATTGTCATTTATATTTTTGGGAGTACCTCCATCCTCTAGTCATTTTATTTCTTCCCAATATTATCTCTTGTTATTAAAAATTTAATATACAATTCATTTATAGGCAAGAAAAATTTTATTTATTATTAGGCTGCTTAAATTATTACATATAGTAATTCAAAAAAAATAAAGGATATAATTTTTAAATTTTATATTGCCCATCCAAATCATTAATTCAATTAAGAACCCGTGTTAAAATTTTCAATAGAGCCCTCCTATGATGGGTGATACCTTCGTAATTTAGAGTAGCCTTTGATTAATCAATATCTTAGATTGGAATAAAGATTTCTTTATGTTTACGAATAAGATGAATTTATCATTTTATTTAATCACTAATGACATCTAGAACTGCAAGGCATCCAAATTGGAGCCTCCATTATGAATAACCTAAAATTATCTAATTAATATGGCTGAAAATATGCAACAAGCAAATATTCTATTGGAAAATTGTGAGGATAGTGGACAATTTATATCTTGATCATCTCATTGGAAAGAAAATATTCTATTATTATCTAAGCTAACAGTATATCCATTGGAAAGCAACATAGCATAAAGTCATATGGGTAAAAACCACATCTCCAGACATGTTATTTTTCTATGTGTGGAAAAATTAGGCAAATTGAGCACCAATTTCCAAAAAAATATTTTGTGATAGATATGCGATGCAAATTCTATACTTCAATGAAAGATATTAATCATTTATTTTTTGGATGTTCTTTTAGCAACTTAATTTGGGAGGAGATAAAACAATGGACTAGAATGCCCAAGAGAGTGTCTTCCATTCCTAGTGCTTTCAAATATATATAGAAAGAATTGTTTCAACAACTCATTAAATAATCACATCTAAAAAGTAGTGTTTGCTATCAATCTACCATATATTGGTTGACAGAAATATGAAGTATTTTGAGAGAAAAAAAAAAGAACTTAAGCAATCTAAAGGATGATCAAAACTTAAGTTTTTATTGTTTTTGGACATATATGTAATAGCTTAATCCACCACCGGAGGTCTTTTTATGTAGATTTTGATAGTGTTTTACATACCTTATAAAAATACTTATATGTTTTAATTTTTAGGCTCAAAAGGATAAATAAGGGATGCTAAAATATATAATTTAAGGGTTTATTACAAAAATATCCCCCTCCATCACTTATAATTTCTTTGGGAATGCCAAATCATGAAAATATGTTTTCTTTGAAAATTTTCATTACCAACCTATGATCATCCTTTTTGATAGAAATTATTTCTATTCATTTTAATACATAATCTACACCCATTAAAATATATGTATAGCCTAATAGGTTGAAAAATAGTCTCTTTAGATATATTCCCCAAGTATCAAGAGCTTACACATTAATGATAAGATTAAGTGGCAATGGCATCATATTTATTCTAGTCAACTTACCAATCCTTTGGTACTTGTCATGATTTTTGCATATAGCATTTGCATCTTTAAATCACTAAGACTAATAGAATCAAGCTTCTAACACTTACAAACTAGTTTTTTGAGTTTAAAAATAACCTCCATGAATATAAATATGATGATAAGCTAAATTTCTTGATTTCTCTTCTTTTAGAATACACTTATGGATGACTTTATCCACATAATACTCAAAAAAGAAGGTTCCCTTTCTAATAATAAGCATATTTCTTTGATATATATATATATATATTGCAACATCCAATCTTTAGGTAGATTCTTGATCACAATGGAACTAGTGAAATGTCCAAACAATTTTAGGATTGGACCAATCATTACATAAATATGTAATATGTATTTTTAAAAATGAAAATAAATATAAAAAATAAAAAAGGCAAATAATATAAAAATGTTGACTTTATCTCATCCATTTGTTAAATTTTCCCAACTTGATTTATTTGTGAAAATCATCTTATATCATATTTATAACACAATAAATTTTAAAATGAAAATTAAAACAATATTTTACAAAGCATCACTATCATACACCTACATATAAGCAACAAATTCAAACTAATATTGATCAATTTAAATTATTATAGTGTTCTTAATATATCATCCACCAGATAAATATCTAACACACAAGATATTACATAATCATGAATCACAACTCTTAGATAGTCTTAAAAAATAACATGTCAATCATGAAAATTTTTCCATATTAATAAATACAAATATCATGTCTTCATTCATTTTGATAATCAATAAATCTATATGGTCAATAGTGATAATCATGTTGCTCATATGGATCTAGAACATCAAATCTTTCCACATTAATCTCTTCTAAGGACACACCCCTAACAAAAATATTGAATACATATAAAAAATAAATAATTTTAAGAAAAATAGCAATGCTAATTAATATATTCTTTTACAAACAAACTCGAGCACTTAAATTTGAACCTTCAATCTCATTTAATAAAATTGACAATGAATAAAGAACATTTTCCATCTCTTTATGATCTAGCTCTAGTGGATTATCCTCATTAAATACCCAAACTCGGGTCTATCAATGCATGAATAATCAAAAGGAGCACAAGTCCTTGTTTTTATTGTAAAACAAGGACTTATGCTCCATAATTATTCATAATTATCCTCATTAAATAAAAAACATATAATTATTCATAATTATCAAAACAAAAAATTATACATAAAATAATATAGTTATTTATATTGAATTTTAATTGTAAGTTTTAATGAACAAATATAAGATTGTTAAGTCATTAATGCTCCAATGTATTCATCCCATGGAATATATGCTTAAATACATACAAATTCCTCTCACATCCAGAATATTACCAAGGTCGACTCAATTTAAATTCCTAATTTTTGTAAGGTTGGGCAATATATTCATGGAGCCTTTACCATTCTTCTTGTTATCATTTTTATATTAAATCATATTTGTAAATAACTAAATTTTAAATAGTAACTGATGAAAAAAAAAAAGGTTATTTGCACCAAAGGTGGAGCTGTGGAGGGAAGAAGATAAGAACAACATGAGGCTAGGATTAGGAGAAGAAATGGAGGTTTTATATATTGATAAAAAGGCATCATTTTGATTGAAAGTGAATCAAAATGATGACATTCTAATTTAACAAAATAAAACTGAGAACAAACTATTTAATTCATTGGTAACCACCATGTGAATCGATTTCAAATTGACTATTAGTTTGAATGGTTCACACAAGTTGATGCCCTACTATGTAACTCCAATATTATTCTGTATACGAGATATAAACTGAATAATAAGTTATCTTATTTGAACCTAGATATGAATATAATGAAAATAATTTTAAACGTGGCCCCAATATTATCACACAAGAAGATTGGTGATTCTGAAATTTTGAGGCCAATTTCATATAAAATTGATTGTAGCCGTTGTAATACTAAAGTTGTATTCAAAAGGGACTTATATACAACTATGGTACCACTTAAAGAAATAAAGAATTCTTGCTTACATCTACAAGATTTATGAAATTTACCAACAAAAAATACAATATGCACCTGCTGATCAATTATAATCTTGATTATAAGCTGCACAATTAGAATCTGAAAATGTTAAATTGCCAAAATTAGATGACATGTTGAGATACAAACCCATTGATATGGTATATTTTAGATAACCTAGAATCCTTTTCATAGCCTACTAGTATGGTACCAATGGGTTACACATAAAATTTACTCTCTTGCTATATTGAAAAAGCAATTTTAGGTTTCGTGAAAGTTAAACATAGTAGGCAGACAATTAGTTTACCTCCAACAACTTTTCTATAGTGATTAGGATCTGAAAATTTTGCACTCTCAGCTACAAAAAGATGACAACTAGTTGACATAGAACTAGTGTATGGTTTCTATTCAACTATGTTAGTATGTTTTGGAGGATTTTTCAAATAATTACATTGGGTTATATACACTCCTTCCCTTGAGCACAAAACTCCAACCCCTATAAACTACTAAGATGACCAAGTTTCTTAATTTCTAAATCAAAGTATAATAATTAAATTACATGTTGTATGACATGACTAGAATTTATGGAAATGATAATATCATCAACATGAAAAGAAGTGGAATTATGAAATGATGATTGTACCAAATAAAGAGAGAAGTATTAACCTTAATATCATGGAATCATATTTGTCTTAAAATTACCAACCAAATGATAGAACCAAGCTCATGAGTCTTGTTTTCTATTGTATAATAACTTTAGAAAGTTGCAAACAATATGAGGATGTTGTGGATGAATATAGTCATGAGATTATGCCATATATATACTTCTATTTTTCCTTGGGAAAAAACTATTTTTGATATCAATTTGTTTAACATGCTAGTTAAAATAGCTAGCCATGGACAAGACAATATCAATTGTAGCATGATGGACAACAAGTCTACAAGTCCCATTAAAATCAACATCTTCTTGCTAATAAAAACTTTAGGGAACCAACCTCTATAGCACTCGATTGTACCATCATCAATTTTTAAAATTTTGTAGATCTAGTATCAACTAACAATGTTGGTATTTAGAATAATAAATGTCAATAGAATAATAAATAATCTACAAAAATCAACCCCTAAGACATGTGAAAAAAAAAATTTTTAGATGATTTTAGGAAGAAAAATTTATTTTGTTTTGAGAATCGATTACAATCTATATCAATCACAACTCCTTCAAAATTCACTTTAATGTGTTCCACCCCACCACTAGGAACACTATTTTAATCATCTTATGAATTCCATTGAAAATATCTTTGTGGTAGTGCTAGTAGTCCACCAAAAGTGGGTATATATGGGTTTTTAAGTAACACACAAGTAAATGAAAATAGAAAGACATTGAACTTTAAAATAAGATTTTTATATATAGATATAGAAAATAATTTGATCATTTCACATTCTATACTCCTAATTCTAGCACTTCATATTTGAGCACTTCAATTAACATTTAGTGTGTGTGTGTGTGTGTGTGTGTGTGTGTATTTGTTTTGAAGTCCAGCTCCTTTTAATATACACATTTATTTTGGAGTCTTACTCTATCAAATAATTAAGTTGATCATAATAATTACATTCATAGCTAACTTTTGAAACTTCTTTTCCTCTATCAATGATCTCTACTATCCATACTATTTTATTTATTTATTTTTTTATTTTATCTTTTGTATTAGTAGTGGATGCTAGATAAGTAATTATCTCGATAACCCCAACTATGACAATAGTTTGAATGGGGTTCCTCTTCTTTGTTTTTTTTCGTGCTTTTATATCACCAAATATTTTGGTTTTTTTAACTTCTTGCTCACATTACACTAATACTTTCTCCTTTTCTTCCATCAAAAATTTAACAATGAAGACTATATATTTGATTTCCTATTTGGGCTTTTCTATCATAAGTTTCTCCTTATTAGCTATAGAGATATCATCAATCACTTCTGCTTCTTCTTGAATACTTTAAGATGTATCTTCAATTTTATCTTCTAGATTTTCTACCACAAGTTTCTTCATTTTAGTTATGGATATTTCATCAATAACTTCAACATCCTCTTCTTGAATAAGTAAGGTCATATCATCAATTTACTCTTATAAATTTTCAACCATAAGTTTCTCCATATTAGCCATAGAAATTTCATCATTCACTATAGCTTCTTCTTCTTGAATAAGTAAGGTCGTATCATCAATTTTATCTTCTAAATTTTCAACTATAAACATTTTTGTATTAGCTATAGGGATTTCTGATATAATATTTTCTTTAGACATAACTCATTCCATTACTTTATATTTCTCTTTTAGTTATCTCAACTTTTCTTCCCTATGGATATTATTTCTTCTCAATTCTCTAAGAATTTTTTCAAGCTCAACTAAAAAAAATAAGCTCTTGATGATGTTGAGAATCATAAAATATCTTTTTTTATACCTTCCTTAGCTTTAGTTTCTATAACTCTCCTTCGACTGATTATAGGATTGATATTGGTTGCCATAAAGATCATAATAAAAATTATTTTTTTGAACATAATAAGTCTCATTATAATAATAGTTTGGGATGTTCTCATTCATTTTTGTTTTATATTTCCCAAAATGAATTTCATTTGTTCTTTTTTAGCCTATAACTCCTTAAAATAGTTTATTAGGTATTTAGGAAAAGATTGGCTAAATATTCTTATTTTTTAGATTGGTGGCTAAAAAAAAGTAAAGATACATATAAAAAATCTAAAATACAACTAATTACTTTCAAACAAGTTAATAAGACTTAGTAATTAGACTCAGGAAGATTCATCAAACCTAATAATATCTAAACTACTAAAAAAGAATTATTCTTTTACAAAGAAAATTATATCAACTCATGTTGATTAAATAAATAATTCCCAACAAATATGCCAAAAACTTATTATAATTTTAGTATGCTTTCTAATTTTATTGATTATGTGATATTTCTAAATCTTGATAATACGAATATCTCATCAACAAAGATTTATAAGTGCATAATTCATATATTTAATAAATTTGACTTTAGTCTAGATATTGATCTCATGAGAATTGTCTTAATAGGTTTAGTTATTCAATAATGAGGTAAATCATTTTTAGTAAAATATATATTCAAATTATTAGACAATCTCAGATCCATAGTTTATCCCTTTTATTTATATAATGATGTTTAAGTTGTTTGACTTATATATATTGGACACATAACAAAGGTTAGATTATTATGTTATAACTTTTTCTCCTAAGCATATAACATGATTTTCACCAATAAGCCCATCCTAATTATGGTATTTTTGAACCTATACCATTGGTACACCACCACAAGATAATAATTCATCTCTACTTAAGAGTCAAATTATAATCTCATACTATTTAGGCAACTTCATCAATTATTCTTGATGATTATTTCATATCTAGACTCTTATTCTCTAGCCTCTATTGTCATAAAGGATAAAGATTGATATTATTTATAAGCATTTATACTTGTAGCTTTTTAAGCATGATACTTTTATCATTAATATATACTTCCCTCAAGTTTTGCCACCGAGAACCATACAAGTAATAGTAATTATCAATAATTTTTACCATCCTATGAGTCACTTACACACACTCATATGTCTTTAGGGTTGTTTCTCACCATCCTCTTCAATGATGATGTGACTTTCATACTAAAGGCGAACCACATAAAAAAATATTTTATATAATGTCTATCCCAAAAGACTAGTTCTTTTAAGTTATATATAAATGATTGACATATAGAAATATTTATACTTTTAGCTTCATAAGTATTATACTCATAATGATTAATAGAACCAAATTTGGGTTTCAATTTATATGTTTATATCATGCATCATTATCAAAAGGGTTATCATTACATTTTTACCATATGCATAAATGAGCCTCATGGTTTACTTGTCATCATACACCATAATAATATCGTACAAACCTACCAAAATAGTAAAAACTCAAGTTTAAGTTTTATTTAATCACCACCCATCAATATTTACAACATAAAATAAACCAAACATATTCATTCATAAATAATTAATCTAATATCACATACATTCAAAAGACACAAATCCTAGACCCATGTTATTTTAGTAAATATTCCCAAATCTACCCTAGAGATGAAGATTTTGATAGAAGTTCCCACCAACTTTATGGATTACATTAAGTCTCACATCCCTTTCTTACTTGGGGAACTCCTAAGAAGTTTGAAATTCACCCTCACAATTTGGTAGTTGATATAACTTTGCTTGTATCATGGAGAAGAGGAAGAAGAATGAGAGATCTCTTTGAATTTTCTATCTTTCCCTTGTATACTCGTTCGATTCTATAAAATTCAAAGTAGAAAGTTGTAATATTTAGAATAAAGTCACAACTTTCATAAGAAAGTCATAAGTTTGACATTTATCTTTTAAGAATGAGGTCATGACTCCAGAATACAATCACAAGTCTAGATTGCATCATGTTGTATATAGTTTGTTTTGATAAATTATTTTGTATAATCAAAATATTTTCTATTTCAATATTTTTAATGTTAGTGCAGGAAATAAAATATTGAAAGGTTGGGAATATAACAATAGCACAATAAAGGGGGTCCCGCTGCCCAGCTAGTGGGCTAAAAAAATTTTTAGAGTACAACCCAATCCATCCAAGTGATCCGACCCGCTCCGTTATTGATTTCGAGAAACTATTTAATATATATTGATTTTTTATTTCTTTTTTTGTTGCTGTCAATTTTTCATAGAACTGTTCATTTTCATCTCTCCTCTCCATGCGATTTTTCTTCGTGGTTGCTACATCTGTAAGACTTTATTTTGGTTATAATTTGTAAATACATTAGCATTTTTCTAGTGAATGTAGCTAGTCATGCTGAACGACTAGTGAATCACATTATTTTTTTGTGTTTCTACTGTTGTTTGATTTTCTATTATGTTCTTGGATTGTGGTTTGATATATTGTGGTTGTAGATATATTATTTTTTGTTTTCTTCTTCTTCATAATCTGTAAAATTACAAACGTTGGAAGTGAAATTACCCAACACATCCCGATCTTTCTGTAACATAATGTCATTGTGCTACCAAAAACCTTGACTTTGGCTTAATATCTTTATAATAAGAATTTGCAGTATTGTGAAGTGACTATGACTTATTGAATTTGTTTTTTTATCGTTAATAAAGGGTCATGATGCTAGGGAATTGTCATGACATTGTGAAGGATTTCTTACATTGATATGGCTGCATCATTGTAAAAAATATATGATATTAACATTAGTTCTTTTGATGATTATTAGACCATAACTTTAAGAATGTCTTGTGTATCCTATGGTCATGGTGTTGAATGATTGCTGAGACACAATATTTTTCCTTATATGTCTTCAAATGCCCATGGCGTTGTGGGTGGCCACAACACAAGTTTTTTCTTTTCTCATATATCATATCATCATGGCTATTCAAAAATGTTATGACACTATCAATTACCTTAAGCATAAAAGTCATGGGTTTTCATTCCTTTGAAGATAAGAGTCATGACCTTGGGAAATGATTATACTCGAGTAATGCCCTAAGTAGTTTTTAGTATTTCAAAAGTTATAGCTCTAAAGATTGACTGCATATTTGGCTTGAGTAATATTGACTATGTAACTTTTTATAGCTCAAAAAATATGACTTTGTAAAAAAGTTACATCGCTAACTTGAGATTATCGAGCCATAATAAAGATGAAGTCATTGCACTTGCACTTAGCCATGACTTTGAGCATCTATAGTGTACTTGATTATTGTGACATCGAATTAATATCATAGTCATATAAATTTTATGAAATAGGTATGACAACTACTTCATGATAACATCACAATCATTATGAATGTGTTACATAATAGAAAGATTGTGCTACTAAGTTGATAAGGTCATGATCTACAAGGATTATAATGATTGATTAAATATAATTTTGTCCAAGAATAAATGCTGAAACTTTGTAAGACTCAATATTCTACCTCACCTATTAAACACCTCTAAAACACTTTTGATTTTATGACTATTTAATCAAAACTTGCCAAAACTCAAAAGTCATGAAATTAATTTATAATTTCTCATATTTTATGCCTACACAACATCATAAAGAAACACAACATAAAATTATTTATTAGTTTGAACATCAAATAGCCACCATTATATAGGCATTTTGAAGGCCACTAAAGGCCAATTTCTCATATGGCCATTAATAGCTAGATTTATGGGCATTTCGAAGGCAAAAAAGATCTAAGGAAATGAGATCCTTTATCACCTTATCTCTTTGATATCACATTAAATATTTGTCCAGACTACTTAATTATGCCACACATAGCTTAGGCTTCTCATTTTACCAAGATGTAAAGAAGTGTGTATCATGTACCTCATATATGCAAATATCTCATTTTTTTTTTCTAAAGAAGATAGGATTTCAATTACATGATCCTTAGATGCAATCTACTTGTTTTCTAACTCATCTAGGCTTTTAATCTTTCCAAATCAAATATCTTCTTTGCAGAGATGCCAGGAGTATAAAAAATTTATTATTAATAATTCTGGTTTTACACTCGACTCTATCTTCTATCTTTTTGGGTGTTCCGGTCTCATCGAGTAGATTGGTTACTTTGAAATTTACTCCCCTACTACACAAAATATCCTATACCATTCATTTATGGGTTGAGAAATTATTATCCATTGCATGTAGATTAGAACTATTATTTTCTTTTATATAAGGGATTGAAAGATATTCATTTTTAGCAATTCTTATTTCACAATCAATTGTCAATTCCATTGACAACATATGCAAAATATTTTAATTGGGATCTCCTACCACTAGAATTTTTAGAGCCAAAGTCTTATGGAGTGTGGTTTGTAAGCCCATTTCTTATGGTGTATTAGGTATTTTTTCTATTTTCCCATGCAATAAGGCATTCTTGATTAAGACCTTATGGAGAATTAATTGTAAGCAAGATTCTTTATGGATTTGATGCATTCATCACTATTATTTTATTTGAAAGGATATTTGGAATATATCCTTCTATAGAGAAGATAATCCAAATTGGAAAGCATTATTGCTATACATGATGAAGTTATTAAATTATTAAGTATTTTTGATGATAAAACATAATTCGTAAATGGGCAGAAAATAAGAAAATTATGGCAAATGCTTAGTCACACATATTCTCATAAGATATCATGTCTTCAAGATGGTTTAGAATAATATAAGTTATAAATCATATTCCCTAGCATGTCATTCTTACATGGATGACATCTCTTGAGAAATTAAAAGTTAAAACTCGGCTATTTTTTAAACAAGACTTGTTGAAATGCAAAATATTTTTTTAGGTGCTTTTTTTTTCAACTATATTTAGGAGGAAATTAAAAGATGGACTATAATGAACATGAGGATGTCGTTAATATCCATCTCTTCAAAACATCTTGAAATGTAGCATACAAATGGCTCAATAAAGAATAGTATAAAGAAGATCATTTCTGCATCTACAATGTATCATATATGGAGTGAAAAAAAATAAAAGAATTTGGAAAACACAGGTTCCAAGAGTAATGTCACCTTATTTTATTATCTAGAAAATCAAACTAAGATTTATATTGTATTAGGGGCATGTTGTGATAAACTTCAATGTTCACCATGAGTAGAGTTGTATAACTTTTTGATCATTAAAACTACATAATTTTTTTAAAAGTTCTTTTTATTTATCAGATTGCTTTTACATTGAAAAATTATAGTTGCCTTCTTAATGTTTAGGAAATTCAAGAGTTTTGTTGAAAGTTAATTTGGTATAATGATAAAAGTGCTCAAAAGTATTAGAGGGAAACAATTTCTCTTGATTGAAGATATGAAAATTGACATATAGTAATGAACTCCCTATACCCCCTCAACAGGATAGTGTAGTGAAGAAGAAAATCATGTATTCTAAAAAGGCCAAGTCAATTATATTCCAAGAGAGCCTCCAAAATTATTTTGGGCTAAAGTAGCTAACTCTAATGTTTACTAACTAAATAGATGCTCAACCTCAGCCTTAAAGAATCACATTTTCATTGATGTCTAGAGTGGAAAAAAATTACTTGAGTGTACTTTAAAGTTTATGTTATTCTCAAATACATAAGAAAATTGAATTCTTTTGATTAGTCTCCTTCTTTTTCTTTAATTGACTTGGTTGATTATTTAGTTCTACAATTTATTTTATATGCCCTCTTAATCTAATGGGAAGTGTTTGAACATTTATATTGGTCAATATGGTTTAAAACATAAGAGCAGACATCGGTTCTATGAATAAATTAACAAGTTGGTCTTTATGCAATATAAACTAAATAATAAGTGGTCTTCTTTGACCCTAGATATGAAATTTATAAAAATGTGTTTCGTACGATCATTAAACTAAAGTCAGTAGCCAACTATATAGCTCCGATATTGTGAGACCAAAAGATTTGTGATTTTGAAAATTTGAGGACAACTTCACATAAAATTGATTGTAGCCATTATAGTTGTAAAGTTGAATTCAAAAGTGAATTATATTCACTATGGTACTAGTTAGGGCAATGGTAATTTTTGCATGCACCTACAAGTATTATGATATGTTCCAACAAAAAATACAATATCCAGCTACTGATTGATTATCATCTTGATTATCTACCTCGTTAGATTCTAAAAAAGTCTAAATTACCAAATTAGATGATTTGTTGGAAAACAAACCCATTAATATGATATAATTTAGACGGTATATAATCATTTTCATAGCCTACTAGTATGGTACCAATTAACTATGAATAAATTTAACTACTTTTTATATTGAAAAAGTAAGATCAAGCTTCATGAAAATTAAAGATTTTAGGCTTCCAACAACATTTCTAAAGAGGTGAGGATCTAAAATCTTTGCAATCGATTGTAGATATCTAACACCTAGTTGACATAGAAGTAGTGTATTGTTTCAATTCAGAAATGTGAATATGTTTTAGAAGATCTAATACACAATTACATATGGTTATATATACTCTTCCTTGGGCACAAAAATTCAACTCTTACATATAGCTAACATAACCTTGTTGCTTAATTGCAAAGTTAGAGTATGAAGATTAAATTACATGTTGTATGGTATGACTATAATTCTTGACAACTATAATATCTACAACATGAAAAGAAGTAGAATTATGGTATGATGATTATACAAATAAAGACATAAGTCTTGTTAAAAAAAACATTATATGTAAGTCTTCTTTTTAACAACTATATATATAGGAGCCACTAGTGACATTGTTCCATTACATAGAAGAGCATCAAACTAGACATTTATAGTTGCATGGCAACGTGGGGATTTTATTTCATTGCCATGATATATTAGTTTTGTATCATACATTCTAGTGTTTTGTTATGTTGTGGTGGGATCTAAATGTTGTTGTCGTTTAACTAATAGTAAGTTTGAAGAGACAAATGAAATGAGCATGGAGGTTGAATCAATAAGCCTAATTGGTGCTTCTTCATCAATTCCTATAGAGTTAGATATTTTAGGCATGTTAGGATTATTTCAGGTGATAATGCCACAACATGCATACCAATAACATTAGAAAAAGGTTATATTTTTAGATTGGAATGCATGGTTACATGTGTAAAAGAATTTTACATTGAAGATGGTAGGGTTAAGAAGTGATTTCATAAGGAAACAATTATTCATCAAAAATGACATTATACTTCTACCCATGGTGATTAACAATAAAGCCAATGAAAATATATGATTAACAGTAAAAGAATTTGATAAAGAATCTTATTTTATAGATTATATGGTAAGTGGAAAATTATTGAACGAGGTCGTTGGACATCGACTAATTAAATAAGTTGCAGCAAAAAATACATCTTTTTTGAACATGAGAGTTTAATTATTATGCGATAACTTACTATGACCTAACTCCTCAATTTGCTTCTTTGTTCAGTGGAGCTCATGTGTTGGTAAGTGTGGGAATATATGATATAATATGCAATGCCATATGTTTGAAAATTATTATGGAGCATATGATACTCATGATACCAATCAAATTTTATTACCTTTATTTTATGATCATATTGTATTTTTACCAAATATTGAAAATGAAGAAAAATACACACAACATCAAACTTTAATTTATCTAGAAAGAACCATAAAAAATTTAAAAACTTATCTAGGAAGCTAACATAATACCAAGCACCTATATTTGAGGCCACATAAGTCAGAATTTATACATTTGTAAAAACAAAGTCCGAGAATGCTTGATAAAAAATAAGGTGACTTAGGAAATAACATAGTATGGATCTTGATTATATAGAAATAAGAGAACATATCAGCCTTATTTATTTTATCAAATAAATGTTTATGAGACAACATGACATGTTGAACAATTCAAGGAGCAACATGTCCTAGTTGATATTGTAACTACTCAAAGAAAATAATAATGCTCAAAAGAGCTTGAGGATGAATTTGGTGTTGGAGAAATGGTATAAACCATTGTTAACTTGGTCTTCGTCTTTATTACCGACTTTCAATGCGCAATCATTTAAAGGGAAAATGTGTTATGAAACACAAAATAAATATTATTATAATTGCAAAATTTTTGAATTGAAAGTTTTTTTTTTTTTTTTTTTTGAATTTGAGGGACCTAGAGGATTTGATTTACAAAATATTTGAACTTGAAGTAATTTTGAATATGTGGGATCAAGAGGACGTGAATTAATACAAAGAAATGAGAGGAAGCATTAATAGTTGATTTTTTTTTTTAAATTTTAGAAATATAAAACATTGATCATTTCCAACTTGAAGTTTGTTTGTTCCATCATTGTGATCATTTTTTAGGTTTGGAATGGCTATATCATGATATAGAGTGTTTCACATATATTCATATGCCAATAATTTTTTAAGCTTCTATTATAAATTGTCACTTGGGCTTGTTTATGATGATATCAAGAGGGATTATGATAGTTATGATTAAAATGATGATATGATGTATCTGTGAGTAGAGTGGTGAGGTTTACCAAGAACTTGGCACACTATTGGACAAAATTACATATAATTTTGTTCAAAGAAATATATAGATATTCATGGGTCAATGCAAGGTCTTTGTGGGTAACTGAGGTCATTCACAATTATTCATATTATTTATAATATTATATTTTCATATTATTTATGACAATATATTCTATTAGGAAAAAAAGTTTGAAATTGAAAAAAATGAAAAATGTGCATAAATTAAAAAGTGCTGCATACATTTCAACACTTACTTTGGTGCTTTTGTGACACCCCCTGCTACAATCGATAATATGAAACATAATTCTTTGAAATTGTTATACAAACTAAAGCCCTCCAAAAATGTAAAAAAAAAATACAAAAACAATGTTGTAATATAATATCTTTAACATGTCGATGGAAGTATTATAGCATTTATCAGACTCCGCACAGAGCATATTGCTAGTCATTTATAATGAAAAATTAACTTGTCAATACAAGTGTTTGAGTAGTAATCACTCTTCACATTACATGTTGGTAGTCTTTTATGATGAAAAATCAACATGTCCATGGAAGAGTTTAATTTATAAAAGCATACACATTATGCATATATAGCCTCCTTATATATGCATAAACAATTTTAGATGCATCTTAATGTTTATACATTTATATATGCATAATCATATTTATGCATTTATAATTGCATATAAATGTTTATGCATTTTATTATGCATAATGGTTATGCATATAGTTTATATATAGATTTATTTAAACATTATGCATATATAAAACATTTATGCACACACACACACACACACACATATTTATATACAACATTATTTTTCAAATTATAAATGCATAACATTTAAATACTTAACATTGTATATGCATAAACATTTAAACACATAAATATTTAAATATGAATATAAACATTTATGCATTTATAAATCGCTAATGTTATATATATATATATATATGCATGATGTTTTTGCATATATACATTTATGTATAAATTCATTTAAACATTATACATATATAATGGTATGCATATATAATGTTATGTACATGCATAATGTTATATATGCATAACATTTAAATACAATTATATATAAACTTTTATATCCATAAATATGCATAGCATTAACTTATAATATAGCTAACTTTTCCAAAACATTAACTTATTTTTCTTTTTTTTAATTTGATCTTTTTAATGATAGTAGAAAATTCAGGTTTGATTTTTAATAGGTCAAAATGTGGTCCAGCCAAAATGTTTATGTTTTTTATTCAAGGGCACAACAAGTTGAAAAAGAGAGCATAAAACATACTTATTTTTTTCCCTATTTTTGTTATTGTATAAGGTTATCATAATCATTGTGATTTCCAACTTTTCCTCACAAGTGTTAAAATTAAGTAGCTCTACAACATGAATAGGTTGGATAGAGTTATGGACAACTTAAACTCGGCTCAAATAGTTCATGGGTTGAAAATTTTCAACTTGGGCCCAAAATGAACCTGAGAAAACATTAACTCGAACTCAACCTCATTTAACATTATGAAACTCTTATTGAGATCAGGTAGTGTTCAAGTGGGATGAGATGGGTGAGTTTACATCATTAGTAATAATAAAAATTATAAAAATTATGCTTGAAATCTCAGTTTGATATTAAACAATATACAGATAAAATTAAATTTTATTAGATCTAAAATTGTTTTAAAAATTCTCAAATTTTTATAAACTAAAATTTATATTAAATTTTTAAATTAATTACAACTATGAAATAAATTTCAATGTAAATATTTCAACTTGACGATAGATTCGTTATAGTAGAACAATAATTTATTTTTTGTATAACTTTTAAGGGCATAAGTTTTAGTATATTAAATAAAAAATATTTAAAATAGATAGCTAAAATTTTAATATTAAAAAAAAGAAAGCTACAAATTTAATAATAAAAAAACACACACAAAAACTTAATAATTAAGTTTTGGTGCAATGAAAACTTAAAATTCCAAAAATACACTCTAGGTTTTTTTTAAAAAATGATGGAACGAGCTTGTGCTACTCTATGCAAGCATGAATGATTTGTGCTACATCATTTGTGAAATTAGCTATCACAACTCTTTGAAGGAGTTGTGCATTTTCGCTTAGTGAATAAGCTCCAACTCATTCTATCTACGACATGTGGCACAAGCTCATTCAATCAATATTTTAAAATTAAAGAGTATTTTTAGTTTTTAAGTTTTTAGTGAAACAAAACTTAATTATTTTAAGTTTTGGTATAGTTTTTTTAATTATTCAAATTTTGGACTTTTAAAAATATTTTATATAAAATAGATTAAACACATTTTGTCATACCTTATACATAAGGTTATATTATAAAAATGCACATACAAAGTAAACGTTAAGGATAGTTGATAAGCTAACTAAAATGTAGTTGTGAATATTTTTTGAGTAAAAAATAATTTCTTATTCCAGTGGTAAAGTATTAATGATACAACTATGAGGTGACCACTATTGCAAAGTACCTAATACATGATAACCTTCTTGTATGTCAGTAGAGCACTTAGTCATTCTTATAATAATCTTATATTTATTCTATGACCAAATATAATAATAATTATACAATTTAAATATGTCATTATATGTAATAAAATAGATCAACCTTAGAATCTATAAGTCATAAAAAGTTAGTTTTATCCTTCCAACTAGAGTAGCATTTGACTAACTACTGGTTGGTCAAACTACCAATACAATTCTTATGGGATCCAAATCTAGATGAAATTTTACTTTACTATTTGTATAACCCATATACTTACAAAATTATATTGGATGAGACTTTTACCAATGAGCTGTAAAAATATTATCTAATTCTAATGATGGAGCATCAGAACAAAATTGCAAGAATGACCAAACTAACTAATGAGGTTGCAAGCTTCTAAGCCTCAAATATTGTGTTCGTTTGCTAGACACCTACGTTACAAAATGGCTTTTTTTTTATTTAGGGGAGATTTGGAAAATGTGGCAAAGAATAAATCAACGAATGATCATCCAAGAAATATAACATTTTGTTTTGTGGCAAAGAATGCATAATGGCTTTTCAACTTGTTGGGTAGCAGTTGCAAGGCCCTCTCCTCTTAGTCGAGTATTACCAAAGCTACTTAGATGTAGCTTTTTACCTTGCTTTAGCTCTAACTTAAACACTTTATTTAGTTTCATCAAGTAAGCTTTTTTACATCCTCCTACTGCAAAACCATGCATTATGCTTATGTACTTGAATTTAGATTCATCCTATACACTACCATAATCAAAATAAATTTCAACAAAGTTATTCATAACCTTCTAGTAATATAGTGGCATATCTTAGTTACAATAAAGTGCTCCTTAGCAAACACTAAATTGGTGGGCAATGAATTAGAAGAACTATAATTGGGAGTATCCTTCCTAAGATCAAAAGTACATAATGAGGAGGTAGTTAATGCATTCATATCAAGACCACCAATTCTTTTCTTCTCTCACTCCCAAGCCATAATTTGTAGTCAAAATGCACCTCATCTTCTAATGGTTGGGAAACCCAAATCAATCAATCAAACTAAATGACCAAAAAAAATTATATTTCTTTTAGTTGAGAAATAGTTGTGTTATGCAATCTAATGATTAGCACATAATGATCTTGATTTAGTTAATGCTGTGCAAATGAAATAGATCTTTAATTTATTTGATAGTAACATTTTCTTTCTTTTTAAGTCCCCTAAATATATCAAAAGGGTGAATAAGTTATTAGTTCAATGTATTAATTGATATGTACCTTGTTTCCATCTTACATATTTGTTAGGTATAAGAAAAGTTTATAAGGTATGCATGCAACTTCATTGAATGAAAATAAATTGGATAATGATAAGCTTTTATGCCTTTTTAATCTCTATTCCAACTCTTTCTATGCCACACCAACATGTATATAATAACAAAATTCTTCTTATTTTGGTAGAATTATGTGTCCGTAGCAACTCTCCCTACCCCACACCAACATGTGCATAAAAATGGAATTTTTCAAAATTTGGTTGAAATTATATGCTAGTACCAACTTTCCCTACCCCACACCCATGTCTTATTCCATGAGAAATTATCATTGCTTTATATGTCATATTGTAAGACTTGTCATCACTATTGAACTTCATATCAGCATCTATTATCATATTTATAAAAATTAGATATCTACAAGTGTAGAATATATATGACTCCTCGAATATATTTGAAAGTATTATCATATATCTTCATCTTTACATTTTCACTATCAACTATCTTAATCGAGTTATTTTTCATAGTCATATATTCTTCATTATAAAAACTTATATGACATACTTATGTCAATAAACTAGGGATCCTTACCAACAAGAGTGACATAGACTCTTTGACTATCATGAAATGCCTGACATTACCTAGAGGTGTCAATGGGTTGGGTCGAGCTGACCCATCCCATTATTTTCGGGCCCAACCGGGCTGGCATGCCATGCCAAGCATGGCACTATTCTTTGGAGTGCAGGTCCGACACGGGTCAGTGGCCCAAAAACCACTCGAGTTTGGCCTAGTTCAACCAGGTTTAGGTTGGGTCAGTCGAATATTTAAAATTTTAGGGTTTCGGTGCCGCACCGCCATGCCGCCGTAACTTGTCGGGCGTGCCGTGCCATTGTCTATCGGGCATAACTGCATCGTCCCTCTGTTGGCCATTACTCGGTGCGTGGTCATAATTTCCGTGTCCACGTGCCATGCAACCGTGCCATTCCCGACACCACATGGGCCAAAAATCCTCAGCATGGCACGACAAGACATGACTCGTGCCGAGGGTTCACCCAGCATGGGCCCGAGCATACTACAGTATCATGCCGTGCCAGGCCAGGCATGCCTAAAACATGCCTGGCTTCGGGTCAGGCCCATGTCACCCGACATGTTTGACACCTATGACACTACCACTTTTCTAGCATTTCAATTGTAGCTTATCCACACTCTTTGATCTTATGATTGACTTAGACTTACTTTCATATTAATTTATCCTTATGTCTTTAGTCCTCTCCCTCACAAATAGTATATCCTTAGATTATTTGTTCATATCCTTCCTCCTAGTATCTTCCTCTTTGACTACGAGCTATAATTACTATATCAAAAGAATAATCATGTTGTACACTTAAGATTTAGTAATCAAAATTACTGAATATTATTGAGTATTATGATATTTTTAGATAATGTGCAAGCATGAGAATGAGACATAAATAAATTGATTCCATGACTTTGAAAGTTTCATAGATTTTGATGAATATTCATAAAATTAATATGTTTTTAGAACTTTTTGGATAATTGGTAGATTTTAGAGTATCTAATAGTTTTGAGCTCACTTCTTGGCTATAACTTTATATAATTGGTCATGAGAATCTTTATTTACCACAACTCTTCTATCTTTTTAGTATACTCTTTCAATTATGCAATATATTGTTAGTAGTTGTGATATTATCATGGAGTCACAATATTATTTATCAAATGACAATTAAATAAGTTTGACATTAATTTCATAAGATTTTGTAGTCTCAGCCACTTCCTAATACCGTGACTTTATCTTTAATAAGATTTTGTAGTTTCAAGTCAAATCCTTTGACCTTTTTACGTAGTCTTAACTTTTGAACATCAAAAAGTTATGAAGTCAAAAATAATCAGGTCAAAGTCATGTCAATTATTAAACATCATAACTTTTGGATATGAAATATTAGATAGGATATTTACTCAAGTAAATATAATCAGGTCAAAGTTATGAGGTCAAAGTCATTTCTCAAGGCTATGATTTTTATCCTCAAAAGAAGAAAAAATTGTGATATTTATGTTTGATATAATTTCTAGTGACATCTTTTTGTAGTGCAACATTCATATGATATATGAGAGTATTCAAGGATAATGTCACGGCCACACCTAGCACCATGACCACTTAAGACACAATAACGATCTTTTTTTGTACCTCAACCATATGATTCACATGAGAGGTGATTCCTAATATCATGACTATTTTCAGCACTTTAGCTATATGATGATTGAGAGAGATTAATGCCAAAGTTGTGACAACTCCCAGTGTCGTGGTCATAAGATGCGCATAAGAGAGATAAATGCCAACAATCAAAGTCACATCCATTTTTACTGTCATGACTAGCTATTATAAGAACATTAAGTCTAAATCATGAAAATTTCTTAGTATGAGTTTGTGCTATAGATAATTGAGACACATTTCAGAGTCGTGACCAATTCTTAGTGTCATGGTTTAAAGTTTAAGATACAAAGATTAAAGGCATACTTGACTCTCAGATCCCTCATCTCTAGGGTAGACTCAAGGATTTGTATAATTTTGTTTGTATGATGTTATGTTATGAATCCTAATTGATGAGTAATTAAATAGATATTGAATTAGAGATTTAACTATTGATGAGTTTGTATGAGTTATTATTATGGATGGTGATAGGTAACCCATGAGTCTTATTTGTGCATATGGTAAGAAGGAAGTGATAGCTCTTCTAATTGATATGCTTGAGATAAACCTATACAACTATAAATTTTAGTATATTAATTATTACGAGTATGATATTTATGAAGCCAAAAGTATGAATAATTTTATATTCCAATCTTTTATACATCTTTTAAAAGAACTAGTTCTTGATTGAGGTATACATTTTATAGCACATTCTTCTAAGGGGTTCATATTAATATGAGAGTTGCATCATCACTAAAAAGGATGGTGATAGGTAATCCATTAGAGGTGCACGGGTATATTATGACTCAAAAAGTGGTGATAGTTCTTTGAGTTGCTTTTACTTGTTGTATGTTTCCTACCGATAAAACTTGAGAGAAACATATGTTAATTATGTGAGTATAGTGCTTACGAAGCTGAGAGTATAAATACTTACAAACCATGTTAGTTCTTGGCCTTTATGAGAATTAAGGCTAGAGAATAAAAGTATACATATGAAATAACCATCAAGGGTAGTTGATGAGTTGCTTGAAATATAAAAGCTTTTGAATGATTCTCGAGTATAGATGACTTGTTGTCTTAGTGGTAAAGTATTAAAGGGATAACTATAAAGGGACTATCATTGAGATGGGCTCAATGGTTATATTCACTAAATATGCCATTAGGACAAAAAGTTATTACACAATAACTCAATCTTTATTATGTATCCAAACCCAATATAACTAAAACTATTTGAAAAAATATCATGTAAATGGACAAATGCATAGATCTATGATTGATACAACAATCTTAAATATCTAATTTAATAGAATTAATATATCCCAATATTGATTGACAAAACTACTAATACAATCTTTGTGGGAATAATATATGAACAAAATTCATTTTTACTACTTGTTTGATTTATATACTCGTGTATCTTTGTTAATGAGATATAGTCGCCAACAAGCTTTTGGAACATTATCTAAGCAACAAAATTATGTAGTATAACAAAGTCACAATAATTACCGACACTCTTTCATCTTCCTCTTGACTTAGACTTGCTTCTAGATCAGTTTATCTTTTGGTCTTTAGTCCTTCCCCTCACAAACACTACATCATTAGACTATTTCTCCACTCCTTTCATCCTCATATGCTCTAATAGTAAAGCTATAATTATTGTCTTATAGAAAAATCTTGTTATACCACTAATAATGGTGCTAATTAGATTATACCACAAATTAAGTAGTTAATAAAGGATGGTAGTAGTCTTATCATCTTCTTTGATCTTAGAATCAACAGATGATAATTGGCTATCAATGTCTAAAACTCAATTATATGTGTTGCAAATAAGTTATTCTTTTCCATGTACAACTTATAAAGCTTTTTCCTCGTGAACAAAATATTGACTAGTGACTTGGTACAAATAAGTCATTCAAATATATGTGTGTTCAAAAAGAAAATCAAAAGTAGTAGAAAGATCGATGAGTATAGATAAGCTAAAATTGATGTGTTTGAAATATTATTTAGCTAGGCACTTCAAGAGAGACTTTTGAAGAAGCAATTAGGTCGCAACAAAAAAATTTGGAATTGTGACCAAGGAAAGTGTTGGCTTGACAGATGGAGTTAATTCCACTTGAGGTTAGGTCTATTTTGCTGAAGCCTATGTTACTCATATTAATGAGGACACTTGGTATATTGACATAGGTATGTTATATCACATTAGTTCTCATTGAACCTAGTTTATCCAAAGTCATTTGATGTAGAATATATGACTATGGGGAATGACTCAATGGTGAAGATTATTGATCATGGGGTGGTGAAGATTGTTGATCATGGGATGGTGAAGATAAGGTTGCATGATGGGATAATCAAATGCCTTCTAAGGGTGATGCACATTCTTGGTTTGAGCAATAATTTGATCTTGACGAGTTCAATGGTGGATGATGATATGAAGTTTTCTTATGAATATAAGGGTTGCGAGTTAATGTGAAAAATAATAATAATTGCTTAATGAACAAGATGTGGAACCTTTTCTTGCTATGGGTAAGAAACATCATGACTCCTAATAATAGGTTCTTGAGTTATGATAAAGAAGGAAGACGTGTAGAATATGCAAGGCAAGTAGGAATGCATGTCCATTCCATGGAGAAGAAGTTCATTGGATGTTTGGAGTCATGAAATGGAAACATAGTGTAATGATAGAGTTTAGAGTTAAGAGTTGGGAACATGAAGTTGTTGTTTGGGTTTCAGTAAATTTCATATCAGAATTTTGTAGTGGACTAGGAACCCACCAATGATCCAAGTGATTATAATTAAACATTGGACAAAAATATAACCTGATGTAGCATAGAAAAAAATTTTGATTTTGAATGGTTTGGTCAAATCCTAGCACAATCAAGTGTATGTGCTTATAGCAGTATCCACACAAACATATCTTCGTTATATTTTTTTTAGTTTCAATCACTCTCATTTTATTAAACCTTTTGGTTTTTCACATTTTTTTTAAAAGGATGTGTCATTAACTAAAAGGATGTGTCATTAATAAAACCTTTTGGTTTTTTTTCTCACCTTTTTAAAATGGATGTGTCTTTAACTAAAAGGATGCGTCATTAATGGCACACCTTTCTAAAATAAGAAAGAAACATGAGCTTTAAGTTTGGGCCCATTTTAAAGGTCCAAACATCTACAAATTAGACCAAACTTTTTAATCTAATTAGCTTAATATTTGAAACAAATTCCAGACTTAAGATTAGGCCAAGTTTATTTTATTCTAACTAAAATAAAATGAACTCTAAATATATATATATATATATATATATATATATATATATATATATGTGTGTGATACAATAGGTTCTCATAATGTTGGTAGTCATTTTAAAATCTTATTTTAAAGAAATAAGTAATGAGTAGTATCTAGTAATACATCATTGCTACCCAAGTTACGAGAATATAAAATATTTGACTTAACCTATTTTGTGACGTATTTCATTGTATAACTTAGACTTTTTTCCATGATATCTAGATTGATTCATGAGATACGGATCATGTCATCCTCACATCAATTTATATATTTTTTGATCTTTGAGTAGACTAACTTAAACAAATAAGCTTAATATCTCATATTGACTTATTTGAGCAATACCATGCATTTTAGTAGTCCTACTCAATCAAGGGGCCAACTTATATTACTTCCATTATATAGAAGGGACAAATTCCATCTACATCAATCACATCTCTTTGCATAATTTATTGTATACCTAATAAATGGTTTTATAACCATCCTTATTATATGTGGTATTTCCTGAATCTAAAGTATACAACTCCTTATGTAGGGAACCACAATACTACCAGGTCAAAGAATAACTCATACTAATAGTCACTGTGAGAATGTGTATGACACTTATATAATAATCCATGCAACATTCTCATAGCGGGTCAGTTCAATAAATGTTCTCAGATATATACTCATGTGTTTATTTTATATCTCAAATTAGTTAACCTACATGCTAGTCTAAATGTATTAATATTGCTCTTGAATATTAATACTCGACTAGGAATAATTTAGAGTAGTATTCTATAAGATATTTTACTGTTGGGTACTATTATATTCATCTAATATTTGCACAAATCTAAATAAATATAATAATCATAAAATGATGTATTTTTACATAAAAATATGATACAGGGGTCCCAAAAGAATTATCTAATGATTGACTTTTAGGGCATACTCTAATAGTTGTGACATAGAAACACAATGACTTGACATGCAACCAAGTGAAAGAATTAGAGGAGAAAATATGAAGTTATGAAGTCCTAGTAGAATTGTGATAGAGAGACTTAAAGTCCTGATTAAAAATTAAGCATGTTATGGAAACTTGGTGTTATGATAAGGAGACTTAGAGCCACTACAAAAAATCAAGCATGCCATGGTGAACTTGGTATTATGATATGGAGATTCATAGTCACTATAAAAATCAAGCATGTCATGGGGAACTTGGTATTCTGGCATGGAGACTCAAAGTAGCGATAGGAAATCAAGCTTACTTTGGAGAAATTTGTGTTATGACTAGGACAATCGAAGTCATGAGAGAATAACGAGCAAGCCTAGGGGGGAACAGAAATACCATCTTGCAGTAGTAAATAATAAATCATCACAAAAACTCAAACATGACATATTGAACTTGCTATCATGACTAGGAAATATGAAGTAATGATATAAAAAAAACCTAGTAATAGGGGATTAAGAGTCATGGAAAAGAACTATGGTGTCTTGATCCCATCCCAATTGGAAGCATAAATGAGCTCAATTATCGGGTGGAGGCAATGGCCTTTGAGAAATCAACTCATTAGGAGTAAGCTCTGAATGATCTTTAGTCATTAGAAAAGAAGAATGCTTAGAGACTTGTGAAGTTTCCTTTTGATCAAAAAGAAATTAGATTCAAATGGGCATTCTAAATATAAAAGGTTTATGGAAAGATTTTAAAGTACAAGGAATAGGTGGTTGCCAAGGCATACTTTCAAGTAGAAGGTATAGACTATGATGAGATCTTCTCACCCATAACAAAGATGTCCTTTGTCTTAGTGGTATTAGCTATTACATCAGGGTATGACCTAGGAGTTTAGTAACTTGATGTAAAGATACATTTTTTCATAGTGACATAGAGAAAGAAATCTACATGGAGCAACCAACTAGTTTCAAGAAAAAAGATAAAAGAATTTGTGTACAAGTTGAAGAAGTCTTTGTATGAGCTGAAGCAATCTCTTCAATTATGATACCATAAGTTCAATTCATTTTTTTTATAATTTGGATTCAATAGATGTGAGACTGATCATTACATATGTTTTAAAAGGTTATGTAGAAAACTTATATGTGGTTTGGCAATAACATGTATTTGAATAGTTTGGAAAAAAGTTTGCTTATTAAGAAGTTTGATATAATTGATATCTATGAAGAAATCCTTATATGTGGCATAAAGATTCGAAGAGATAGGGAGAAGAGAATAGTGTGTCTCGGGAAATATATTTATTTGAAAGATATATTTCAGAGATATAATATAATTGATTGCAAGCTAGTGGAAACTCTTATGTCGACTGTTATCTAGCTGATAGTTGAGTAGTGTCTCTCTACTTAGCTGTATAAGCAAGAAATGTTTTTCATTTCATTTACTAATATAGTTGTAAGCTTGATGTATGTTATGGTATATGCTAAACATAATATTACACATACTTTTGGAGTGTTGAGTAGATTTATGCCCAATTTGGGAAATAAGTATTAGAATTCTATAAAAGAGTACTCGTATCTCTATGATTTTTGAGAGTATCTCTTAGCAAAAGAGAAGAACTTGCTATGAGATGGCTTTGATATTACTAGAACCGTTGATGTTGGCTAAGATGAAGGTGTGGTTGTGTGGATATCTAAAGGACTACAAGTTGGTATACCTTTAATTTCTATAATAGTCTATGAGCTAGATAAGTAAAAGGCAAGTTATAGTTTCCCTTTTATCCATGGAGGCAAAATATATGGTTGATACTCGTGTAAGTAAAAAAGCTATTTAAATTAAGATGACGATGTAAAGAGCTTGGCTCCGAGTAAAAGGATATGAGGCTCATATGCAATAGTCAAAGTATCATCTATTTATTAAGATATTCAATCTTCCATATAAGGATAAAATAGTGACATCTAGTATTATTTCATCATGGTGACCAAAGGCTATTATAGTTGGAGAAAACTGACTTGAAGAAAAATCTTGCTGATTACATGAAAAAGGCTATTGGTATGGAGAAGTTCTAGTGGTGTAGAACATATTATTTTTGAACACACATTTTAGGGACACTATCTAAACACTAAAAGTTGGAAGTGTAACAAAGTTACAAAAATTGCCTTTTCCTTAACTTACATTCTTGATCATAAGATATGTTCAATCCATGATTTCTAAAAAAAATTATATATTAGTCTTAGTAGATAATCATGAATTGATTGGATAATATTGTCAATGAGATATCATGATCTACTAGGTCAAAAAAAAGTCAATGTTAGAATTGGCTTATACTTCTTCTAGAGTTATCGCTTATGTTAAGGAGCAATAACTCTATTTTATGGTATTGTGATTGAACTAAAAGCTAAAATATCTATTGAGGATTCAATATTATTATTATTTTTTGTGTCACTACTAGCCTAAAAAATTGAATATTTGTTGATGATTTGCAAACATGTTCAAATGGTATCACAACTAGACTAAAAAATAAAAAATATACTAATAAGCCATAACTTTATTCTATGGAGGTATATGTTTTCATATATACATATATATTTATATATCTAAACATATTTATGTATAATTTTATATGTGTTTCTATTTATATTTATATATATCAATAAATATTTAGATTTATTGTCCACTTGATAGTAACTTTGTGGCTGACTGGTTAGGTGTGATTTTTACAAGTGGAGACATGGGTTCGTATCACATCATTTCCCCCTTTTTCTTGCTTTCCAACAAAAGTTTATAAAATTAATTAAATTAGATATTATTCTTTTTTTTTTCAAATTTTGAAGGGTAAAATCAGGTTTATGAATTTTTACTACACAAAAAATTAATTATTTTAGGAACTGCTATATATTTTTTTAATTATGAAAAAGTTCATGATAAAAAATTTATTTTTTATTTAGTGCACAAAAACACTAATCTCCCAACAATATTTTTGTTTTGGGATTAGTTTTTTTTTTTTTTGTATATCCAATTTGTCCCTTCCATTTCAAAAACATTTAATTGTTTGTTTCAAACATGAGAAGTGTTATAAAAAACACTATTCATACTAAAAATCATATATCATTTCTATTCTTCAAAAACACTATCCTCTGTATAGTTATATATACAATAAACTATACATATAATATATTGTTATGTGTAAGATAAATTATATGTATAGTTATGTATATAATTATATATATATATATATATATATCACTGTACATATATGGTAAAGTATACGCATAGTTATATATTATTATAGGTATATGGTAACCTATGCATGCATATAGTTATATATAAACTATATATATAAGGAATAAAGAATACTATACGCATAATTATATAAAAATATGCCTACACAGTAAATTATATGTATAGTTATATATAATTATACATATATTATAAAATATGTGTATAATTATATATAACTATACTATACAATAAACTATACATAATATGTAACCTTACATACATGGCAAACTATAGGTTAGTTATATATATAACTATACGTATATGGTAAACTATATGTTTAATAAACTTATATATATATAGTTATAAATAGATATAAATATATAACTAAACATATATGTATAGTTATATATAAATAAATAATTATATATAGATATATTGCATTGTATATGTATAGTTATATATAACTAAACATATAGTTTACCATATATGTATAATTATATATAAGTATAACTAATCATATAGTTTATACTATACATATAGTTACATATAACTATACATATAGTTTATCATATCTATAATCATACAAATAGTTTGCCTTTTATATATAATTATATATAATATTGTATTTTCAAAAAATAAAAATAGTATATGATTTTATTATTTCAGATTTTTTTAAGAAATGACGTGGGAGGGGCAAATTTAGAAATAGTAAAAAATTAATCATAAAACATAAATATTTTATATTTTAAGTTAGTTTTTAGTTACAACTTTTTGAGAGGTGATCAAAAAATAAATATTTTTATTTTAATCCTATTTACATAATCTTGTAAAAAAAAATATGTGAAAATTAAGTGATCACATATAACAAATCAAGGTATATTTGTGTTTTAATTCACCAAACATTAAATATTTATGTTTTGGTATACTAAATTTTAAATAATTAAAACAAATATCAAATTCTAAAATAATTAAGTTTTAGTGTACTAAAATTAATCAATCTTATTTTGTCATAAAATTTAAATAAAACAATTGATTTAATTAATTTAGAAATCATTGTTAATCATAATCTTTCGAAACTCAAAATGTAGTTTCATTTAAAAATATATAATTATTACTATACGTGGAGAGATAGAGATTCAAACCCACACCCTCCACATTACAAAAATTATCCTCTACCTACGGTACAGTGTCAATGTCAAAAATAATTATATATATATATATATATATAAATAAAATACATTTATAAATTCATACACACACATTATAAATAAATATATATATATATGTGTGTGTGTGTGTGTGTGTTTGTGTAGACAAATACACAAACACACACACTCATATATATACATATAAATACACACACACACACACTCATATATATACATATACACACACACACTCACTCACACACACTCATATATTTACATATAAATACACACACTCACTCACTCACTCATATATATACATATAAATACACACACACACACATGCACACATATATATTAGAGTTCGATATAATTTTTTTTAATTATGAAATTTTTAGTATATCAAAATATTATTATTTTATATTTGGTGTACACAAATATAAAAAAACAAATATTATAAGACTAAAATTGGATGTTTGGGATGGTATTATTAATGGAATTATGGGGCTCTTTTTTAGGTGAATATCTGTATTTTTAGTCAACAAATCGAAATATTCGCACTCACAAAATTCAATGGATTGTTTATAAGTAACAGTGACTTTCAAAAAAATAAAACGGTTGGAACAAATTTTCAAAAAGTCGGAACAATTAAAATCCTTGAAAATGCAAACCGCAGACGAAAAATCCGGGCACATGATCTGTATGGCAGCATCCTCAAGAGGTGGGCCCACAACGGACTCGATCCCACTTTTAAATTTAGTTAATTGACAGAAAAGCCAAACGTCCACCCAAAAAAATAAAACGAAAAGAAAAAAAAAATAAAAAAATCATTCAAAACAAATTCGAAAAGCGAAAGGCTTGTGAATTGCGATGGATCTCCACGCTACAGATCGACGCGCTGGCGTGTCGTTATCCCCACATTTATTAAAGAAGCAAAACACATCCTGTCATTTCACCAGTTCCTTCCTATATAAAACCTCGTTTCTCTTTCCCTCCCATCTACTCCGTTCCTCCTCGTTTTGTGGCAACCAAACAAAACCTTCCACATTTTCTCCCCCTCTTCGCTCTCAAAATTCGTATTATCACTCTCTGTTCCTGTTCGTCTGCAAATTCACAGTATTGACGCCAAACCGGATCCACTTGTTTTATCCTCGCTGGTTTTCAAACAACCACAGATCGAGACGTTGCGTGTTGTTTGTTTCTTCGTTTTTGTTTTGAAAATATAATGGCGCAAAATCTCGAAGAAAGAAGTGGAACAGGCAAGAGAAAGCGTATCCGAGATGATTCCTGTTATTCGTGCTGTCAATTTTTTGATTCTGATTTCGATGCCGAAACTAATTCTTGCGTCATCGACTATTTCGGTCCATGCGCTAGCATCGAAGATTCGGATGATTCAGTTGTCATTTCTCCTGCAGCAAAGCGGATCCGAGAGAAACTGTTCGGCATCTTCGATGAAGTCGATGACTCCGATATACAAGATCTCGAATCTGTCATCAAAAGCTTCGAACAAGAGATCCTCTGTGCTTCGTCCGTTGTGAGCGATGCAGATGCGAGTTCCTTCTGTGAAACTTCCTTGCAAGAACTCGGTTACCTTCTCGAAGCATCTGATGATGAACTAGGGCTGCCTCCTAGCCTTCATTCAGTCGATGAGCGGAACGCTATCTGTTCAGATCCGGAGGTGATTAATGAATATTGCTCTGAATTTGTCTCGGATGTTTTAGAATTCGACGATAACACAGAGAGATACGATTTCTCCGACACTGAATTTGCCCCCGATTTTCATTGTGTTGGTGACTCCGACTCCATAGTTCAGCAGTCGATCCTGCGCGTGGAAGGAGACAGTATAACATCGCATCACGTTGTGTCACCTTCTTCCCCACCCGATTGTCTTTCTGTTTTCCGAAGTCTGTGAGGTTGGCTAGAGGGAATTTTGCTCATGTGTACATTGCTAGACCATTCATCTGAGTGGGCAACCACCGTCGGCTTGTTTCACGTTCGACTCTTCTAAACGTTGTTAGTTGGTATTTAGTAATGATCTTTTTATGTTGATGCCACCCGGCTGATGCATTTTGTGAATCTTGTTAGGGTTAATTAAATAGTTATCGTCCTGGGCGGTTATTTTACGTAATGGCCATTAATACAAAATTTGAACCAGAAAATCGAGGTGGTGGGCCGGTCAATCATTGAAGAATGTGCCCCATCCAATTTATTACAAAATTCTTAAGTGGCATGGCATCGTACTTTTCATGACTAGACTTCGTATTTGATCCACTTTTCGTCTTAGATCTGACGGCCCAGATCCTTTCGTTGTGTTTTCTTGAACCAAACACTATATGTATACAAAATTGTATTCACACACACACGCCAAGTGTTGTTAGTTGAGGGTAATTAAGGTTATGATTCAGTATATTATAATATAAATAGTTTTTAAAATATTAGTGTTTGGTAATTGGTACACAAACAAAAATATAAAAAATATAAGAAAATAATGCTTTGCTGTGCGTGTAGTTGGGTTTCTAATAAAATTAGTTGGACTCTGATAAATCACCGGTTTGATTTGAAAATCGTGCCTGGTTCGAGAAAAACTTGTCGGTGGGCTTAAATAATGGAAAAATACATTTCCAGGTATTGTATAGCTAATATTTGAAAAAAAATGTTCATTTTTTTAATAAGTCCAATAAATATTGTACAAAGGTTACATTTTTTTTTTTTTTGATAAATAATAAAATGCAACATCAAAATCTTTTAACATCCTTAAGTTTCAAACTAATAGTCATTTTTATAAATAATTAATTTTTTTTTAATTTTTCTAAGAATTGAATCTAAAATTTGGAATTTGTATTGTAAATGATAACAAAATACAACTTTACTAGTGATTCCACTGACCTAATGAATTCTTTGAATTATTATGGTTGGAAATAGAATTTATATTACAAAAGTTCCTTGGAGTTGCAAATTAATAATTATTTGTTTTGATTTTTTTGGCTTTAGAAATTCAAATAAAAGTATGTTTTGGAATGTGATTATTATTTATTTCCACCCTTAGTTTTCATTTTAGAACAACTCCAATGGGAGATGTCAAAAAAGAGGTGTATAAATGTTATTTTGCAAACTTAAACAGCTTTTTAGCACTCATATATTTTTGCTACAATGGTAGGTTCCTTTGAGATGCACAGTAACCTATTTTGCACCCTCTCTATTATATCTAAGAGCAATTCCAACGATAGTTGCCAAAAAAAGAGATCTAGGTATAATTTTACAAACTTAAATAGTATTTTGATACTCCTAAACAATAATTTTACTTTAATGGTAGGAGCTAAAATGAGGTATTATTTTAATAATTAAATATTTTTTTATTCAAAAGTTATTTTTTTAATCCATTGAAAGTCATTGTGAGATGCATAGTAGTCATAACTATTATTTTACATACTCTATTTTCTCTCTCCAAAATTACCAAATATGGCACTTCTATACATTAGATACTATTTTACAACCCCATATGTCACCCCTATTGGAGCAACAGAATTTATGATTTGGGTATTATTTTGATAGTTATGGGGATTGACACCCCTAATGGCAACTCCTATTAGAGTTGCTCTAAGATTGTCAAATATGGCACCCTAAGATTTTGGATAATATTTTGTCACCTATTATACCAATTCCATTGGAGTAAGATTTTTTATTATTTGGATGTCATTTTAGTAATTATGGAGATGACACCCCCTTATAGCAGCTCTCATTGGAATGATTTTATTGTTATTATTTTCAGATAAGTATTTATAGATTTTCGAAATAAGCCTTTTTTTCTTTGTTAGTTCATATCTTGAGAAGAATTATCACTTCTTTATGTCGTGATTTTCCAATTATTATACTCCTAATCGATATTAAGGGCCTCCTGGGATCTTCCTTGTATATTTGGTAATCCTAAATATTAAAATGAGTAAAGTTAAAAGTGGTGAATTCGCCTTAACCAAATAGAATCTTCATTTTATTGTTTTCTCCAAATGATTTTAATAAAAAACAAGCTTTATTCCAACTTACCAATCCAAAAACACCAAGCCCACCAATTGAAGTGGCATACATACTTTTTTTTATGAAGCTTTAGGCCTAACTTAGTCTGTTTTTTGTGCGTCCCATAGAAATCTCCTACATATAATTTCAATTGAATTAATTATCAAAGAAGATAAAAGGAATATTAAAAACTAATATCCTTCTATTCTTTGGATAATAGTGTGTGGTAATTCAAGCCTTCTAGCAAATGAGAGAATTGTGCTTGCTAATTGATGTAAACTGTTGTAATTTTTGCCGGCAATGGAGTAAATTGTGCCGTGATTAATCTGCTCGAAGATAAAGCAATTCTGAGAAATGTAAAGGGGAGAGAACTTTCGATAAATCCAAGATTATTTAGAATTTTCTCTTTGATATATGTATTTAAGGATGATATTGACAAATGAGGAATCTCATTTTGAAAAGATTATTAAATTATCTGTATACTTAAGATGAGAGATTTTTAAAACTGAGCATACTGGGTGAAAGGAGAACCGATCAAAATTTGTAGCATTTGTCAGTAATCTAGATAGGTGTTCAGAGTCAGCCAAAGTTCTCCCACCATTAATAATTGAATCACATAAGGATACTCTATCTTTTGAAAACCCCAATAGGTTTTTATAATATTCTAAGAAAGTGGCAGAAATATTTTCATAGGAGATGGAGTATTTATCATTTTCTTTCATAACCAACACTATTTTGTTTTTTTTGAGCCTATCACTAGCTAGAGTGTGAAAAAAAATTAGTGCACTTTTCATTTTATTTTAGATATTTGAATTTAGCTTTTTTTTTTAAGAAAAGACAGTTCAACCTCCTCCAATGTCCTCAGTTTCACTCTTAATTTAGTTTTATCAGTTTTCAAATTTATATTGGGATCTTCAAATATCTTTCTGAGCAATTTGAAGGGTCCACCTTGTTAAGCACACTCTTGTACTTATGTGTCTAAAATATTTTTCGTTGAGTTTTTAGTGAATTTTTAAGCATTTTGAGCTTTTCAACACCTAGAGCATTATGGATCTAGGCTATTTCTAATTCCATATATTGAGCAGCATGGATATAAATTCTTTGTGCATTAACCATATTTTACAAAAGGAAATCTTCCTATCTTGTGGACTAATTTCAGTGGATATCAATATCATACAGTGATCAAAAGAAGATTTCTAGGGAAAGAAATTTTATTTTTTTCACCATTGTCTTTGATCTTCACATATGTATCTTGGGGAGAGGAAGATATATCTTCTATTTGCGTAGTAATTATGTCCCATAGCAACATTATTCTACCATTCCGATGACAAAAGAAGTTGTCAAGGTAATCAAAGTTTTTAAATTTCAATTTCATTAGAAGCCTTATCTTTTCTAGATTTAGTTTTGATTCTATAATCATAAATATATCTATTTGATATGCATTGAGAAGCCTAGCCACTTCTTGATGCTTTAGTGGGCAGTTAAAACCTCGAATGTTACAACTAGTGATTTTCATATAGATGTACTACTAGAGTCCTTGCTATTTAAAATTTTTCTCTACATATATCTATCTTTTTGCATCTTTTCCTACAATAAAAATGTGTAGCATGCATAACATATATCAAAAGGGGAACCCCTGCCCATATTAGGCCATAAGTACCTTTGATCAAGTCCATCAAATCCATTCAATGTTACAAATGATATACCACCCTCTCTCACAACAAAATGCTCTAATTCCAACGTTACAAATAATATGCCCCCTTTATAAGATGAGACAATCAATGTGCCACTCTTACAAGATGAAACAGTCAATATGCCACCCTTACAACCATATATGTCAGCCATATAGATATGTGATATGCCACCCTTATAGACATCCGTTATGCCACCCCTACAAACATATATGCCACCCTTACATACATGTGATATGCCACCCTCACAACCATATATGTCACCCTTACAAACATCACCATTACAAACTTGTGAATACAATATGCCCCCAATGCAGATATTTATGCCACCCTTACAATCTTTACATTCAGAGTCTAATCTTCATGCATATGCCACCCTTACATACACTAAAGCACTATGGATGAATTTCATTCTAAGTACACACGATTTTGATCAACCATGTATTTATCATATAACTGGTATGAGTTTCCACTTTTGACATTTCATTTTGAAATCCCAAAACTTTTCTTTTACGATGAATTGACCCTGGGGGTATCACATCTTCTCTATTTCTAATTACTAGTGGGTGTCATTTGATTTTATATACGTAGCATGCATAATTACATACATCAGCAGGAACACCATAATGAGAGATTTTATACATTTCATACATGATGATATGTTCTAACTCAAATCTCTTTCCAACTAGTACATATGAGCACACACCCTTACATATAATCCTCACATGATAACCCATCCTCATTTTATGTTTCCTTCGACAGCTATCAATCATATGACTAAACAAGGAGCAAAACTTACAGTATAATGGTAGATTCTCATAACTTATCGACTAACAAATTTTTAAACCGTTAAGGAAGTTGAGAAAGATTTCATTAGGTAATATTTTATTAAGATCAACCTCAACGAACACTCTAGCATATGTAATTCTTGAAGCATTAGATATTAGTTTGTTCATGTGTAAAGGATGCCCTATGCACCCCGCACCTTTTCTTATGCCAATAGGGTTCCATAGATGTATGGGGAAATTTTTGAATTTTCACCCATATCGATATTTTGGCCATTTCTTTTAATCTATAATGAAAACCTATGGGGAGGGGCTTATGTGTAGAGGTCTATCGAAAACCAAATATGAGCCAAATTTTAATATCTTCTTCATATCCTCCATAGATTTGAATTTAAATAATAACCATCCACTAGGGTGTTGAACCATTTGAACATTTAACTTTCATTGTTCATCACTGAATTTCTTAAGTAGGCCAAAACAAGGATTTTTCATGACAAAATAGCCGATTAAGTAATTTCTAGAGAGTTCATAGGAGGGGGCAGTGTGTATGCCATCCTTGTTATACTCCTTCATATTTCCAATTTCTAGTTTACATTTTACGTTCATTCCATTATTAGCACCTAGTTTACTTTTGTTTGTAGCTTCCACACCAGTATTTCTAGAGAGTTCATTAGTTAAAGCATAAGTGACAGTAGCTTCCAATTCAAATTCATTCCCAAGACTTGCCTTATTTTTGCCACAAACATCAAACGAGTGCCTATTAGACTCACTATCAAGATAATTTCGAACCATATGCATGTTAGAACGATTGTCAGTACAAGCAGTATCCATATCATTCACATAACTTGCATTATTTTTGCTACGAACATCAATCGAGTGAAGATTAGATTCACTGTCGAGATAATTTCGAGCCAAATGCATGTTAAACCAACTGTGGGTATAGGCAGTATCCATATCCAAAACTCATTTATTATCATTCACATAACTTGCATTTTTTTTTTTTTGTAACAATCATCTTTCGAGTGAAGATTAGACTCGCCGTCGTGAGAATTTTGAAGCAAATGCATGTTAGAACGACTATCGGTATAAGCAGTATGCATATCCGAAGCTTGGTTCTCACAGATTTCATTCGAAACTTCATTCATCTAATTCGAAAGATGCACAATTTCATCAGAATTAGTACGATTTCCATTCATGAGTGATGAATTACCAAGTGCGAGATAAATTTTGGGAAAAAGTTCATACAAATCCAAAGAAAACTTACTGTATATTGTTCGATGCATATCGCCACCATCAAAAATAAATTTTGTAGCATCAAGATCATTTTTTGAACAAACTATAAACCTTTTTTTGCGATGACCTCTTGAATTTTCATCGATTTCCTTCAAGGGGGCAGTGACAGTCACCTCGGTATGGAGAGAGGTTGTAGCATTCTTAGGATTTCGATTATGAAGATGAGTATTGGGTGGTCCCATAATACTCATCTTATATATCAATGAATGTGGTAGAAAAAACTTAAGTACCGAAACTACGGGGAGAGATAAGTGGGGGGTTTTTTTTTTTTTTGGATAAAAACGGGGAGGAGAAGGTTTGGGATGATGTTTTAGTTTTACTTGATGCCAATTACCAAAATAAGTGTGGGGTGCCCCCTTTAGCTGATTAAGTCTCTTGTCAATGTACAAGAGTTCACTAGTTCAAGTCTTACTAATCAGGATACCAGATAATATTCTTACCTGCTCGGTTCTCCAAAGTATTAGGGGGGGACCATGTAAGTGGGCCTTGTGACCCCCCTTTGTTCTCAAAAAAAAAAAAAAGTGTGGGTTTGTTAAAAAAACATTGGCTGGTTTTCTAGTTTATTTGATCTAGTTGTAGATCCTAAAAACCCCAAAAATAAAACCAACCCTATCCATTACAAACAAATACTGAAATACCTTTCCTCAACGACAAACTCCAAAGTTATGCAAATGCAATTTTTAAAACGTAAGGATTGTCAATTCAGGAGTTATATATGCCTCTTCTACAAAAATAAAACCAACCCTATCCATTACAAACAAATATGAGCTATTATGGATTTTCTATTATTTGTAGTGGAATGTATGTATATATATGCCTCTTCTACAAAGTAAAACTAATGAATAATTGTCTATGTGACTTAAATTGTATTTAAAATAGTACTGTGTTTGTGTGTGTGACCATGTATTATTTACTGTTTTAACATTCACATGTTTAGATAGATAATATATATATGTCTTCATACACAAACATATGTCTACTTATATATATTGCTTGAATATGAGCATGTATATATACTGCTTTAATATACATGTTTAGATCGATAAGTAGGTATAACACACACACACACACACATGCATATATATTGCTTGAATATTAAACTATATATAGACACACACACACACACACACATTTGCATATATATTGCTTGAATATTTAACTATATATAGACACACACACACATAAATATAAATATACATACATACATACATATATATATATATATATATATATGTATGCATACTTTATTCGATCTAATAGTTTTTTGATTTCCCACAATCTCTCACATCTTAATTACTCAAGTAATTGGTTGTTTGATTCAATGGGGAAGTTAGTTGTCAAGATTATTAATTAGTCCATAATAAATTGGAGTGATGCCTCCAATTTGGATGGCAGGTGATGCCCTTAGATTCTTTTTTCATTTAATGGCGGAGCAATGTTGATGATATCAAATGATGCAAAATACTAAAATCTCATGCAAATACATGTGCTCAACAAGTAATATATAAGTGAGTTGAGTATCATATCCATGGAGATTTAATATGCTTAAAAATACATACGAAAAAGAACAAGCTTTAATTAAGTAATTAAAATGTTTAAAATCAAAAAACAAAAATTATAAAACCAGGTTAAGATAAAAAATAAGTTCTATAAATTAACAAAAATTATAATTGGGGCAGTAAAAATTAAAGGAAGTAATAAATATAAGATGAACTATGCTAGAATTGATGAATCATTTTAATTTATTTTTTCTATTATATTAGCAAATATTCTCTAGTAAGCTATAGTTTGGATTTAATATTTTCACTTTTTTCAGAATTAAATTTTTAAACAAATATTGTTTAACTTAGATCTATTTAACCTTATCCTTTCCAAAATTAAAATTAATATTTTATTTTATTGGTGCTTTTCAAATAAAAGTAAAAAATTAAATAATAAGTACAATTGAATAAAAATGTAAGCTCTCTAAAATGCTAAATTTAAAAATTTCCACCAATTTTAATGTAATAAATTCAGCTCATATTTAAATATAAATTAAGTTATCATTTTAATTGGTCTTTGTTCAAAAAACTGTGAAAATTAAATATTCAAATAGTAAAAAAAAACACAACATAAATAAAGGGAGAAGAGATGCTTCATCAGTGCTCATAGATGCCTCCTTTGTCTATTATGTTTCTATTTTTTCTTCATAATTCTTTTTTTTTTTTCATATCTTCTTTTTTTTTCATAATATCTGGGTGTTCTTATGACCTCTATGCCAAAATCCTTCTCTTGGTGTCTCTGTGAGTTTTCATTTCTCATGTCTCTTATCTAGTAACATTTTTTTAGTAACTCTTGTTTACTCCTCTCTTCTATTCCTTTTGCTAATTTGTGAATCTCAATTTTTTTTTCTCCCCAGCTGTTGGTTTTTTATATTGTTCTTCCTCCATACTACTCTCTTTGTATGGCTCCCTATCATTTTGATTCTTTTTGATATTAGTAACTTGTAATTTCTCTTCTCATATTTTGAATTCAAGCCACACAAAATAAAATTGCTCCCCCTCTTCATAACTTCAATATATATATATTGACTTCCCTTTCTTTACTCTTCTCATTTCTTGGTTTCATAACTCTCCTTCAAAACTCATTTGTTCTTTCTTTTGTCTTTGTTATATATAGATAATGGACTTACCTTTCTCTGCTCTTCTCATTTCTTTGATTTTGTAACTCTCACCGAAAACTCATTGGTTCTTTCTTCTATCTTACTCTCTCTCTCCCCCCCCCCCCCTTTCTCTGTCTCTCTCTCTCTCTCTATGTGTGTGTGTGTGTGTATTGAATTATCACAACCCAACCCTAATTTCTTAGAGTTATTAAATAACAAATTATGTATGGATTGACCGGTCTCCAGTTGTGTCTTACCTACTTTTTTTCATTCAATCCTTTCATCACCAATTCCTCCTATCTTCTAGCCAAAGAGATCATCATTGCTTCTATATCTAGCTTTTTTCTTCAAAGTATAGATGCCTTCTTTGGCATTTGGTTAAGTCGTGAGCGTTCACCACACTTATTCTATATAGTCGAGAAAATGGAAATCCTCTACTATATTTCTATGTATGGAATGTCTACAATACCTTATATGTATTACTTATATCATGGTCAATGACATTACTTCATAAATTTAACTCACTAGCATCAATGTGTCAAATCAATGGTGGTGGAAACAATACATGATAATCAAATATGTCTCCCAGCATTCATAAACTATCTCATTCTCAAAGGTAGATAAATTCATGAAATGCCTTTTTAGTCCACTAGTACAATGTGTTAAAAAATCTTTTGAAATGTCATTTACAAAATTTCCCAAGTATGTAAGCTTTGTAGCCTCAAGGACTTCAACAAGTTTTTTTTCTTCTCTTTGAGAGTAAAGGAAAATCATTTCAAATGCATCACATTGACAAAAGATTCATGCTTTTAGAATACGCGACATACTTCTTCTAAGTCTCATATGTGTGACATTCTCATTCCACACCACACCACACACTATATAATATAAAATAATTTGGCACAAGGTTGGATTGAATATTAATTTGTTTAGATGGTTGTTAGGGGTGCTAATGATGTGAGTCGAGTTCGAGTTCAACTGAGCTCAAGTCGAGTTTTGACCAAGTTTTGATCGAGTCGAGTACAAGTAGCTCGTGAGTTGTCTCGTCTTATTAGCACCCCCTAATGCTCATATACTGCAATAGGGCATGCCCATTCTTTATGGATGTATATGATCTTTCATGGACAAGTGTATAGATTAATTAATAGGTTGAAGGAAATTTATGTTGGATTGATGGTTCATCATATTGATTTTCCATATTCTACAGTGGCACCACTTGAAGACTTTTTCTAATCACATATGAATATTTCATTTCCAAGGTGGCATGCAAAAGAATTTCCACAAATGTTTGCAAAAAATAACAACACAAATTAAATATTACTTTATCAACTTCAAAAATTTACAAGGAAACGATGACAAAGTAGAATATGAAGGAAAAGTATCACAGTAATGAATGTCATGGTTTGAATGATAAATTGTACTGAACAAAGAGTTTGATAGAAATGAGGCATTCTAGGAGTTGAAATCCTTTGGAAAATAAATTTTTGTAGTAAATAAGTTTTGATTTTTGACAAATTACAATTAGGGTATGGATCTGTAAGAAAATATTTGATTTTATATATAAATTTCCATGATTACAATAAATGCCTCAAGCATCACTTTGGTTTTTTTTTTTGATGATAACTTTCATAATATGATAAATATAGCATTAAACATTCATCAAATATTATTAGCCTATCAAATAATCATCATCCTAAGAAATTTAAAGAAGAAATGACTAATTACTATGGCTTAATTGTATGAAACTAATTATGGTGCAATTCATGATTTTATCCACAAAAACCACAACTAAATTTTCTACTTCTTTCTTCCCATAGAAAGAACAAAGATTAGAGAAACATCCGCTTAATCTATGGCACCCAATGATGTGAAGCTAAAATAAACACCAAATTTTAGGAGGAAGAGGAGGATATATACATATATACATACATATTGTATGTCACTTAAAAAATTACTTTCCTACTTCTTACTTCTTTTTTTTTATAAGTTTCATACATATGTCACATATATGTCATTTAAAATTTCACTTAAAATAAATTTCAAATTTCCTACATATATATATGTCACTTAAAATGTCCTACATATGTCACATATAAAAAATTTAGGAAGAAGAGGAGGATATATATATACATATATACATATATGTCGCTTAAAATAAACACCAAAATCTATGGAACCCGAGAATAAGTTTCCTACTTTTTTCTTCATTTCTTAGTTTTTTCATGTCACTTTCTAATCACAAGACATATAATTGAAGCCCAATAATTATTACATAGTAACGCATGAATACTTAAAAAATATAGACATAAACTAATTTTCATAGCACTTTGCAAAAATATCAAAAGCTATGTGAATCTCTAAATGGGATCGTAACCTCATTTATTGTTGGAATTTATTTATATTAAAAATTAATTATGATTTTTTTTGATTATTTTAATAAAATGTTTTTTTAATGATATGAATTGTTAAAAACACTTTTGTCTTTTATTCTGACTTTGGATGATTTGGTGTGTGGAGATTAGCATATGCATAAAAGATCAAATCATTAGTACTCATCAAATATAAGTTTGTTCACAATCTAGATAGAATTGGATACACTATTAGTAAGATTGTAGTGCTAGATTTCAATGAGTCTATCTTGACTATGGTGAATGGTAAAGTTATAATCTTTAGTGCTAGTGCACTTGAGTGAATTGAACAGAATCAATACAGTGTAATAATTTTGCACAACCATGTAAAATAAATACACTATAGTTGTTATAAGCATTATTATTATTATTATTATTATTATTATTCTTTAGGTAATTATTATTTGTGTGTATTTATTAATAATTATTTTGATTCATAAAGGATAGAATCTAAAAATATATTTAAGAATTCTATGAATTGGATAATTTTATTAATCATATGATAAATACTAATAACTGATGGAATACATATCTTGAGGAAGCTTATAAGTTTTGATATTTTCAAACTATGCTGGTATATTTTGATCTAATAATTCAAATAAGTTGACTGAGAGATATAAAGAAAATAATTAGAGGTTGTTTGAACTAAATTATTAGTGTGGTGATTCAATCAATACGTGTTTATAATATTAACATGGGGAGTTTAATCTGTGATAAAGTAACAAAAAGAATAATATATTTTGAATAATTGAGGAAGTATAATTATAATCCTATTGTGGTGTGAATTATAAATAATATAAATTATTTTGGAAAATAATTTATATTGAAAGCCCAAAATCTTATTCGGATAGGGTCCATTCCATAGCCCTATCTGAAAGTGATAAAAAAGTCTTACATTTTTTGTTTGTTTGAAATATATGTATATGCATTACAAAAATAATTAATTTAATTATAATCTAATTAATTTGATTTGGCTATTAAATTAAATTTATTTTACATGTATTAAATAAATAATATTATGCATATTGATATTTTAAATAAATAAAATCTATTTTTAAATTTTAAAAGAAATCAAATGGTTTGAATTAATATAAATTAATATTTGATTTTAGTTTTAATATATATAAAAAGAAGGGCATCCGTTTGATAATGCTAATTCCACTATAGCATCATCTTCACAAAACCATTCTAGAACAAAGAGATATGGAAGAAGTCTTTCGATTGATCTTAGTTTAAGGTAAACTTCTAACTGCAATGCTTATAAAATGAAACTATAATAAAACAATCTCAATTCATAAGTAATATTGAATTATTTTTTGAGTTCATGAATTAATAACAATGGTGTTGGGGGAGTTATCTTGATATTTGTCTGTGAATTGTTTGGTTTTTAAACATTGTTTAAGAATATATAGTTGATTAACCAAAATAAAGAGGAAATTTGGCCTATGTTGTACAATTTCGAATGACTAGGCTATGTTTATGAACTATGTGGTTGATTTCTTTTAATTATGGGATGTATTTTGCAATATTTTTGTGTGTTTATTACACATAGGGTTGTAAGCCTTAATCTCATTAATTTTTTTATAATGATGGTGGATGAGACAGTAGCAAACATGGAAGATGGTAGTGGATACAACTAATGGAAGTGGTTATAGCAGTTGACGAAGGTATTTATGAAAGCAAACATGGTTAACAGTAGTAACAATGACATTTATAGTTTATAGCGATGATGACTATGAAAGTAGCTATAGCCAATGGTAGTGCTGATGATATTTATAGTTTTTGGTGACTATGATAGTGGAAGCAACCATGACCAATGGTAGCACCAATGACATTTATAGTTACCAACAATGATGACTGTGGAAGTAACCACTATCAATTGAAGTGTCGATGACATTTATAGTTGTCGGTGACTATAGAAGCTATCTTAGACAATGGAAGTGCCAGCGACACTTATAATTGCTAGTAATTATGACTATGGAAGAACCCACGACCAATAATAGTGCTAATGATATTTATAATTGTCGACAATGGTGAATATGGAAGTAGCCACTATCATGACTAGTCATTGTATTGAGGATTATGTTTGAAGTCAGTGATGAAATATGTGATGGCTGATGTAGCCAATGATGGTTGCATTGAAGGTGGTTGCAACTAGTGGCAATGAAGATGGTAGATCTTATAGTGGTAACAACTACAAAGAATAACTGGCGATGGAAGACACTAATGGTGGTGGAGCACATGGCCAGAATCACAAATCTTTCAGAAAAACTTCGGCAAAATTTATTTTTTGTTACAATAGAAACTACCTTAATCACACGCAACTAAACCAGGTAGATTTGCTTAGTTTTTGGCACCTCCTTTGAGTAAGGTGTCCCATGACCTACATAGCTAGGGTATTTTTGACACCTGGATATATGTGATACTTAGTCATTATGTATTTGTGACATGATAGTATATGTGACATTGTAGTATATCTGGCATGTCAATATCTATGGAATGATCTTATGTGTGTGGCATGAAATTATATTCTGGGCCGAAATATACACAATTTTTTTTAATTAAAAATCCTTGAATTTTAAAAATATCTAAGTGGGCGAAGAAGTTCATTAATTGAATCCCATAGTCTCTATTGCCTATTTGAAAGTTATACAAGTAAGATATAGTGTTGGCCTCAGTATCTTTCCCCTATCTAACTAACTTATAGATATACTTAGCACAAACCCACATAAAGATAATTCCATGGATTGATTAAAGGAATCACTTCTCCTTTTCAAGAATTCATTAAGAGTCAATTGGTTTTGGATTAGGTGATGGTTTATACCTAGCTATAAATATAATATCCTTTCTATTTGAGTTGCTATTATTTATTTTTAGGACTAAATATTAGTCATCAATTTAATCTTGTTTGGCCATAGTCGATGCCTAGATAGTGAGATTAATAGGAATTGACATATCTGAACAAATAATGAATAATAGATGTCCTCCTATCAAGGCATATGGTTATAGTCTATCAGACTAATGATAAAATTTCATTTGAGAATTATTTGACAAAATCAATTCTCATAATAGAATTCAAACTAATAGAGCTCATTAAAAACTTTTTCAGAAAAATATCTTTCAACCCACTCACCACCATTCTCAAAGAGAATAAACTAGAAGAAATCAATTATATAGATTAGAAGAGAAATCTTGATATTGTCCTAATAGTTAAGAACTATAAATTTATACTCATAGATTTGTGCTTAGATAAATCTCACTAATGGGTGAACAATGAGCAAGCCAAGCCTTATGAGAAATGGGTGAACAATGAGCAAGCCAAGCCTTATGAGAAATGGGTGAAATCTAATGTGATATCTAGATGTGATATTTTGGCTTCCATGTCAAATATAATTAGGCATCATAATAATGAGAGATATGATATGATATCTAATCCATATCAATCCATGACTAATGCATATGATATGATATCTAATCTCAATACATATCTTGGAACTAGACTTGTTCTACCATGTAATTAGCTTTGAGAGATATAAAGAACATTATATTGACTAAAAACACCTCTATGAGAGATCATGTTCTCAAGATGATTACTCTTTAGAGCTAAGATTGATGTAGACTCACAGGTTGACTTTATTCTTTAATTGCTACTAGACTTCTATAAGCAATTCTGCATAAATTTAAATATGAACAACCCTAATTGGAATTTAGCCCAATTGATTAAGGAATTGGTGTTTGATGATAATATTATTATAAAACCATATGAAGAATTTTTAGGTAAAAGAACTTCTAAACCAAAAAAAAAGAAAAAAAAAATTTTAGAAGAATATCGAAATCCCATCAACAACTCCTAAGAGACATGTGGGAGTCAAAAAGCCAAAAAAAATATTTTAACTACAAGTAATCAAAATACTAAAAGAAGCAATGTTTGATTTATCTCAGCAAAGTAAATAATTAGGGTAAGTCTTAATTACTAGTGGTTGAAACAAGTTTAGCAGTGGTATCTATAGATACTTGGTGTTTAGATATGGGCACCACTAATCATGCTTATAATTTTTTATAGTGGTTCCATGAAACCAGACAACTAAGTAATGGAGAGATTGATCTCATGTGAGAAATAATATCAAGGTGGTAGCTATTATAGTGGGAGTTTGTATAATTCAGTTTGAATGAAATAATATTTTAATTTTAAAAGATTATCTTTATGTACCTTCAATAAAGAGAAAATTGATTTCAATTTCCAATTTAGTGAGATGAAAGTTCTCATTTCATATAATGATTTAGTAATAATTTACTTGAACAAAAGAATTATTTGTTCTAATATTGTTGAAAGAAATCTTTAAATTATTAAAGCCTTTTTTAATCTACTACAACAATGTGAGTTATATAGCATTAATTTTTTTCCACATGAGAGGAAATATCCTTCTAAAATAAATCAAACCTATCTCTGGCACTTACACCTAGGTCATATCAATCTAAAATAGATTTCAAGAATTGTTAAAGATAGACAATTGGGTTCATTGAAAGTGGAAATATTTCCAGCATGCGAGTCCTGCTTAGAAGGATAGATGAGAAAGCAATCCTATGCATCCAAATGTTATTGAGCCAAAGAGGTGTGAGTTGGTTTATTCTAATTTATGTGGACCCATAATAAATCAAGAAAAAGGTGGTTTTGAGTACTTCATCACTTTCATTGATGATTATTCAAGATATGAATATATTTATTTGATGCCCCATAAGTCTAATGCCTTCAAAAAATTCAAAGAGTATAGGATGAAAATGGAGAAATATCAAAATAAATATATCAAAACATTATGATCGGATCATGATGGCGAGTAAGTCTTTGAAGAGCTTAGGAACTACTTGTTAGATCAAGGGATCACATCCCAATTTTCCACACTTGGCACTCTACAATAAAATGATGTAGCAAAGAGAAAGAATAAGACTCTTATGAATATGATGATGTCAATAATTAGTTATTTTGATATGTTTGATTCCTTTTGGGGATACACATTAGAAAAAGTGGCTTATGTTTTGAACTTAGTTCCATCTAAGTCAGTACCTACGAATCCAAACAAATTGTAGATAGGCACAAGCCTAGTCTAAAATACATTCATTTGTAGGATTTTTCAATACATATATTAAAAAGAAAGATGGATAAGTTAGAAACAAAAATAAAAGTTTGTTTCTTTATAGGACACCTTAGAAGAACAAAGGTGGTTTTGTTTTATAGTCCAAATGATCAGGAGGTCATTGTTAATAACAGACCACAAGCCCTAAAATATAATTGTTTTGGAGATATTAGGAAGAGATAAGCTTGTCCATACTCTTTCAATCACAAAGGAAACACCACATAGTGACATCTCAGATGCCTCATTACCTCATCATAATGAGAGTACTATTTGTGATGGTATGGATATTGAACCTTGTGAGCATGTCATTGATATGCTAGTCATACAACCAAATGGTAGTGATCAAAATGATTTACATGGATTAGTATATATATAGCAAGTCACTGAAAACATCTGCCCAAGAGGACTTCTTCATCATAGTATTTATCAACCTACATGGTATACACTCTTGTGAGAGTCTTATAATAAAATTTCAAATAAACTTGATATTGATCCCATAAATTAAGATGAAGCACTTTAAGATAAATATGTAGAACATTGACAAAGGGTCATGGAATTATATATACAATCAATACAATCCAATCATGTCTAGAATCTTGTAGGACCACCTGAGGGGATAAAACCCATAAAATACTGGCGGATCTATAAAAAAAGAGAGTGATAGATATTAATATTGAGACTTATAAAGCTAAGCTTGTAGCAAAAGGTTGTACTTAAAAATAAAGGATTGATTATGAGAAAACCTTTTTATTGGTTGCATGCTGAAGTCAATTCAGATTTTCTTGTCTCTCTCAAATCATTTTGACTATGAGATTTAGAAAATGAAGATAAAGACATTAATTTTGGATGAACATCTCAAATAATGCATTTATATGATGCTTCTAGATGGTGTCATAGAGAAAGACCAATAACATATATTGTGTAACTTGAACAAGTCTATTTATGGATTGAAATAGACATTTAGGTCTTGGAATATGCATTTTGTTCAAGTAATTACATCTTATTGCTTTGATTAATATCAAGATGAGTATTGTGTGTATATGAATAGAGGTGATAATAATATGGTATTCTTGATATTGTATATTAATAATATATTGCTCATCAGCAATGATGTGGGATCATTATTTTTGGTTAAATCTATTTATCTAGTCAATTTAATATGATAGACTTAGGAGAAGTTGCTCACAATTTTGAAATCAAGCTTATGCAAGATGGAAAGAAAAAAATGTTGGGCCTATATCAAGCTATTTATATTAATTAGATATTGACTCAATTCAGTATGTAAGATTCCAAGAAAGATTTTCTCCCTTTAAGACATGGAATCAATCTATCAAAGAAACAATCTCTCAAGACACCCAAAAAGATAGAGAAAATGAGGTAATTTTTCATGCATCTATTGTAGGAAGTCTCATGTAGGTGATGCTTTGCACTAGACCTAATATCTGTAATGTTATTGGCATAGTAAGGAAATATCAATTAACCTAGGACAAAAGCATTGAATAGCAATAAGACATATAATTTAAATACTTGAAAAGGACTAGAGATTATATGTTAGTATACCAAGTAGACAATCTTATACCTATAAGATATATAGACTTGGATTTCCAATTGGATGAGGATTTAAGAAAATCCACCTTGGGCTATGTGTTTACATTGGGAGCTAAAAATGTGGTAGCTTTGGAAGTAGCCAAAGAGGTTGTGTGTCTCAGAAACTTTCTAATAGATTTAGTGGTCATTCCTTCTATACAAATACCCATTACACTTTATTGTGATAATAGTAGATTAGTTACAAATTTGAAGGAATCTATAATGTATAAAAAAGAAAAACAAATTGAGTGTAAATATCATCTAATAAGAGACATTGTGAAAATATGGGATATGGCGGTGACAAAAGCAACATCAATAAATAACTTGGTGGATCCTTCTACAAAGAGCCTTCTAGCTAAAGCATTTGACAAACATGTGGAATGGATGAGACTTAGACATATTACATCATAACTTTAGTTTAAGTGGTAGATTGTTGGAACTTATTTATACTAAAAGTCATTTATGATTATTTTCTTGATTAATATTCTTTTTATTATTATTATAAATTTTTTTTTTTGATGATTGTGGATAATTTGGTATATAAGGATTACATTGTGCATAGAAGATTAAATCATCGATACTCATCGAAAATAAGTTTGTTTATAATCTAGATAGAATTGGACATCTTATCGATAAAATTGTAGTATTATATTTCAGTGAACCTATTTTGACTATGGTGAATGGTGATGTTCTAACTTATTAGTGCTAATATACTTGAGTGTATTAAATATGAGCAAAATGATGTAATTATTTTGTATTAACTTATAATATAAAATATATTAAACTTATTATAAATACTATTACTCTTATTTAGATGTGTCAAGTGGGCTGGGTGGCCTGAGCATGACATGTGGTACAACCTGACTAAGTCATGCATGTCTCGGTACGACATGGTCCATAACCATGCTTGGACCTGGATCGAGCTAGCTCGAGGCACGACTTGTGCCATGTTGGGTGAAAGGTTGCTGTGCCTTGTGTTGGGCCAAGCATGACCCACATGCCAAGCTCATTCGCACGATCCACCAGTCCATAAGAAGTAACCCGATGGAATACTGGTTACTAGGAAACCTATGCCCAACCCGCCCACATCCTAGAAAATATGTTACTGAACTTCACATTAAGTAACTCATTGTTACATGGCGAGTTTTATTAATGAAACCTTACATGTGGGTTTTATACTTTTATTAATGAAATTGAAACCCATGCCCCGCACCACCACCTATCAATGTCATACCCACTAGTGCTAGCCCTAGTCGATGCTACCATGTGATAGGGTTAGGCTGAGCTTACCATAAGCTCAACCCTACCCCATCGTGTCTCAGCTTGGGGATTAGCTTAGGTGGCGGGCACACAACATACCCACACCACACTTGAGCAGCCGAGAGCCGAGACTTAACCTACATCAGCATTTCCAACCCCAATGATCAAAACTTAAAAAAAATTATCTTTTTTTCTATAATTAATGATCCTGGCCATTAGATTTTATTCCAATGGCTAGAGCAAAAATCTATTGATTGTCAAGTTTCTAGCCACTTAAAAATTCAAAAAAAATTAAAAAAATACGATTTTTAAATATAAAAAATATATATTAATATAGATTATGAGTTTGAAGCATTTCAATCACATATCTATATTGAATATCAACTCTCTTTGCTATCCTCTCTAATATTTATCTCCTCCACTCTCTATTCTGCTTCTTTTTATTATAATTTTTTTAATTTAAAGTTTTATTCTATTCTATTTTTTAAGTTAAAGTTTAAAGTAATTTCAAGTTCTACTCTATTCAAGTTGATTTTTTTTGTTTCCTATTGCTGTTTGAGCGAGGTGTGGACTGCAACTTTTTGTCTCATCTCTAGTCTAGAACATAATTCAAATAATTTTTATTGTTTTTCTAATATAGTTATTACCAATAAAAACAAGTTTAAAAAAAGGCTAATAGTGATAACGAAAATGATATTAATTTAGATTTAGACATAGATAATAATGATAATACTACGTAAAGATTTGAGATCAAACCATATTTTCTATCTTGATTTCGACTCAAACTAAAATACCTAAAAAATAAAAAACTAGAAGAACATCTATAGTTTAGATTCATTTTAAAATAATAAAAGAGAAAAATGATAGGGGTATTGATAAAAAATCAACACAATGCAAGTATTGTAAATAAATAAATATATGTGTGTGTGTGTGTGTGTGTGTGTGTGTGTGTGAGTAAGAGTGTGTATGGGACTGTGCACCTAAAGTGACATGCTAATTAATACACTAAAAAATATGGTATATTAGATCATAGGTAAACCTAACTAAGCATGAGCTGTGGGGGTTTTGAAGCTAAATCTAGTTCAGCTTAGAGGTGTCAAACGGGTAGGGCCGACTGAGCCCGACATGAAGCATGTCATAATTTGGTCGTGCTTGGCCCGGCACAGCACAGAATGACTCGTGCCTATGCCCATGCTGGGCCTGCCCTTGGCACCGGTCATGCTTGGCATGACACGAACGCTTGGCACGTGGGCACGACACGCATGACCATGCACCGAGCGTGTCACGACGAGCCGACATCGATGGGCGAGGCTCGCCGAGCCTCAAAAGGATGACGGAGGTGCGGCGGCGCACCGCCAAAACCCTAATTTTTGTAAAAAATTAGGTGTTTGGCCCATCCCGAACCAAGCCAAATAGTGCTGAATCAAGTAGATTTTGGACCGCAAGCCAGTGCTGGGCTAGACATGGTAACCAATTTGGGCGGCCTAAAATTGGGTTGGCCAGCCCGGCCTGGCCCGTTTGACACCTCTAGTTTAGCTTCTTTGACTCCATTCATATACCATAATAATTTATGAAGAGAATGCGTGAACAAAGTGATTATCAACATGGATTTTTTGATTAGATTTTTAGAGGATGCTAGGGTTGTCAGCATCATGCAAACCTACTTCAAGCCAACTTATCATATGATTCCTATGTCCACATATAGGAACAAAATTATTAATATTATAAGTTAAAAAAAATAAAAAATAATTAATAATTATTTAATTTAGGAAATATAGTGGCATGATGTCATTGACATCTGAAATCTAGACTAGTCACGATGATGTATCATTTGCATGACTTACCGCTTACTATGTACTAAATAGAAACTTAATAAAAAGATTTTATAAATTTTCTGAGAATCTCCATCCTTATTATGGTCTTGACATATATGAGTATATGATGAGAATATTTATATAATATCATATTCATAATAAAATATTTAGTATTGCATTTGATAATGTATCTAACCATGAAGTAGCTATTAATATATTTGTTAGGACCATTAGAGATGGATTGTTAGGTGATATTTTTCATAGTAGATGCATGTATCATATTATTAACCGAATAGTACAAACAAGGATAAAAGTTATTTCTCCCATATTTGAAAAATACAAAACTCACTAAATTATCTTCGGATGTCTAGCAGACAATAAGAGTTTGGTAGTCTCTATTTGTCTATGGGTTTAAAGAAGAAGAAATTCCAAATGGATTTGAGACACCATTGGAATTAAAGGTGTCTAACAGGCCATGCTGGGCCGGCCCGGCATAGTTTTAGGCTGCCCAACCATGCTACCGTGTTGGGCCATGCACGACACGATACAGTAACCATGTCATGCCTGGCTCGGCATGGTTTCTTTAGGCCAAGCCCGGCATGGCCCATCGGCACGACCAAATTTTTACCGTGCTGGGTCAGGCAGGTAGGGGCCGGTTTAATAAAATAATTTTTTTTTATTTTTTTGTTTATAATATTTATGTAATTATAAAATATAAATTAGATGTTGTTTAAAAATATTTAAATTGTAGCTTGTAAATATTCGACTAGTTATAAAGTTTATTTTTTAAATATTATTTGTTTTAATTATGTATTAATTAGATTAATAGATAAAAATTTATTAGAATTTAATTTTAGAATTTTTAATGAAATTATTGAATACAAAAATAAAATAAACACAAAATTTCTTTAACAAAAATGACAAAATCATAAATCCAAACACCCAAACCAAAGCAAAAATAATGTAAATAAAAATGAATACAAAACATTGAAATAAAAAATTAGAATTAAGCATAACTCATTAGCATAATTATAACTATAACATAAGTGTCACTGTTGGCATTTTGAAATTCCCTAATTGTCAACCATCAGGCATTAAGTGGCAACCTCATCAATCGTCCATCAGCGTATCATCATCAGCCTCAACCTCAATATCAAAATCATCATCATATGGATCATCATCAGCAATCAACTCCTCTACTTTCGTTGTAGTCCCTGTCCCAGCATGATCATGAATGTTAAACCTCGAATCCTTCCAATCTTTCATGCATACTAAAGCCTCAACAATATCTAGACGTAATCTCGATCTCCTATCCGAAATCACATTCACTACAATAGAAAAAGTAGACTCGATGCTATGCTTAACACCGAAGGAGTCAGTAGATCCCGTGTCATCTTAGATAGCACGGGAAAGGTGGACTTATATGATTTCCACCACTATAATATATCAAGATTATTAATATCAGAATGTGATAGGATTGAGTAGGAATCTGTATAAGTACCAAAAAAGCTTGCTCCTTTCAACAGTCCACCTTGTCATTTCCCCCTCGCTAACTGAAAGGAAATATCATCATCTTCGAATATGGTATCTATGTCCTTACTCACAGTCTCACCTACTACTACTACTACTACCATACCTAGTATTGTAGTAAGTGAAAAAGTCAGTCAACTTCTCGTGAATGAACCCTTCAGGTGGGTCTTCCAGGTTCATGCACGAGGAAATATAAGTCAAAACATTATTTACTCCTTCCATCTTAACCCTATAGTCCATGCATGCAGCAAGAAAATAAAGAGATGAAATGATGGACCAGTACTTTAAGTACTTGATTTTTATCTTTGTAACCATATGGCTAAGTATCGGGTCAGCCAGATACTACCTAAATATCCTACTAATATTGCATATGCACCTGAGTGTAATGTAAGTTGTGGAAGTATAAACTGACGAACACATGTTGTGATATCATAAAAAATATTCAGAAATTTCATAAATGAGATTCTTATAGCCTAGTCAGTGTCATCAAAAACAAGTTCGTCACTCTTACTATTGACATAATTGGATATCATGTGTTCGTATCTAACACACGACTCCAACATCAAGCACGTGTAATTTAAACGGTGGCTCACTTTCGAATGGAATATCTTCTTCTAAAGATTCACAGATAAACATAGACTACCAAACTCCTGTTGTCTACGAGGTGTGCGAATGTATTTTTGTGAGATACATTTGTTATCCAAAGCTGGGAAACACACCTTCATCCCCACTTGTACAATTAAGTTAATCATGTGACACATACATTTGACGTGGAAAATCTCTCTTGATGGTGCGCTTAACAAACATGTTAATCGCTACTTTATTATTAGATGTGTTATCAAATGTGATACTAAAAATTTTATTTTGAATTTTATATTCTCTAAAGATCTTCATCATGCACTCAAAAATTATCGAGCCATCATGAGGATGGAGAATCTCAGAGAATCCTAACATTTTTTTATAAATAGTCCATTTAGAATCTACATAGTGGGTGGTGAGACATGCATAAGATGAATCATCATGACTAGTCCAGATATCATACATCACGGACACCACTCCACTATATGACATAAATTCATTAATTATTATTTATTTTTCTAACTTATAAAATTTTAGTATGTTGTTCATAGATGTGGACCTCGAAATCCTATGATAAGGAGGCTAAAAATATGTCTGTATGATGCTCACTACCCTTGGATCTTCTGAAAATCTGATCGGAAGACCCATCAAGGTGAAAAGTTTGACCATGCCTTCCCTACCCAACTTGCTACGGTATATGAAGGGGATAAACTTTAAGACTGAACTAGATCTAGCCTCAAAAAATGCACTGCTAAGTTAAGTTTGCCTAGTATCTAATGCACCATGTTTTTTAGTACATATTACAGCATGCCTCTTAAGGTGCCTAGCCCTAAATGCACTTTTATAAGTAAAAATTTTCTTACAATTTTTGCACAGTATTGTTTATTCTTCCTCACCCCTAATATTTTTGTTTTTATTATATTAAAATGAGTCCAAACTACAGAAGTCCTCTTAGTTATTTATTTTATAGATGTTTGGGTTGAGATGACTGAAGAAATAAAAGTTTCAACAGCCCCGGACCTTTGTGTAAGATTTTCATTTTCTAAATTTAAATTAATTTCATTAGTATTTGTCATTTTTTTAGTTTTTTTAGATAAAAGAATAGATTAAAGAGTAGAGAGAGAGAGAGAGAGAGAGGGAGAAAGTAAAAAACTAATTATTTTTAAATATTATGTTAAGACTTAAGAGTTTTAGTTAACTAATTAAAAAAACAAAAATACTCGTAAAGCAGTGTAAAGGTAAAGAACATGTACCAAAATTGCAACTTCCAAAGCTGGGCCCAAGTTACGAGTCCCGAAAAGCCGAGCCAAAATTCAGAGAGAGAGAATTTTAGGAGAGAGATTTGAGAGAGTGAGAATTTATGTTTTTGAAAAACATAAAAATTAGAGGGCGGGGGGGGGGGGTTTATAGAATAAAATTAAATTTAAAAAAAAAAGTATTTTATTGTATTTTTTTTTGGGCAGAACCATGTGGGCTGTCTGATTTTGCTCCATAGCCATTGGAGGCAAAATCCTACGGCTAAAATTCAACATTTTTAATTTTTTTATATTATTTTATTTTTTATTTTGAACCATTGGGATTGCGGGGGTGGGGGGTAGAATTTGACTTGAGCCTGGGTAGTTTCTGAAACTATCGAGCCCAGCTTCTACCGCTGGGGTGGTTTCTTGGCTCGTGCCAAGGTACCGTGCCAACGGGCCATGGTACCTGCCGAGACAGATACAACACGAAGCATGATTGGCATTGGCATGACACGACATAGTTATGCCATGGACATGCACGGGCACGAGAAATTTCCATGCCATGTCGGGCCAGGCACGATCGAATCGTGATGTGCCTATTACCAAGCTGGGTCGGCCTGACCAGATTGACACCTCTAATTGGAATTATACTTTCTTGATGTTAGAGTAATGTGTTGGATATAAATATGTGATTTTAACTATGTTAATAGTAAGTGTGGCAAACTTGTTATTGATGATACTTATTTAAATACAAGATTTTTTTTATGAAATTATTGATGATTTTTTATGAAATAATAAACATGTGTTCATCTGTGTACATGCCCACCACGTGCATTATATTCAGGTGCACATGCAACATTAGTAACATGTTTAGCAAGTTTAAAGATGATCATATATTTAATACCATGTCTATTGAAATGGAACCCTAGTATTTAAAGTACTAGTTTACCTTCCATGTCTTCATTACCTAGCTACCAGCATGGATCATAGGATTAAGGTGGAATGAGTATAAAATATTTTGACATATATATCCATGTGCATAAACCATAAATACCAACATGAAGGGTTCATCCACTAAAAATTGACTGAGTTATTTATATTCTACAATACTTGGTAAGATAGTAATTATAGCCAAGTTCCGAGTATGGGCATGGATATCATATTCATAGATGTTGACTTCTCCATTCAGTTTGAAAGGGAGAAATGATAGGGCATTCCATCGAATAGGAGCGAGATGTCTCGATACTAAGATAACAATTACTGCTTAATCCTATCACATAATAATAATAAGAACCTTAATATTTTATAATGGTGAAAATTATACGAATCCAGCAATCTTGTGCTAACTAGAAGGACATGAGATCTACTGACTCCTTTGGTGTCGAGGATAACAACAAAATCTAATTTTTTTTATTGCAGTCAATATCATTTCAGATAGGAGACAATGATTGTGGCAAGATATCATTGAGACACTTGTATGCATGAACGATTAAGAGGATTTGAGGTTGGGAATCTAGGATTAGGCTAGAACTAGAGTGTAATAGTTATTTATAGATGATGACTCATAGGACTTGAATGATATTGAGCCCACCACTAGTGGTACCATTTGATGCTTACACGATGATGATGATAATTTACATAAAGACACTGATTGTATTGGGATTGCCCTTGATAATTGATATTTTATTTTTGGATGATGATTTTTTTTTTGTTTTTTTTATTATTGTTATTTTTGCTAATCATTTTTTATGATGTCATTGTGGATATTTTTTTTTATTTCATACAAATATGACATGTAACATACGAATATATTTTTTCATATATTATGCATTGCAAATTTGCAAATTGCAATTTACATTTTACATAAATAAAAATTAAAATAAAAATTGGCATGACCCATCTTCAGGCATGGCCTAGCATGACCCGACATGACACAGTCTAATTCTGCTCAAACTCATGCCATTTGGTCCATGCCAGGCTAGGCAAAACACAAGACATGTTGTGCCAAGCATTACACAGTATAACCCATTTGACACCCCTAATCTTATTCTTGTGGTAATTGTTATTTACATGTATTGTTAAGAATTATTTTGATTTTATAAATGATTAAATTTAGAAATAGATTTAAAAACAATATGAATTGGATATTTTTTATCAATCATATACTGAATATTAATTAGTGATAGAATATATATCCTAAGGATTGATGATAATCCCTTGAAGAAATTTATAAGTTTTGATATTGTCTAACCCTATAGGTAGATTTTGATCCTACAATTCTAATAAATTAAGTAAGAATTATCAAGGAAATAATTAGAGATTGATTGAATTAAATTATTAATATTTTGATTCAATTAATAAGTGTTTATAATTAGGAAGGTTAAATTATGATGAGTAACAAAAAATATAATATATTTAGAATAAGTAAGAGTATAATTATAATTCATGAGTGGTATGAATTATAATTAATATAAATTATTATGTGAAATACATTATATTAAAAGCCTGAGATCTTATACTAGTAAGGGTCCCTTCTATAACATTAACTAGAAGCGATGAAAGTAGTCTTAACTCAAATAACATTATATTTATAATCCAATTAATATAAATTTTTTGTTTATATGAAATATATGTATATACATAATAACAATAATTATTTTTATTATAATCCAATTAATTAGATTTGACTATTAACTCAAATAAATTTTATATGCCTTAAATTTATTCAAATTATGTATATTTATATTTTAAATAAATAGAATCAATTTTTAAATATTAAAGAAACCAAACGGATTGAATTAATATAAATTAATGTCCAGTTTCAGTTTTAAAAAAAAGGCATCAGTACTACAAAGCTAATTCTACTGTAGCATCATCATCTTCATGGAACCATTCTAGAATAGAGGGATATGAGAGAAATCTTCTGATTGAGATCAGTTTAAGGTAAGCTCTAACCACAATGTTTATAAAATAAAACTACCATAAAACAATTATAATCTACAAGCGATATTGAATTATTTTTCAAGTTTTCGAATCCCTAAGAATGTTCCCTTGCAAATTTTGTAAACTAGGAAATGTGGCTTCATGCACTATTGTGCGCCTATTCCTAAGTTGTTTTTAGATGGTCATTTCATGAAATTTACAAGCTTTTATCATCTCTTTCTGTAGCATATAAAATTTGTGTCCTAAAATAGCTTCTAGTCTCACTATCAATGTTATATGAACCTATCATGTCTCATACTTAGAAAGAATTAGAAACCATAGATTAAATTTACTTTATCATAAGTTATTGAATCTAATTTAAACTCAAGGTATCACTCTTTTTAAAATAAAATATGGTTTGTATTTTTAACAAACATTTTAAAAAGGGCATGTTTTTAATAGAAATATATAAAACAAGCATAACTCTGTGTTTTAAATCAAAATACTTGGATGCATGTTTCAGTCAAAAACTAATTGATGTGTCTAAAATAAAACATCCAACTTTGTGTTTTTTTAATAAATAAACATGTTTTTGTTAAATGAGGATGGAAAACATTATTTTTGTTCATGTACAAAACTTAAATTTTTTTGTGTAGTATAAAACAATAAAATATTTTTCAAGGAGTGTAAAAAATGATATTTATATTTTAATGAGAGGAATAGCATTTTAGTGAGATAAAAATTAGTTTTTGATTTTTAGTGAAATCAATCATGTGAGTTTTTTGTTGAGGATATCAATGGATTTGTTGTGCATAACATCACAAAGCAAAGATTTTTTTTAAAACAGCAAGATCAAGTTAATTTTATCTTCAACAACCAATTATTTAAAATTCCTAGTTCTTTGGATGTGTTTATAAAATATTTTACTAAGATTCTATTTCATCTAATGCCATGTTCATTACTAGTATCAGAGGCACTTTGAATTTTTATTAATTTGGTTTATTCATTCTTTGGTGAAATACTATCATTATAAGGATTAAATGTGATGGCTTTACGTCTTTAATCATGAACAACAACTAAGCCTGACAATTTTGCAATCAAATAAATAAGAACATGTTGATGTTAATTAACTTTATTTACAACTTTAATGTGATTATTAATTATGTATTTATTTTAATTTAATAAAATTAAATATATGATTATTAATAATCAATTATATTTAATTTGTTTAAAAATTAATATGTCAATATGTGTTTAACCTACTAAAGGGTTACTCTATTGGACTTAAAAAAAATTTACTATATATATGATTTTTGGCATTATAACTATTTAATGAAGGATTGATAACTACAATTTAAAATTGGTATTATTTGTGTATATCAATGAAAATTATTTAGTGCAAAGCATGACCCTTAAATCAATGTGACTAGTTTTTCCTTTTATTTAATTTGGGTTTATATTTCAAATATGACCTATTTGTCTTTTTTATTTGTTGCAATTCTTTTATTTAATTTGGCTTGGTAAATTAAATATTACAAGCATATTATTTTCCATATATTGTAATTTATTTTTAAGTAATACGATTAAAATTATATGTTGCAATGGAGAACAATGACACATTATGAAGATGGAGAACTTTAAAAGTAATCAAAGAAAGTCAATGGAATATGGAAATAAATATTTCCCTAGGTTGACCATTTCTTTTCTTATTGTCTTATGAAGATCAAACTAGATTGTGAGTCATACTTTGACATGATTACTTAATGTTTTTATTACATAATACAATTGATGTTATGTATGTATAAATGCATGATATAATGTGAGCGAGCGCGCGCACACACGCACACACACACACACGTGATATGTACCTAAATATATGGTTCATTATATAAACATGTGATGTTAAATATATATGCATGAATGACTCTGTTGAACAAATAGATTCTTTGCATAAAACTTTAAGTCATTGAAAAGTCTACCATAATTTTACACCTACCAAGATTTAGATTTTTTACATAGGTTTTTCCATACTATAGTATATTAGACCATCTTAGTAAGATATGATGGATAATAAAGCTATTTACATGTATGAATTGGTTGGACTAAACAAGGTTACCAAAATGATTTTGGACCTAAGGTATTAAATTATATTTTTTAAAAGTTGTGACATATGATGTAAAAATATCATAATGATTTAAGAATTATATGAGATATAATTGATAAAGAGTATTTGTATAAAATGATTCATGTTGAGATGACACTACCCATTATTTTATGGTTAAAGAAAGCCACTATATCAAGTCATAAAGGCCCAATTTAAAAGTTTTTGGATGGTAGCCCAACACCCTCCAAATTTGAGATAGCAAGGCACAATATGTTGGCTTGATGACCAATTGGGTTCATGCAGGGCATGTGTTGAATATTTTTAAGTGTTTGACATGAAATTATTGATATGTTAGTACTTATTAGAGCTTAAAATGAATACAATTTAATACATTATAATTTTGATGAAAATTGATTATTAGTCATGAAATCAGAGGTGTTTTGAGTGAAATCAATGGAAAGTCATTATATATCCCATGTTACTACTTGGTTGCACTTTCCAAAAGTATCTTGAGTAATTATAACTATCTTTCTTCATTCTAACTCTATAAAACAAGTTATGATAATTTTTATATATTATTACTCTACTATCAAGTTGTCACAATCTTTTCATTATGTAATATTATCTTTTCGGCCATGATATTTTCTTAGAGTTGAAAATGAACTATCTTTAGAATTCAATCATGACCATGACCTTATTTTTATAATGTGATAACTATTTACCCCACATGTATAAGAAGTCATGATATTTTATAGTACTAAGACTTAATTGAAACAAAGCAAAAATATCAAGTAATTTTTAGTGATAGCAATATGATATACCATGACTTTATGTTATATAAAATATTTAATGCAGTCATGATATTTTTACTTTTATGACTTGTACTCCAGAGAGTGAAAACCAAATCTAGAACATTCTTGTAGCTGCTACTCTACATCTTAGTCTCTATTGAGTAAAGGCATCAGACCATCAGTCATGAATATTCTTAATCGAGACATTTCTGACATTATGACTTTTTGCTCTAGATGAGAGTTACTTGAGCTGAAAATTTTATTTTTTTTCCATGAATTTTATAATTCATTAAAGATTCAACAAGAAAAAAAAGTCACTATCTCAAGCAATTGTCACAACTTTGAGCTCAAAGAATCACATATAACTCTGAAGTATAAAATACAATACTTAGAGAAAAAGAGAAAAAAGTGAGGGAGAATCAAAATTTGAGCCAAAAGCATGCAAAACACTAGGTGACATGACTTCCAATCCCTAATTAGGGGCAAATCCACGGTGAACGCATTAAGAATTAGTTGGGATTAGATTTTGAAACTTATATCCTCACTATGAGGATATATGTCTCATAGTGAATGCTAAATTAGTTGTGATTTGGTTTTGGGCCAAGAGCATGCAATGAGGTATCACTCCAAATATTTCATATGAATTCTTTCTTAATATCATGCTAAATTGAGATCTAATATTGATTTGAAGTACTTGTATTATGATGACGTGAATGTAGAATATTTATAAATGTGATAATATTATGGTTTGAATTTTGATAGATATTAATTTTAATTAGAACTAAAACTTGAGGTTTTTATTATATCATAGGTTTATGTGTATTAGTCATGATGGATAATAACAAGTAAGTCACAGGAAACACTAATGAGGTATGATAAAAAGGAAGTGGTAACTCTTCTAATTTTAATGAGTGAGATAAATCTATATGTGAAAACATGAGATTGAGATAATTTTTATATTGTGGGTATGACACTTATGAAGTCGAAAAACACAAGCCTATTTATAGGCAATCTATTGTGCATATTCTAGAACAAATATCTTTCAAGTGATGTGGTGGTTAAGTAGAAAATCTAACTAATGAGTTTCACAATAGTGTGAGAATCATGTGTTGGGTATGATAGATGATGACAAGTAACTCATGGAACACACATTAGTTGAGGTGGCTCATATGGTATTGAGATGACAATCATTTACTCTTGTATAATTTTTGTAGGTAAGATTCATGAAACGATAAATATTAATTGATGTAAGTATAACACTTGCGTAGCTTAGAACACAAACATATTTATTAGAATATCATCACATCTTTATGATATTATAGGTCGAAGAAAAGAAATGCTACTCAAAGCAGTCATCAAGTGTAGTTGATATTCTGCCTAAAAGGATTAAACATGTGAATCAGCTATGAATAGAAAAGTATATGGTTGAGTGGTCAAATTCTGAGAGTACAACTACAAGAAAATCATCATTGATCCGGATAGTGCAAGGATGATAGTTACCTTATATGTCAATTGGGCACTAGGGCATTTCCATACTAATATATTCTTCATCTGACAATCAAATATAACTTTACCTTGATGCTAAATAAATCCCATTACATACAACCATACAAGGAAGTGAACCAACCTTAGAATCCATCTTTTTGAAAACCTAAGTCTATTTACTCAAATTGAGTAGTAGTTACTTCATTAGTTAGTTCATGAAACTACCTATATAATCTCTTTAAGATTGATATTTCGATTTATATCTAGCTTTACTATTTATATGACCTATATACTTGTAGAACTCCATTAGACAAATCAACCACATAATGAGCTTTTAGAATTATATCATAAATAATAAGTTTTGGTACCATAACAGAGTTATAATAAGTTTTTTGTGTCATTTTCAGGAATTATTTAATCTAATTAGTCAACTAGGGTTAACATAATTATCCTTTCAATTGAAGAGGGGAGTGTTCTTTAATAGCCATAGGCCCTCCCCACTTGTCAACATATGTTAGGTAATTACTGCCTAACAAAAATATATATTTTACACCCATCCCATTTTTGCTTATTTTATGTTTTTTTGACATCCCACTAAGAGTAAACACTTTTGACTATAATAGTAGTGTTATGTTATGTTGTATTACAAAGAGATTTTGCAATGATTTGTAGCACGAGGACAACTTAGCCTAGTTCACCATGATTGAACCTTTTTGTTAGGTTGTGCCAAACCCAATTGAGCCACATGAGACATGGTAGGATAATCAATATGAGTTGGGTCCTCTATGTAATTATAAAAGTTGGGTTGTCAATGTAAGAATGAAGTTTGACTCTAACCAATCCCAAGATGCTCAAATTGCTAACTTAAATATATCATGCAACATAAAAAAATGATCATATATAGAACTTACATGTGTGTGTGTGCATCTTACAATAATATATTTATTTGTGTATGTATAAGTGTATATGGCTAAATATACAATAATATATTTATATATCGAATAAATCAAGGATATAAAAACTAATTATGTAGTAAACAAAAGATATTTATACACATGAATATATTTAATGCATTAATTTAGATAAAAGTCAAAGAAGGCAATAATGTTTTTTTAATCAATGAGAAGGGTCAAGGGTGGTAATGAGGGAACGACAAGGGGTAGAGATTAAAGAGGGAGAGATTAAACGATTTGAAATAGATCAAAATTAAAAATTAATTACCACGTTTCGCAGTTCATTTTAATTTTTGAGTGAGAAAATTGATCAAAGAGCTAATTATCAAAATTTCTAAGTTTTAAAATATATTCTTTTTGCAAATTGATTGCTTTGGGGTAAAATGTTGAATTATATATAAAAGAAATTCCAAAATTAATATATAAATTTTTATGTTTCTTATCTTTTTTTTTTAATAAGCATGGGTATTTTATAGTTCAGGTTAGGTTTGCATTCACTTGCACCTCAAATAATCTCATTTGGAGACAAATATTCTATTCTATTTCTACCCCCAAATAGGTTTGGATGAGATTGATCCCTCTTGTCATGTGACCCTGTTAATCAAACTCATGACATTACTTTCCTAAGCTAGCCCCATGTCACTTAAACTAGCTACACCAACATGACATATCAACATGTTAGTGCTAATTTAATAATCAAATTAGTAATTCAAGATGGAGAAGAGAGATTGTTTAAGACATAGCACAAGCAAAGATATGCTTCTTAAAATCCATTATGGTGAATTATATATTCACAATCAAACCTAACATGACTAGTTTTGGAACATGTAGAATAGAGCATGCATTAGAGTTCCTAGGATCACAAAGGCACCGCCTCCAATCTTTAGTAATGCCTCATTACTTGTGGGAATCCCTAATCCAATTGTAGTCGGTCTTGGTTTCATCTGTTTCATTGGAGAAGCTGGGAATCCAAAAAAAAAAAATGAAATGTAATCATAATAAAATCAAAATACTAATCTAAATAGATACACATACATTCATTTGTACTAGATTACTTACATACATTTGTACTTGATTACATACATACATGTATACAACATACACACATATATATACATATATTTGTACTTGATTATATACATATATGTAAACAAATACACACACACACACAAAGATAGATAGAGACATGGACTCATGAATTCTCTTGCGGCCAGTGCAGTCCACTCGCACCCCAAGAGACATGGTTTGCTGCCTAAGGGGTTGATGACAACTCATATGGAACAAACACATTCAATATATCAATTATCGAAATATCATGCCTTTGGTCATAGTTGAACACATAGTTTAAGAGGCGAAACAATTTTTTTTTTAATTTTAATATTAGTTAAACACAAAATATTAAAGTAATTTAAGTTTTCTACAGTAGTAGATTTGATGTTAGGGAATCAGCCAATAATATTTCGGTTATTTAACTGAAAATGTTTGCTAAAAATGAAAAAAAAAAAACGATCTAGCGACCCAAATGCACCCATCCAAATAAACCCATCTCGATAAATCAAACTCAAATTGGTTACCGGTAAAGCTATGCCCATGCCAGACTGTATGTATCTATGTAAATTTAATTGCATTGCATGTACCTGCAATTGAAGAATTGATATTGGTTCGGGGGAAAGCTGGAGATGGAACAGGAGGCACAAGCTTAGAGTAGTCGTCCCCTACAAGAAAATTAATCGTAAGATTGTAAAGCTAGAAAATGGCTCAAATCCCAGGGCCATCATTACGTGTATTCATGGCTGGGGCTTTTGAAATATCTCAAAATCTCGAACCAGAAAATGTAAGTAAGTACCTTGGCAACGAGAGTTGCGGCCTAGGATTTTGCAAAGTGAAGGTAGGTGAAGGGCTAGTGATTTGTTGACCAGGAATGATCCAAAGCTCGTGCTATTGAGTAAGATGCAGAGGCAGCCGGGCTTTTGCTGGTAAATTTGCTTCACGTGGTCGCAGCAAGATTGCACTGGAAGCAGGGCCACACCTTGCACAAATGGAGCGCAAGGGGTGAGATGCAGCAGGTATGGGATGCACTCAGCTATGGTGGAGCTTGTTGAGGTGGTTAAAGACGATGGGTCTTCTGATGAAACGATTACTGCTGAGAGAAGAATGGCAGCAAAAATGACTCTGGGAAGAGAAAGAAATTTCATGGCGAGTGAGCGAGCGAGTGATTCTTGGTTGCAAGAGCGTTCATTTTTTGCGTGGGGCTTAAATACATATCTGATGAATAGCTAGTAAGATTGGCATAATAGGAGCGTGAGTTGTTAAGGGCATGTATGGTTGGTGGTTGCAAGGTACCAAACTCGGTGTTCATTTCCTTAAAGAACATTGCTTAATTGGTCTGATAAAATTGCTAAAAAACTAAAAACTAATCTGAATTATGAACTATTCCAATATTGAATTTTGGGCGAACATTGCTTAATTGGTCTGATAAAATAGCTGTGAAGAAGTCAAATCTAAGTGATTTATGGTTTGGACGTCTTGTTGCAACAAGTGTTTTTTTTTTAACATGTGTTTCATACCCACCGATGCTCAATTTTTTGTACCATAACTATGGTTAAATATGAGTGTTTATACAATCCTCAATTCTACTATTGGATTCGACCTACTTATACTCATTGGAATCTAATGCAATGTGTTTTATTATCATCCTCCCTCCGTCTCCAAACTCAACCATAATATCTCCCGATACATAAATGGGCCTTGGGCCTCATGGTCGAAGCAATTATAGCTCTCATTCCAATAATAGTATGAATAGAATAATTGATAAAGATATGCTATGATGCATATATGGCATCCATATGAGTCAAATTTGTATCCACAAGGTTAGGTAAATTATCTTTTTTGTCATTTGGACTACCATATTGTTGGTTAATCAAATGTGGATGGTTGAAGAGAAATTAGATGATAAATTTACAAATTTTTTTGGTTATTTTTTTTTTCTAAAATTATCTATATAAAATTACAACCAAAAAATTCTTGATATAAACAAACATAATATGTAGCAAAAAAATATTAGCCAAATTTTGAGAGTAACACAAATGCACAAACCATGTAAACAATGCTCAAACTGAATGTATAATATCAAACATTATGAAGATATATGCATTGCACATCATAGGTACACGCACTATGCACATTGTTAAACACTACAGAAATACCCATTGCACATAACACAATACTCATTCATTATAAATGGATGGTCAATTATTATTATTATTATTATTATTATTATTATTATTATTTAATTGAATTAATGGTCAGTTATTATTGAGTTAATTATTTGTTGTTAAAATTTAGTTAATGATCAATTATAAATTTTTGTGAATAGTCGTTCATTATTGAATTTAAGTTAGATATTAAAGTGTATTGGTAGTCATATGAGTTTATTGAATTAGTTATGTTTGGTTATAAGTTTATATATAGGCTTGTTTACTTCATTTAAAAAAAAATGATAAAAGCCTTGCATTTAGGCAATCATTTTTTAGATTATATGTTTCATGTGTTTTAATCCTTCATTTTATCATCTCCGACAAAGTGTGGTATCAGAGAGCGATTCCTTCTGAACTTTGTAAAAATGATAATAATTCCTAATATGCTATGTTTGTCTTCACCAACAATACACATTTTCAAAGGAAAGTGATATGAATTTTGTAGCATTAAAAATGGAGACTTTATTCTAGTCCCAAGATCTATAGGACTTAGTTGAAAATTAATATTATGATTCAAACGAAGAAGCTAGGCTGAAAGGCCCTATGGTATTGTTCTTCCTTCAACAAGTTGTAGATGAATCAAATTCTAAAAGATTATGGTAGCAATCATAACAAAAGAGACATACAAAACCATGAAAATGACATTTGAGGTTCCTCTAAAGAGATATGATGAAGCTACAATTGTAACGCCCCAAAAATACCTTATAATTTTTTTTATAATTTTATTATATATTCAGGTATAAATTGAGTCAAACATGGGTATTTCTGAAAATTGTTAAATGAATATTAATTGTTATTTGATAAGTGATTTAAAAGATTAAACCCAAAAATTTACCCAAGTGTCAAGGGCAAAAGTAGAAACTTAAAAAAATCAGGACCTAGAGGTCATTTGTGAATATGTTTGTGTCTAAGAGTGAATATGAGAATAGTTGAAGTGCAAATAGAAGGATGTATGAGCTATATAGCATTTTGGGGATAACTTAAATCCAAATGGGCTTTGTAGGCTAAACAATACCTTATATGAGAAGTTTGATTTAAAGACCAAAATTAAGAGACTTAAGTCCAAATGGGCTTTGTAGGAAGGCCTTATATGAGGAATTTGATTTAAAGACCAAGGGTTTCCAAGAGCTCATTAGATCAAAAAAAAAAAATCGTGTTTGGGAGAGAAGAGAGGAGCAAAAAGAGGAAGCTAGGGTTTTGTAGAAGAAATCAAGAGATTTGTGCAAGAACTTACAAGGTTGTTCAAGGAGAAGACTAGGCCAAGGGTTTCCAAGTGATTCAATGTATGTGAATAAACTCTAGAATTTATTTATTATGATTTTTGAGTTCGAAAAACCTTAAATCATCCATGGGATTTGCCTGTAATTGGTTTAGGATGATATTAGGATGTTATTAATAGTGATTGACATGATTTATTCTGAATTTTGAGGTGTTTTGGAAGAAAATCACGAAGAGGGAATTTATGGTAGTTCAAAGGAAATGCTGTCAAAATTTTCCAAAACCAATGTTTTTGTTTTGGCCATAACTTAGTCATTTCTTATCCGAATTGAGTGATTCAAATTTCCGTGTAAACGAGACTTCTAGGAGAATAATTTACTTGAAGTAATGATATACAATTTATTACCCCAAAGTGTCCGTAAATCCATAAAAAGGGGAGCTATGTGCAAGAAAGAAAAAAAAAATTGCTTCTGTTTTGAAAATTAGAGTAGTTTGAATATAAAATTCCATAACTTGAGTTTTTGGGATCCAAATTGGATGATTCCAATTGGAGGAGAAACCTTAGAACCATATCTTCAAATGAGTAGAAGGTACCATTACCAATTTATGGAGATAAGATCCCTGAAATTGAGAAAAACAGTAGGTAACCGAGTGAATTGGGCATACCGACCAGTTTGGCATAAAAATGCCATAACTTGTGTTTGGGTGATCCAAGTTAGATGATTCAAATTCCTACTACAAATAGACTAATAGAACTATAATTTTCGTGAAGGATGTATGAGCTAAATATTACTCAATTGCCCCAAAAAAAAAATTTTGGCAAGTGAAGGTGTATTAGGTAGACAACCCTAACCAAAAATCCTAGAATGCACAAACGATTTTTCTTTGGTTATTCGTTGATTATGAAATATGTGCGATGGATTAGGGATTAACGGGGAGGAAAGTCCAAGTTGAGGTTGAGATTCCGAGAACGGGAATTAAAGGACGACAATCTTTTTGGGTTTGTTCTATCTACTTCCATTCTTTTTTTCAAGTTTTTGAATGTTTGTTCTACCTTTTCTTATTCTCGTTTCAATATTTGAAATGCTTGTCTAAATGAATAAGAAATGCATATTGAATGGTTTTAAATGATTTGAAGAAATTGATTGTAAAATGTTTGCATATGAAAATTTCATGACTATTAAAAGTGAACTATTTATACAAATATACAAATTGTATTGTACTTTGCTATAAAAGATTTGAATGCCCTTAATAGAATAATAACCGTTTGGTTCGTATTAAGGATAGATTGGTATACCAATAGGAGTCAAAATAGCAGTACTGCTAACGATTTTATTGATATGTCACTCCGATCAGCAGCCCAGCGGGACCGTATCGGTAGTGTTAACTATTTGATTGTTATAACCAATCAGTAGCCCAGCGGGACAGTACTGTGTTATAAAACCATTTTTATACCGGCCTGCAGCCCAGTGGGACCGTACCGGTGACTCTGATATCAGGTATAGCGAAGACAAAAGTTAAATTCATTAAGGGCATAATTGAACTGATTGGCATAATTAAACTAATTGGCATTACTGAATTGAATTGAATTGCAAAAATGAATTGAATTGCATAATTGAATTGAATTTGTTAGTATATTTGAATTGATTTGAGATTGTGAAATATTAGAATTGAAAAGAGCATTATAAAATGCATGATTTGATTAATGCATGATTTATTGAATATGAAAGTTTATTTTGGGATGATCAATGAACTGTAACTGATTATATATATAACAAGTAAATGTATTGTATTTACATTGAATATCCATAAAGGTTTGAAAGTATTGAATTGCTAAATTGCATGATTTGTTTTAACTGAAACTGAAGAATGGATTTGTATAGAACCACTAAGCATGAAAATGCTTAGCGTATTGTTTTACCAATGCGTAGGTACCGAGTGATAGACAGTGTAAGGGGGAAAAGGCAAGATCGAGAAGCACAGAGTCACTGAAAAAGAATTGAGGAGTATGCTCCATCATATGCATTAATATCATTTTGAGCATGACTTTATTTTGTATTTTAAAAATAGTAAATTATGAAACAATGTTGTGTAATATTTTGAAAGGCATGGTATGCTATTTTGTAAGTGAATTGTTAAATGTTTATGGGTCTACCGTAGCAAACGAAAAAAAAAAATTGCTTCCGCATATTTGAAATGGTTTGAATGAAATGTGTTTGAAAATGGGTGCTACAGTTTTTGTATCCTGTATATAATATACAAATACATAAAGAAACCAAATGATCTGCAATCAAATAAGCACATCCATATATTATTAATCAAATAACATTCACATAACATCCACTACATAATAACATGTCAGATAATAAACATAAATGTCCATAAAATTCAATACACAATTCATAACCTAATTAAAAAAAAATAACACAAAAACCATAATTTCACATCAAAAACTTTTGTTGCAAGAAATTAATAACACATCACAAACAACACCGAGTCCTTGTCCTAATGAGTATTGTCCTCCGGATATTTGGATGAATTTTTTTAAGAATAGTGAAAAATAGATGATGCCTCTGCCAAATTATACATTATTTTTATTTATCTTCAAAATCTTTTATTGTATTTCATCATCTCTTTTCATTCTTTACTCCTCTTTTTTCAATCTTTCAGCCACTCTTTTATTTTATTTCTTCAATTTTATTTTGCATCACTTTATTTTTTTCATCTTTTCATTCTTTTATTGCATCTCCTTTTTTTTTTCTTTTACAATGCATCTTGAATTTCTTGCATCTCCCTGCGCACCCTCTAATCAAACATGTTATTGTAATTGGAAGATGATGATGAACTCCAAACAAAACCTGGATAAAATGTAGATGTATGGGTACGAAGACTATATACTCGCCATTTTTTTGGCGTTACTCCAACAGCCTGAAGGTAAATATGTACAACATTAATCTTTAGCATCTCTATAGAATGATATATCAATTATGAAACAATTAAAATCATATTTTCTATAGCTTCCTACAATTGTTAAAATACAACATAACTCACATTAATATATTCAAATAAATTTTATATCAGCACAAGAAACTATCATCTCCCTACAAAAATATATCCTAAAAATGAAGGTATTCATTACATTTAAAGAGTCCATAAATACTAAATCATTAGTTATGATAAAAAAATATACTTGAGTTTGCATATTATTTACAGTTAAAGCTAAAATATAAATTTTTTTTACATTTTTTTCTTTTATTTATTATAATTTACATTTGAAACTACAAGTACAAAATAAGAAACTCGCATTAATATTATTTGAGTACTTGTCTACAAATGATCCATCATTTTTCTTGTGCATTTTCTTGAATACCTCAAATAGTATTGGTAGGCATCTCAACTCAGCCTCCTAAAAATAAACAATAGCTACTATTAAGATACATCATACATTATCACACATATATTTTCCTTTACATTCAAAAAATTTTAATAATAATAAAAAATGAAAGACAATTATACCAAATCTACTGAATGTTGGTATGTCACCTTTGAACCTCCAATATATTTTGAAGGTCCTAATCTTTCACTTGCTTTCACTGATTGATAATTATGTGAGGCCAATTAGGACAAGGCCTTGAACTCATTACTATTCTAGTATTCCTACCACTTTATCTAAATACTAAGGAGGACACTATTAAGCTTTGTATCTTTATTTTACTTTTTTTCTCCATTTTCCAAGTATGTCATTGTATCTCACACTTACCATATATTTCCATGTATCCTTCACCGAGACCACAAAAACATTACTCTATTTGTATGTTTTTAGCAAAACCAAATAAAACAATAATATATTGTAATGCAGTAATTTTAAGAGTAAATCATATTATACCAAATTAAAAAATAAGAAAATGCATAAAAATTATACCTTAGATTTTTCCCAACAAAATTCTTTCAAACTTGGAGGCAATTTGCTCCACTTTTATATCATTGGCAATTCATTCCTCCTTAAACATCTTCCCCATTGTATGTAAAGTAGAATGAATAAACCTATAAACAATTTCATTTTAGTACGTATATATACAAATAAATAAAATATATCAATTTTTTTATTACTATGTTAGTATTTAATTTATTTATATTTATTATCCAAAACTTTGTAACGAAAATATTATTTTAATTCTAAATGATAATGTTCGATAAGTAACAAGATCATACTTTGTTATTTTTTTAAATAACCAAATTTCAAATATTATAATATACTTATAATTTCATTCACATTTTATTTAATATTTAATTAAAATGTAAAAAAAAAGATAATAAATACATGTTGTAAATTAAAGAAATCTATGTGCTATTTATTATGAATTATGGGTTGAATGAAGATTTTCTCATAACTTGACATATAAATTATGGATTGTGAATATCTTACTGGTGTTGATACTACAGTATCAATATACGGGCTTCCTAAGATTGGTGGGATGAAGCTATTAGTATCTTCTGGTGCATAATAAAATAAAGATGGAATATTCGTGGTAATAAATCTATGTATGTCATGATGAGTTAATACCAAAGTTTTCTTGTTATGTGTAGGAGAATGCATAGAGATATTTGTATTGTTGTCGTCACTAAATACATGTTTATTTCCTCCTCCACAAACTATTAGTTGACTTCCTCTACCCATGCCCACATATTGAAATCCTCGACCACTTGAATGGTTACCTCTCATATCTAAATTAAGTTATATAAACATCAAAACATACAACGATAATCAAAACATATTATGAAAATGTCATAATAACAAAACATAATGGTAAACACATTGACATTATAAAAAGTAAATAAAAAATTTTTATTTAACATCCAAACTATAAAGATTACAAAATTAGAATGAAAAAATAACATGGCAGTAAATAAATTTTTAGTCATCATCGGAAATTTCTAACAAATCATCTCTATCGACATATTCATCATCGTATGATTCTACAATTAATTCCTTCTCATTATCTTTGTCAACATGGTCATCATCAATGTCCAAATTATTTCCACCTTCATTAAGTAATATTTGAAGCTCATCATCTGCCCCACGAAATTTAATGAAGTTTCACATTATTCTTTTGAAATGATGATACACACGATGGAAAGACAATATCATCTTTTTCAATAACTTTAACAGCTGATCAAGGTTTTATTTTACATATTGCCCACCAGTGACACAAATTTCTTTTTGTAGTTGGATAAGTGGTGTAACACACTTGTTCGGCTTGTATTGCAAGAATAAATGGCTCTTATAGTAATATTTTTTATGGTGGATATCAACAAGGTTATATTGATAATGAATTCTAGTACTTATATTTGGAATATGATCAAACCATTCACACTTAAACAAAATTATCATCTTAATTGGTAAAGTTGAATACTCCACGTGTGGAATTTCAATTAGTAGACCATGAAATTTAGTAGTAGATGCAGTATAGTTAGACCATTTGATGCAAATACAACTATTCATTGTTGATTTATTTGAACCATATTTCAAAGTGAGAAATGTGTATCAATTTACATAATCTATGAGATATGTCTATAAACTTTGTAATTGTCCTTTTACAAGATCATTCATTATCAATTACATATATTTGGTGAAAATAATTATACCTACAAAATGATAAAAGATAAATTCTTACTAATATAATGTTGCACGTAACTATTTAGAATCAAAAATGATAAATTATATACTAACATATTTTTGAAATCAATTTATGAAATTTGTTTCAAGCTTTGCATAAAATGAAGCATCATCAATATGAGGTTCACTTTGCCTTAATTCCTTAGCACATATTCTTCAAAAATAATATTGAAAGTATTTTAAATTAATAAAAAGCTATATTGCATACAATGACAAAAAATTAAAAATATAAAATTATTATAAATTTTACTCAATATAAGGAATAACTTTTTCACAGTTCAACAAAATATGTGTGCATGGCATGATACTCTTAGTCATCCAAAAAATATATTGATGTTGCTCTACCATACGATTGACCCGAATGTCTAAAAATAGAAACATATCATTTTCTTTTGATCCATCCAACATACCATATGATCAAAAGTAGTGCACACAGAATGTCAAAGCTTTTTCAACCAAGTATGCATTGCATATTGATCCTTCCACTTTGACTTTAATTTGAACATTATTTTTCAATTTTCTAAGATATCTAAAATAGATATATATTAGAAAAAAAATATTCGTTAGATACATTTAAAATTTTAGAATAACACATGAAAAATATATAACCTCCCAAATGAATATATCAATATGTATTTTACAGGGCCTATTATCATGGATTCATAAGGCAAGTGGAATAAAATATGTTCTATAAATTGAAGAAGCTAGGAGGAAAAATATGCTCAAGTCTACATAAAATAATAGAGATATTATTTTGTAATTGCTCAATTTCTTCCATTCTTATGACATTACAAATGAGATTCTTAAAATAATACTTATTTTAGTTAATGATTCCTAAATATTTTGTAGGAAGTAATTCACTGAATACTATGGGTATTAGCCTCTGAATGAATACTTGGAAATCATGATTTTTTATCCTAAATAACTTATGCTTCTTCATATCAATACATCTTCCTATGTTAGATGTGTATTTGTCAGGGAACCTGAGCTCTATAAACCATTTATACAAAGCTTTCTTTGTATCCTTTTCATGGCTATAACAAGTCTTAGGGAATTTATTCATTGATTCATTCCTATGTAAATCTGGATGTGAACATAACTCTTTCAAATTCTTTCTTGATTTGGCATTATTTTTTATTTTTCCTTCTATATTTATGATAATTCTTTTCTTCCAACTACAATGATAATTCTTATAAATTTGCTCATATATGTAATATGCATCAATATCTATAATATTTTCAAACCCATATCTTTCAATTATATCTAATATTTCGTCACTTAACCTTAAAGGGGGTGCACCTTTTATGACTTTATGGTCATTCCTAAATGTGTCATTATTCATCCAAAAGGAATGTTCCACATGTAAGAACTTATGCTGGTTATCAAACCAAGAAGTGTTTCATCATTTGTTTAGATAAAATGCATATGAGTCCTCCATGCAATAAGGACAAACTAATTTTTATGTAGAACTTCATCCTAACGACATGCAATTATTACATTTTTTATGGTCCAATATATTATATATCCATTAATACAACAATATATCTTTTCCACAGGCAAACATATACCTTGCATTAACTTTTTTGTGCTATAAAAACTATTTATAATAACATTATTATTTTGTAACAATTCAGATAATAACTGACATATGTCATCATAATGCCTCTCTAAAAAATGATATTTTTCCTTTAAATTCAAGAGTCTGGCCACTAAAGATAACTTTGAGGGGCCATACTGATTACTTGGCCAAACCTTTTCTGTAGCCTTCAGTATTTTCATAAAATTATTTTGTTGATCATATTGAGATATCACTAGCAACATTTGGATATAATGAAGGACCAATAACATTTTTCAACATTGCTTCTCATGCATAATTGGGATTAGCAAATTTCTTTGCAACATTTAAATCAACACTTTTATGTATATAATACTTAGTTATTTGTGGCACAACTAATTTCTAATGTTTATACCAAACATAAGTCTCTGACAAATTCATTTGTTATAAGATGATATCGCACTATATCCACATCTTAGAAACTTTAATTTTTATATTTATGGGCATTACATATGCATCTTATTTCTATTTCATCCATAAATTCAGGTTGTTTTTTAGTAAAAAAATAAATTTCTCATCCCCTCTGCAAACTCATTAGTCAAAAACCCATCTTCTAGTCTTATATTCATCTATTAATGATCAAGTCATATAATATTTTTCATTCCTATAATACATAACACAAATATTTTTTAAATTATAATAATATAGATAAAGATTTATTTGTAATAAAAAAGTAGTAACATTTTTAAGATTATATAAATCTAATAAATAAGTTTTGGTATCATCATTATTAGATAATTTTAGATTAAAATGAGATAAGTTGGGTTGACTTAATATCTTAGATACTTATCAAAAGACATAAGTTGCAATTTTATTATTTACATAAAATTAAATATTTGATATTTATCTATATTGGATGAAATTATATTAATTAAGAAAAAAAGAAAATTTTGCAATGTCATAATTCATGATTACTAAATTAATAATCAGTACTAACTAATTAGACAAACATATTATATATAATAGAAATAATAAAGAAATTCTCAATGTCAATGAAAAAATAATAAAAATAAATCAACTATCGACAGATAACATTAATAAATTAATAAGAATATCTTCTAATATATATTAAGTATATAGCATAAATAATCATATACCATATGTGACATGTAATATGATTTTTTTAAAAAATTAAATAAAGGGATGTGTTATTTATTTTATTGTATCTTTAGTGAAATGAAGATCAAGCAACTATATATATTTTGAAATGAGCTTATAGTTTTTTTTTTGTTTTAGAATTATTCATTACGTTTCATCCTTCCAATTGCATACCCTAATAATTTATGTATGATTTTAATTGTTGTTACTAATAAACTTTTAGTATTTGTTATAATAATTATAAATTATTCATTGTTAAAGTAGTGCCTTAGTATGAGTTATTCTTTTAAAAATTATTACATTTCATCTAGTCCTAGTGATGAAACAAAATGCAAATAAATCACAATGATCAAAATTATTAGTCAAATACAAATTGCACAAAAAATTTATACATCAATTAGGTAACACAAAAGTTTAACAAATCCAAATATATGAAATTAATGTAAAATATATAATTTATCAATTAGAATTATAATCATTAAATAAAAAAATAAGAGAGAACTTAACAAAAATGTTAAAAATGAAAACAAACTAAACGTAATATCAAAATGTACAAATATTTATATTCCCGAATACAATATAGACAAGATAAAATGAAAATCAAAATTTTATAACTCAATTATGGATGAATCCCACATTGATCAATAATTTGGGGAAAGGAAATCCATAAATAATTCAGATGAATGGGGTATCAAACGGGTCATTTTGTGCCAGCACATCCCAATTTTTGGTGGCCTAGTCATATGGTATCAGGCACGACATGACTCAAAAATGGTCGGCCCGACATGACAAGATCAGTCTGAGGCTGGCTAGATTTGGGCCAGGCAGTGATAGTCGGGCCGGACATTGCCAAGTCAAGCCCGATCGTGCCAAATTGGGCCCATTTATTCCAGCCTACCTAGACCTAGGTCCTAGCTTAGCATAGCCCAGATATTCCCTCACCGGCCACCAGTTGTGGTTGTGGAAATGTGGATTAATTATTTTAAATATTTTTTTTTCAAATTTGATTTTTTAAATTCAATGTGGATTAATTGTGATTGTGCCATAATGAAATTACATTATTATTTATTTTGAATGAATGATAAATCACAATAAAATAAATTCATTAATATAAATGATAACGTATAATAAATTATCAAAAATATCAAAAAAAGATATTAATCCAATCATTAATCATTCAATCCAAAAATAAATAAATTAACAAAAAGTTACAACTCACCACAAAAAAATAAAATAAAAATAGTCAATTTAAATCTTAATAAATAATAATGCAAGCTTAATAGTTCAATCCCAAGTCCAATCAGTATATGGAACTAATTATCATTGCATAAGTGTATGATGGTATTACTAGAGGCAGGCTCAACCTCCTCAAAGTCCCATGAGTCATCATCTATCAGTAACTACTCCACTCTTATTGCAGCATGATCTCAATCTTGGATACCCAACTTTGAATCTTATTGATCCTTCATGCATGCTAGTACCTTATTGATACCTGGCCACAGTCTCGATCTCTTATCCAAAGTCATATTGATTATAACAAAAAAAGTAGACTTTGATATTATGCTCGATACCGGAGGAGTTAGTAGATCTCATGTCATCTTAGATAGCATGGGATAGGTAAAATCATTTGATTTCCACCATTATAAAATATCAAGGTTCTTATTACCATTATGTGATATAATTGAGTAGTAATTGGTATCTAGGTACCAAGACAGCTCGCTCCCATTTGATGGTTCACCCTACTGTTTCTCCCTCACTTACTAAATGGATAATTCATCATCTTCGAATAAGGTATTCATATTCGTACTCAGAGTTTAGCTACTACTACTATCATACCTAGTATCATAGTTCATAAACAACTCAGTCAATGTCTCATGAATAAACCCTTCAGATTAATGTTCATGGTTCATGCATAAGGATACGTATGTCAAAATATTCTCTACCACTTCCACCTTATACCTAGGGTCCATGTAGGAAGCCAGATAATAAAGAAATGAAATAGTGGACTAGTACTTTAAGTACTTGGTTTCCATTTCAACAGTCATATCATGAAATATCGGGTCATCTCTAACCTTCCTAAACATGCCACTAATATTGTAAATGCACCTAAGTTCAATACAAGTGGTGAGAGTATTAATTGATGAATACATATTCATTGTGTCATAAAAAATTATCAAGAATTTCATAAATTAAAATTCTACATCTATGTCTCTATTATCAATAATAAGTTAATTACTCTTACTATTGATATAGTCGGATATCACATGTTCGCATCCAACACATGACTCCAACTTCAGGTATGTGTAATTCTAATGGTGTTTCACATCTATTTGGAATTTCTTTTTCTTTAGACCTGTAGACAAATAGAAACAACCAAACACTTATTGTCTACTAGGCATCCAAATATATTTTATTGAGTTACGTATTTTTATTAAAGTAGTGGAAACAACATTCATTCTTGTTTATACTATTAGGTCAATGATATGACACATACATCTAACATAAAAAATCTCTCCTAATGGTTCGTCGTTAATGGTCCTAACAAACATGTTAATGACTACTCCATTGTTAGATGCATTATCAAATGTGATACTATACATTTTATTTTGAATATTATATTCTCTAAAGATTTTTATCATGCACTCATATATGGTCGGACTATCACGAAATGGAGAATCTATAAAAATCCTAATATTTTTTATTTTTATGTCCATTTAGATTCTACATAGTTGGCAATGAAGCATGCATAAGATGCATCATCACAACTAGTCCACATATCAGATGTTACGGACATTACGCCATTATATTCTCTAAATTTATTAGTTATTATTTATTTTTCTAACTTATAGTATTTATATATGTCATTCCTAGATGTGAACCTATGAATCATATGATATGCAGGTTGCAAATAGGTTTGTATTATATGGACTAACCTTGAGTCCTCCAAAAATATAATCGGAAGACTCATCATGGAGATTAGTTTTGGTCATGCCTTCCATTCCTAACTCATTGTAGCATATGAAGGGAGTCAATATAGAAACTAAACTAAATCCAACCTCAAAGACCCCACCACTCAGTTGGGTTTACCTAGGATCTAATGCATCATATTTTTTGGTATAATGTTTGACATGCCTCTTTAGGTGCTCAATCCCAAATGCAATTCTACAAGTGTATTTTTTCTTAAATACTTGCATTGTGTCGATTCTTCATCGATAACCCTAACATTTTTATTTTGTATAATATTAAAGTGAGCCCAAATTATACATATTCTTCTAGTTTTTTGTTTTTTAGATGTTTAAATTTGGGTCGAGGTCATGGAAGAAAATATGATTTAGGCCTCAACATTTTCTGTAGGGTTATGAATATTAAAATTGTTTATGTTTATGTTAATCTTATTATCATTAAATTCACTAATTGCTATTTTTCATTTTTTTAGCATTATTAATTATATTCTAAATTATATTTTCTAAATTAAATTTTTTATATTAAAATTTTAATAAAAAATAAAAATAAAAAAATTAATAACATTTTAAAAACAATACTTATCAGGTTGTTTATGGAATACTCAAGAGGCGAGAGAAAAGTCCATAGTCGAGAGGCAAGAGCAAAGTTGAACTTCAACTCCGAAGCAAAAGAAAAGACGAGATCGAGTGAGAGCAAGTTGAGAGAGAGAGAAAATTGAGATTTGAGATAGAGAGAAGAGTGAGAAATTGAGAATGTGAGATTGAGAGATTGAGAGATAGGAAAGAAATTATATATAGACTACAAAAAAGAATTTAAAAATCTTTTTTTGTATTTTTTTTAATTTATTAATGATTATTTAGGGCAGAAACTCGATATCCATTGGATTTTCTATCTTAACCATTGGGAGTGCAACCAAAGGCTGGATACATCTCATTTTTTTGGACTTTTGGGACTTGTGTTAGCCATTTTGTCACCCTCGGTTCCAGAAGGTTTGACATACGAGCACTCATCTTAGGCTCAACTCGAGTACTTAGCTTGGGAGAGGGGAGGCACACCCCATGTGTTGTGCATCCATGTGGTCATGGACCATCCTACGTGGACGTCCTCAGCCAAACACATGGTTGTTATTTAAAAAAACCCCTCCATGTGTACAAATCGGGGTGGGTTGTTTTTAATTAAAAATTATTTTTTTAATATAAGTGGGTGGGTCACAGTCCAATCGGACTGTGCCTGAAACCTGGCCCTAGTTTTTGGGCATGGTTAATGCCCGTGCCTCTAGACCATGCCTAAGGGCTAGGAAGCCATGTCTTTCCTGGCCCGACACGAAGCTCGGCACCCCCTAGCCTAGCACGACATGAGTCGTGTTTTGATCCAGCACGACATGGGAGTAAGTATGATTTTGGAATGTGTTGTGCCAGGCCAGACACAACTCAGTTGGATCGTGCCTTGGGCCCTCTCTTGGATCATACCTCAGAATTTAGATTCAAAACAACTTCCTTGGGTCATGCCCAACACACTTGCCACCTCTCGAAGAATTTAGATTCAAAATAAAAAAACCTCAATACCCTAAATTTGTTCGAAGTTTCAAAGTATTTTTTGATAAAGTAATTATCATAAATTAGTGAAAAAATTTAGCTATGGAATGATATTTAATTGCTAATTTTTTGTAAATGATATAGCGATGGGTGGTTATACCGTTTCTCATTTAGCAACGGTCATTAATTCCATTGCTAAACGTAGAAACAAAAAGGCATTCTAATTCTAAAAATACATTGATACATAAATTTCTGTTGCTAAATGTCATGCAAGTGTATCTTCACCTCACATCGAGTCACAATAAGTGACAGAATAAAAAACACATAAAAATTCATCACTATTTAGCGACAATTTTTTTTTTCATATCTAATTTTTGAAATAATGTAATTTCCATTTCTAATCAATTTCATTACAATGCCTAATTTTAGAAATATAATTGAGTATTTCTAATTTCTATTTCTAATTATTTCTTTTCTTGTAGTGATATAATATATATGCTATATTAAAATAGGATATAACATATATGCTATAACTATATAGCATATAATATATAAGTAAAATCCATATAGAAAATAACATATATGCTATATATTTGTTTTTGATAAGGGAGGATTTTCTTAAAATGCAATATAATATACTCAAAGATATAAACCTAAATATATTTCTCATATTCCATTTTTAATGATTTAACATGTTCTTAAATATGTTAAAGAATTGATAGATCTAATTATATTATTTTTTTTAAATAAATTCTTAAATATAAATTATATATTTTAACATGTTCTTAAAATATTTCTCATTTATGCTATATCAATAAAGCATACGAGGATACTTGAAATATAATCTAATAGTTTGTAACATATTCTTAATATGTTTTTTTATTACACATATTTAATGATTTTATATTTTTTAAAAGTTTACTATAAAATTGAAATCACGATCAACATATTATAAATGACAGATTTGATAGTTTTAGTAAATTGAATTTTAGTATAAAAATATTGTGAAATAAACAAAGTTCATACTATACAAACATGTGTGTGTGTGTGTGTGTGTGTGTGTGTGTGTGTGTGTGTGTGTGTGTGGATGGGTGGGTGCATGTGCACCTGTGCTTAATTAAGTTTAGTTGTCATGTTAGGGAGAGTGCTAATATATTTGATGTTATAGGTATGTTATATTGAATACTACTCATGGGTGTACATTTCAACATTTTATTATGTTATGATGTGGGGTGTATTTTCCTATACATTTAGTTATTATTGTATGTTATTTTACCTATATAGTTTGATAATCATCATGTGCTATTAAATTATCATGCATTATTAAATCCATGAGAGGTGCAAGAATGATGACCCAAAAGGTTTCACATCAACATTTTTCTGGTGATTCATGAGCAACAAGGGTGTTAAAAGGCATAAGCATAAATCCTATGAGTCAGGCATGCAAATCTAAGTGAAATTGAGAGATTTAGATTTTGAAGACTACATTCTCTCGAGGGCTAAAATTTGGCACACTTATTCATATGAAATAAATTTTCACTTGTATCTTATATTATTCTTCCCAAGTTCAGGCTAAAATAAAAATCTAGAGATGATGTAATATATTTATTATGATGGATGTTAGATTTAGTGCTTTAATATAATGTTATATTATGTTATTATTTGGTAATGAATGATTTTGTAATTAAATAGAACTGAGACTATGATTTTGGCAATTAGCGAGTTCATGTGTGATTAGAGTGGTGGATGGTGATGCATAAGCCATGAAACAAACTCACATATATAGCAAGAAAAAAGTGACAACCCTTCAGACTATGATACATGAGATAAATCCATATGCTAAAAATCAAAATTGAGATATGTTAAATCATTGTGAGTATAGTGTTCATTAAGCAAAAAAGAACAAACATTTTTATAGACCACTCTATTATGCATGTCTTAGAGAAACTAACCCTCAATTGATCTTGGGTAATAATAATGATATTTTTCTAAGGGTTTCACCTTTATTATGGATTATAAAGTTACATGTAGTAATAAGGGATGGTGATAGGTAAACCAAGTGATATGCATGAATGGATTTCATTCGTATGGTGGAGATAGTCCTACAAGTTACATTTAGTAATATGGTTGCTACCATTTATATATGAATAAAATTATATGCTAATTATGTGAGTATGATACTAATAAAGATGAAAGTACAAAAGTTTTATTACTACAAAAATTTTTATCGAGAAAGATACTAGTAGTTAGAGAATAAGAATGTATATTCAAAGAAACTATTAATGAAAGTTAAAAAGTTGCATAAAAGATAGGGGCTTGTGAATATAGTCTTATCATGGATGATAAATTGTCTCAGTGTTAAAATACTAAGTAAATAACTAATGGGGAACCATCACTGGGAATGACTTTATAGTTGATAATCATATTGTATGCTGGTAGGGCAATAAGCCATTCCACAACTATTTAGCATTCATTTATTTCTAAGCATAATCATAACAAGACTATTTATGAATTTTAACACAATAAAAAGATGAATCATTCCTATAATCTATGATTTATGACTTGAATACTATTTATAATGCTTACTTGAATAGATTTAATAATCATTGAATAATCTAACATGTGTGTGCAATTCCTATGGAATTGATATATGAACTAAAGATCAACTTATTACATGTACAACTCATATATTTATGAAAACATATTGGATGAAATACTATGCCAAACTAGTTTTTAGTTTCTTTGCCAATGATTACTTTTTATTGTTTGATTGGTCAACTTTAATTGACATAACTACCATTGAAAATGGATAGTTCTATTTTTAGTAGTTTTTATCATATTATTTCTTATATTTTGCTTAGATTTTGATTTCTTATCTTATATTTATCTTGTAATTATGATGAATTTATCTTTGTTTTTTTTTTTTTTGCCACCACTCTTATATGAGCAGAAACTATTAGACTGAGCTAACACCTTTTTAACCTATAGATTGAGAAAACAAAGATAACCATTTTGAAACTAAGAGTAGAGAAGGAGAGTATGAAAAGAACAAGCAGTAATAGAGAGACTTAAATTGGTGAGGGGCAGGATATCCAATAACCCAACCATTAACATACCTTTGACAATTATTAGAGACCTATGAATTTGGATAATTATTCAGGGATTCAGGTATGGCTAGTGAAAGCAAATTATTTTGAGTTAAAGCCTAGTCTGATAATGATGGTTTAGTAGCATCAGTACAATGGAAAGATATTGAATGATTCGTACAGGCATGTCACTATATATTTTGAAGTTATATAATATAGTTTAAATGAATGGAGTTATCCTAAATATAATTAGGTTACATTTATTTATTTTATTCTTTGAGATACAAGGTACGAAGTTGGTTATAGTGCTTATCTCAATGTTTTATTGAGAGTTGGGATACAATTATATAGGATTTCCTCGTAAAATTATTTTCATCTCACATCATCTCACAAGAGGAGCAAGATAAGCTAGTTCTATCAAGGGGAGCTAGAACTATCAAACTATTGATGTGGAATTAGGAATTGATTAAGTCTTATAAGGAGGTTTATTTGTTGTTTGAAGAGTTGGTAAAAAATAAATCTTATAAGCTAGTTTAATCTGATAATGATAAGCTAGTTGTTGAGGAGATGCCCTCAATATAGGTTTTAATTATAATTTCAAGCTCAAATCTTTTATAATAGGCTTAATTATATGAAGAGTTACACTATTGATGTGGAATTAGGAGTTGATTATGAATAAATCTTTCAAGTAGGTTTATTTTTTGTTTGAAGAGTTGGTAAAAAATAACTACCAAACTCTGAATGACCATGACTATGACAAAAAAACAAGAAGGGGTTTTGAAGTTGTGCATACTCATCAAAATGGAAGCCAAGATAGATGCATTTGTTGATAGTTTGTAAAATCATGAGGAGAAATAAAAAAGTGAGGGAAATCTTATCATTTTTCAAGTGCAAGGAATGGTGACTTTTAACTCAAGTTATCACGTGGAGAAAGCCAATTGGTTGCAAAAAAAAAAGGTATATGTTTAGATTTAACCCTAATATTCCTAAACACTATCATCCAAATATGAAAAATCATGAAAAATTCTCTTACATGAGCTATGTTAGTGGACATGACCAAGTTAGACAAATTTTTGGGAACAATTCAATAGGATATAATAATCAAGGAATGTCATGATTAAATTACAAATACAAAAAAGTAGAAGAAATGTTTTCCATTAATGACAAATAGATATCATTTCTAATTGAGATGAAGTGAAGAACTAATTTTTAAAATAACCAGATGGATAAGCTGGAGATTAAGTTGAAAAATGCAAACATGACAATGTGGAGCATAGAAACTCATATTGGACAACTAGCATTATTATTCAAAGAAAATAGCAAAAAATGAGCTAATTAATGACATGGAGACCAGCCCAAAGAAATGTTTGTCAGTAGTGATTAGAAGCTGAAAAAAGCTAGAGAAGCAACATGAAAAGCAAGCTGAAATATATGAAGTTATTATTGATATTGTTGTAACTTTCTCAAAAGTCATAGCTCCCACAACCAATGATTCAAAAGGCACAACATTCAATAGATAGAATTCCCAACTTGTATCCTCAACTATGATTGATGAAGAAGGTGAAGTGGGGAAGTGAATGAAATTACCCGGATCAATGAGAAGAAGCATGTGATGGAGAATAAAGAGAAAGATAATCCTTCTCTTAATTTATCTTTTCTACTAAGATTTAGTAAGAGAAAAATAGATGAATAATTTGAGAGATTTATCAATATTTTTTTGAAGTTATACGTTAATATTACATTTTCTAAAGCATTAACTCAAATGTCCAACTAAGTAAAGTTAATGAAATATGTAATGAATAGTAAGAGAAAAGTAAAGATGTATGGAATCAAAAATATGACTAAGAATTATATTTCAATCATTCAATGAAACCTCCCGAAAAATTTGAAGGATCTAAAAAGTTTTACTATAACACATATGATTGTGAAGCACACATTTATAAAGGCACTTTGCAATTTAGGAACAAGTATCAACTCGATATATTTAGCTATAGCACAAAGATTAAAGCTTGGTAAAATCACTCCAACGAGATCGATCAACTAAGCATCAAATGGATATTATTAAAGATGTATTAATTATGGTTGATATGCATATTCTTTTCAAGGATTTTGATGTATTGAATATAGAAGAAGATTAATATGCTCCATTAATCTTGGGATGAATATTAGTCACTTAATCAACTCTAATTGACATGAAGAAATGAGTGTTTATACTTAGAGTGGGTGAATAATATGTCAAATTCAATCTTTATAAGAGAGTGAATAGTCTTCCTGACAATGAGGAAGGTTTTTGGAGGATAGATAATTTTTTTCACATAGTGATGGAACAATATGTTGATGTTGACTTTTGATGAAAAGACTTTGTACAAAACTATTGCTCTAATGAAAATGAGGGAGAAGATATAGAAGAGAAAATCTGAAGGTACGAAAGTGATAGAGTATAAATTGATGCAAATGACTTCCACAAAGTCATGGTATTCTTCAAAATCATGACATCAAATAATTGTAGAGAAGACTACTCCCAAGATAATGAAAAATGAAGCCGAGTGCCCAATTTTTCGATGCACAATTTGGAGAAAAAGAAGATGACAAATTAAAGATTAAACGTAAAGGTAGTGATGAAAGGCATAGCTTCCAATAATGCCAACTTTGGAGTTCTAGAAGTTAAATGTAGCATTCTTAGCTCGAAAAAGAGTCGTGCCATTATGTTACAACAAGTAAATTCTCAACTCATAGCCCAACATAGCATTCTGGCAATCAAAAAAGTCACATCTTTTATTGAGTAGAACCTAATGAAGGAAGTTCAAAAGAAGCAAATTGTGGGTATGGTCCAATTTCAAAAGAAAAACTAAAAAGAAAAGATAAAGTAAAGGAAATATATTGAAAAGCTAGCCTAAATATTCTAGATCACTGATAGATATATGAACTCATTAATGATATAGATATGTATGTTAAAATGTAGCACTGTTTGAAAGACAACTCAAGAATTTTTTTTTCTACAATGTAATATAATAATGATATGTAGTAGGTAGTCACATAAAATATAGTACACTAAGTAATTTTGAAAATTAATCGTAGAGCTCAAACCCCATTAGGACTCTTTAACTAACCACAAAAAGAAGTAATCGCACCATCTTGGAATGTTATAATACTCCAACTTAATCATAAAAAATACTTATTTAGAATGATAGAAAATTATATATTTTTTTTTGTAAATGGGGGATGGATTGCTTGCGAAAGAATAATAATTTTCGTATGTAAGTTATTTGGTATACCAAATACTTAATAATACTGACTATTTGATATGATTTTTATGATGTGTTTTTCCTAAAAGAGGGGGTTATCCATAATGATTGCTCAAAAATGTAGCTTTGGAGGATTTAGATCAATTGTTACAAAATTGAAGTTTTTAGTACGTAATATGCATCTTGGTAGGTTTAGAAACTGGGGTGGGGGGGGGGGGGGAGTTACAAAGGTCATAGCATTTGGTATGTTATGACTTGATTACACCTTTGAATACTTATAGATTAGTTTTGACATCAATTCTTAGCTGAAACTCTATCCACATATTAATATCAATCTTCGTACGTGATGATTCTACAACCTTGTTGACGCAATCTTTTTATTATGCAATATATATTTTTTGGCTATAAAGAATTCTTGGAGTGATAGTCAAACTAGCTCGAAATAACTTTATGACTTTAACATTAATTTTATATCACGACAATCAAATATGTTATTGGTACTAAAAACCATAGTAGCCTCTAGATGGAAAATCTTTTCCTTTACCAAATCACATAATATTCAAGCCAAAGTCATAATATTGATCTAGCATCATTACTTTACAAAGAGTCAAACTTGAGTCTCAACCAATATAAGCATAGTGACTCTTAGCTCAAGAGAGAAATCAAAGCTATGGTCATTCTTTAATACCATGATTTGGGTTACTAAAGTGAAATGGACACAGCACTACCACACTTAAGTTCCATGATAATGAGTCACAAAGACTAAATGCAAAGTCACGACCATATTCCAATGCTGAGACTTTTGTTATAGAAACCAAATGAATCATCATGACTTTTTCCAATATTATGATCATCAAGCAGATGAAATAGACTAAAATCATGGCTCATACCTAGTTCCATGACTTTGTGTAAAAGAAGTCAAAGATCAAAGCCACAACTTTTATCTTGTGCCATGACTTTCAATTATGTAATACATAATAAACACTCTGGGAAACCCCAGAGCAGCTAAAAAAATCATGGATGGCATGAGGAAGATGACCCAAAAACCCTCATAACTTCATTTTCAAAGAAATCCATGAGTAACAAGAGAAATACATGCCACAAGTATAGATTATAAAAGGAAGGCACATATTTTGAGTACATCTTGGGGTAAATCAAAGTGAAATTAAGTGATTTTTGAGAGATTTAGGTTTTGAAGCCTAAATTTTTTTGAGGAAAAAAATTAGGTACCCAAATTTGTATAAGATGAATTTTCACTTGTCTTATATATTATCTATTCTAATTTTAGGCTTAAATTAGAATCTAGGGGTAGTGTAATATTTTTTTTATGGATGATATATTTAATGTTTTAATATAATATTTTATTGTGATATTATTTGGTTATGGATGGTTTGGTAATTAAATGAAACTAAGACTAGTATTTTTGCAATTAGTGTGTTAATGAATGATTCTAGTAATGAACAGTAACATATAAGTCATGAAATATACTCATACATATAATAATAATGAAATGACAGTCATTCCAACAATGATGCTCGAGAAAACTTATATGCTAAAACCTAAAATTAAAGTATCTTTAATCATTGTGAGTGTAACATTTACAAAGTTGAAAGTAGGAACACTTTTGTAGGTTACTCCATTATCTATGTCTTAGAAAAATTGATCCTCAATTGATATTAGAAGATAAAAAAAATATTTACCTAAGGATTACATCTTTTGTGTGTGAGTCACTTATCATAGTGAGGGTTGATGATAAGTAAGCTATACGACAAGCATGGATGGATGTTATTCATATAATGGTGATAATTTTATGAGTCACATTCAATCATATGGTTTCCATTGGTGAAATATGAAGTCGAAAGTATAAATATTTTTATTATCACATCAATTCTCATTGAAAAAAATACAAGAGGATAGAAAATACAAATGTATATTAGAAGAAACTATTACAAGAGGATCATCATTGGAGAGGGCTAAATAGTTGATAGCCATTTTGTATGCTAGTAAGGTAATAGCTCATTTAACAAATAATCTAACTTTCATTTAGTGATTACCATAATCATAACCAGACCATATATGATTGCACAAGACTTAATGAGATGATCTAACCCTAGGATCTAGGATTTATACCATTAATCATATTTACCTTACCTATTAGGGTAACTATTGAGTACTAATGACCTATCATACTACATATGTAATTTATGTGGATTAATATCTAGTATAAAAGGTCCACTTTATTACTTATATGAACATTGTATACTTATGGAATGATGTTGGATGAGAGACTCTTTTCCGACCTGCTTTTGGAATCTAACCTAAAAATTAGGCATTATAAAAAAGTCACAATACACAACAACTAGAATAATCCATAGCTTCTACACGTGATCAAGGAATATACTTAGATAAGAAAGTAGTAAAAACATAATAGGAATGAGATAGATAAGAAAAATAAACATGTTAAATTTATTGGATGCCTATAATAGGCACAATATAGTAGCACCTATATATAGAAGTGGTAGATCAATCACTAGTTTAGATTGATCAATAGACATAGAAGTAGATAGATAGATATATATATATATATATATATAGTGTGAGACATCAAGGTCATCAAAGGCAAGATTTGATTCAGTGGATAGAATGTTGGTGTTGGAGTAGGTGCTTCAAGGATATACTCATTTAGTGATGTGCAATGAGATGTGAAATATGGAATACACTCCAAGAATGTAACACCATACTTAAATAAAATTTATGGAGAGGTGGATAAACATGTTTATATCATTTATGAGTCTTCTAATACCCAATAAAAATACATTTCAAAACTCTTGGGGAAATTTATTTTCAAGATGCTGAATGAATAAAAAACGCACATCCAAAGATCCATGGTATTATAATTAATATTTCTTTATAAGGATATAGAATAGAACATGGAGGTTTAAATTTAAGAACTAACAAAGATAGATGATTAATAAAATAGCACATGATTAAAATAGAATCACTCCAAAAGTGAGAAGGAATTTTCATATGAAACATAATAGAACAAATATCATTAAGTAAATACATATTTTTTCTCTCAGCGATCTCATTTTGTAGGGGTATAATAACACATGATTAATGAATTATACCATGAGAGACAACTTATTTGCAATAGATGAACAATATTCAAGTCCATTATCATACTAAAAAGTTTTAATAAAAAAGTCAAATTATCTTTTTATATCTCAGTAACAAATATGAATTATATAAGAAACTCATATTTCTCTTTTAATAGATATAACAATGTGATAAGAAAGTAATCATCGATAAAAATGACAAAAAAAAACTAAGATCCAAAAATACTATGGACTCACATATGACCCAAAATGTCCATATGAACAAGAGAAAATTGTTGGCTACTAACATTATTGATCTTATCTCGAAATGAGACTCATTGATATTTTCCAAATTGATAAAACTCACACTCTAGAAGACATGAGAAGATTGATAGATGACCAAGATGTCAAAACAAAGTAGGACCATGCCTAAGGCGATATTACCAATGGGATGGTGTCAAATCAACAAAAAGTCAATGAAAAAGTAACCTTGGTGATTGTGTCAACACATAGATAACTACATCTTCATAACCTCCACCAATCAACTTCCAAGATGTTAGATCTTGAAATATGAAATATGATGAAATAAATATTACTTTATGTTTAACGTTTTTCTAACATGACAAACTAACAAAAGATTCATTGGAAAATTAGGAATGTAAAAGGCATAGGATACAAAACAAATAGGATTCAAGGACACGCTATCTTCTCCAATGATATGAGATGTAGATCTATCAACTAACATAACAAGAAACTTCATAGTTTGTTTCTTTAGATTACTAACCAAGGATGAATCATTGGAAATAGAAACCGAAGCTCAATAATCAATATAACAAATAAATAAGAACAAAGAAATAATTACCATAATGATTAGTAAATGATATATGTTTTAGCATAGAATAGAAATTATTTAGGAAATTTGATGGTACATTGATAAGCATGAATTATATATATACATACTATTGATTCATTATTGATATAATTTTTATAAAGAATATCTAATTAAATGCTAATTATGGAGACTTCACCAAATATGAGAGTTTTGTAGGTTTTAATTGAAAAGAAAGAAATCAACAAGACAAATAAGTGAAAATGCCAACAAATGAGGTCATGAATAGATGTCATGATCACAACCACACTATATGAAGAAAAGGAAAAATCTTAGTCGTGATAGAATGAGGCTTAGTGTTGCAACTTTATTATGCTGCATAATTTAGTTGCTTAAACAATATCATAAACACGTATTAATGAGAGTATCTCATCAATATAGATCTATAAGTAGATGAGCAATATAAATAGTAAAGAGAATTTTTATCAAGATATATTGATCACATAGGAATTGTATCGGTAGTTTGTTTATTTGAACAATGAGATAACATAATTATAGTAAATGGATATTAGGATTGTAGAATAATCTTAAATCCATAGATTTATTCATTTACTCTATGTGATATATCTTTAAATTAACAATAATTATAATATATTTGGACATAGAATAAATGTTGGGATATTGTACAATGATTTTTTTTTCCTAATAACATATAAGGTAGTTATTATTATTATGCTCGTCTCAATGAAGGTACACTCATAGTTGTCCCTCAGTATGTCACCACCAAGATAATAAATTATTTCTGTTCAAGAATTATTCATAATTTCATATCTTTTAGGAAACTTCATCAACTACTATTGATGATTACTTTGTATGCACACTCTTATTCTTCAGCCTAATATGTCATAATGACCAAGGATTTAAATGGTTTATAAGTATTTATACTTTCAGCCTCATAAGAACTAAACTCACATGATTAATATATATATTTTTTAAGTTTCACTATTAAGAATCATATGAGTGAAAGCAATATACAAGGATTGTCACCACCTTATGAGTCACAACATACTTTTGTATATCCCAAAGATTGTCTATCACTATCCTCATTGGTAATGATATCATTCTCATAATAAAGATGAAACTATTAAGAGAATATTCTATATAATATCTATTCCAATCAAGAACTTATTCTTTTAAGATGTGCATAATAGATTAGCATTTCAAAGTATTTATACTTTTGGCTTCATAAGCACCATACTCATAATGGTTAACATACTCAAATTTTGGGATTTAACATATAGATTTGACTTACACATCAAAGACCATAGTAAAAAATATTATCACTTCCTTCTTATTATATGCATGAGTGAGCCTCATAGTTTACCTATCATAGTCTATCATGACCATATTACACAAACCTGCTAATAGCTAAAACTTTAGTTCAAGTTCAATTTTATCACCCATCTACCAATATCTATAATATAATATAAATCAAATATATTCATTAATGAAATACTATTGTCACATCAGATATTTTAAATTACACAAATCCTAGATCACATGTTATTTTAATAAAAATTTTTGAATCTTAGATAACAGTGTGAGAGTTGTGCCCCCCACTCAAGAGATTAGCATTGAGTGTCTCTTGCTTGCTTGTGGAGCTGCTATGGAGAATGAATAAGAATGTTATCTTTTTTTTATTACTACTATAAAATAATTTCTAAATAAGATATTTTTGTTTATGATTCATCAAATTCTATGAACGTGTCTTTTATTTCACACATGTGATTGCTTGTACAACTATGAAGATATTAGGATTTTTTTTTACTGGTAACACTCTTACCCTGAGTATATCTATATCATTAATCTTCTCTCTCATCTATGTAGTTAGCATTCTTTTTAATTTAATTATTGTGACACCTGAATTCTGAAACATATGATCAAATTTTTGATAATTATAACATCGAACTTAATTTTTGCCATATTTTCAACTCTTATTCTCTTAGAATCACATATTGAGTTTTCTCTTTCATAGTTAACATTGAAATTAGTATAATTTTTATATTATCTATGAATATGACTTTCACAATGTCCATGGCCTCCGCCTTTATCTATGAATGTAACTTTCAACTCATTTCCTCTTTCACAATATCATATAAAATAAGTATTATAAGTCTTAAATTATCACTACTTTCTTCCACATATTTTAGTTGTATGTTGAGGAGTTACTCATTATATTTTCTTTCTTCTCTTCATTAGCTAATAGTGATTGTTGGAGTTTAATTGTCATTTTTTTTCAAATACTTAGTCTCTTTGATCATTGTGAGATAATGTGCTCAAATTTATGATCTAACAAAAGGAATATCTTCTCTATTATTCTATATTCTCAAATTGTTCATCATTTATTTTCTATTGATTAGAAATAGCTATTATTCGTGAGAAATAATTAGAAATGGACTCAAATACTTACATTTTTAAGGATTCATATTTGCTTAATGGACTCAAATTTAGGAATCATTTAAAAGATATTTGTAGTTTTTCTTATGTTTCTTTAACTGAGTTTACTCTCAAAATCTTCTCAAACTCATTACCTAATATTTGATAGATGAAGTAGAAAATTTTTTTTTCTCTTTCTCATTTCACTTAAATTATCCCTTTGAGTTATAATGTGTGCAACTTCATTATCTAACTTGCTAAAATATTTGTATATGATATTGCAAACATTGTGCACACCACAGAGAGCCTTCTTTGAAGAATATCATATCATTTGTAATATCATTCAAAATAGCAATAATTTTTAAAATATGTTTGTATAGATGAATTCAAAATACAAAAGATAAACATTTTTCAAAGAAACTATTAGCATGTTGTGATGTGAAAACTCTTGTTAGAATAACTATGGCATCATTGGATTTTTTATATTTAATATGATATATTATATGATATACTTCCAATTAATTTTACTATGGCATCACTTTGTTAGAAAATAAAAATAAGATTAAAATATATTTTGGAATCCCACAACATAAATATTTATGTTTTGATTCAAAATTCAAAAAAGATTTAATAAAAAATATACTTAAAATATTTAAGTTTTGGGTCTATTAAATTTGCAAACGCAATCTTGCTCCAATCTTTATTAAAAAAAAAATGGACCCTTGCCATGCCGAATTACATAAATAAAAAAAAAAAAAAATGGACCCTTGCCATGCCAAATTACATAAATAAAAAAATAAAAATAAAAAAAAAATTTTTTTTTAGAAACATATAAAGTGCATTTATGTATACATTGTATACATGAAAACTTATTTAGTCGGTATATGTTTTTGATACATATAGTATATATTTTAACATATACAATTAAAACATATACTATATGTTTTAATTGTATATGTTTAAACTATATATGTTAAACTAATGTATACATACAGTTAAACTATATATGTTAAAATGTTTGCACTATATATGTTAAAATGTATGCACTATATATGTTAAAATATAAACAAGTATATATATGCCTTGCACACCCCAATGTATATTGTATACACTCATATATTTCAATTATATACATTAAAACATATACTTTACCTATTCATATATAATATATGTTAGAACATATACAATTTAAACGTATAAGTATACACTATTTAATAAATTGTATATAGTCAATATACATTTTCATGTATATAATGTATACATATGCATTGTATAGGTTACGTCATATATATTATATAGATTGAAACATATATTATATGTTTCAAAAATGTATGCCAACTATATATGTTTTCAAGTATACAACGTAAAATATGTACAAAATTGAATGTTTTTTTATTTGTTTTATTTTTTTATTAATGTAATGATGACATGTCAGGTGTAACAACTTTTTTTAATGAAGTTAAATTTTGATTTTAAAATTTAATAGACCAAAATTTTAAATATTCAAGGAATTGAGCACTCCCGGAATGCTTTGATGACATGAAAACGAACCACTTTGTTAGTAGTTTGGAGGATGGAAAACATGGCACTTACTTTCCAGCTTATTTTAGTTGTAGTCGAGAAGTCACCTTTTTAGTAAACAACAAAATAGATTTCATCCTGGTACTCTAGGTAAAGGAAATGTGAATAAGAAAAAGTCTTCTACACACTTGAAGGGAGGATCTATCTTCTTGTGGGTCTCTTTGAAGATTATATAGTCGATCACGGCTGCTCCAAAACCAATAAAGACAAGAAAGAACCTCTTCTAGTATGATAATAGGATTGGAAGTCATTCATCGACAGTGGGAAAGGCGTACATTCTAGATTGTCTAGAAGGAAGAAATTTGCCAATGAGATTAGTATTGCACAATTGAAGCCTTTTTTGATACCCGCCTAAATTAAAGAAAGGAAAGACGCTTAGCTGAACGAGCCCAAAAGAAAAATTGGGCCTGGTAGCCTGGGCCATGCAGCAGGCTCGACCTAACTGAGCCGTGCTTTGCCCGACATGGCACAATCCAAAACCATGCCTAGGCTCCTGCTGTGCCGACTTAAGGGATGATTCATGTCATGCTAGGTCAGGAAATGTCGGGCCCCATGTTGGGCTAAGCACGACCCGGTAGCTTGGTTCAAAGGCACAGACCGACAACACAACCCAGCATCGTGCCTCGGAACTCAGGCTAGGTTTCAAACGTGATTCTATTGGACCAAGCCCAAGCACCAAGTCGGGACATTCGAGCCCGTGCCAGTGCCAGCCCCGAGTCCCAATGGTAGGCCTACCCTAAGGCCTAAACCTTCTAGAAACCTCGAGGTTGAACTGACACAAACCCAATGATCCAAAAAAAATTTAAACTGGGATGAATTTAGCTGTCGGATGCACCCCCAACTGCTAGGGCAAAAATATGATGGATGTCGAATTTATTCACTAATTTAATAAAAAAAATCAAAAAAAGATATTAAAAAAAATCTTTTTATTATCTATATATATTTTATTATCATTTTTCTTAATATCACTTTTCAAATCTCACTTCACTCTCTCCCCCCTCCCCCCTCTCCCCCCTCCCCCCCATCATCTCGAAGTTCAGTTTTTTTTGGCTTTCAGCATCGGCTTTCCTCTTAGTCTTAGGACTCGAGTGCAGATTATGGACATTTGATATCATTTTTTTGGCATTCCATAAATGGTAAAATGGGTATTAATTTTTTAATTTTATTTTATTTTTTCATTTTAATTTTTATTAATAATTAAATATTAATATTATTTAATTTAAAAAATAGAATTCATAATATAATTATAAATTAATAAAGTAATAAAATTTAAAATGATAAATAGTAAATTTATTGATGAGAACTAGATTAACATTAGCGTAAATATAGATAAATTTAATAGTGATAATCATATTCCTATGAAAAGGACCGAGGCCAAAACCATGTTTACTCCCATGGCCTCTACCCAAATATTTAAAAAACAAAAAACTAGATGAAAATTTTTAGTTTGGACTCACTTTAACATAGTACAAATTAAAAATGTTAGGGGTGTCGATGAAAAATTGACACAAAATAAATATTATAAAAAATATTAACCTGTAGAAATGCATGTGAGATTGGGCACCTAAATAGGCATGCCGAACAATGCAACAAAAAAATTATGGTATATTAGATCTTAAGCAAACCAAACTGAGCAGTGGAATCTTTGAAACTGGATCTAGTTCAACTTTTATGTTGATCCCCTTTGTATATCACCACGAGTTAGAGAGGAAATGCATTGTCAAACTGATTACTATGATGAATCTTCTAATTAGAATTTTGAAGGATACAAGGATAATCAGTATCATACAAACCTATTTGTAGCCTATATATCATAGGATTCCTAGGTTCATATCTAGGAACAACATACTAAAAAACTATAAGTTAGAAAAATAAATAATAACTAATGAATTTTGAAAATATAGTAGCATGGTGTCTTTGACGTCTGATATATAAATTAATCGTAATGATGTATTTTATGCATACCTCACTGTCCATTATCTAGATTTTAAATAAACATTAAATAAAAATATTTTAGGATTCTTAGAGATTATTTATCCTCTTAATGGCCCGACCATATATGAGTATATGATATGAATCTTTAGAAAATATAATATTCAAAATAATATATATAGTATCATATTTGATAATACATCTAACAATAGAGTAGTCATTAATATATTTGTTTAGACCATTAAATATGGGTCATTAGGATAGATTTTCCGTGTTAGATACAAGTATCACATCATTAATCTCATAGTATAAGAAATGATGAATGTTGTTTCTCCTTTTTAGAAAAAAATACGTGACTCACTAAAATATCTTCGGATACCTGGCAGACAATAAAAGTTTGGTAGTCTCTATTTGTTTGCAGATCTAAAGAATAAGAAATTCCAAATAAATGTGAGATACTATTAAAATTACACATACCTAATATTAGAGTCATGTGTTAAATAGGAATACGTGATATCTGACTACGTCAATAATTACGAGATCAACTTATTATTGATGAAAGTGACTAGGATACAAGAATTTTATTTATGAAATTCCTAAAGATTTTTTAAGACACGACAATTATGTGTTTATCAGTTTACTCTCATGACTTGCATTTTACCTAGGTGCATTTGTAATATTAGTAGTATTTTTAGGAAGTTTAGAGATGACCCAACATTTAGAGATATGATTGTTGACATAAAAATTAAGTACTTAAATTACTAGTTCACCGTTTCATCTCTTTATTGTATGGTTGCTTGCATGGATCCTATAATTAAGCTAGAAAGGGTAGAAAATATTTTGACATATATATCCTCATGCATGATCCAATATCACCATATTGAAGGGTTCATTCATTAGAAACATACTGAGTTTTTTATGTGCTATGATATTAGCTATGGTAGTAGTTGTAGCCAAGCTTTAAGTACGGTCATAGATAGCTTATTTGGATATAATGATTTTTCCACTCAGTTAGCAAGAGGAAAATGACGAAGTGGACCACTGATTAGGAGCAAACTGTCTCGATACTTATATACTGATTATTTCACAATCCTATCACATATTGATAATAAAAATATTAATATTTTATAATGGTGAAAATCATAAGTCCACCTATCATGTACTATCTAAGGTGACATGATATTTACTAACTCCTCTGGTGTCGAACATAGCATCGGAATCTACTTTTTCTATTGTAGTCAATATGATTTCAGATAGAAAATAAAGACTATGACAACTGATGACTCATGGAATATTAAGGAGGGAGCCCATCACTAGGGATACCATCAGTTACTTAGGAAATGATGATCAGTTGTATAATTATACTGATTGACATTGAGATTAAGGCAGTTGAACTTGCATTATTATTATTATGATTGAGATTAATGATGTTTGATTTATGTTATTATTATGATTTGTGACTTGTGACTTTATGTTATTTTATTTATTTTTAGATTGAAAGAATAATTTTGTATTTTTTTGATATTTTTTATGATTTATGTGAAATAATAAATAATATAATGTCACACGCGCAACTCATAAATATTAACTTAAAATATGAACTTTTTTTAAAAAAACTTTAAATAATTAATTTTCAAATTTGAGACTGAGACGGTGAGTTGAATGCGACTGTGCAAATCATTCTGGGACTCGAACTCCTAGATATGCAATGGCTAAAGCCTAGCTGCTAGCCTTAACTAAAAAAAAAATTGTGCTCGAACTATCCTAACTCCCCATGGTCAGCTAAGACCCTATCGGAATCTAGCCAGACTCAAGCCTATATGTGATGCCAGCCGGCCAAAATTGAGTCATGTTGTACAAGCACATCACGACTCCCATACCATGTCGTGCCAGCACGGCACGGCCTGTTTTACACTTCTAGGTTGAGGTTTCTTGATCAACTTTCTTAGTCGTAGTCTGAATCAAAAAGACAATTAAGAGAAGAAATTTTTCACATCTATTATGATATTTCATAGCAAGAGCAAGACAAGTTTCTTTTTGTTTTCAATAAAGAAAACATTGAAACTAACAATTGCATGAATAAATGATCAAGCAGTTTATGCCATCCATCACCTACGACAAATCCCACTTCAAGGATCGGATCGTTAGAAAGAAATTCATTGTCTATGTTCAAGGGCCTAGAGAGGAAGAAGCAAAACTAGTATTCTTACCACCTACCGCTGCCACAAATAGAAATCCCATTCGTAATTAATGAAGAGAGTGAACTGTCAACTTGAGCACCAATAGCTACCACCCTGACATTTGCTACTGCTACCAAGGTTGTCATGATATCACCAACTTTTTTCAAAGTTAAAGGGAGTTAGGAAAAACATCTTTCATACCAGCTTCGTATATCTTTTTTGGGATTCCACTGCTTTGGTAACTAGGAAAGTCGAAAGGACAGCCTATGTTATGATATGATATGGAATCTGTTGATTGAGTTCTTATCTCATCACGTTTGAAGGACCGTTAACAAGGTTAGGATCATGTCACTCGGATGTGAAATTAGAAATTTAAGTCTTTATTTTAGTCCTACGACTGAGAATTATGTATATAAAGAAAAGTTCAGATAGCCTTTGGTTACTCTCCATGTCAACAAGTTAGAATTATGACTCAAAAACCATCTAGATAGGCATCTTCACTAGAGAGAGGTTGGTTCAAGAGAGACCCGAAATCATCTCTACTTCAGCAAGAAAATTGCATTTTACACAAATATTGGAAGTCGATTCAGTCTCTATCCTCTCATCAAAAATGACTCAAAAAAATTAGGGGAATGCTCAGAAATAAGGTCTTACTAAGCAAGAGGGTATTGGGCAAAATATGGCTTTTCGTTCACTCTATAGCTACTATAGTGGAAGAGTTACTATTCCATGAGTTAAGCCAGATGAAATAACTAAGGATTTTTTAATAGACTATGAAATGACAACAGAAAATGATGTCACCAAAACTTAAAAGCCAATATGGTGGCTCTGCCTTTAAAAATTATTATTCCTTTTTACTTGGAGATTTATTGTAGCCTCCATTCATCAAGAAAGATGGTTTTTCCCTAAACTAATAGGAGCAGAAGGGCTATTTCCATGCAGTATCAAACTCTAAGTGAGTAGTTCTTTACGAAGAATAGTTGGTAGGCCCCCGGACTATAGCTTCCCCAGGGTTTGAAGGCTCTTTCCCTTTTTTTTCAAACTAACTTCAACCTTCGAAAATGAGCAACAAGATACCACTTTACCAGGGACCCATTAATCATGCTTTGCTATAAACTTATGAGGATTTGCCTCCAAAACCCTGACGAGGCAAAATAACCACTACCCGTGAATGCATTAAGATGTCCTGGTGTACTTGAGTTCTATCTTCTTTTCTCTCTCTTATGTCACATAAGAGTCTAGTCTTCCTACTAGGGATGTCACTTTTTATGCTTGTAGTGACATAAGAAAAAATTTAATTCAAGTAGCTGTTATTGTAGTTGGTTCTGAGATCCCTTCAAGGTAACTCGTTACTTTAGGGTTAGCTCAAGCTAGAACAAAGAAGAAAAAATTAGATCATGATAGCTAGTTGTTCTAGGAAGCTAAGATGGCTGCTATTGACTAGCCGAGGAGAGAACAAGACACGAACCAATTTCTGTTATTCTAGGTTCTTATTGAGCATCATGAAATCAAGATTTATGAGAAAGTCAGCAAAGTTTCTATGGTGTACTACTGCTTCATGGGCACTTAGAGCCTTACTTTACTCCATAGGGGTGTGCTAAGCATTGCTTTTCCTTAGCATATTCTCAGTCCATAGTGGAACTCTAGGGAGTGAGCAAAAAATAGGATGGAATCCTGAGTGTTAGGCTTCAAGTTCGACCGACATAGTTGACTATTATGGTTGTCACGAGATTGCTGATGAAATGTCAAAGTAAAGGTCTTCACTCATTCAACTTAGCAGCTGTGTGGAGGGTGTAGGTATATCACTTACAAGAATCCAACCCACCCCAAGTAAGTAGAGTAGTGAATCAACCATGAGTTAGTAGTTCGTCAAGTATTGTCGGCTTTTGAGCCAGTAGCTTCGCTAGGAGGTCCCGTTACTAGGGGGAATGTACTTTGATCTTGGTCCATATGAAGAAAGTCCTTCATTCTTTCCATAGAATGGATGGTCTCCTTAGAATTGCATATAATTCTCGTCGTCCTTAAATACTATAATTTCCATCTATTGGATTTGGAATTGAAATAGTGAGTGGGACCTACTTGTCGTTCAGAATTTTACCTCCTTCCTTTCTTTGGAAAATAACTTTCAACTCCTTATTTCATTATAGACATCCTTTTTCTGACATGACTGATGCTCTTTCTTCTTTTGTTGGCTTTTTTTACAACTACCTTACCCCCAGTTTACCTTCCATTCCAATATAATGTGCCCTGAGTTTAGAATTAGCTCCTACTTGATTTGCTACCCTTCATTATGGTTATGTCAATCGAATCAGTCATTCGGGGATTTGTTTGGAATCCTAATTTGTTAGAGAAAGATAAGGAGTTTCCTTTAGGGTTTTCCCCTGCCACAATTTGCACCCTCCACAATAAGCTATTCCAGCTCCTACCTGGTCGAATGAGAAAAAAATAAGAATGTCAAACTTAGCGCACTTATTAGGGATTTAAGCTTATCTTAAAGTATTTTTTTCATGTTACATCAATTATAGGAAAATTTATTCTAAAAAATAAAAGTTTGGCCTATAACCAGTTGTTAGTTACTTTTCAAGTTTGGAGAACAATAAACTTAAGATCATGGAACCCATATTCAATTTCATTACCTGCTACCCAAGGTAGATGGGATGAAGCCATCAGGGTAGAGGTGTCAAATGGGCTGTCGCCCAGGCATAACTTGTGGCTTGGCTTGGTTTGGTAGTACCTGGCCAGACACGATACAATCTAGAACCATGCCTTGGGTCGGGCTGAGCCACACCATGGCATGGTTCGTGCCGTGCTAGGCCGACAAGAGCCATGCCTCATGTCAGGCCAGGCATGATTCGATTTCATGGCCCATCGAGCACTAGGGCAATTTTATTTTATTTTTTTTAATTGATCACCCCGTCATGGGGTGATCCATTTAAAAAAAATCAGCCACATGGCCAATTGTAATTGGCCAGCCATGATTGGTAAAGCTCCAAGTACTACTTCTACTTCTAGATAAGAATTAGGATAAATAAGCTAAGTTATTCGAATGATGACATCCATCCATTACTCATTAACAACGAGGAAAATTGAAAATGCTTTGCTACTTAAAGAAAATAAAGCACAAATTTTAGTACATATGCTAGTAGGAAATTGGGTTTGAAACTTACTTCCTAACAACCACGATGGCTACACGTAAGAAAATGTCTTGGCTCATCGACAGAAGGAAAGGTTGCCTCTCACTACTCATGATTACTCTCTTTGACTTGAGCTAGCAAGGCGATTTTCCCATCTTAGTAAAGATTTTAAGTGGGTTCTCTTGTACTATGCTATGCATGAATGATTTGTTCTATTTCATAGGGGATCCATGTTCTTTCTTAAGAGTTCTTGCATTAACCGGCCTGAAATTAAGTTCTCTTATTAGTTGCAGTCCATGGGAAGAAGACTAGCTAGTGGGGATGAAGGAGATGTTATACATGCTAGTGAATCTATAAAGGGAATAAGCGACGTAAACCATGAGTTAAGTGTCCGTCACATTTACTATGAGAAGAGTTTCATGCGGTAACTAAACGTACCTATTTTTTCCATTGAGAATCACTTGTTTCTCTTGCAGGAGTTGTGTGCACACATGGCTTCTTCTGCTTCCCTAGCTTCTCCATTCTCCAGGTGAACCTAAAGTTTCAGAACTAGTGGTGGTAGCAACCACTTAGGAAGCAGACAATCCCATAGTAATGCAAATGCCAAATATAAGAAATTATAAAGCATGGGCCCTCCACTTCAAAGTCAATATAGCTTGAGTGGTAAGGACATCTAGCCTTTCTTAAGCTTTTATCCTAATTAAATTTAATGGAATGATCCATAAGAGGTTTCTTTAGATGGGAATAGGTCCATAGTAGTCTATAGGAAAAAGAGAATCTCTAACCCATTGCATTTATAGAACTTTTCGATGAATGGCACAAGTGGTGAAGGCGTGAAGCCAAGCCAATTTCGGTCCTCAAGTAATCTAGGGAGATTGGGGTGTAAGGGAGTTTTGAAGTGAGGGTGGTGCAAATCCTTATTCTTGATTGTACAATATGAAAGTATAGGAAAAAAAATTAATCAAATACCTTTTTCTACTACCCCTCGTAAGGTAAGACAGTTCACTCTTCTAGAGTTGGTAATTCCCTTCCCTAACCCTACAACAAGTTCTATTGAGCTAATATTTAAACCTCAAGTGCAAGTCAGGAAGTTCAAGTAAAAAAAAAGTTCGATCCTGCCAATCCATTGAACGGTGAAGGCAATGCTAAATGCAGATGCAAATCAATTGGGTTATCCTCTTTGCTAGGTTCCTGGTTTTTCACGAATGTGAGGTTCAAGCACTATGATCCTTTGTAGGTTAAGTTTATTGTATAATTTCAACAATGCATTTTGAAACTTACCCAAGTAGGACTTTAAATCCCATCAAGTAAAGCACCTAATTCGTTGTTCTAGCTCAATCTTCCTAGGGACAATTTGGTCCTCTCTTATGATAGCATCATCATCAGCTATGACTACCCTAGTAATAATTACATGCAATTCTTGTTACCCTTGCTTTCATTTCGAGCTTGTTGCTTTCCCACTCATTTTCCTCACTTTTCTTTCTTTTATAATGTAGTAGTAGTGCACTCGCTCAAACTTAGAGTAATTACATGCTTCTTTCAAGCCAGCTTTTTCAAGGAGAAGACATAGTTTAGCATTAAATGAAATCTCTTAGAACAACCCTCGCCATCCAATAGAAAGTTAAATATTTTGGAGGAGACATGAAAATGGCCAAAGATTCAGACTATGGTCGAAGCCAATTCTAAATGTTTGGAGGAGGACGAGTTTAGTTACCACCTTAAAAAGAATGAGAGCTAGCGGATGAGCTAAGCATCATACATTTGGTTGAGATAGAATGTGCCTAGTATTATCCTTCTCTTTACATCAATTAAATGTCATTATGCATAACATGTGCAATTGGACATCTTTCGCCGAAGAAGACCAAGAGGACCAATTTACTTCTCTTAGATACTGACTAAGTGGCGGAAGCATGATCATCTACAGTAGAAAGCTCATTAAAGAATCCCCACCCTGCTCCTCTACTCTAGTGCCTAGTGAGACTATTCAGCTACAACCCTTATTTTCCAATCCAATGAGTACTCTCTAGGGAAGTGTCCTTTCGGATGGAAAGAAGCTTATTTGTCTTACATGCAAAAGGGTACTACCCAAGAATATCTGACTTTATTCTTGATTAGCTCTTCTAACGTCATTTTCATCTCTGGTTACCTGGTTCACCTTTTATTTGGGGGCGCTCGGTCCTTCTATATACTCCCAAACCTTGCTTTTACTTTTAAAATGGAAATTGTCACCTTCAAGTTAGAAAGTGTGGTCAATCAATTAAGAAAGCAAGCCAGCAAGCTAATAGCAAGCACGCAAGAAAGTTGTTGCTTGTTTGCTCATTCGTCTAGATTTCATGTAGGATCCTTTCCATACAATTGTCAAAAGACTACTTTCAGTCTACTATTTTTTTTATATATAAGTTTAGAATAAACTAAGGTAGAGCCAGGTCGAGATACAGGCCTGACGATTTGCTTGCTTGGCTCTAATTTGCCTTGAAGCTTTCAAGCAAATATGGTTTAGCTGATTGGTCGTAGGTTCAAATCTTACTTGGATAGATTTTATAGTTATCTCTTTTCTGAACCAACGATCCTTGTCCTTCTCCTTAGTTTCTTAACTAGTAAAATCATGAGACATCAAATGTGGGAATTAAATGTTAGTTTTTCAGATGACGCGGCCAAAATATTATGAGGGTGAGCAGCCACCTAATACTCTTCAAGAGAGCAACTTCTCTTCTCTTTCTTTATTGGAGATAGAGGCTGACTATTCTAGCTATGTCCGGCTTCTCTTTCTTAACTTGAGGAGGGAAAACTCAAGTTATTTTCTCCTTACTACTATGTGGGCTTAGTAGGGGAAAGGAAACCAATAAAAGTGCTACCATGGGAAAAAATAAACTTGATAGCTAAGAGAAGGCATATAACTATTAAAGAAGTCGACTTGAAAAGTTCCATAGCAAATGAAAGGAAGAGAATTACTCAACTGATAAAACCTGAATAAAATTTCATAACTACCACATTAAGCTAACAATTTAATCTACTAACGTTACTTGGTTCATGATCAAGAATCAAGATTCGAGAGCAGCAAACATAGGCTTGAAAGTCAAAGTGCACTACCACGCAGTTTCATTTTCTCACTGAGCCAGTAGTATTGGATTCAAGGAATGCCCACTACCCCCCTCTTCCTTACTTTCCTAAAAGCAACAAAGACGTTCATTCATACCTGTAACTAGAGCTTACATGCTATAAAGAGTCATGCTTAAAGGTAGAGGTGTCAAACGGAACATGTCGAGCCGGCCCAGGTCATTTTTAGCCTGTCCGACCATGCTTCAGTGCCCGGCACGGTTCTGTGGAGGTCAGCCCGGCACGAATCCGCCGAGTTCGGCCCAGTCGGGCCGAACCCTAATTTAAAAAAATTTAGGGTTTGACATCGCACCGCCGCCCACCCTCCCCCCCGTAATTCTTCTTCACTATCAAGGGTCGGCGAGTTTCGCTCATCAGGCTCAGCTTCTGCCACTGGAAAGGTTTCTATCCTCGTACCGAGATACCATGCCGGGACATGCATGGCATGGCACAAGCATGGGCATGAGAAATTCCCGTGCTGGGCCGGCCCAGGCACAACTGAATCGTGTCGTGCCTCGTGCCAGCCAGGCCAGCCTAGCCTGGTTGACACCTCTACTTAAAGCCATGAAGGAGATAACCTTCAACTATGACAGTAAAGCATGGAAGAGGTTACATCGCTTGCTAGGCTACATACCTTGCTACAATCATTTGATGCTCACTTCTTCATCAAAATGCATATATGTCATAGCTATCTTCCTACTCGGATTGACTTATTGACTGACTGTATCGATTGATTGACCAAATGAGTCTTTTGATACTTATGTTCTTACTACCAGAAAAGAAGAACTAATCTCCAGGGGCTAACTTGTGGCTACAAGAGTAGAGTAGAGTAGAGTCGGGGACTTTCGAGCCTTAGTTTATTGGTTGATGAACTCATGTGGTTGAACTGAGTTCACCTAGCAATTTTTTTGAGCAAGAAAGTAATTGGGCATAGATATTGATGAATAAAGAAGTCCCGGGAAGATAGACCAGCTTGAAACTCAACCAATTGACTCGTTCGAGTTTATGTGAAGAGAGGGAACTAAGTATGGACATGCTATATGATGTAGTAGTAGAGCATGCACCCGCACTTAGAGCAATTACATGAATTTAAAATCAAAATAAAAATATTAAATATTTATATATTTCATGTACTAAAATATAATTTCCCCTAAACATAATTAATTATTGAGTTCAGATTAAAAACCTATTATATCTGGAAATAGTTCATCCTTGAGGAAAGGAGCCATCCATTGAATTTGGATGTACGTGATCTCCCAAAGATCATCGTCAACTTCGCCGTGGACAAAAACTTCGGCATTCTTCATGTGTACGATCATCTTCCTTAACAAATCTGGCACAGTTGCTTGCAATCTGGTCTCGCCGTAACGACCCAAGTCGGCTTTCATGCACGTATCCATTCTCCTCAACAATCCAAGCCAAAATGTTTTAAACCCGGGACTCGTTGCTATTTGATTTAAGAACTGCAAGTACACTTCGACCAGGAGATCCATTGCTAGTTTCAATGTTCCTTCCATACTCCTCATCTCCCTCTCCGCATTATCACGCCTCGAGTATTCCACCATTTTTTCGTGCAAGTCATCCACCATTGCAAACACAACGTGGTTCAGACAATTGATACGATTCGTCGGGGAGAGCTCAAGTTCATCGGCTAATCTGAAACTCTTTCGAAGAGAGAGAATCCCGTGGTTTCTAATCTCTTCGCGTCGAGCAAGGCTGGTTTTTCTTAAAGCTTCCCCTAGCCTAATGAAACAATTCATCGATGTATTCGCTGCATTCACGAAGCCTCTGGTGTTCTCTTCCATGGAGGAATTGCTTGTGTTGCTCGTGGCACTGTAGTTGCTCCCTGGATCGGAGTAATCCTTGTTCCACTTGATCAGTAGTTTTACAGAGTCAGATAGAAGATCCAATATCTTCAGATTTTTCCCCAACGGGCTGTTCTTGAGTGCAATGAATCCAAACGCACAGTCGACGCAATAAGCATAGTTTGTTCGTGTGACATGGTTTGTATCAGATAACAACGTAATTATTGTCTCCACTCCTTCATCGTAAGTTTCGGGATGTCTGCCGACGATAGATAACAGATAGAGCAGTGATTTCCATGCAAGATGGGATTGCAGATTTGGTGAGTGATCAACAATGATCTTGTTGATGGCTTTTGTTATGGATTCTGCGCAAGTGTCGAGGATCTCTTTGTCGAGCTTCCACATCAGATTAATGGATTTGAAAATCATCTCTTCTGAGAGTCTTTCGTGTTTGGAAGAAGATAGAAGCTTCAGACAAATCTTAAAAAGGCCAACTACGGCCTTCTCTGCAAATGGGAGAGGGGAAAACAGAGGGAATTGAGAAACCAGGACTAGATATTCATCCAAAGAAGGGCAGAGCAGGTGGAATCTATGAATATTATCTAAAGAAATGGCGACGATCAAATCCCAGCAAAACCCAACCGTCTCTTCTTCTTCCACCGGCGTGCTAAATTTTTGGCCTTTACCGGCGGCGGCAAATATCAAGTACCGATTTAGATGAAGCAGAGCTTCTTCGCTCATTTTCGAACTATTGCTGAAAATGCTATCAATTCGACATTGCTTAATGATTTTTAGATTCTGTTCAAATTCGCTGATGCCCATGATCACTGATTCTTCCTTGCTGTCTATCGACAAGAAGTGCGAGAATTGGCTGATCATTCCGGAACCATGAGCATGATGGTGGAATTTAGGATCGTGCGAGGGAAAAATAACACCGTCCGATTCATTTCTTGAGTTAGTTGGGATGTTTGACAACCGTTGCCTGCCGCCGCTGCCGAATTCAACCACCGATTGTGGGAGTAGCTTCAATCTTTTGAGTTTCAACAAGCAATCCACGATATTTCTCCATCCTCCTCGAATCGAGTCTCCAAAATTGTTCGCCACTGTGAAAACTGTAAGAGTGGCCATTCTTGCTTTGAAATCGTTGCTGAAGGCAAATAATGTTTCGTCGGCAGATGCGAAAGGGTTTAATAAAGTGGTGAATTTGGACAAGGAGGAAATTAGCTCGTCGAGGATGTCATGGAGTCCATACTGTGCGATGCGCGCGACCGAGATGAATCCTTCCACGCATTCATGGAGCATTTCATCTTCTTCCACGTGCTGGAAGAATGCAGAAAGAGCTGCAATGGCAGGACCTGCAACACAAGCAAACATATCTATCCCCAGTCTCGGATCAAAATCACACGTCGTCAGTGGTTGCACTCGTTTGGATCGATTTATCAACTCGATCCACGCGCTGGGATTCATTTCTGATGGTAGGCCACACTGGCTGAGGGAAATCGCATTGATCACGATCGATTGATAAAGCTGCGACAGATATTCCCTGGGAAGATCTTGACCTCCATTAATGGCCCTGTTATTCCTTATAAATTCTTCCTCTGTCATCTTCTTCTTAACTTGTGGATTATGTTGGTCAGTGTTGAGCATGATGAGGGAGTAGCAAAGAATGAGAGCAGCATCCTTGCTGGCAAGAATATTCAGGCATTGCTGATCATAGTATTTCTCTGAGAAAGCCTCCAGTATTCTTTGAATCTTTTGCGACTCACCTGGCAGCCGGAACGCTGCTAGGAAAGCACGAAGAGCCGTCTCTAGAGTCATGCCCTTGAATTCAAAAGTGTCAACGAATTCTTTAAGAACTCGAATGTGAAATTCCTCTGGATCACCAAGATACTCGCCGATCATGTTCTTGTCTAGTCCGAGCGTATAACGGAAGAAGATGGCAAAATCTTTCGGATTGGTCGGTTCTGAGACCAACCGAGCATGCATGAGATATTCAAAACCTTTCTTTTCATCTCGATTAAAATGGCTTCCAGCAATGCTGATTTTCTTTTTCTGTTTTTTTCTCACCATTATATACTCCACCCAACTCTTCCCATCATCATCATAATCATCATTCTTGGATTTCTCCTCCCAAAATGGTCTGTACTCTGTAATTTGAACAGGATCATATATGCTGCCAGAAATCCCGTCCCTGTCAATACTGTTGGCAATGTTGTGCATCAGAATGAGCAGTCCTTCAAAAGATTGGATTTGCGTTGGACTCAAAGGGCTTGAAAATGCGAAGGAGAGCCTGCACAGTAACTTTCCGATCTGTTCAAATATGTTTCTGCACGTTGGATCACAGTCGTAGTTCGTATAAGCTTCGATGATGAACGTCGGCTGCATGCAGAAGTTTATAATTGCTTCAAGTGCAATTTCATGGAGTTGCAGCGTACCTCCTTTCGCTACCGCTGTCAGCAACACAAACTCAAAGAACGCCTCCAATTGAAGACGAACAAACCTAAACAAGAAAATCATTTAGTGCATAAGAAACAAAAACTGTGAAATGAAGTTTATTGTGGAATTCTTAACCAAACCTTCGAAGAAAGCGATAGATATTCATAACGGTGCTGGAAATCACTGACAAAACAAGTGGGCTCGTACACATTGTTCCATGATGAATCAAATAGTAAAATAGATCATCTTGGATCATATTTAATAATTTTGGGTGCTTCCCAATGACATCCCCGCTAAGCCCTATCGCGGTGTTTATCAACACCAAAGCAAGAAGATGAACGTCTTCATTAGGAGCATCTTTCGTAGACGATTCCATCTCTGTTGCTTGCACCACGTCAAGCAGCGAACACAAGAAACTAAAGATATCGATGGCACAATGAATTCCAAACCCCGAATTCAGGCTAATGCCATGATTATCATCCTCGTTTACCGATTCTACCTCGACACTGTACAATCTGGAAAAGATGATCTGTATCAGCTCATGCACTGTGTGTCTCGCATTACGTTGAAGCAGATCTCCTCTCCCCACAGACTGCTGAACTACCTGAAAACACGCGTTGACGATGGTGCACACAGAATTATCTGTCAGCAACACAGAAGCTCGGCATCTCATGATCGCATTTAGAACAAGGAGAATTCTCATCGTTATCGCATCCTCGAACACATGATCAGTTCTTTCAAGCCGACAACTTATAACTCCAACCGCTAACGAATTTATAGCATCCCTTGCTCCAGGACATTCAACGTCAAAAGTTTCCAGTTCAAGAATTTTCAAAATGGCCGATAACGCAATGCCAGTGGCAGCGGCTGGAACGTCATCGTTCTGTATGACATCAAGGAACGGTGAAATGTACACAAGCGGATCGACCGTCCGCCATTCTTGTCGTGGATTGAAGATGAGAGACCGAATCGATTTCAGAGATTGAATGACGCCTGTATCATAGAAGTATCCTTCTTCGTTAATAATGCCACCGTCATCATCTGGAACCCTCCTGACCACAGCAAGCACAGCATTGATTTCAGTGTTCAGCATGCAAGAAATTCCGACATCTATCCTTTCCATGTCACATATGTTTCCCGATGACCTAGAATTTCATCAGGCAACAAAAAAGAGCGAAAAATAGCATTTACTTTGTTAAGAAGCTTCCTCCTATAAACAGTTAACTAAATTAGCTAAAATAGCTATAAATAGCCATAAAGATAGCATTTGCATTGTTTTCTTAGCATTTCCCCCAGCAGCTTCCTCGTATAAATAGCTAACTAGAAAATCGCATCATTATACTTCGCTTCAATTTTAGCAACTGCAGAAGAACCAGGCTTAATTTTAGTGGTAAACAAATGTTTTCAAACATGCATCATCCTCGTTCCTTTCTACTCGCAATGTTGGAATTATCAATAAATAAAACGCCAGAGGTGGCGCACAACAGTAAACAAAACAGGAGGTGGGAAAGGAGGAAGGAACTATAAAAAAAACACAACGAAAGACGGCATCATGGAGGAACACGAGTCAAATCAAGAGACGCTGCTACCGTCTGGTGCGAAGCCAGTTCGAAGACAAGTGCAAGATGATCACTTTCCCACCTCTGCCAGGACGAAAACGAATGTTACGTAACCACGAGGTAGGTCGCCTTCTATCAACTAATAATTTCAACATTAAGCAGCCCATTCTAGTAACAGCTTACCTTATCAGGAAGACAATTGCTTCTCCTCAAAATATCGACGGGTGATGTTTCAAGCAATCTCAGAGGAACCAGTTCTTCCGTGTGCCTACAGAACACATCTCCATCAGCAAATTAAAAAAATTAAAACATTTAAAAATGGAGCTATGAACCAGACCAGATGTAATCTACAGTTCCCATAAATTGCTTGTGGTTGAACGTCACTGAACACATCTCCAGACGAGCTACGTGGAGCTCAAATAGGAGCTCGAATAGGAGCTCGAATAGGAGCTCGAATAGGAGCTCCATCGATGAAGTTACTATGTCGATGGAGTTGAAGGTAAAGGGCGAGAGGAGAGCAAAGAGTTAAAAATATTTATGGATTAGTATATTTGATTAAAACAATAATAAATTAGATAAAACTTAGGTATACTTTTTTTACAATATTAAAAATTAAGTAATTTTTTAATATTTTAAATTATAAAATTTAAAATATTAATTATAAATTTAAATATATTTTAATACATTATTTTCCCAAATTTTAACTTATAAAATTTAGATATTGATAAGTATGATTAGTAGTTTTGTACAAATATAATACATTTAAAAAAAATTCCAAAATTTAAGGCTTGTTTCAAAAATATGCTCAAACTAGTGCGTCTGGAAAAAGTGTGGCAATGCCCGCCATTGTGAACAACGACAATTGCCAAGCTGCTGATTTTTTAAGATTAGTGGTTGTCTTTGTGAATATCGACTATTGAAAATATAGTGGAGATCTCATTATCCTTGTCTCGGCTCACCTTTTGCCTCTCACCACTCGCTCATCTGCCCTCACCTCTCGCCCCTCTCTTCCCACCCCTCTCCCCCCGCCCATCTCCAGGAGCTCCATCGTGGAGTTCCGTCAAGTTTCAACGAGATTGACGTAGAGCTCTATTGTGGAGCTCGACGGAACTCCATGAGCTCCATGAAAGAGCTCGTCGAGCTCTAAGTAGAGCTCCAACAAGCTCGACGTGAAACTCGAGGAGCTTCAGCAAGCTCGACGTGGAGCTCGAGGAAATCCAGTGAGCTCCAGCAAGCTCGATGAAACTCCACAAGAAAGCTTGACATTGGAGCTGGTCGAGCTCCAGCGAGCTCGACTTAGAGCTCAAGGATCTCTGTCGAGCTCGCTGCAGCTCATTGAAGCTCCTCGAGCTCCATCGTAGAGCTCGATGGAACTCCACGAGGGAGCTCGTCGAGCTCCAGTGAGCTCTACTTCAAACTCGCTAAAACTTAACAAGCTCCTTCGTGTAGCTCACTAAAACTTGATGAGCTCCTTCGTGGAGCTCATGAAGGTCCATGAAGGAGCTCCTGGAGACGGACAGGGGGAGATGGGTGACAGCTGAGGGTAGACCGGCTAGGGGAGACAGGCGAGGGTAGAGGGGTGAGTGGCGAGGAGCGAGCTAAGATAATGATAATGGGCATTGGGGTGCCGAGGGTAGAGGGGCGAGGGGCGAGCTGAGATAACGATAATGGGCATTGTGGAGCCGAGGGTAGAGGGGCGAGGGGCGAGGAGAGCTGGCATTCACAATGGCCACCGTTCACAATGATAGGCATTGTCATGTTGCTTCTATACGCATTAGTTTGGGCAAATTTTTGAAACCAACCTTAAATTTTGGATTTTTTATTTTAAATGCATTATTTTCGTACAAAACTTTAGGATTAGTATAACATAATTCATAAATTTTCCCAAAACAATTTGAATACATTTTAGATGTTATATATGTGAAACTTCTTACTTTCAATCTCGATCATGTCTAACGTACCAACTTTCATTATTATTTTGGGTTGTGTGTTTTAGAAATTAGAAGAATAAATTAAAAAATTTTATTGATAACAATGCTAATAAAATTTTTAATATTAAAAAATATAAACTATTTTAATTTCAATCTCAATAATTAAAACTCACCTCATGTAATTCAAGATCAACATTTCAAATTTAATATATTATCTTCAAGTAGTTAATTTTAAAATGTTTACTTTAAATTACAGCTACTCTTCACTAATTTAATTTCCAACCAAAGACTTTTATTTGTTTTATTAATCGAGATGATATTACCTGTAGATAACAAAAAAAAAAAGAAATTTTTATTAAGGCAATGTCTTTTAACTAATCAATGACACGGAGAATGCAATATTTTATATAAACATGTTGAAAATGAAATTGCATTTAATATATCACTTATTAAATAATAATTTCTTATGGATTTTAATGCATCTTAAATTATATTCATATAATATTGAAACACATTAGTCTTTTCATACAGGTCTACCCAATGCAGATGGCTCCCAATTAGCATGGGATATGTGAGTGGTAAATATCTTGATAGTAGAAATGATGTCAAATTAGACGTATCATGTAGATCAGGCTCCTAGAGTACAGCACGAGACACATCCCAAATTAGTCATATCAGGCCCAACACGGCATAGTCCAGAACTGTGCCTGGAAATGAACCGCACCGATTTGAGGCACAGCTCTTGCCATGCTAGGCTGGAGCCTGTCCTACCTGGCTCATTGGCATGGTTCACCTACACATTGGCATATGACCAAGGATGGGTGGGTTAGGGGTCATGGGTCACACCATGTCTTATTTTTTTCAAGTAAGCATGGTTCAACTTATGTAACCTTCTATTGGCACCCATTACTTGAAAACGTAATGGGTGCCATCAACAAAAGTGACAAGTACAACATATCACTTTCATTGTCATATAAGTCTTAAGAATTAATAAAATAATTAAATATTAATATCCGTCAAATTATTTCCAATGGTTACATGCTAGAAATACGATAACTGTCATATTTTGGCCATTAATTTTAATAAAAAATTTTAAAAAATATATATATAATTTTTTAATAGACAATATTCTATAAATAGAAATATAAATTTCTTGAATTTTATTTTATATTTATTTGATTTTCTTCTCTCATACTCCTCTTCCATCTCTATCTCACTCTCTCCCTCCTCATATTGTGTTAAAACATTTACTATTTTGTTGATAGTATTTATGCATATGCAGTGTAATTGAAAATTTTAGTAGAAGTCAAAGATGAAAAAAAAATTAAATATCCTACATATTTTTAGAAAAATAATTAATAATTAATAAATTTCTGGAAGGAATATTTGTTAATGTCATGGAATAACTTTATTAATAATTAATAAAATTGAATCGTTGGATATGAGTGAAAGAATTACACTCATGAGACATGTACTTCAAAGTATACTAATGCACAATCTAATGGTTATGCAATTGCCTAAATTTTTCATAAAAAAATAAAATAACTTGCTAATTTTTTTGGGAAAAGAAGAATGGTAGACTGAATTTTCATTGGATTAAATGGAAAATTCTTTGCTTTCCAAAAGAAAAAGTGGGTCTTGGATTTATTAGTCTAGAAGAGATAGCTGAAGCATGTGCCTGTAAGAGATGGTTGAGGTTAAAAAAGAATAATAATCTTAGGGCATCATACATGAGAGCAACATATCTAGTTAGTAATGACACTAACAGAATAAAAAAGATCAGCAATGAATCACAGATCTGGAAACAAACTTTAAAGCAAAAAGAAATGGTAGATAACCACTTTGTGTTTACTAAGTATGGTTGGAAATAGAAGTTAAATGAGGAAGGTTCATTTTTCTTAAAATCAGCTAAGAACCTAATTAGGAGTAATCCCCACGGAATTTATTTGAATGGTGTTGAAACAATAATAATTCACTTAAAATATGTTTATTCTTATGGAAATCTATATCTAATATTATTCCACTAGATACTTGAATACAAAAAAAAAGGCATAAATCTAAGATCTGATTCAATAGGCATAGAAGTAGAGATTATATATATATATATATATATATATAATGTGAGACATCAAGTTCATCAAAGGAAAGATTTGATTCAATAGGTAGAATGTAGGTATTGGAGTAGGTTCTTCAAGGATATACTCTTTGAGTGATGTGCCATGAGATGTGAAATAAGGAGTACACTCGAAGAATATTAAACCATACTTACATAAAAATTATAAGGTGGATGAAAATGTTTATATCATTTATGAATCTTCTAATACCCAATACGAATAAAATTCAAAGCTCTTAGAGACAATTTATTCTCAAGATGATTAACATAATAAAAACACACATCCAAAGATCCATGGAATCATAGAGAATAACTCTTTATTCTCATATAGGATGGAATATGGAGGTTTAAATTTAATAAATAACAAAGGTAGATGATTAATAAAATATCACATGATTAAGATAGAATCACTCCAAAAGTGAGAAAAAATTTTTATATGAAACATAATAGAACAATTAATATTAAGTAAATACATATTTTTTTTTCTATTAATGAACTCATTTTATTGGGGTATAATAACACACTATTAATGAATTATACCATGAGAGACACAAAACTTTTTAAGAATAAATGAACAATATTCAAGACCATTATCAGACTAAAATGTTATAATAAAAATGTCAAATTGTATTTTTATATCTTAGCAAAAAATATCAATTACATAAGAAACTCATATCACATGATTAAAATAGAATCACTCCAAAAGTGATTCTATTTAAAAATGAAACAACTCAAATCAATGCTAATCTACTCTAGATCTATGCTAAAAAAAAAAAGAACAAAAAATCAAACGAAGCCATTAGCTACTCATCATCTCGGTTGCCTCTCAAACCCTTTTTCATGAAGAATAGTATATTTTTATATGGTATGTGATAGCCCTAGTGTCGAAGGTTATTTTTATAAAATCCATAGTAATTGGCCCAACTTCAAATTCTTTACTATAAACTCCAAAGCATTTTTTTCTCCTCATTTCTCTATCATGACAAAAATGCTAGTGTCAACCAATTTTTGATGTCACGACATAGTTCTGATGTAATGCCCAATGACGATTTTACAATGATGTTTTGATGTCATGGCCAATTTTGATATCATGACTAAGTTTTAATATAATGACTAATTCTAATGTCACGACCAATTTTGATGTCACAACTAATTTTGATGTTATGACCAAATTTTGATATCACAACTAATTTTGATGTCACAACTAATTTTGATGTCAATACCTAATTTTAATGTCATGATCAATTCTAATGATATGGCCAAGTTCTAATGTTACGATCAATTCTAATATTACTACCAAGTTTTGATTCATATTTTTGTTGCAATAGAGTTAATTTTATCGCAACACAATTAACTTGATCAATTTCTTTGATTTCTACCTTTATTTTCCTTCTTATCACTGAAAACCTGCAAAACTATATATGAAAAGAATGACTTTTTATCTTTTAGCCATGAAATCCATCTCCTATACATGAAAACATAGCAGGAAAATAGACTAAAATATTAATTAATTTTTAGCTCATCAATTAACATACTCAAATTTTAGGTTTTAACATATAGGTTTATCTTGCACATCATAGTAAAAATTATTTTCAGTGCATTCCAACCATATGTACAAGTAAGCCTCATGGTTTGCCTATAATTGTTCATCATGATAATATTACATAAACCTACAAATAATAAAACTCTTGTTCAAGTTCTATTTAATCACTCATCTAATAATATCTATAACATAATATAAATCAAATATATTCATTAATGAAAAACTATATATTGTCACATAAGATATTTCAAATTACACAAATCCTAGATTACATACTATTTAAATAAAAATTCTTGAATATATCATTGAGAGCATAGTGTGAGAGTTGTGCCCCCACTCAAGAGATTAGAATTGAGTCCATTATCTCTTGCTTGCTTGTGGAGCCACAAGGGAGTATTAAATTAACCTTTAGGATTTCATAGCTATGTCATGGCATTGCTTGTTGTGTGAAGGGAGAAAATAAGTGATTCTAGATTACTCTTCATTAATTTCTCAGAATTTCATTTTTTTCCACTTCAATTCTCAGGTAATTATATATTACTCTAAAAAGAAAATCATGACTTTTAGAAGAAAGTCACAACTTTGATCTTCATCTCTTAAGCCTTAAGTTATGACTCTATAAAATAATTATGATTTTATAATACATTCTAATCTTTCTATAACACAATATCATAATAATAGACAATGACTATGAATTGAGTTGAATGTCTTTGTAACACAAAATTGAGGCAATGTAGAGTCACGGTTTCATATGTTTCTCGTCTCATTCTTCATAATGGGATGCGGTACTAGGAAAGGTTGTAGCATGATGATGGGTCTGTCATATTATTATCTGGCTGCATAGCTATGAAATTGCCACAACATAAGTATTTTCTTGATCATAATATGGCCATGGCATTGGGAAAAGGCCGCATCAAAAAAATTGACTTTCACATCATCACGTCTCAAGTATTTACGACATTGTGAGTGGTTGTGGTACTAGCATTCACTTCTTTCATATATTATATTGTCATGACACTGTAAGGATGTCATGGCCTTAGTAATTAGCTTGTACCTTTCTTTAAGGAAAATATGCATAGTATTGGAGAATAATCATACTCGAGTAGTGTACTCCATAATATTTAATATTCCAAAAGTTATAGTGCTGAATAATTTAATATCTTTGGCCTATGTAGTTTTGGATTTATAATTTTATGTAGCTTAAAAGTTATGATTTTATAAAAAAAGTAACTAATCTGACTTTAGATTACTGAGTCATATCAAAGCTAAAGTCATAGTCTTTTGACTTGGTTATGACTTTTAGCATCAAATAGATACTTAGTTGTTATGACATAGAATTGATATCGTTGACTATTTAAATTTTACAAGATAAGTATGACTACAACTCCATAATGATATCATAGCCATGAAGAATGTGTTGTATATTGAAAAGATTGTGCAAATGAGTTAGTAGGGACATAGTATACAAACAATTCCAAGACCAATTAGGTAGAGTTTTGGAAAATAATAGATGCAAAAACTATGCTAGACTACATATTTTATCCTCTCAACTAAACATATTCAAAAATCTATTAATTTCATGACTATTCATCAAAATTTGATAAACCTCTCAAGTTATGAAATTATTCAATAAATTCTCTACCTTCATGTCTACACATCATCATAGATTATCAAAATATATAAGAATATTTGATAGTTTGAACACCAAATACATAATCACGATAATATTTTTTTAAAATAAGCTAAATAAATGTTGACATAATTACTTTATAATGACATCATCTTTTAAACATCTTTCAAATATCTTTCAAACATCTTTCAAACATCTTTCAAACATCTTTCAAACATCTCTCAAACATCTTTCAAACATCATGATATCCTTTCTCAATCACGATATCATTCATCATATTATTTTTAGGTCACGATACCTTCTTGGGTCGAGACAATATCTCACTGCTTCGTAATAATATATATTATCATAATAGCTCACTATGACATAACATTAATCCTTTATCATGACATTAATTCTCGATCATGGTACTATTTTTTGGACATGAAATTAGTATACTATCTTGACAACATTCCTCCATCATGAAATTATTTTTAGGTCATCACACAAACTTTGTTGTGACAATATCTCACTACGTCACAACATTAAACCTCTATGGTGATATTCATTCTTGGTCGCAACATTATTTTTAGGTCAGAACATCATTTTTCTTGGTTGCGACACCAAATAGAGCCAATAAGCAAGATGTGAGTCATGGCATCAACTATTAAGTTTGTAGCATGAACTTACATAAAACCCATATCAATAATACATGATGCCTTCATCATTAAGATTATTATTCTTATTTTCAATGCTCAGGAAGCAAGCATATAAAAAATCATGAAAAAAAATAGAAAATAAAGAGGGGTGTAACAAGAACAAAAAAATAGGTTAAAGTGAAAGAAAACTACAATGTGTCTATCAATTTATTCCTAATGAAGCATAGCAACAACTAGTAGAATACACCATGACTAAGGATATAATGAATAGTTCCATAGAGCTTTACAAACAAGAATATCTCTGTAAAGAAGAAGATCACAATCTCATTTCATTTGTTTATAAACTTTTTCTGTGTAGTTTGAACATGATGTTTGATCCTAAATATTATGTGAATTAATTCTCAATGTTAGGCTAAATCTTATATCTAGGTTAGGTTCATGGATTTATATCAAACCAATTATTTTAGAGTTTATGAAATTGTTGATGTATTTAAGAATTATAGTATGATATCTTGGATATGGCTAGGATTGAGATAGCTTATGGCATTATGTGATTCATAGATGGATTGTGAAAGGAAAATAAGCCCACATATTCAAGACATTTATGATTGTGACAGGTAACCCACGAACTACTTATAGCACTCTTGAATTTTCTACTACCGGTGATATTATGTCTTAGATGGACTGTGACAACTGAATAAGTCACATAATTGAGGTATTCATCATATAGAATATGACAAATGACCAGTAAATTGTGTATATTTTTCTATGAATATTCTACTACTCATGGTATTGTGTGATTCTGAGTTGGCTTGTGATAGGTAGATAAGAGTTCACATTCGAGACACCCTTTGTATGGTCTATAATAGGTGATCAAAGACTTGCTTTAAAGGGATAAAATACTTAAGTATTATTCTTATTACCTACATGAATTGATGTTTGTGACATGATCCAAACTAGACAAAAATTTCACTTCTCGGCATATTTTATTGTTTTACAATTTCATTAACATCAGTGGTAAGTAATTATAATGTATTTAACTGGCCCAACAATCAATCAAACTCATCAAAGTAATCTAGTAAATATCATTCATTTAGCTTGCAAACAAAAAAGTACATGTAAATAAGAACTATTTTTAGGTTGTCCATATCTCAAATTCAAATCATCTCAAAAATATTTGATAGAATCATAGCGCATAATTATGTCAAAAAAAGTGATTTCAATTGAATGTCGAATTAAACTTTTTATTTGTGCATCTTTTTAGATTTGTTTTGCATAGTTATCATCAGTAGAGGCAAGAACTGTTGCATTCAAATACTTCTATTTATTTTAGCCGATTAATTAAGTGTGCACTCACTTATGACTATAATAAATAATTATACCATTCAATTTGGAAAACATGACATACCATAAAATAGTACTTGGATTTGGCATTCACAATTGCTCCTACTTTTCATAAACAAACTTAGAGGACAAGAACTCTCGGACTAAAATCATACAATGCATGCAGACTTAAACTAGCAATTTGTGCCAATTTTATAGGATGATCATAATGAATGATCAGCGGTTGGATTCTATTTAATCAATAGTTCCAAATGAGATTCAATGATCTCGGGTTTATCAAGCATGCCATCGAGGTCGAAATCATCATTAGCGATAGCGATTTGCTCTTCTAACTCAAAGTCAGCTTGTTGTTTTGCCTTCACTTGCTGCTTCACTTCCTATAAAAGAAGAAGCTAGCATTTCTGGTTATCAGGAGGAGCCATAGATTTTCTCTGCAGCCCACGAAAATGAAACATATGCCCATTTCTAGGAGAGGGTTGCGCAAGAGGCCCCGCTATGTGTATACCTTAAATTCCCCATACAAGTGCCAATTGATCAATCCCCCACACAAGTGCCGATTGATCAATCCCCCACACAAGTGCCGATTGATCAATCCCCCCATACAAATTAATCCTTATCACAGACTTGAGAATTTTCTTCTTCGCAGAAATTGCTTCGTAACTTTTTTCTAAATCCCAAGATCTTTCAAATTACGAAGTTGTATTATGTTTCGAGGTCCTACGATCTGCTCTGATATACCAGTATTTTACCCCATAGTAAAGTTCTCATTTTAAGATTGTCTGCACTATAGTAGAAACAAGAAATCCTGATGGGATCAAGCATCTATTACCAAATAATGAAATCCCAAACTAAACCACACAACAATACTTACAACAAAAAATCATTAATTAGCACAATAGCCAAATCAAAACATCATATTTGTATCGATTCCAAAAGCCTCCTTTGATACCAATCATATTGAAAATAAAACAAACAACATTACACTGATAAGAAAAGGAGAATCGGCACAATATTTTTTAAATTAGGTTCATCGAATGCAAATTAGTGTTGCGCTACAAAATAGTACAAAGACTACAACGGATTTTTTTGTGTGAAAATAAAAACTATATATTTCCCAACACACCTTAGATTTTGTTTCTAATTAATCATAAATAATATTTTTTTGTGTGAAAAAAAAATGATTAAACTCCATTTATAATAATTTTTGAGCCTGCTCATCATGATTCTAGCACATACATCCATCAATTCAAAATTATTCTAGTTATAATTTTGTTTATTTATTATCTAAAATAGATTCAACAACAAAAAAAGTATCAATATTGTAAATACAAGTTTAAGGTGTTGATTGTATTTTTTTTTAATATATATTATAATAATAGAATTTGTTTTTAAGTTTTCCTCGTGATTTTGACAAACAACCATCAAGGCTCTTCTCAGTAGTTTGATTTCTTGTGAATTAGAAGCGTAAGAAAAATTATCAAGACTTGTTGGAGGGAGAGTCTCTCGTCAGGACTTAGCACCATAATTTACGCTATTAGCTTCGAGTTTCCAGCAAGTTTTTTATTTTTTTTTGATAATAAAAAACTCAAAGGTGCGCTCTTACTGGTTTTAAACATGAAAAGCGATGCTTGTCGGGTCAATCAGGCTGGCGCCTGGCAGGTGGCAGCCACGATATTATGAACGAGAGAATGTGGGAAGCTGGATTTTCTCTCATCTCTATTATATATTGCCGCTACAGCCTCAATTGTTCAGGCCAGGGTACACAAGGATCGCTTGCATTTCATCAGCCGATTCAAGATGAAGTCCCTTCTCTCGGCTTTCTTGCTGTGCGTCTGTCTCCAAATTCGTGGTGGCCAATCCACCATGAGCTATGTTTATTCTGCTGTTGGTTTGGAAGCATCCGAATACTGGAGTCAGTTCTAACTCCTCCTTGTTAAGATGACAATAGTTGTTGTTATTTTGTTATTTTCTTAGGCATGGTTTATGTTGAAATAAAGTTGCAGGTATTCTCTCTCTTTCTGATGCCGAAGATCACCGAATCTGTTCTTAATTTTTTTTTTTTTTTTTTTTTTGAAGATGACGGTCGTTTCTAACGAATTCATGCTCCATTGGTTTTGTCTCCCCTGCAGCGCCCTGCGGAATAACACAGACCGCCACTGACGGTGTCTGGCAGGTATCAATGAATGGCATCGGGCAGAATGCTACTTTTTGCGGAAACACTTACCCCATTGGCTGTGAAGCGTCTGGCGGGACCAATGATTGCACTGCATCCCTCGGTGCTACTCAAGTTATGGTTGCTTATTATTCGCCGAATGTGTATACATTGGGTGACAGTCCGACTCCTATAGATTTCATCTTCCATGAGGGCAACTTTAACACCATTGCCGCCGATGTTACGGGCGACTATGTCTTATTTCATCTTTATAGCTAAGCTCCTGGATATGTCAACTTTGCCGTCGTCCACAACCTAATTCATGTACTACACAATAAAGTGATTATAAATGCCTTCAAAAACCAGCTTGTTTGTTGTCACTCTGGATTCTTGTTTGGAATACAAAGGTAGTGATACTCTTGCTATCATAAATCTTGGTATCTAATAAACTTGTAATCCCCAGTAATGTTTGATTTTCGATACGAATACAATGGTACGACCTAAAATCTGTGGTACCTTTTGGGGTGAGAATTGTGCAACCTAAACTTATAATCCAGTGTCTCGGATTGCGTTGAAGCAGATCTCCTCCGCCCACAGACTGCCGATCTACCTGAAAACACGCGCTAACGATGGTGCACAGAGAAGCATTCGTCAGCAACACAGACGCTCGGCCTCGGCATCGCACGATGGCGTTTAGAACAAGGAAGATTTTCATCGTTATCGCATCCTCGAACGCATGATCAGTTCTTTCTGGTCGACAACTTACAACCCCAACCGCCAACGAATTTATGGCATCCTTTGCTCCAGGACACTCGATTTCCGAAATGGCCGGAGAAGCAATGCCAGTGGCAGCGGCTGGGACTTGGTCCTTCTGTATGACATCAAGGGCAAAATGTGCAGACCGGATCGACCGTCCGCCATTCTTGTGGTGGATTGAAGATGAGAGACCGAAGCGATTTCAGTGATTGAATGACGCCGGTATCGTAGCGGTAATCCCCGGGATCATCTATCCTTTCCCGAAATTCGCTCCGAAATTCAGTAATTGATTTCAGTGAACCCACCTGACCACAGCAAGCACACAATTGATTTCAGTGTTCAGCATGCACGAAATTCGGACATATATCCTTTCCCGATGACCTAGAATTTGTTGTTTTCTTAGCGTTTCCCCCGAGAGATTCCTCCCATAAATAGGGATGTGACCAAGGTGAGCTAATCACTAGATACTCATCGTTTAATAATTTAAACGATCCGAACTCTGATCATCCTCAAACTCAGCACGTCACCTCGTAGCCAAGCTTGTGAACAAGCTCGATAACCAATATCGTGAACATGCTCTCGTGAACATGGAGAATGACTTGATATACAACAAATTTTTCCTACAAATAAACATAATGAATATTTTAATTTTAAAACTTCAATCAAATTTATTGAATTTTTATTATTTTAACTTTTTAATTTAGTTGAATGTTAGTTATTTTAGATGAATATTTTCTTTAATTCCCTGAATATTATTTTAAGGCTTGTAAGTTAAACGAGCCAAGCCCGAACACCGTTAAACTCAGCTCATCAGCTCATAAATAGTATTGTGAGCAAGCTCGTTAACCAAGCTCGTGAACATGGAGAATGAATTGATGCACAATAAATTTTTTTTACAAATGAACATGATAAATATTTTAATTTTTGAACTTCAAACAAGTTAATAAATTTTTATTATCTTATCTTTTTAATTTAGTTGTATGTTACCTATTTTAGAATAATATTTTCTTGAATTCTCGAATATCATTTTGAGGCTCGTAAGTTAAACGAACCGAGCCCGAACACCATTAAAATCAGCTCATCTGCTCATAAATAGGCTTGTAAACAAGCTCGTGAACAGGCTCGTAAGCTAAACGAGTCGAGCTCGAGTACCCTCAAATTTGGCTCGAAAGCTCGTAAACATGCTCGTGAACAAGCTCGAGCCTACTCCTTTAAAACTGAGTCAAGCCGAGCCTGCCTAATACTTGGCTTGACTCAGCTCGGTTACATCCCTACCCATAAATAGCTAACTAAAAAATTCGCATCATATTATACTTACGCTTCAATATTTGCAACTGGCAGAAGAACCAGGCATAATTTTAGTGGTAAACAAATGTTTGCCAACACGCATCATCCTCGTTCCTTTCCATTCAAAAATTTAGGAATGATGAATAAAAAATACGCCAGAGAAGTGGCGAACAACAGTAAACAGACAGGAGGTGGGAAAGGAGGAAGGAACGATAAATAGAACACAACGAAAGATGGCATCATGGAGGAACACGAGTCAGATCAAGAGACGCAGCTGCCATCTGGTGCGAAGGCCAGTTCGCAGACAAGTGCGAGATGATCACTTCCCCACCTCTGCCAGGACGAAGACGAATGTTAGGTGACCACGAGGTAGATCGCCTTCTATCAGCTAATAATTTCGACATTGAGCAGCCCATTTTAGTGGTAACAGCTTACCTTATCAGGAAGACAATTGCTTCTCCTCAAAATATGGACGGGTAAAGTTTCAAGCACTCTCAGAGGAACCAGTTCTTCCGTGTGCCTACAGAACACATCTCCACCAGCAAATAGAAAAAAAAATAAATGAAACATACAAAAATGGAGGTATGAACCAGACCAGATGTAATCTACAGTTCCCATAAATTGCTTGTGGTAGGACGTCACTGAAGGTTCCCCGCAGTGGTCTCTTGGTCCAGGATCCCCCCCCTGCAACAACATCAGGCCACCCTTGGACGCGCGTTCATCTTCAAACACAAAGGAAACAAGAAGACGAGAGGGGCATATACACGAATCCTAGGGTATGCACTACACAGCTTTAGTTGATGCTGGAGAAGAGAAACTCCTTCAATGCCGGTAGCAAGCTTTAATTCTTCTGTGCTCCATTTATACGAGAGAGAGCTGAGGGTGCTGACAGAGTTAGTCTATTTAACGAGACGACTCATATATTATGATTGAAATTTTATTTTAAATTATAATATTTTAGAAATTAGGAGAATAAATTAAAAAATTTAATTGATAATGATGATGATAAAATTTTTAATATTAAAATTTATTAAATTTTATAATTTCAATCTCAATAATTAAACCTCACCTCATGTAATCCATGATCAACATTTCAAATTTAGTGTATTATCCTGAAGTTGTTAATTTTATTATGTTTACATTATAATACTACTACTCTTCCCTGATTTGATCTCAATAATCAATATGCCCGAGGATGACATGGGGCAAGGTGCAGAAGCATTCCTGAACCTGGACCATGCCAGACCAAGGCAGGTCTCGTGCCGTGCTAAGCAGGAGCCAACAGTGCTAGGCCCATTGACATGATCCACCGACATGGCGACCCATGATCAAGCACGAGTGGGTCACGAGTAGTGGGTCACGCCGTGTCTTTTTTTATTCACGTAAGTCGGGTTTGACTTACGTGGCCTCCTTTTGGCACCCGTGCGTGAAAATGTTCTGGGTGCCTTCAATAAGGGACATACCGTCTTATGTCTAGAGAATAAAAAATAATAATTTAATATTTATAGCCGCATGATTGTGTTCAATGACTGCCAGATTTCTGGACCTAAATTTTATTAAAAAAATTAAAATATATATTTTTTTTAATATAAAAAATTTCTATAAATAAAAATATAAATATCTTAAATTTCATTTTCAATTTCTCTCATTTTCTACTCATTTTTCTCCTCCCTCCCACCCCTAAAATATCATATGATATCTAGCAAACAAAAAAAATTAGTACTACCTTTTTGTCAGGTGAACTAAATAAAAAAATTCAAAATGAATATGAAATACTATTAAAATTACATTTACATGATGTTAGATCATACGTTGACTGTCAACACATAATATTCAACTATTTCAATAATAATAATGATAAACTTATTATTAATGAACTTATTATTAAGATATAATAGATAATAAAATATGTTGGCATAAAAATTCATGTGCATAAACTAAGAATACTAATTTTAAGGTTTTATTTATGAAAAATTAACTAATTTATTTATATATTATGATACTAAGCATAGTTGTTATAGACTTGTAGTCAGGCTCTAATAATAGATATAAACACCATATTCAGAGATGATTCTCCATCCAATTAGCAGGGGCAAACAAAGGAATGATCCATTAAATAAAAATGAATTATCTTAATACTTATATCAATTACAATTTCATTTTATCAAATAATGATAATAAAAATTTTAATATTTTACTTTGGTAAAAATAATACGAATTCACATATCTCATGCTATCTAAGATAACACATGATCTAGCAAGCCATCTGGTATAAAACGTAATATCATAGTCTAATTTTTCTATGACAAATAATATTATTTCATATAGAAGATAAAGATTGGGACTATATATCAATGAGCCACTTGCATACATAAAAAACTAAGAAAATTCGACATTAAAAATTCAAGATAAAACATAAGAATTACCGACAAATAATAGTTCATAGGATATGAAAGATTTTGAAATAATCATTAATAATATTTTCAAACACTTACATGATGATAACGATCTACAACTGTATTACAATACTAATGCTACAAATACGGATTGATAACTCGTATGATTTTTTATTATTATTTTAATACAATATAATATTTTTATTGTTTTTTAATTTTTGCATTTTATGTCATTATGGACTTTTAATTTTTTGCTTCAGCCTACGTTATGTATATGCGTATGTATCAGTTTATAATTTTCACTATGAAATGAATTATTTTTTTCACTAGACACTTTTATTTTTAAGTTGAATCGAATATCAATTTTTTTTATTCTTTTCATTTTAATTCATTTAAATATAATATTTTCGATAAATAATAAATTAATATTTAAAAATATTTTAATTAGAGATTTAGATTTCTGCCCAAAAAACAACACCGGCACGATCTAGCATGGAGGCCGTGCCGGGCCAAATTGGTTGGCAGTCATGCTGTGCCGGGCAAGGCATGTGGCCCGACTAGGCCACATTAGCACGGGCAGTCCTTGCACAACACGGCCCATTTGACATCTCTACATCTAATGAGTCTTGAACACAAGACCAATCAGAGTTGAACGAAAATACTCATCATTATAACAAGGCATCACCTGTTATATAATTTTACATTCAGATGGTTGCTCAACAAACTCGAAGCTCATGTAGCACATGCCGCAAATATTAAAAAAATGGAAGGTAACCTTGAAAGATTTTTATTTTCTGGGACATGGCACTTGGGTTGCACAAAATGTCTACGATGGCCAGAAATATTTTTTCGATCATGAAGGAGAATGTTCAACTGCATAAAACATGAGCACGTAAATTGCCTTTCTTTCAAAATAATGAAAATCTATTCAAAAAAAATTGTTAAACAAAACTCACCTTGGAGGAAGCAACAAACTGATAAATTGCACTCTGGAAAAAATATATACCATAATAAATTTTCAGACACGCGCGCATACACACGCATAAAAGTCAGAAAGTATAATGCAGTAGAACCCCTACAAAGTGATATGCAAGGTTTATCTGGGGGGCAGAGACTAACTATTACAGAGGCACACAGCTAACCTAAAAAGCATAATTGGCACTATGATTTGTGCAATACGTGTGTTTGGAGCACCATGACTCTATGCTCACTCCATTTCTAAGGCTAATTACCATCTAGAAATACACAAGTATATCAAAAAATAAAAAGTAAAATATCAAGAAAATAATACACACACACACACATATATATATATATATGCAAAGATTCCGAGTGGCACGTGATTTATGAGAGATTAATATCTCAGCAGCCCTACCTCCCAAAATTAAAGAGGTTGTTTCAAATGAATTTCAAGATAAAACTTAATCATCATTAAACGAAGATATGTATTATCACATTAAAACATGATCTCTAATTTATATAATATGTAAATACGAGAATTTCTCAAATTATCAATCATTTTAGTAATATTTTTGCATAAAGATATTTTTAACTTAGAAATTATTATTAAATTTGATTTGTTAGTATTTATATAATCACACACATACTATATACATTATTAGTTAAAAATAAAATATAAGAAAAATTATACTTTTAACAAATAAATTTGAAAAATAAAAATATAAGAAGAATTACACTTTTATTGTGTGAATTTTATATATGATTGAGTTATACAATATTATAAAACTCCCGAGTTATTTATACATATGCTCAAGCATAAGAATTAGTTATTCTTTTTACAAGAGTTAAAATTAAGGCATATTTAATATGTAAATTAAATATATGATTTAATATTTTAAATGTTGTAAAAAAAGAAGTAATTGAGGAAGCCATTGTATTTTCATTTTTATAATCACATTTTCAATTCTGAGTGTTATATATATATATGACTTTTTTTGAAGCCTTTTATGTAGGAAAATAAGAAAGTTTAATAAATCCCATGAATATTTTTATTGATTCCTTAAAATTTTTTAATGCGAGTGAAAATAGAATATTTGGATAAATTTCTAATAACTTGCTTAACTTTTTTTTTCTTATGTTTTTCTTTCTTTTGTTCTTAACTTTGTAACATTGCGAGTCTTTTTGTATCAAGTGAGTAAATGTTTTCTCTTCTACAATACATCCATTAATTTATATTTTTCTGACAAGTAGTTATCTTGCCCTCGAGCTAATAACTCGTTAGCAACTAGAGCACAAGAAGTAGAACAAATAGTAGTTCACGGTCATCATGTATAGACATGGTGGGAACCAAGGACAAATATCACTTAGAGGTAGAAGTGTCAAATGAACAGGGAAACCTAGCAAGGCCTATGGCACGGCACTATTCAATCATGCCTGGTCCAGCAAGGCACAGTCCGAAACCGTGTCTGGTCCTGGGTCGAATGAGTCATGCCTCGTGTCGACACAGGCACAACCCACATGCATGACCCGGTGGCATGGTCCACTAGCCCGGAGACCTAAAACCAGCTACAGGTCATTGGCCAAGTCCCCTAGGGTGATCGCCTAATTGGGAGCAGTTATTTTAAAAAAAAATCCGGTCACGTAAGCTAGATCTTGCTTACGTGACCAATTTACAATTGGTCAGCCACGTAAGCAGGCCACCCATTACATTTTAACGCAACAAGCTTTCAAAAAGGATGATCTGGCATGACCCTGCACTATGTGGGCCGCCAGTGTCATGCCGGGCCAGCCGCTTGGTTTTTGGGAATCATACCGTGATGTGTCCGGCACGGCACGGTGGCATGGCTTTGTCACCGTGATATAAGGACCGTCCTGGCAAGGCATGCCCCGTTTGACACCACTATCATCAGATTTGAAACAATTTTGACAACTTGTTTCAGCATAAGAATCATTTCTCAGGTACAGATTATGGAGGTTTACTTGTTTCAGCATAGGTCCCAACATGGGATCGGTCATCAATGCCAGTGGAAGAAGCTTATTTTTGAAGGAATATCATTTGGAGAGGTTCTACTACAGTTCCATCAGTAATTTCTGAGACCTAACCTGTGGCAGGCTATTGAGATCCCCAGTTAGAACAACAGGGATTCCACCCCATTCTTGTGATAGTCTGTAAGCTTTCTCAAGAAATAGACGTACCTAAAATGCATTTCTTTAGTTTCACATCATAGCCATATAAAATAGACGATAGATTAGAAAAAGACCTGGCCAAGCTTGACGTCTCCCCGTTTGGGATTGTAGAGGACATGTATATTTCCAACAAGGAAGATACGACTCTCTACGGCCAGTGTCCTACATCCATACTTCATTGTCAACAACCAATTCAACCTTCATTTTCAGCCCCCACAACTACGACACAAGTGTGTGATAGGATCATAAGCATGCGTCACATATATACACCATATCACATCGTCAACCATGAGAAGTAACCGATGCACAAGCATGTATTAGAAATATTTATGTATCTATGCCTGATTTAATTTTTCATTTAAGTTAAGCTATACATAATTTGGCTTGCATATTTATAATTTGTTTGTCAAAAATAAAAATTTTGAGTAATTTCTTCTTTCTGCTCATTTATTTCTATTTTTTGTTTGCTCAACATTGTATCATGGAAGATTGTGTGTTGTTCTAGGAAATATAATCGTACATCGTGCATAAGGCCTATACTTTAGCATGAGATCTGAGAAAGATTAATATTTTAACAAATTTATCCCAGAAAGTCAGATAGGTTGCATCTGATTAGTCTCGAACCCGAAACATATTGCACTTAGACGATGACACTTGTCATCCCACCAAGACATGACATCTAATATATAATACAACGCAAATACTTTCCAGGTTATCGGTCATCACAATATTATTTTCACTCAAACATATTTAATTTTAGATTTTATATAAGAACCGATATGTTATGATTCTAGAAAATATCAAAAATTACTCGAATTTATGTGTTGATCATGAAACACACTATTGTGATAAATCATAAACTCACCAAAAATATTATTGCTCACTTCTATGGTTATTTTTGGTCAGTTGAGTTCAAGGTCAAAATTAGTACTAATCATATATTAATGTTGACACATTATATTATCTAAGGAACAAATTAATTGGAGGCAATTTTAAGATAATTTTTGATTATTTTTACTATGAAAAACTAAATAATTTGGCTAATAGCTCAAAATTTTGGTTGGAAGATTCACTTTGATCAAGAAGAAAAAATTATTGATTCTGATGAGGTGTACCTATTGGTACCAATTTCATCTTGGTCGAGACTGAAGACCATGCCGATCAAACTGAGTGAACTAACCAATTTCAACTGTGAGATGATAAATAATATTTTTTGAGTTTCAAAGATTACATAGAAGACTACTAATCGTACTCATAGGTCTTCACAGAGTATATTCATAAAGTCAATTCCTATTTTCAAGGGGATATGATAAACTACTCTCCTCGAACACTATTAGCTTGCCCAAAGTTACAAGTATATTAGTTCTTTCTAAAGTCAAACTTACCCATGACTCCTAGGTAATATTCTTATTAAATCAACATTTATATTATAAGTATTCATACTTAGTGTGTCATTTTTTTCTAAGCCTAAAGTTATCAATATCATTAAAGCCTAAAGTTATATTACTAATTTGCATCACGCTTTTATCTGACTTCTTTTTTGCAAAATAAATTTATTATCATATTATATTTGGACTTGTATTATTTTTTTGTATGATCGATGGATGTCAAAGACACTTTTTTTGAGAATTGAACAAGATAAATTAAATAAATCAAAGTAAAGAGAATTACTTTTTCTTGTTTATGAGATATGTCAATGAGAAAAATCTATTAAGTCGTCCAATATGGCATGTCACAAAATTATTAATCAGGACCTTTTTCATCTGATACGTACAAATTTTCAAATATCATGTATAATTTATTAAAAATTAAAATATAAAAAATAAATAATTCTCATAGGCCAATATCATACAAATAATGTTCTAATATAATAAACAAGAATAATTGATACATCACACAAATTAAGAGCTCACATCAAACATATTAAAAATAAAAATAAAAAAACAGTAATGCTCCCTATCAAATCCTTGGACAACCAAGAAACCTCAACAAATATCTATAATATCTAAATTGAAAGAAAAATAAGTTAAGTTAGAATTTCTTCTAGGCATTTTTTATAAATATTAATTAGTTGCTCTGCTATCGGAATAAAATTTTATAATAATGATCTTTTCTTCAATCTTTTGCCCAATGATGAAACAGTTCATCTCCATGTGCTTTATTTACTTTTGATATTCTGGATTATATACTTACCTATCACATTCACATTAGAGGCTAGTGAAAGAAGAGAATACATATGTGATCTCCTCGAGTAAATATTATATTCAAAATATCTCACACATAAATATCATTATCGCTCAAATCTCTATTTTTGTATTAAATCTAAAAATAATTATTTTCTCTTACTTTTCTAGGAAACAAGATTATCTTCAATAAAAATGAAAAACCATATCATAAATCTCCACACACTGTATGTTGGTACCTAACTAAATTTGAATAACTGAATAACTGCAAGTTCTCATGAAGATTATTTCACATACCTCAATATATGAAAAGCTACGGCAAGGTGAACCTGTCAAAAAAAAATTTAGAAAATAACTAATTATACCTAAATTATGATTGTCATCTTCCTAAAAATAATAAAGTCAATTGGAAGCATTCCAACAGTAATAAAGTCAATGCTTAAATTAATAAAACTTATTGGCTGAAAAAAAACTCAAATGATCAATCTCTATAACAGTATTAAATACACATCTCATCCATGATAAAAGTACATCTCTAATAATACAAGTCATCTTTATGTAAAAAAAATTATGTAATCCTTTCAAGATTCTTTATCTGTAATTGGGTATGAATGTACTACTTAAATTGGGTGATTGTCAACTCGTCTTATCACATAATTAAAATATCATTTAAATAAACAATCAACAAAATCATTCTTGCATCAAAATTCATGCAAAAAAAATAAAAAAAAAATTAATAATACATATATACAACACAATAAAAAATGACAGTCTATGAAAAACATACAAATCAAACTCCCGATAACTATTTAAGACTACAATAGCTTCTACAATCTGCAAACAATACATAATTGTACTACTTGAAATCTTAATAGTTACTTCATATACATTCTTTCAACGATGTCACCATGAAAAAAATACATACATCCAATTAATGTATCATCTAAATATGAGATACTACAAAAAAAATAAGAATATGTACTAAAACAATCCTAACAACTAGAGAATAAGTGACCTAATAGACAACATTATTTTTTGGATTACATCCTCTTGCATAAGTATTACCTTCAAGTGATCTATCTTTCGATCTAAACTTGACTTCATAATAAATAACCCTCCTACAAACAATGGCATACTTTCTCGAAGGTCGTCATACTAATTCTGAAATCTCATTAGAGTAAATAGCATATATCTCTTCTATCATGATCTAAAACTATCATAAATGAGATAATATCTTTGGATAAGAGTTGGATATACTAGTTTTATCCAAAAAAATATATATTAAAATAAACAAAAGAAAAACAAAAAGAGAGTACGAAAAAATATACACAAATAAGTATTTAGTACAAATTATTTCTCTTTCGAAAAATGATCAAAATATTAAGATCAGAAATACTTGCTATAGAATCATTTGGCTCCTTGGTATGCTTAAAGGTATCAAACGGGTTGGATCGGGACAGGCCGGGCAAGAGCCCAACAAGGCACGCTATAGTACTGTGCTCGGGTCCGTGCCAGGCACAGCCTTGGCATGAGTCATGCCATGTCGAGACGAATGTTTTTGGCCAGTGACGTGCCTGGCACGGCGCGGCACACCTAGCACGTGGGCACGGCACGACAACCCCACGCATCAAGTGACACCTGACAAGGGTAGAGGCGTCGACATCCAGCAGGCGAGGCTTGGCATGTTCGATGGGTGGTAAAAGCCCGGCGCCAAAACCCTAGGGTTTTAAAATTTTGACCGACCCAACCCAAACCAAGCTGAACCAAGCCAAACCCAGCAGATTTTGGGTCTAAGAGCCTATGCCGGACCTGCCCTCCCAACAACCGCATAATGTCTGGCATGGCATGCCAACGCGGTTGGGCCTGGAAAAACCAACCCGAGCAATATGAGTCTGTATTAGCACAGACTCATGTACTACCACATCAATTGGATCTAATTGAGATCTCCCTACTCAAGAATATTCACTCTCTAGATTTAATATAGTTTAACCTTATTGATAGGTATGATGAATGCATGATACTGAGTATCAACATTATCAGATATAAATGATGGATAACTCCTACTAGCTAGTGGTCCAAGCAAAAATAATAGTAAGAGAGAGAATAATAAATTTAAGTATAACATCTAAAGCCATATTCTTCCTAGGTTTATCAAAAAAAAAATGAATCATAATCAAAAAACATAACATTCATACTCATTAAAATCCTTTCAATCTTTAATAATAAAAAATTATACCTTCTTCAAATACCAGATTATCCAAATATATATATTTTAAGGTATGAATATCAATCTATCTCATCTTGAAGAGAGATCAAAAAACAAAATAAATAAATTCAAAAATCTATTAAGACAAACTAAATAAATTTCCTCAATGATATAAAACCTAGATAGGGGTATGTGATGAGAAATAATAAAAAAAATATAATTGTTTGATAATGTCGACTACAAATAAAACTATATCTCCCCAAAAATATTATGAAATACTTTCAAAATAAGAATATTCAAATAATTTTAATTAGATCACAATTCTTTTTTTTAAATAATCACATTATGTTGGAAAGTCATAACATATGAAATCTAACATATAATTTTATAATCTATACAATAAAATTTAAATCGGACTAACATATATTCTAATATAATGTCATTTTATTTTTTTATATTTTTATCAAATTAAATTTTAATCTTATATAATATCTCAAAAATTGAAAGAATTTTCATGTTACGAATAAAATATATCTATATATATTTCGAGTAGCTATCAACAAAAAAGCTACAATATTTAAATCCCTCTCTGGCTACAACTTTATTAGGTCCCGATACATTCGAGTATATCAGACCAAATGCATTTATAATCAAATTAGATTGATATGTAGAATAAGAAATTTTGATAAACTTTCTTAGATATGTCTCACATTTATGATCAAAATATTCATAAAACTAGGAAATAATATATTCTCATATTAGTCAATGATGACTAACAAAGCTATGAACGTGCAAGTAACAAATCAAAAATACTCAAATATCTATAAAAAGATTTTATAGTGAGAGAGGATATATAATTCAGTATATTCAATCTTAAACAACAACTTTCTCAAAGTCTTTTGATCGTATAGATAAACGTCAGTATAAAAAAAATTATAATTATAATTAAATTATTTGAAAAGATATCTCATATTTAATAATAATCTAATAAGATAATTAAGAAAATACAATGCAAAGAAAGTAACAAATAATACAGTTAAATACTTTAGTATCCAATAAATTTTTAATATTTTTAAATGGTAAAAATCGGAGTCTAAAGTAATAATAAATTTAAAATAATAAATCATACATAAGAGAATGAATATATTTACTACTACTTTAAAGAGAAATTTGTATACTTTTCTTTAATAAGTATCATGATAAATGAATTATTTGACCCACCATTATGAGTCAGATCATGCCAAACCCACCATGGCCACACACTAGGCACTACTCGAATCCAAGCTAGCTTACGTTCATTCCAGGCAAGCACAGGTTAGATTCAAGCTAGCCTAAGTTGGCAAATTAGGTCAAAACAAACCCTCACAAGCCAATTTTTCATGCCATGTCATGCAAGATCATTTGCAAAATATGTCGGGCCATGCCACTGCACAATTTTAGCAAGATGTGTTGTGACATGAGCAGCTAGCCCATGTGTACACCTCTACTATAGTCAACATATTCCTCTCACAACTACATAACACTCTTGATGACTTCTTCAGAAATAATATCCAACAGATATTTCTAATCTGATCTTTTCTCTTGCATCAGTACACTGGACCGGGACTCTCCATGAGTAACTTTTTCTATGGTAATTCATAGTCACAAAAATGCAAAAATCTACACAACTTTATTTTCTGCATAAAAGCTAAAACCCTACTTAAGATTTTTGACCAAACACAAATGTGCACCATCATTCGACATCATCTGCCATCGTGTGCCACCAGCACCACATAGGATTTGCTGATCAAAAAATACCATGTGTCACAACCATCGTATGCACCATCTGCCATCATATTTGCATCAATTAGACTTTTCCGAGCATGCATGACACACACTACTACGTGACACTGTGCAACTCCAAATGCTATTGTGCACCTATGTGCACTAAAGTCACACATAGTGAGAGTGTACATTGTAGTCATATATAGTGAATGTGCAACTACTATTTCTATGAAAAGGGGAGAAAAAAACTAGGAGGAAGAAACACTTATGTTTTACAAACCACTTTAATATCATGTTAAAAATTTAAATACGAAAAAAAGAAATAAACTCTTAATACTATCACACTGATATCGTATTAAAATTGAAATACAAAAATAAAATAAATTATTAATAATAAATGTGATATAATCAATATCATTACATAACAAACAAAAGTAATTGAAACAATACATAAGTTACACTAATTAGAACATCATACAACCAATGTCATTACATAATAAGCTCCTATTAAAAATATCAAAAATAAAAAATAAACAAATAAAAACCACAATATAATTATTATTAAAAATAAAATTTGACATCATGACCTTCATTTATGTTTTTTAGGATTGTACTTGGATATCTTTATCTACAGATAAAAAGACACATTTTTAAAATTTTCACTACTTATATAAAATAATAAAAATTCAATATGTGAGTAAATTAATTATAAGAAATAATAATATTTTACAATATACTATAAGAGATTTGTATTTTGTGAGAAATATTTGATAATTCATCAAAAGTTTTGTATTATCATACAACACATAATAGAGTCGCTAAGAGAAATTAGTTTTTCATTTGAAATATTTAGATATTTCTGTTGAACAAAAATGTACCTACACATTTTTGAAAAGAAGTTACGATTATAAAATAATTAAACACCCCAATTTTCTCTTCTATTTTCTCATAACTTTATTTCATTCTAATTTCTGCATTCATGCTAGATATCATATCACACAGTAACATATATTTGAAATTCTGCAAGTACTACAATTTTTCAAGACTCATCCTTTTTAAGTGTCAAATGGGCCAGGCTTACCATTGCATGGCCTGCAAAAACCTGCCCATGGCATGGCCCGGCACAATTATACGTGACTGATATAAGCATGGGAAAGCCCATGACATAGCTCGGTAAATGCCTGGCCATAGGTTCTAACCCACGTTGCAAATCACGCAGCACAACAAGGCAGAAAGCTGTGCAGACCAATTTCGACTCAGCCAGGCTAGCCTAGACCTGACCCCGAGTAGTTTGGACTTCACACGAAATAGTCTGGACCTCACCCAGAATAGTTTGAACCTCAACCAATTTAGCCTAGATTCGATCAATCTTAGGGCACAACCATGTCAAGGTTTGGCATGGCCCAACCTGGATTGACCCAGTCATGCCCAGCACGGTGGCCCAAATGGGCCTAAACTTGGTATTAGATTCGAGTCGTGCCCAACACAGCATGATCACGATCGAGGCATGGCTTTGGACCGTGCCTAGCTGAGCCTAACAATGATGAATCAGGTCGTGCATCATGTCGTGCCCAAAATGTCAGGCCCACTTGACACCTCCAAACTCGCATCTACTCAGAACATCTTATGTAAGTAGTAATCAAATTTCTCAATCTATCGCTCATCACAGACCACAACTAAGGTAGATTAATAGACTATTATGTCATCTAGATTAAAAGATAAATTTTCCTTACAGAGAAATTTTATTCTCTCTAGATGCAGTAATAAGTTTCAAATTATGAAATTTGAAAGACCTAAAAGGATGGCCCTAGGACCAACCTACTAGTTCTTTCAAAAAATACTTGTTCTAATTATTTTTATTGAATCCAAGCAGTGTATTCGCTCGTTCAAGTAATAATTACCATAAATAAAAATTCAGTACTGAAATTATTTAACCAGTCCAATAAGATATGTCACTATGAAACTTGGCTCCTCAATGCAATAAAACTTTTGCTTATATATGAATCATAATAGATGAGCTTATAGTAATCCATAATGATTTTAGAGCATTTTATGGAGAAACTAGGTACCAGCTAGGCAAGTTAGAATGTGATGGTCAAACATAATAAAATGAGGTTGATTTTGTTCATGAGTGACCACCTCGGCACCTCATCATTCGCATTCTCTTCATTCACATTTTATTCATTCACATTCTACTTTAATGAACAACTCAACCCCCAATTTTCATTATTGGCTAAAAGGCATGGAATACTATTCTAAGTGAAAGGCCTTCATGAAAAAAGTAAAGCGAGTTTTGATTCTACCAAAAAAAAAAAAAAAAACTAGTGAATATTGGTCTGATATAAAATAATTAAGAGAAAAAAGAAGCGAATTATTTATTTGTGCCTAAAAAGAATTGAAAAATCAATTAAAAAATAATTATCAATCATATAGATGCGACATGCATGTAAGGTAAGCCCTATGACACGGCCCAATTGTATCGTGTCAAGCCCAAAACAACATGGTGAAGAACCATGTTTGAAGCAAACCCATGTCATGTCATGCCATGATGAGCTGCATTGGTAGAATGCCAGCGTGTCTGGCATGAAATAGTGGCATGGATCATAGGGCATTTCCTAACTAGCCAGTGCCAGCCAAGGGGCATGGGCATGGGCATGGGCAAAAGCCATGAACAACTATGCCATTGCCCAATGCCCAATGACCACTGTAAGTGCCATTCGGACAGACCTAACATGACCAGTTCAGATCCAGCTCAATCGGCTGAAGAAGTCTGGCCATCAGGCCATGTTGGGCCTACCTCCCATGTTATTGTGCCAATGCAGCACAGCCCAGTTATACAAATTGTTTTGGGTCCAACACGGCAAAATAGCCCGGCTGGGCTACCAAAATTTGAGTTGTGTCGGCCCAACATGATATGATTGACACATTTACCATCATATTATCCATGACAATTACATCAACGAAATTTATTGCAACAAATTAACTCCTCAAGCAAAGAATATGATGTCGAACCTAACATGTTTTTTATTTGTTATAGTACCCTCAAGACTAAGTCACTAAAAATTGGATATACCAATATAAAAAATTGTATATATAATTTTATGATTCATATAATAAATATTAAAACTAATTAACATATATTCTAATATATTGTAACTTTTAAATTTTTATATATTTTTATTAAATTAATTTTATATTAGTTTATGAAATAATAACAAAAAAAACATTAATTATTTAGAATGAAAAAGATAATTACATAAATCATTTATAATCATCAATAAAAATAATAAAATATTTGAATTTCTCATGAGACTCATTTTTACTAGGTTCTCATGCATCTAATTGTATCAGATTGAATCAATTTAGTATGCATAATAAGAAACTCTAATATGATTTTATTAATGATTTATTTCACACACTATAATAAAAATATCCATTGGACTGATATAATATTTTAAACTTAAGGCTTGTTTAATAAATCATTAAAAATTTTCAAGCAATTATAAATGAAAATTTTAAATGATTTTATTTTTTTAATATGTTTGATAAAAAATTTTAGAGAACTCTTAATTAAAAATTTTAAATAAAAAATCATTAAAAATAATAAGTAGGTAGATTTCTACTTATCGTTGAATGCATAAAATTTTTAGCAAAAAAAATTTTTAAAGTAACTGTTTTGTTCTTTTTTTTTCGTTCTTTTTTGTTCTCATTCACACTACAGTTCAGTTTATAAATCTATCTTCTCCTCCTTCTTTCTCTATCATCATAAACTCTAACTTTAACCATCTTTTTTGATTAATTTAAGAATGAAAATAATAATTTAACTAGTTACTCATTAATTTTTATTTTTATATTAAAAGTTTGAATATTTTTAAAAGTTTAGATTCTATTGATTATTTATTTTTAATATTTTTTTTAATATTATAATTTATTTATGGATATGTTTCTAGTAATTCTCTTATAAATAATAATTAATAATTATATTGAAAAATAAATTATTATTAAAACCCTTTAATTTGAATAATATATAATACAATGATAACATTTGAAGATATAATAATTCATTCTCAACTCTTCTCCTATACTCTATGCTTTCCTTCTCATCTACTGTCTTTTCTCTCCCTCTCTTTAAACTCTAATATATTACGCTTTAAACATTAGATTTTTTTTATAAAGCATAAAAAAGTTAGAGTTTGTCTGTGTTACATTACATGTGATTGTGAGATGAGGGATGCAACTTTATCTCTCTACTCTCCAAAATTCGAGTATTTTTTTATTTATTTTTTTAATATACATAAATTATTTGAAACATAAACTAAATAAAAAAAGACTAATAATAAGTATGATGATAACAATATTAATATAGATATAGAAATAAATAATAATGATAACTCTACAAAAATATTCGAGATCAAAATTATGTTTCCTCTCATGATCTTGACTCAAACTCACATGTCTAAAAAACAAAAATAAATATTTATTATTTGAACGTAATTTAACATATTAAAAAATAAAAATATTATGAGTATCAATAAAGAATCAATACAATATATATTATAAAAAATATATACATATAAGAATATATACAGCACGATCCACATAAATAGGTATGTTAATCAATATATTATAAAATATGATACATTAGATCTCAGACAAACTTAATTGAGCAGTAAGATCTTTATAGCTGAATCTAATTCTATTTCGTTGACCTCTTTCATATATCATAATAAATTAGGGAGAAAATGCATGATCAAAAGAATTACCATTATGAATCCTTCAATTAGATTTTTGAAAAATCTTAGGATAATCAGTATAATACAAACTACTTTCAAATTGCTTATTATAGGATTCATATGTCCATATATAAGAATTACATACTAAAATATTATAAATAAGAAAAATAATTAATAATTAATAAATTTAAAAAATATATCTGAATAGAATCCGTAATATCTCATATCTAAACTAGTTGCAATGATACAATATTTGCATGTATCACTATTCATATGTACAATATTTGCATGCCTTGCTGAGTCAGCACGATCCATGCATCATATTGGGCCAATCATGACATGTGTGTCTGGCCCAACGACACGGTAAACCAGCCAAGGGACCAAGTTGAATTTTTTTTTAATATAGCTAGAAAAGTTGGCGACGAATCGGCCCAGCACGGCATCCAGGCACATCCTGACACGACCCGAGTATGAGTCGGGCTAGCGGGCCATGCCGAGCCGGCACTTCTCAAGCCGTGTCATACCTGACACGACACGATGGCAACATTTGGGCCACCAAAATTCAGACCGGACCGACCAATCTCGACCTGTTTCACACCTCTACCCATTATATAGGTTCTATATGAAAGCTTAATAAAAAAATTTTAAAATTTTTTAAAATTCTTTATCCTCATGATAGCTCTGTCATAGATGAATACTAGATAAGAATCTTTAAAGATTATCATATTCAAAATAAAATATATAATATAATAATTGATAATATATATAACAGAGTAACTATTAATATATTTGTTCGAATAATTATAGATTGATCATTAAGTAAGATTATTCACAGTAAATGCATGTATTATATTATTAACCTACTAGAACAAACGAGGATGAAAATTATTTTTCATGTATAAAAAAAGAAACTCAATAAAATATTTTATAACACCTAATAAATAATAGAAATTTGGTAGTCTATATTTATTTGTGGATTTAAATAAAAACAAATTCTAAACGAATATTAAAAAAATTAAGATTATTGAGATGGAACAAGATATACCAAGAGGTTGGTAGTCTATGGCACAGGATATATTGAATCCTTTGGTATTGAGCATTGTATCAGATTCTACTTTTTCTATTTCAGGCAATTTTATTTTAAATATTAATTCAAGTCTATGGTCAAAAAGCACAAGAATTAATATTGAGTATCCAAGATAGAGCTGAACAGAATGTACAAGAATTGCTAACAGGTGATGACTCGTAGAACTTAAAAAATACTAAGGCCACTACTGGTAATAACATCAGACACTTACACGATAATGATAATAATAATAATTTATATACAGACACTGATTAGCATTAGAATTGATTGTATTTTTCAAGTTTATACTTATTTATAAATATTATGATATCATTTATTTTTATTTCATACAATACGATTGCATTTTCATTATGATTGTATTTTTTTCATATTAATATTTTTTTTGTTTATTTTATTATTTTATTATTTTATTATTTTTATTTCATACGATACAATTATATTTTCATTTGCATTTGTTTATTTTTTTTTCATATTATTATTATTTTTGTTTAAATTTTGAAATAAAATACTTATTCTAATTATTAATTTAAGTGCACTGCACTTACAAATTACAAACATAAAATAAAATATTTATTTAATTCCTTATTATAATGACTGTCACAATGGCTAGTGGCGGTGGACGGTGATAGTGGATGTGGTGTAGTGCAACTGCCCACAAAATCAACACGATCCAGGATTACCCAAAATAACCCAGCACAAAGGCACAATTCTGCCCAGACTCATTTCTATCATGTTGTGCTGGGATGGGCAGACTAGAAGGCCTTCTGTGCCGATAATGGGCAAACCACAAGTCCTGAGGTGTCGGGCATGGCACGACTTTCTTACTGGGTCATGGCCAATATGGCACGACTTTCTTACTGGGTCGTGGCTAACATGGCACGGTGGCCCAACTAAGTCACCCAAAAATGGGTCGTGCCGACACGACGCAACTCATTTGACACCTCTAACTCTGACCATCTAATACCCTCCAATCTAAGTTTAATAAGTCATACAATTATTATATATTGATATCATTTGAAAAAATTATATTGATATTGTTAATTCTCATTTAATCTCACATTACATGCAAAATGAGAAATTTGAAATCACAACAAACTAGATAGATTATCACATAATAATCAAAATACAAGAGTAAAAATGCAGTTACTTCTCCATCATTCCATCATGGACTATTCATTTATCATGTGACACACCAACCCCAGAAAAACAATTGTGCCCCAACCCGCGTTGCACATTGTTAATGGTTTTGATTTCCAAACATTCAAAGAGTAATAACCAAAATCTAAACTTTTCTAAAGGTAAGCCTGGTGGACAACAAGGCAAGCCAATGAACTACAACATAATAACCCCCCTAGCTGCACAATAACCCCTATTGCATCACGGCACCATGCACAGACTGCACCCATGTTGTACCAAATGTGCACACAGCAATCACACATTCACTATATTGTACCTTAGCTTTATCCCTCACATCATAAGCACACACTCTTGTCACACACAATGCACCTCCTATGCCCTGTAAGAGTCAAAGCAATGCAAGTCACACTCAGTGGGTGTACGACAGAAGACATGGGGGGAGCACATAGTTCCTGTGCACCTTCTACTTTGGCCAAGATTGTGGATCCATACACAAGCACTGTTACATGCGTACACTCCATTTTTTACAGTGCATGTGTTCCCTCTCTCTAGAAACCATATCGTTTACGCCCTAAAATTTTGACTATTATATCATGATACAGATGATGCCAAAAACATCTGCTAAATATCAATAAAACTCATCAAGAATAAACACACCTGAATGCCCATATATAATAAACAAAATAGATTGGGACAGATCACATATTAGATTCTCTCATTCATGTTAAAATGAGTAGAGGAGCAATATCTAACATAATATGGCACATGTTTTCCCATGTCCACCTAAAGATAAGTATACTTATTTCAGACTTATCTGAAGAGCAAGGCTTAGATAGACGAGCCATATCCCATATCCCATATCCACCTACAGTAAGAACATTAATAGAGAATTTTCCAACTCTCTCTACCATTATCACCTCAAACTCTTCTATTACAAAAATATTTATAATAATTTGCACTTCTCTCAATTCGTAACTTAAAACACAGTGACAAATCTATGACAGAGAAAGAAATGTAAGCTCTCTCAAAATACAAACTAAAAAATAAGCTAAAATAACAACACATTCAAGAAAAAAAAAAAAGACTATATTTAAGCTTACATTTATATAGCCAAATTTAAATTGTGAAAAATGATCAAATTAGAAATAAATCAATAAGAGAACAAACATAATCAAACATCTAGCAAGTCTTCTCAATGTAGAATAAAATAAGTAAATGTCACATCAATCAATCCCAAAAAAAAAAAAAATTAAACCTACCCAATGCTACAAAACACTATAAAAAATAATATTAATATTAAATTATATTACATAATTACAATATAGCTCAAATAAAAAAAATATGAAAAATAAAAAAAATATAAAATACTTGATAAAATGATGATTTAGATTGATATTCACACAACAAATAACCTAGGGCTTCTTCATTAGCTATATCAACATTAAAATTAAAAACAAAAAAACAAAATGCAAAGGAAAAATACTCATAACATGACTATTGGCTCCTCAATTCATTACTCATGCATCAAGATTAGAAATAAAAATTAACACAAAAGAATAACATATGAATGAATACTAAGCTTCGGATAAGTCTGTGGAAGAATCATAGAAAAATACCACTTTCTAGACATGCTAACAACATCAATGGGGAAACACCATTTGTATCCATATATGATATGGGTAGTTAGACTATCAACACTAAAACTTTAAAAAAAAAAAGTTCTCCACTATTAATGCAACAAATGAATATCATGAGTATGCCCTACCCTCCTACAGTAATAACATTGAGTGTCATTTCTCCTCCTCTCTCTCTACCATTCTCATCTCGATCTCTCTAATTACAAAAATAATTATAAGAATTAGTCCTCTTAATAAGTAACTCAAACCTCAATGTAAATTTATGATCGACAAAGAAATATAAGTTAATTCAAAATAAACAATCATACACAATACACAGTTTTTAATCTAAGAAGCACGGATAGAGACAATGATAGAGGAATACAACACGGCAGGATACGGAGACGTGGTAAATTCTAAAAAACTAGGATACGGTTACGACTAAGATACGGCGTGATAAAAAAAAATAAAAATAAATATTATCCTTAAACAGTAATTTAGATAAACATATTTATAATTATACTTAAAATCATATATTTAAAATTAAAATAAATTATATTACATAAATCAACATTTTTATTTATTATATTTTACATATTTATTAAACAAAAAATAATAATTAAAAATTAAAATAATAAATTTAAAAGTGTCTGATAGGCCACATGGCATATTGGACATTGATTGGTCAACGATACGCCACGTAGCGTATCGAACACGTATTCGACGCGTATTCATACCGCGTCGACGTGTCTAATACGTGGACACGGCTGTACAGTGATGTTTCCGTGATTCCTTACTTTTAATTGATGCACAAGATTCAGAATCAAAGAGAAATTAATATGTCAGCAGTCTTACTCCCCAAAAAATCAGAGAATTTTATCTTATGAGTTTCAAACTCGAGATACGTCACTCTTAAACGAAAATATTTATCATCATTTAAAGACACAACACCTAAGCTCACTCAAAATCCAAGAGAGAATAGTATAACCAAACTAAATTTTTATGTTTGAAAGTCTAGAGCTCACAATTATACTATAAATAAAGAGAAGCAACAATAACTCGAAATATCTAGCATAAAACATATGAGACAAACAACGTACAATTATCATGTTCAAATTTATTAGTTAGAAAATATATTAATACTAAATAAAATCAATTAAATCATATCTCATTAATTTAAGATTAGCAAAAAAAATACATATACAACAAAATTTATTATTACCCTCAAAAGATGTACATGGATTTCAATGTTTGTAAGCTCCTTACAAGTAACTATGCATAAACTTGCTTGCAATTTTTGCTCCTCCTTATGAGTTGTGCATGGACAAAATATTACCTAATGATGAAGTCGCCAATGTCTTCAAAACCATATATCACTAAAATTGTTTATCACACAAAACTTAGAAAAAATGAAACACGAAACTACCTTAAGAAAAGTGTAATGGTCAAACAACAAAGTCAACAAATCATCACGGAACTTGAATGCAAAAATAAATGAAGAAAATACTTCCACACCCTGCTTCTCAAAACTCACCAACTCATATAAAATAGAAAAAATTTGATGATGACTCGTGCTAAGTTGCTAGTAGTGGCCAGCAATGGTGACAACAAAAATGGTGCATTCCTCAAATAATATTATATATATCAGGAGACAAAAACACATAATAACAACATGGAATCATGATACAACAGCAATTAATGAACAGGTGAACGTAATACATTTGAACAAAAAATCTCTCTCCCTCCATGCCTCCCCACTCTTCATCCCAGTCTCCCTCTCCATCTATTGATGCATATGTGTACATATCCCACATGCAAAAAAAAATCAAAAAATAAAGATCAAATGCAAATTTGTTTCCCTTGAATGAAAACACAAAGAAATTTGTTATCAGCCTCAACTATTTCTTATGAACAAGTCATTATGGGTAACAGGAGTATATATTTCAATTTGTTTGAACTTACTCAGAAACATGTTTGCCTAAGTGTGATTGGTTCCCAGTCATCTGCACATTTCATAAAATGATTAGTTAAAGCATTAACTCAGGCAAAAAAAAAAAAACTAAGGAACCATGCTACTAATAATTCAGTTCCATTTATGCCCGAATGCACCCACAAATTAAACAGAAATTATCAATGAATTCAAAATTATTTTATTATAAATTACATCACAAAAAAGCTAGAATCTTGAAAAAAATTGATTGAGAAGAATATTAGCAACTTGTATTGGAATGCTTACATTTACATCAAATTGGTGTAATATTCTTCAATTTTTTAATTTCATCATTTATCATTTATTATGAGAGCACTCAACATGTGAATTATTCCACTAACCTTGTCATTATTTATATAAGTTAGGGTTTTACTTTGTATGTATGAAAAAAATTATTTTTTCATATTTTAATAATGATAAAAATAATAGTAAAACAAATTTATTCATTACAATTATTAGAGAATGTCTCCTATCTAAGACATTTCATATAAGATATATGTATTATATTATAAATTTAATAGCATAAAAATACTTAAAATTAATATAAAACTCAGTAAAAATAATTGAGATCCCTATAAAATTTATTAACACATCTAATAAACTATAACATTTTTATAATTTATACAAGTCCACCAGCAATAAAAAATATAACATAATATCCAATATCATTAGAATTCAACATGCATAATATTAAAATTATGTATTAACTATTAACATATTCTATATGATTTTATAAATAATAAAATTGATAATTCATTAATATATGCAATTGTACACTCATTAGAAAATAATGAATTTGAGTTCGTCTATACACTCTAGGATTATAATATTAGTTAATCATTATATTATTTTATTATTTAGTTACATATATAAATCTCAGAATTAAAGTAAAAAAATTACTTTAAAATTCATATACAAGTACATGAACTTGCCACACGAATTTAAACATAAATATACAAATAAAAATATAATTTATATAGACATTAAGAAAAAATAAATGATAATACTTGTATGCTTTTAAATATTATGAATAAAGTCATAGTCATTAATGATAACTTTTTCATTTTATTTATTAATATAAAAAATTGGTCCATCAAATAAGTATGAGTTGCCAAAATATTTTGATATCAATTATTATTCATATATATTCCCAGATAACTTATGAATCCACATATCTCATGTAGTATAATGTAATATGTGATCTACAAATTACTCTAATGTCTGCTATAGTATATGAGTTTACTTTTCACTTCATATTATACTGTAAATATAATTATAAATATGATCACAAATCTAGCAATGTCTATACTAGGTGCATTAGTATGTTTGAAAATTGAAAAAACACTTGAATAATAATTCAATAGATAAATTCTGAGAAAATTTTAAAAAATTAAACATTAAGGATCAACACCAAATAGATGGTGATCGTGATTCAGTTTCATGATCAGAAATATTATTTAAAAAATTAAATATTTTATGTTATTTTTTTTATTTCATATTTATTATTATGCTTGCATCAAACATTTTTTTAGATTCGAAGAATATTAATTAATTAAATATTGTCGTACAATTTAAACTTAAAAAATAATTATATTTTCTTTTTTAGTTATTTAATTTTTAATTTTAAAATATGTTATTTTTATTTCAAGTCTAACCTAGCATGAGCCTGAGCCAGAACTAGCTAGGTACAAGCCAAGGTTAGTCTCTAGGCTAGCCCAACCCAAAGGCAACATGCCATTACCAGCCAACCTCCAAACCTAACTAAGTACCAAGCACTAAGCACAAACCTATGTCCTAGCCTCGAGGGTGCAAGGTATCAGGAAAAGCACAAGTCTGTGACTCCTACCAAGTATGGTCTATCCCTCGACATGGTAAAATATTATAATCATGATTATCATGATGAAATATCATTCATTAATTATAAAAATTAATCACAAAAAATAATAATAATCTAAAATAACTCACAAGTAAATATAATCATTATTACATACTTTGTTTTGATACTAAACATGAAAATAACTAACATTTAAATTTTTAGTATAATAAATTTCTCATAAAGATTTAAAAAATATGAAGAATCTCATATTTAATACTAGTTAGAGTCAAAATAAAATTTAAACAATTATTATGAATGTACATGATTCTTAAAATATACTTAAAATAAATATTTCTTCACATATAATAATATTAGATATATCATTTTATAAATGATATTCAATATATGTTTATTTACATAATTATATAGTGTATTGAGCATATTTTAGTATGCTTATTTATGATTAATTCAAACTAGAATTTTTAGTTATCATAAATATCAAAATTATAAAATATTTTGAGATTTGTAAATGTCATTATTATAATAAAAAGTAACTTACCAAACTTATTATTCTCTTGAAAGTGATTGAATCTCAACAACTAACTTAGAGTCAAATAGCCACTCTAAATGATAAGGTATGATATTAGACAAATATGGAATCATCACTCTCAATAAAATTGGTCATCTTATTTTATTAGATACATATTATCACAATACTTCATCAACATTGTATTATTCATATGAAATTGTAGTGTAATTTTACGTGTTTAATTATAACATTCATTTAGAACAAATAATTTAACATATGCATAAAAAAAATTAAAATAAGAGTCAAATTTTATGAATTTATGATTATAAACTTTATTTTGAATCTTAAAATTAAAAAAAAAATTGAATAAACCATATAAGAACTTGATTTAATAATTACTACGTAGTATAGTTATCAATGTATTTTAGTACACAATAACATATTTGATTTATTTAACATATATAAAAATAAAGTAAAAACAAAAAAAAAATATTCTAGAACAAACTAGAAATACAAAAAAAAAATCTAAAAATAATAATATTTTGAAATTTGATAAAATTTTAAGTTATTATTGTTGAATGTTATCTTTTTTTTTTATTATTTTAATGCTTTTGATTGAAGCACTTAACATATAGGTTGTATCAATCACTTTACTTCATTATATAAGGGCATTGATTATATAATATTTTAAATAGAGTATTTATTTCAATTTTCAATTTCTAAATCTTAACATGTGAATGTCTATGTGAGTTACAAATTGCAAGCCCTAAAAAAGTACCAACAACATTCTATACCAAAACAAAACAAAAGGCAACAGGGTGCACACAATAAAGGCAAAAGATGTGCTCATATGGGCATCACACATGCACAATGCGAGACATGAGGCATGCACAATGCACGTCAAGAGGCGCGCACAATAACAACAAGAACACAGTGGTGGCGCATATTGCATGGTTGCGGCAAGCGGCATGAAGTGAAGCACATCATGCGGCAATTTTTTATCAAGGAACCCTAAAGGACGCATGACAGCCGACAATGACAGATGACGGTGTTTTTGGGTATAAACCATAATTAAGATTTTAGTAGTTTTTTTTTATTAATTAAGACTTTAAGAGTGACTATTTTTTATATTTTTGGAAGCACATTTTTGTGATATTATATGAATTATCACAGTTGAGGTTGAAGAAGGAAAGTCTCATTCCATTGATTTCACTATTTGTGTTGACAAGTTGTGTATGAGTCACACTAAACTAATAAATAATTATTAGATATTATTTACAGTAAGAACATTAGACAGTAGTGAGCAAAACAAATAAACTACCAAAGTCATTCATGAATCCTCAAGAAGTATATCCACCATAATATTTACTAGAAATGTATATATATAATTTTCCTCTAAGATAATAAAAGATATTTTCCTTCTTTTAGGTATCAATAATTTCTTCACATGTACTCTCACTTTTAATTTCTAAATTATTTAACAAGAATATAAATATCTACAATACTAATGATCATATTTTATTTTATATTTTTTTATTCTGTGAATATTATTATTTCTAATAAAAAATTTTCAAATATCATTAAACATGTTACTATTAAACTTTCATCAGTATAATTTTCATGAGTCATGCTTAATCCTAATAGTCTTGTCAATGTCATCTTTGAAAGTTATATTTCTATACAATTCAATTCTAACTTTATATTTACTAACATTATTGTTTATTTCTAGACTTAGCAATATTTGAGAAAGACTATTTGAGAATAATTAGACTAAATTATATATTCTTTTTCAATGGTAAAATCTCATTTTAGATGTACGAGTATTTTGAATATATAATTTTTACATTTTCAACTTAGGTACCCATGACTAGTTAAGTTGTGAATATTTTTTCCTAATCATAATAATATTTCGACTATAACGTATAAAATACATCAGCAATGAAGGCTTACCAAAGCTTAATATTCTACAAGTATCTGATTATATTTATTAACTATTCAAGATGGACTTAGATATATCACTTTCGGGATAAATCAGAGTTTTTTTTTTATTTTTCTTACTTTTCACAAAATAATAAAAATAAAAATCAATTTAAATATGAAAAAAATAAGAGGTAATCCATTAGAATATAAATCAAACCAATTTAAGATTATTTTATAGATCATATTTGAGATGGCTCAAATACTTCTTGAAAAAAATATTCAAAAATATTTTTGGGAAAGATAATATAACCACAATTAACCTCATCACTCAAATATCATGTCATGCCCTTTCACATTGCATGTCATTTTAGATCATACATCCTATTAAAAAATTATTAAACTTTCCTTAATTTTTGGATATACTTATTTTGTCTTTGATCCACTCCCTAAGATTAAACAAACTAACATTAGAGGTGTTAAAAAGGTTGGTCCGGCCTGGCCCAAGACACAGCATGATTCGGTTATGTCTGACCCTGCACTGCACAAGAATAACCAGTGCCCGTGCCTGTGTCGGGCCTATTCACGGCAAGCCTCGTGTCGTGCCTTGCTGAGGACAACCAAACCTCGTGCAGTGCCAGGCACGGCCTAATATCGAGGCCCGCAAACATGATTTCTTGGCCCGAGCCTAGAAACACCCCGACCTAGCCAGCAAAATGCCCTGACCAAAACTGATATCTTGAAGCCCGACCCGAACCGATATATTGAGGCTAGAGGTGTCAAACAAGTCGTGTCAGGCCGGCCCAGCCCGTTTTTAGCCAGCCCGCCACAATTCTGTGGAGGTCAGCCCTGCACGGGCCTGCGGCACGAATCCGTTGGGTTCGGCTGCATGCCGTCACGCCGTCACGCCGCCACGCGCCAAACCTCTAATTTAATAAAAATTATGGTTTTGGTGTGCACCATCACGCCCCCACGCAGCTGAAACCCTAATTTAAAAAAAAAAATTAGTGTTTCAGCATGCGTCATCGTGCCCCTGCGCGGCCGAAACACTAATTTTAAAAAAAAGTAGGGTTTCGGCGCGCACCGTCACGCCGCTTGAAACCCTAATTTAAAAAAAAATTGATTGCTCGGCTCGTGCCAAGGTACCGTGTTAACGAGCCACAATACTGTGCTAGGCCAGGCATGGCACGAGCCCGAGCACGGGAAATTCCATGCCTGGCTGGGCTAGCCCGGCCCAATTGACACCTCTACTTGAGGCCCGATGGATCCGAAATTTCCATCGGGCCTGAAACCTAACTTGATGAATTTTTCAACCCGAATCTGAGTCCACCCCAATGGCCATTCCAGAAGTCGAAGCTTCTGGAATGGACCGTTTGGGTCGGTTTGACCATCGAACCGACCCAAACGGTAAAAAATAAAAAATAAAAAAAAAATAAAAAAATTAAATCTAAGCCGTTAAATTTCGCCTCCAACAACTATTGGGCAGAATCCGCGCTCTAAAAATTCTGCCATTTTTAATTATTAAAAATCTAAAAAAATCAAAAAAAAAAAACTTTTTAAAAAAAAAATCTTTTTATTAATCTATAAAATCTTCTCTATCTCTCTAAGATTTATATTTTTAAAAAACATAAATCAACTCATTCTCTTATTTTAGAAGTTTGCTCCTCTCTATCTTTATCTCCTAATTTTTTCTCTCTCAAGATCTTGGCTCAACTTTTTGGGACTCACAACTCACCTTTGGTGTTTGAATTTGTGGTGTGCATGTTGTTGCATGTGAGAATATAAAAAAGCTAAAATATACTCATTTCAGTTTATGCTTTACGGGTATTTCATATTGTTTTTTATTTATTAACTGTTAACTTAACTAGTCTTTCTCTCTCTGCTCTACTCTCTAATCTACAAAAAAAAAAATGATAAATAATAATTTAAATTATAGAAATCAAATTAATTTAAATTAAAAAAATAAAAATCTTAAGCAAAGATTCGAGGTTACCAAAACTTTGGTTTTTTCGTTCGCCTCGACCTAAACTTCTAAATAACAAAAAAATAAAAAAATTTTAGTAGCTTAGACTCACTTTAATATAATAAAACAAACGAAAAATTAGACATGTCAAAGAAAAATCAACACAGTGCAAAATTATAAGAAAATTTTAAGTTGTAAGAGTTCGTGTGTAACTAAGTACCAAAGAAGTACGGATACGACAGTGGCATGGAGTGTCCATGTGTCGGATACGCGGATAAACACTAGACACGCGTGGATATGTATATGATACGCCATGTGACATATCATTGACCAATAATAGGTCAAAGTTATAGATACGTGCCGGACACGGAGGACGTGATTTCGATTTTATAGGTGAGGGGCGAATTCAATTATGTGAGCGGCAGGCGAGGCACAATTTTGTGGGGCAGGGGAGGGCGTAATTCAGTGGGGAGGGGGGGCGTGATTCTGTGGGGAGGAGGAGCACGATTATGTGGAAAGGGGGGGGGGGCACGATTCTGTGGGGAGAGACATGGATGGGGGATTTTAATAAAATAAAATAAATTTTTTTTATTTTATAAAATAAAATAATTATAAAATATTATGTCATAAAAATAAGATTATTATAAAATATTGTCATAAAAAATAAGTATAAATATTATTTTATAAAATAAAATAAAATAAAATATTTTTATTTTATAAAATACCTAATATTTATAAAGATAGTTATAAATTTTATTTTATTCTATTAATATTTTTTAAAAATAATATTTATAAATATAATTATTTTTATATTTAATTTATTTTATTATGTCGTGTCCTAACCATATCCATATCCTAATTTTTTGAAATTTATCATATTCACATATCCTATCATGTCGTATCCTCATATCCGTATCCATATACGTGCTTCTTAGTGGGGCACCTTAATAGGCATGCCGAAATATATAGCAAAAATATAATGGATTAGATCCTAGGAAAACTCTACTTAGTGATAAATTTTTTGAGGCTGGATCCAGTTTAATCTCAAAGTTTACCCCCTTCATATGCCACATCGAATTAGAAATGAAGAACATGGTCAAACTGATCACCACAATGAGTCTTTCAATTAAATTTTCAGATGATCCAAAGGTAATCAATATCATGCAGACATATTTTCAACCTACATATCATAAGAATCCTAATTCCACATCTAGGAACGACATAATAAAATATTATAAGTTAGAAAAATAAATAATAAATAATAAATTTATGAATTATAGTGAAGTAGTATTTGTGATGTCCGATATCTGGACTAGTCACGATGATGAATCTTATAAATGCCTCACCGCTCACAATGTATATTCAAAAAGGACTCTAAATAAAAAAATTTTAGGATTCTCTAAAATTCATCATCCTCATAATGATCTAGCTATTTTTGAGTAAGTTATAAAGATTTTAGAGAATATAAAATTCAGAATAAAATTTTTAGTATCATATCCAATAATATATGTAATAATAGAATAACAATTAACATGTTTGTTAGGAATATTAGAGATGAACTATTATGAGAGATTTTTTACGTTAGATATATGTATCACATGATTAAACTGATTGTACAAGTGGAGATGAAGGTACGTACCCCCAATTTAAAAAATATACATAACTCACTAAAATATATTCACACGCCTCGCAGACAATAGAATTTTGATAGTCTCTATTTGTCTGAGAATCTTAAGAAAAAAAAATTATATTAAAATTATACTTACCTGATGTTGGAGTCATGTGTTGGATATGAACATGTGATATTTGACTATGTCAATAATAAGAATAACTCATTTATTATTGATGACATTGACTGAGCTATAAAAATTTTATTTATAAAATTCCTAAAAATTTTTTATGATATGACTAATATGTGTCAGTCAATTTATACTTCCACGACTTGCATTGTATTAACGTGCATATATAATATTAGTAATATGATTAGGAAGTATCAAGATAACCCAACACTTAGCAATATGATTGTAGAGATAAAAACCAAGTACTTAAAATACTGATTCATCATTTTATCTTTTTATTGTCTGGTTGTCTTCATTGACCCTGTGATTAAGGTAGAAGGAATAAAGAATATTTTAACTTATATTTCCTCATGCATGAACCTGGAAGACCAACCTGAAAGATTCATTCACGAGAAATTGACTAAATTTTTTACATAGAACGATACTAGGTATGGTGATAGTAGTAATAAAGCTCCGAATACAAACATGGATACCATATTCGGAGATGACAACTTTTTCATTCAATTAGCGAGGGGGAAACGACAATGTGAACCATCGAATAGGAACGAACTGTCTCGATACTTAGATACATATTACTACTAAATCCTACCACATTGTAATACTAAGAATCTTGATATTTTACAATGATAAAAATTATATTAATCCACTTTTCATGTGATATCTAAGATGGCACAATATCTACTGACTCTTACAGTATTGAGCGTATCAAAGTCTACTTTTTCAATTATAGTGAATATGATTTCGAATAGGAGATCGAGATTATATCCAAATATTATTGAGGCTTTAGCATGCATGAAGAATTAGGAAAAATTGAGCTTTGGTATCCAGGATCATACTAAAACTGTTACAAAAGTAGAAGAATTGGTTATTAATGATAATGCATATGATGATAGTGATATTAATATTGAGAATTATAATGATATGACAATTGACGATTGATGACACTGATGCTTGATGGTTGATGATTACTGGATTGCGACACTTATATATCTGATACTGATTTCGATTTACTGATGTTTATTTATATTGTATTTATCTTTGTCATTTATATTTATTTAATTTTTGGTTGTGATATTGAAAGTTTAAACTTGAATATTTAATTTTTTTTTAATTTTCATTTTTTATTGGTTTTAAATTCTTTTTTATAAGTAAGCAGTAAGTTATAATATTTTTTAATTCATATTTAAATATTTAATACACTTACACTGATATCTGATAGTCTGATACACATACACTGAGTCACAGATACACATATTTATAAATTATAAAGCATTAAAAATAATTAATATTAACTAAATAGTAAATACTAAAAAATAAATACAATTAACAATTACATTAAAAAAACTTTTAAAGTATTAAATTAAAATTTAAATATTTTTAAACATAAAATCAATAAATAAAATTTAATTTAGCTTTCTAAATAATGAATACATAAATAATTAAATATAAAATAATATTATCTTTTTTAAAAAAAATTATTACATTTTAAAAACCAGCCCGTACAAGCCAAAACTAGCCCGTACGAGCCCAACCAGGCACGATTTCTCAACCATCCAAGCCTACGGGTCATGCTGAACCTGGCCTAAAGAAGTCATGCCTAGCAAGACACATAAGCCCGGTTGGGCGGCCAAAAACCAAATTGGGCCAGCCCAATCCAGTCCGTTTGACACCTCTAACTAACATCTAAAGCCTTGATATATATTTATATTTATTTATTTATTTATTTTGATACTCTAGTATCCATTAAAAAATATAAGTATTTCTGAGAAGAGATTGGTATAAATTTAATGAGTGCTGATATAATATTATTTTACCAAGATATATTTATTAACAAACCTAGAAAAGATATGAATCTCAATATTGTACCTAGATCCATTACTATTTCTCTTTTACTTATAGTACTGCCCAGATCACCAATAAATAGAAAAAACCACTCATCAACTATATATAATTATATTGATACTCAGTATAATGTTACTCTTATAAAATCATCATACTTACAAACAATTCATATCATATTGAGCCTATAAATAGAAAGAATCCCCAAGCACAAAAATCTCATTTAAACACAAGTAACATGATAATATAGAAGTCTACACAAATATAAACTCATTAAGTAAGTATCCAAGAGACTTAACCACCTAGGATTTGAGTCTATATCATGAGAAAGACATAAAGAAATGCTCAGCTTTATCAAACCAAAAATGAACCTACCAAAGAGTCAAACGATCCTACAACTAATATATTTGATTTTGACCTTTCGATCGCATTCGGAAATAAACATAAGATTCATACTCGGTACCTAATTTCATATATTATGTCGACGTCTAGTCTTGTTCATACTTTTATTTTTTTTATTTCTTCTCTTGACAATACTAACATACTCAAATCTCTTTCTAAAATAATATCTCAATCAAGATTGCAAACCATGATAAAATAGATTCATGTCATTCATATTAATAAGACTTGAGAACTAATAACATGACATTTAATATATATATTTTTGATTGCATGTAGGTATTCACTATGAAAATAAGTCTAGATGAAAATATATATAATTAAGACGAGACTTAAGACAAAATGATGTACTCATATATTTGATGTAGTTAATCAAGACACTTACTCTCAAGTAACCAACATGTTATGAGTATATTCTTATTTTTCTTATAATATCTCATATTTAGATGATAAACAATCTAGACATAAAGTATATATTTCTTCACAATAAGCTTGAAAAAATAGTATATATAGTGCAGCCACAAGAGTTTTGCACAGCACAATCAAGTGTAGCTTGCAGATTATGAAAAATATTGAATGACCTAAAATAATCACCGAGAGCTTGATTTGTAAGATTTTTACATGTGTCCACTTCATTTAGAATAAATAGATGTGTTACAATTTTTTTTTCTTTCAGATAAGTTGTGATGGCAAAATAATTTTGATAATTATCTATGTGTATGTTATTTCAATTACATGAAATAATAAGTTGCAAATAAATATGTCAAAAAGGTTGTGTCGTGCCGGCACGGTCAATTTAAGTGTAACACAAACATGCCATTGTGAAATGCCGAACATGACACAAGAAGATTCACATGTCATGCCCAACATGGCATAATTGGCCCACAAAGTATACAATTGGAGCAGTCTACATGTCAAGTGAACTCATACAAAATAAACTTAAAATTACAAACTATACTAAATCTCAACATACCTTAAACACACATAGTTGGGCAACATTGTCACGAAGTCCAAAATTGCAGAACTCAATGTTTTCTTCATGCAAAAGGTTAAATCTGTACCAACACAATGACTTGCTCGATCAATTTAGATAAGTCAAATAATAAAAAAGAGATCATCTTCATTTCCATAAAAAACATAAAAAAATATTTGTTGTTACCCTAAAATAAAAAATAAATATGAACATATACTAAAAATATTAATGTCATCGATAAAGTTTGCTCAGGTTGAAATCACTCCCATTAAGTAGCTCATAATTTGAATAAGACCTAAATTACACTATATGATTAATTCAAGCTTAAATTTTGTACATATGCAATCATTAGAAAGATATGACTATCTTATATCAAAAGAACTAAATTTTACTCAATTTGTTGAATTAGCTGAAATATTTTTTTCTGATAGATTAATAATATTGACATGTAGTCAAACCAAACATTTAATAAATAATTGAATTAATACTTACTTTTATGATCGTCTAAGTAAAAAAAAATTTAGGCTTCTATTTGTACATGTTCAAGTAAAATTAGAAGTGTCAAACAGGCATGTACTGGGCAGACCCTCACCACAAATTTGGACTCATTTTAATATAATACAATAAAAAAATATTAGGAATGCCAAAAAAGAATTGACACAATAAAATATTATAAAAAAATTTTAAATTATAAAAATTCGTGTGAGAATGAACATCTTAAAATACATATCAAACTATGTACCAAAAAATATGTTTCATTAGATCCAAGGCAAACTCAACTCAACGGTGGGTTGTTTAAGACTAAATCTAGTTCAGCCTCAATGTTAACCCCCTTCATAAACCATAATGAGATATGAAGAAAAGACATGATCAAACTGATCACCACGATAGATCTTCTGATTAGATTTTTAGAGGATCCAAGAATAATCAGTATATACAGACTTATTTTCAACTTGTATATCGTAGAATTTATAAGTCAACATCTAGGAATGATATACTAAAATATTATAACTTAGAAAAAAACAATTAATAAATTTAGAATTATAATAGAGTAGTATCCGTGATGCCCAATATCTGGACTAGTCACGACGATGCATCCTATACATGCCTCACGACACATTATGTAAATTCTAAATTAACACTAAATAAAAAAAATATTAGGATTCTCAGAAATTATTTATCCTCAGGATTACCCAATTATTTATGAATGCATGATAAAAATTTTTAGAAAATATAAAATTTAAAATAAAATATGTAGGATAATATTCAATAATACATCTAATAATAGAATAACGATTAAAATATTTGTTAGAAATATTAAAGATGAACTATTAGAAGAAATTTATCACGTTAAATACATGTGTCATGTCATTAACCTGATAGTACAAGTGAAAATAAAGGTATGTGTCTCACTTTAAAAAATATACATAACTCATTAAAATATCTTCGCATGCCTCACAGACAACAAGAATTCGATAGTCTCTATTTATCCACGAGGTCTAAAGAAGAAATTTCAATCAAATATAAGATACCGTTAGAACTATACATATCTTATGTTAGAGTCATGTGTTGGATATGAACACGTGATATCCAAAGATTTTAATAATAAGAGTGACAAACTTATTATTGCAATACTGATTATGCTACAAGAATTTTATCTATGAAATTTCTGAAAATTTTTTATAACACGACAAATATGTGTTCATCAGTTTATACTCTCACGACTTACATTATACTCAAGTACATATACAATTTTAATAGCATGCTTAAAAAATTTAGAAATGACACGATACTTAGTGATATTATTATAGAGATGAAAACCAAATACTTAAAGTAATCCACCATTCAATCTCTTTAATGTCTAGATGCATGCATGAACCCTAGGATTAATGTGGAAGGGATAGAGAATATTTTGACTTAAATTTTTTCGTGCATAAACCTAAAAGACCAACCTAAAAGGTTTATTTATGAGAAATTGACTAAACTCTTTACATAATACGATACTATATATGATGATAGTAATAATTAGGCTCGAAGTACGAATACATATACCATATTCGAAGACAATGCATTTTTAATTCATGTAGCAAAAGAGAAATGATAGAATGGACCGTCGAATAAAAGAGAGCTATCTCGATACTTTGATACCAATTACTACTCAATCCTATCAAATTCTAAAAAATAAGAATATTGATATTTTACAATGGTAAAAATCATATGAGTCAACCTATCTCGTGCTATCTAAGATAACACAAATTCTACTAACTCTTACGATATCAAGTATAGTATCGAAGTCGGCTTTTTATGTTTAAGTAAATATAATTTCAAATAGGAGATCTAGATTACCACCAAATATTATTGAAACATTAGCATAGAAAAATAATTGAGCGAATTCAAGCTTGGCATCTAGAATCATACTGAGATGTAGCAAAAACATAGGAGTTTATTGTTGATGATCATCCGTGAAATAATGATTATGATTGACAACTAATGATGATTGAGACACTGATACATATATTATCATTGATCTTAATCTATAATACTGATAATATTTTTCATTTTTATTTATATTTTTTTGATCGATATTTTCTTTGTTTTTTTTTGTCATTTTACTTTGAGGCTTGATTCTTGAATCTTTATTCATGTTTTTTATGATTTACATTGATTTGAATTAATATTTTAGTTTTATTAATTCAAACACTGTTAGTTTTTAAATTTTAGTTATTTATTATACTATATTTTATATTTTATTTAATTTAATAAATTAAAAATAAAAAATTATTTATTTATTTTAATTTAATTTACTATAAATTATTTTACTATTAAATAATTAAAATTTAAATTTTTAAATAATTTTAATATTCTAGATTAAAAATTTTCTAAACAGCCCGAACTAGGCCCGAACCCAACCCAAACGACCAAACCCCACCCTAAACCCAGCCCGAACAAGCCAAAACTAGCTTGTCCAGACACGACCCAGCTCGGCTTCATCACAACTAGGCAGACGGGCCATGCCAAGCCGGCTATGATGAAGTCGTGCCTTGCCAGGCATGGGACGGTGGCCTAATTGGACCACCTAAAAATGGGTCAAAAGTGCCCATTTGACACCTCTACATGAGTAATACTAACACATAAGGTAAAAACAAAAGTAATATCCCTTCTGACTACAATTCACGACATAAACATATATATTAAAACATAAATTTTAGCTATATTAAGCATTGCAAGTAAGACACTTTCGAAGCCAAAAGTGCAAATGATTTTGCATGTAAATCTATTATACACATCTTTAAAAAAACTAATTCTCTATATTGATTGACATTATATAAAAAATTCTCCTACGCGATTCACTTGAAGTGTGTGCATCGCATCATCACAAGACTTATTTATAAATGTGCTTGATTTATTTTATGATATATACATATAAATAAATGAGTAATTAAATAAAACTTGAACTAAAGTTTCACCTTTGTGCAAAATTATTATAATAGACTATGAAAAGGCAAAGTATAAGACTCATTAGCACTAATGATTTGAATGAAGTGATAACACTTCTAACTACAATACGCAACATAAACATATACATTAAAACTTAAAATTTGGATATGTTAAATATTACAAGTATATTACTTGAGAAACCAAAAGTACCACCTCTTTAACATTTCAAATCCATCATACATATCCTAAAAAATTAGATCTCAATTGTGATAGACATTATATAAAATATTCTTCTAAAAAATTCACTTTAAATATGTAAGTCACATCGTCGCGAAGAAAAACTGACAAACAATTATAAGAACATGCACAAGTATGATGTGACTAGCAAAATAATAACAACCATTGTGAGTTATTTTATTCGTATAGTTTTCACTAATAAAACTGATAAAAATATATGTTAATTATACGAACATGACTCTTACAACTGCGAAAGTATTAATACTTATAAATCATATCAATTTTTTATATTTATGACATATAAGATTAAAAAATAAGAATTTACAAAGGAAAAAACCATCAAGAACAATTAACAAAATTGCCTAAAAGATATAGTATTATAAATGATTCTTAAGAATAAATGATTTATTATCTCGATAGTAACGTATCGAGGAGACAACTATGAGGAGAATATCATTAATATAAGCTCAATGATGTCAACCACTTTGTATACCATTAATACAAGAGATTATTGTACATCCCAACTTTTGTTATGTGTCCAACATAATAAAAGTCATGTTAATTAAAACATGAATCACATAGAATAATGAATAAACTCATTGTTATAAGATTATTTCATTATTTAAATATTTAATTTACTAAAAATAAATTATCTCACTACTAAATAGCTAAACTACCAAAATAAATCCTATGAGATTAATATCATGATGCAAATCCTCTTTACTACTTGTATGAGTTATACACTTAAGGATTTTTATTAACGAAATACTCTCATTAATCAACTTTTAAGATATTATGTAACTAATAAAATTAGGCAACAAAATAAACCCATAACAAATTTTTTAACATCATTACCAAAACTTATTTAGCTTAATTTATCGACATGAATTAATATAATTAATTTTATAAAATGATAATTCCTTATTAGTAATTTAAATAATATTGAGTTACATAAATTTTTCAGAATCTAAATTTTAAGTTTTAACTTATTTTAAAAGTAAATAGTTGTATTTGGGTTTGCACTTGTGTTCTTTGCATTTTTTTTTCTTTTTTACAACCTTTTATTGGCCAAATATTTTAAAAGTAAAAAACTTATTGAGAACACTGACAATACCAAATAGTCCAGGTGCACTAATGGACAAGTCCAATAACTCATTTACTATCATACTTAGGAAAATATTGAAGGCCCAAAATAATAAATAATTATTCAACTATTCAATTACAACTGTTAAAAATCAATCATTTTGAGTTGAAATCGAGTCTTATAACTATAATTTAACAACACCAAAACAACAAAAAAACATTGAAAATTCCTAATTGTTGAAAAAGAGAGAGAGAGAAAACATTTTCTTCATTCTTTAAAATTTTCTGCAACTCCACATTATATTCAACACTCCCCCTCAAGCTGGAGCATATACGACATATGCACCAAGCTTGTTACAAATATATTTAATCCTAGGACGACTGAGAGATTTAGTGAAGATATCTGCTAGTTGATCATTTAAATTAACAAAACTTGTAGCAACACATCTTGATGCGATTTTCTCTCTAATGAAGTGACAATCAACTTCAATATGTTTGGTCCTTTCATGAAAGACTGGATTGGATGCAATATGTAATGCGGCTTGGTTATCACATATGAGTTTCACCTCTTCATCCTTTCTAAATCTCAACTCTCGAAGATGTTTCAACCATATGAGTTCACATCTTGCCAAAGTCATAGCTCGATACTCGGCTTCAGCGCTAGATCTAGCCACTACATCTTATTTCTTACTCTTCCAAGATATTAGATTACCTCCAATAAAAACACAGTACCCTGAAGTGGAACGTCTATCTGTGGGTGAGCCAGCCCAATCTGCATCTGTGTAACCAACAACCTGGGTATGACCTCTGTTCTCGTACAATACACCTTGGCCTGGTGTACTTTTGATATATCGAAGAATACGGATTACGGCATCCCAATAGCTATCACATGGTGACGGTAGGAATTGACTAACAACACTCACTGGAAAAGAAATGTCTGGACGAGTAATGGTGAGATAGTTCAATTTACCTACGAGTCGTCGATATCTCCCAGGATCTCCTAAAGGCTCCCACTGTCCTGGTACAAGTTTGACATTTGGATCCATGGGTGTGTCTACCGGGTTACAATCTAACATACCGATATCTTCCAGGATGTCTAAAGCATACTTTCTTTGGGAAAGGACCACACCAGAACTGGATTGAGCTATCTCAATTCCCAATAAATACTTGAGTTTCCCCAAATCTTTGGTCTGAAAGTGGGTAAAAAGTGTTGCTTTAGTTTCTGAATACCATCATGATCACTGTCTGTGATGACAATGTCATCCACATAAACAACCAGATAAATACACTGCCTCAAATAGTTATGATGATAAAAAACTGAATGATCTGTTGTACTGCGAAGCATGTCAAACTCTTGAACAACAGAACTAAAATGACCAAACCATGCTCGAGGAGATTGTTTCAAGCCATATAGAGAACGGCATAACTTACACACTAAACCAGACTCCCCCTGAGCAACAAAACCAGGAGGTTGCTCCATATAAACTTCATCGGCAAGATCACCATGATGGAAAGCATTTTTAATATCCAACTGATAAAGAGACCAAGAACACATAGCAGCCATAGAGAGAAGCAGACGAACAGAAGCAATCTTGGCAACAAGGGAGAATGTGTCAGCATAATTAGAATCATAAATCTGAGTATAGCCTTTAGCAACTAAGCGGGCCTTAAGGCGATCAACCTGACCATCAGGACCAACCTTAATTGCATAGACCCAACGACAACCAACTGTAGATTTACCAGAGGGTAAAACAACAAGATCCCAAGTGCCATTAGAGTGTAGAGCAGCCATTTCATCAACCATTGCCTGTCGCCAGCCTGGATGGGTAAAGAGCTTCATGGGTGCTCTTTGGAAGAAAATCAGATGATATAGCAGAGACAAAAGCAGAATAGGGTGAAGATAATCGATGATAACTCAAAAAATTGTAAATAAGATGAGGATTACGAGTAGAGCGATTACCTTTCCAAGTAGCAATGGGTAAGTCATCAGGAGAGGGTAGAGCCAGGGCAGAAGAAGCCGAAGGGATAGGAAGTGAGTCAACAGGTGCCTCAGCAAACGGGAGAGGAGCATCGACACGAGGGCGACGATGATAAACCTGAAGTGGTCGAGGAGACACAACATCAGGTAAAGAGACAATGTGAATGAGCAAGACTGCAGAAACAAGAAGAGACTCAGAAATGATAGAAAAGAATGGTGAGTCCTCAAAGAAAGTAACATCAGCGAAAATAAAGTAGCGATGAGTCTCAAGAGAATAACAACGATAACTCTTCTGAAGTCTGGAATATCCCAAGAAGAGACACTTCATGGCTTTGGCTGAAAGCTTGTCCTGTCCAGGAGTGAGAATATGAACAAAGCAAGTACAACCAAAGACACGAGGAGGAAGGAAATAAAGTGGTTGGTCAGGAAAGAGAAGGGAATGAGGAATCTGATCGTGTAAAACAGATGAGGGCATACGATTAATTAAATAACAAGCGATAAGAAGAACGTCCCCTCAAAAACGAAGAGGAACATTACTATGGAGGAGGATAGTACGAGCTGTCTCAACAAGATGTCGATTCTTGCGTTCAGCTACCCCATTTTGTTGAGGAGTATAAGCACAAGAAGACTGATGAAGAATCACATGATGAGACATTTTTGAAGTAAAGAAAGATGAAAAATATTCCCTGGCATTGTCACTGCGTAACACACGAATAGAAATATTGAATTGGATTTGAATTTCAGCATAAAATTTCTAGAAAATAGAGAATAACTCAGCTCGATTTTTCATTAAAAATAACCAAGTACATCGAGAATAGTCATCAATAAAAGTGACAAAATACTGAAATCCTAAAGTATACGCAGTCCGACAAGGACCCCAAACATCAGTGTGGACAAGCTCAAAATGAGACTTTGCCCGATTATCCAAACGCTTTGGGAATGAGAAACGAGTATGTTTCCCAAGCTGACATGACTCACACGAAAGTGACGACAAAGTGAAAAAACGAGGGACCATCTTCTGGAACTTGGAGAGACTAGGGTGGCCCAAACAACTGTGAATGAGGTGAGGAGCATCAGTGGAAATGCAAACTGCAGAAGATGAATCCGAGGTGAGGTGATAGAGGCCTTGAGACTCACGTCCAATGCCAATCGTCTTCCCCGTACTCCGATCCTGCAAGGTCACAAATTTATTAGAAAAAGTAATAGAGCAATTAAGAGTACGAGTGATTTTGCTGATGGAAATAAGATTAAAAGAACATTTTGGAGTATAAAGGACATAAGTGAGAGGTAGAGAATGTAGAGGAAGAGCCAAATCAATACATTTAGCCACAGTTTGAGAACCATTAGCTAAGATAACAGTAGATAAAGCAGAGGTAGTAGTAATAGAGGAGAAAAGATCCTTATTACCATATATGTGATCAGAAGCTCCAGAATCTAGAATTCATGGTCCAAGAGAAGATGTGTGGGTAAGGCAGGCAGAGGCATTACCAGGCTGGGCAACAGAGGCAACAGAAGCCTGAGATACCTGAGATGCGGAGGAGCTCGGAGGCTGAGACAGCTGAGAATCATAGGACTGGACCACATGGGCAGTGCGAGGAGGCCGTCCATGTAACTGATAGCAACGATCACGAGTGTGGCCAAGTTTATTGCAATAAGTGCAATGAGGACGTTGGCCCTTACCTCGATTACCACTACGGCCTCCTTGAGTGGTAATGTGAGAAACTAACACAGAAGAATCTGAAGTGCTGTCAGATGGCAAAGTCTGAGTGGACGAGATACGAAGGAGGCGAGCAAACACATCATCCAAGGACGGAACTGATGAACTGCCAAGAATCTAATCGTGGACAGGCTCAAGATCCGGACGGAGGCCAATAAGAGTAAGGACCATGAAGAACTTATCAAGCTGTGTTTGTTGAGCCCCAACATCAGAAGAGGCATCACAGTCAAGAACTCCTCCTTAAGAGAAGCAATCTGACCAATATAAGTAGATAAATCCAAGTCCTGTTGGCTGAGATGGACAATAGCAGAAGTCACCTTATAAAGACGCTGGATATTATTCGTGTATAGTCCTTAGGCCTGAGTCCAAAATTTAAAACAAGTTTTGTAGGCCCGAAGATGAAGAAGAATCTTAGGATCAACTGATTGCCAAAATACACTACATAATTGGGCATCTATCTTCCTTCACTGTACGCGGTCAACCTCAGGGATATCTGTCTCCTATGTAACCAGGTGATCCTCATATCCTTGAACCATAAACCATAGTTCAACAGAAGCTAACCAGGAAAGATAATTGTCAATGCTAACCAATTTTTCCGAAGTAATCATAGGAGATCCAAATATAATAGAGGAAAAAATGAAAGTTTTAGCGGCCATATCTACTTCAGATTGAAAAGAGCCCTATTACAACTTCAAATTTTGGCGTGGCAGCACCCGAAGGGTAGAAGAACACTTCTGACGGCACGTGCAGAGATTGGGGTGGAGAAAAAGTAGCCGGAAAAATTGTTCGGAGGGCCGGCGGAGACAAAAAAAATCCCCAAAAGAGGCACGTGCAGGACTCGGAAGGGAGAACCAAGGATATAGGGAAGCTGGTCGGCGTCAGGCGAGGCTGGAGGAGGAAGCGCGTGGACCATTTTCTGGCTCCGACGCTGTGGGAAAAAAATGGAGATCCCCTCCAGACGCTCCTTGCGGTGTGGGCGGTGTCGAAAAAAGACGTCGTCAGGAAAAAAGACGTCGTCGGTGTCGGAAAAACTTCGGGAGAGAATAAGGTTTTCTTCCTTGGCTCTTATACCATGTTAAAAAAGAGAGAGAGAGAGAGAGAGAGAACTTTTTCTTCATTCTTTAAAATTTTCTGCAACTCCACATTATATTCAACACTAATGAACATGTAATGTTTTAGGAGCTATGTGATAGTGTAAAAATAAATAAAATTTACCCATAGTTTTAAAAAGCACAGAAACACAGCAATGCGCAAAAGTTTCTTAGAGCCTTGAGGTGCAAGGCACACCTAAGTCATAAGCTTTTGTGAAGTGAAATGTGACTTTAGATGCACATTAAATTTTATTAAATATGATTCTATTGATAAAAAAAATAAATGTTCCTAATATTTAAATAAATTTTGACAAAAAAAATAATTGAAATTATATAAATTTCAATATATAATTATAAATTTTGAAAATTAATATATTTTTTAAAAAAACAATAGTATATAAGATGCGCCTCTTCAGTAAGGCGCATGCCTTGGAAGGCAAGACACTATAGCTAGGGAATGGTTGTGCCTTGAGCCTAGGCGCACCTTATGCACGCCTTTCACAACTATGAATTTATCCAAACATAATAAGATTATATTTATTTATATTTTCATATAGTAATAATGCACAAAATTAGTTTAAAGGTTTACCTCAAGCCTCTATTAAGAGCTAGGAGGAATTAATGAGTAATTTTCATAGTTAATTTTTCTCACCTTAAATTAAATCTCAATTATTGAGTATGATAAGTCTATTCCGATAAGATGAGTATGAGACCCTATATAACAATTAGAACCATTTTAAGGAAATTTTGAAAAGATATCCTCAACATTGATTAGAATTGTTGTTTCAAGCAAACCTTCTACAATGGACTGAAATGAGATGCACGATTGATTAGGCCGTTGGAGGGTCAATTATAATTAAATCACCTATGCAGTCATTGTTTATTTGAGTAACTAACAAAAAATAACTAGCAGACACTAATAGATCACTCATTTGAGTGAAAACAAGTTAAAATGATGTAGTTGGATCTTATCAACAATCATGAAGAAAAAAGAAGCTCAAGTTGAACGAAATGATACATGATATCTTAACAGAATTAAAAAAGAGGTGTTAAAAGTGGGACATTCTCAAAACACTAAAAGATATATAAATTTAATCATGTTAAGATGAATAATGACACGGTAATCAAAATGAAAAAATAAGAAATATCAAATAACACTCATTTTAATTATCTAAGTTTTACATTATGTATACATAGAGATTTACAATGATGTATTTCATATGATAAAGATTATATTGGCTAAATGGAAAAACGTAGTAGGAGTTCTTTGTGATTAACGAGTATCAAATAAATTAATAGAATTTTTTATAGAATAATTTAAATTCATTCATAATTTATAAAAGTGAATGATGGGTAATTAAGATGCAATATACTCATTTGAATACAACAGTTATGCAAATGATAAGGTGTATATGTTCTAGAACTGGGAATGATAGAACTAAAAAAAAATTATTAGGAAAAAAAATTAAAAAATCCTTATAAATGATAAGATAAGAAAGGATCCTTTGAGGTGGTTTGATCATATCTAACATATACCTCCAGCATACTAGTTATGAAGTGTTAGACTAGGTGAAAGGAGAAAGAAAAAAAAAATAAATGTGAACTTAGGAAGAATTTAGCACAAAATTATAAATAATGATTTAATAATTAAAAAATTGAAAGAAAATATGATTTTTAATGGAGTTAATTAAAAAAATATAATTTATACAATTGACCTCAAATAATTGAAATCAAATTTTTATGATGATGATTATTATTATTATTATTATTATTATTATTATTTAATAAATATGAAGTATGGTTAATGATTTAGTCATGAGCATGATTTTTTGAATTATATACATATTTAAAGAGATATTTTAGTACTTTAAGAGAGAGATATATATACATTATAGATCAATAAGTATCACTCACATTTGTATTACAGATTAGCTAGCACATGTCTTTATGAATTTCCCGATGAGACTTGATATTTCTTTTCTTTTTTCTATACTTGGTGCTTGAAATATTTATGCACCGAGTTGAATCATATTGAAATATTGTATTATGTTTATTTATTTTCCAATTCAATTTAAATTTGCATTCTATTTATATTTAGCTTGGATTGGGGAATTTATAAAAAATAAGTGAAATATGAGTTGATCTGACACAAGTTCTCAATATATACAAAAATATAAAAATAAACATATCATATGTCAAAGCTCTAGCCCAAATAAAATATAAAAAAAATTATAAAAAATATAATAAATAACAAAAAGAAGTTGAAGACATATATAACATTGAATTTATTAAAAAAATATAATATAATCAATCAAAGAAAACTATAGATGAAATTAAAAAATCCTAGAAATTTTATTATTCTTTGCAATATTGAAGATCACACCTTTCAAAAAATATTATGCAAATTAAGATCAAGTATCAATTTGATGCTCATTTAATTATAGAAAAATTTAATCTCAACAAAATTACTCTAATATCTAACACTCTAAATGGCAGATCAGACTATCAAACACACATATAAAATCATCAATGACATATTGGTTAAAGTAGATACATTAATTTTTTCAAAAAATTTCATTGTATTTGATATGAAAAAAATATTATGCATCGTTAATACCAAGACAAGCATTTATGATCACTGGACAAACTCTTATCGACGTTAAGAAATGAGAGTCTACTCTGTGTCGACAAGAAATAAATAAAATTTAATCTTTACAATGACTTATAGCTTTATGGGAACTAGACGATGACAAAATTGAGTATTATAAAATAAAGAATCAGTTTGGCTCGCAATTCAAAATTAAAGATGTCAAACATTGCGGGCAGCCCGAGCCCATCCAAAGGCACGGCATGGTCATAAATCGTGCATGGGCCCGTGTTGGGCTGGCTCAAGGCACGGCTCGAGTCGTGTCATGTCGATGAACTCGAGCCTAGTTTCATCGACACAATCTAAATCATGCCAACCCCCCAACCCTTGATGACTAGAACCCAAATCTCGAGTCAGTGTTCAAGTGAGTCAGTTTTCGTCTCCTAAGTAGTACGGACACAAATATGGACACGAAAATACAACACGACAGGATACGAAGACACAATAAATCTTAAAAAACTATGATACAAATATGACTAAGATATGACATGATAAAAAAAATAAATATAAATATTATCCTTAAAAAATAATATAAATAAATAAATAAAAATACTCAAACATTATTTTTACAAATATTTAATCACAAACATAAGAAATATTAAAACAAGTAAGCTTTGACTCAATAATATAATTCTCTATATATTTGTCTACGAAAATTACATTTAAAAACAATATTTTCTATTCCTTTTTCTATATCCAATTTCACTTATTTCGTGATGTGCCTCTATAATGAAGCATTATCATCACCATCTTGATTATTCTGTTGATTACTTAAGGGATCAGAATTATAACTCATTGTATTGTATAATTTGCATGAAAAAAAATCATGCATTTAAATAAATCTATATTATAAAACTATTATACTTATATATTACATATTGCATATTTATATATTATATTTATTACATATTACAAAATTCATACATATTAAAATTGCATAATTCAAAATAATTTGTTTGTTATTTTTTGTATTTTTATTAAACAATCATAAATTAAAAATAATGGATTTGGGTCCCCCCCCATCTTACCGATTTCAACCCCCCCCTATTACTGATTTCAAGATCCCCCCCCTATTACTGCTTTCAAACCCTCCTATAAAAATTCATGTAAGATTAGGCACCTTAAGAGATATGTTAAATAATATACCAAAAAATATGATATATTATGTCCTAGACAAACCCAAATCAACAGTGAAATCTTTGAAGTTGGAATCAATTCAACCTCAATATTGACCTATTAGTATACTACAACAAGTTAAGGAGAAAAAACATAATCAAACTAATCACCACGATGTGTCTTTCAATTAAATTTTTGGAAAATCCAATGGTGATAAGCATCATGCAAACTTATTTTTAACATGCATATCATAAGATTTCTAATTCCAGATCTAATAAGTAATAATGACACACTAAAATACTAAAACTTAAAAAAAATTAATAATTAATATATTTAGAAAATATAGTAAAATGGTGTCCATTTATATGTATCATATTTTATTTTTAATTATGAAATAATTTTTTTTAATTAAACATTATTATTTTTTAGTCGAGTCAATTGTCAAAAAAAGTAATTATTTATTTTATTTCATTTAAATTTATAATTCAAAGTAAATATGTAATGGATATTGTATATGTACTTTTCAATTATATTATTTTGGCATGTGATTATATAAATAATAAATATAATATTTTAAATAAATAATAAAATAAAATATTTCAAAATATTTTAATTTAGGCTTTGGCACACGCAAATATAAATTCAATTCAAATTTTAGAGCTCAAACTACATGCTTGCCAATTTTCCACAATGAAACAACACTATTGCCAAAAAACTAGTATGACCATACATCGCCCAGTATGACCCAACACAAATATGCCCAACTAAGAGCCAAACAAGCTATGTCAGGCCTGATAGATTGGCAGTTGTGTTGTGTCATGCATAACACAATAGCCTAGCTAATCCATAAATAAATAGGCAGCACCAACAGAGCACAACCCATTTGATAACTCTATTCCAATGCTATGAAGGACATTGATTTCATTAATACCTTTTATGAGAAAACACATTAAAACATATTGTTATTTTGCTAGGAAACAAATTAAAATGACTATTATAATAATTTATTTCAAAGCTAGAAGTTATATTGGATAATTTTTCATATTTTAAAAAATCAAACCTTGAATATTAATCAAGATAAATATTGGAATTATTATTTATTAAATAGTTACACAATAAATATGCAGGCAGGAAATATGTGCACATGTTATATAAGCTTCATGTTATATAGAATTAGAGGTATCAACCAAGGCGGGCTGGCCCGCCCCGACACGAGGCACGGCATGATTCGGCATGCCTGGGCCGGCTAGGCACAAAAAATTTTTCATTCCCAGGCTCGTGTCATGCCCGACCACTGCACAATCATGCTGTGCCATGCCGAGGCCAACCGGGCCTCGTGCCGCGGCAAATCGTGCCGCGGGCCCGTGCTGGGTTGAACTCTATAAAACCATGCCGGGCCTAACTCCATAAAACTGTGCCGGGCCTAACTCCACAAAACTGTGCCAGGCTAGGCACGGCACGGTACAATAACCGTGACGTGCCTGGCCCAGCACGAAAGCACAATCAAGCTTGGAAAAAATGGGTCGGGCGAGCCCGACACGTCCCGTTTGACACCTCTATATTAAGTACTCCAAAACTAAGCTTCATGTTATATAGAGTATTAATAATTTATTTTTACATAGTATATTATTACCTCGTTGACCATTTGTTGGTGGGAGAAACATTAATTTTTTAAAGAAATAAGTCACCATTATTGCTTATGTAATCTAACCTCTTCCCTTAATCCTACTCCATATAAATATGAATGATAATTCAATTTTCAAAGAAAAAAATTATGATGAATCCAAATTACATGCACCATGTGATGAATGAACAATGGCTGATGAAACCACCATGAATTAATAATACACATTTTGTTCTCCATATTCAAAATAAAATACTAAATGTACTAAATACTCCTAAGGAATAATCTGACCTCGCCTCTTGCCAAAAAATGGCACACCCATCATGTGCCCCACCTGTACGAGCCTATAGAACAGGCAAACAATGAACCATATTAATCATGAGGAAAGACATGAAAATAGCAAATGATAATAATGTAATGTATAATCCCATTTTAACATACTTTGTAAACACCTTTATATCCACCTTTTTCAATATTGGCATTTAAATCACCAAAACGATCAACTTCCTGCAATTAGGAAAAAAGAATACCACATGATGATGCTAAACAACCTAGATGCAATTTTCCCACTTAGATCCAATACGACAAGACATTTCTTTGAAATGAAGATGCATTTAGTGGGAGAATACCATATGATGATGCTATTACTACATTACATATCTTTGAAATTAATACGAATTTACACAAAATTGAAACTGCATTACGAATTAAGATTTCTATTACTACCTATCACCAATTTCATCATGAAATTTGTAAAATCATGCGCCTAGAATGTAAATAAAGTAGTTTGAAGCGTTATTGTTCTATAATACAAAATGTAACCAATACAGTTATATAAACCAAAAAATCATTAAGGATGTGCAATGCACCACTTCTATCTCCAAAACAACTGAGAAAATTTCGGGAAATGTGACGAAAAGAACATGCCTGGAAACAGATAATTCCTGGATTGTAACGATTCATCTCCTTGCATATAAGTTCTATCCGCCGATCCCACTCTAAGAATTCAGGTGGGACCCCTGAATATAAATATTGGTGCTTTAACACATTATCCGCCGATAATATATTATATGAAACAATCACAAATTTATCTGAAATAACAAATAATAGGAGAATAATTAAATCCGACGGAAAATTAAGATTATTTGCAATAATCAAACAAAATTCAAGAGCACAATGAATGTCATTGTAACCTTGATAACTTGAGATATCGCAGGGAGCGACAGCCCACTTTCTATTGAACCCGTGCCTGATCAAACCACCACTAAGACGATTTTTATTTCCATATGCATACGAGTAACAACCTTGTTGTGGAAGCTGTTTACGATTTAGGGCTTCTGTGCGGGAAACAAATGTACGCTGGATTCGAATGGAACCATGGTAGACTTGGAGAGGCGAGGGACTTATCTCCAGTTTCAGATTCCGCCGGTTTCTGTCCTTCATGCCTCCGGGGCTATCTTCAGCACGAACACTCACAGCTCAATCGAGCACCATGCACCATCTCAGAGGCCCCCCACGATAAAAAACTGACCCTCGGCGGCTGTACATAATAAAAATCATAACAATAACATGATTAATGGGCTAGTTGATAATGCACTTAAAATTTTCAATTGTTTGAAATTTTAAGTGGATTTAATAAAAAAATATTTAGAGCTTAGAATTTAAAATTTTAATTAAAAATTCATTATAAATTTTAATTAGGTAGATACATAAGACCCACTTGATAAAACTGAAAAAATTAAATACTAAAAAATTAAAACTGAATTTTATAATTATTAAGTGTGTATTGAAAAACTGTTTGATAAATTATTGTTAATTGAATGCTAAATATAAATATATTGTTTGATAACTGTAAATGATGAATGCTGAAAATAAAATATTTTATATATTTATCTTTATTATTATTGTATTACATATTATCCAATATAAATATAATTTCTAATAAACATTTTTTTACTACAATTATTAATTATTAAAAAGAATAAAATTCCTAAAAAGATATCCATAAATAAATTATAAATCTAAAAAAGAAATAAAAATATTTAAAAAATAATAAATAAAATATAAACTCTTAAAAACTATCCAAATTTTTAATATAAAAATAAAAATTAATGAACAACTAGTTGATTTACTATTTTCTCTCATAAATTAATCATTAAAAGAGGGTTAGAGTTAGGATTTGTAGTAGTGGATAAAGGAGGAGTAGAAGATAGATTTACAAACTGAACTATAGCGTGAATTATAAAATAAAAAAGAATGAAAAAAAAGGACAAATTGATAATTTTTTTAAACAAATTTTGTTGAAAATTTTTAGCCTTCGACATTTAATAGGTATCTACCTACTTAAATTTTTCAATGATTTTTCACTTAAATTTTTAAATTTTCAGCTCCTAATATTTTTTTATCGAACACACTTAAAATTTCAAACCATTGAATATTTTAATTTTCAATGATTTGAATTTTTTAAGTACGTTATCAAACCGCCCCCTACCCAACATTGAAAGATGAAAATTTTCAACAAATTTTTTAAAAAAATTATCATTTTGCCATTTTTTTCATTTCTTTTCGTTTTCTCATTCACGTTATAATTCAGTTTGTGAATATGTTATCTTTTCCTCATTTCTCTGCTAAAACAAACTCTAACCCTAACCCTCTTTCATTATTAATTTAAGAGAGGAAATAGCAAATCAATTAGTTATTCAATAATTTTTATTTTATATTAAAAATTTGTATAGTATTAAAGAGTTTAGATTTTATTGGTTATTTTTTAAATATTTTTATTTCTTTTTTGGATTTATAATTTATTTATTGATATATTTTTAGGGATTTTATTTTTTTTATAATTAATAATTGTAGTAAATAAAATTTCATTAAAAATTATATTTATGTTTGATAATATATAATACAATGATAATAAGGATAAATATATAAAATATATTATTTTCAGTATTCAATATTTATAGTTATCAAACAATATATTTATATTCAGCATTCAATTAACAGTAATTTATCAGACCGTTTTTCAATACAAATTCAACATTTATAAAATTCAGCCTTAATTTTTCAATACTTAATTTTTTTAATTTTATCAAACAGGCATTAATTCAAGAAAAATTAATTTTGAGAAAATTATTTAAAAGGTGTCAAATACCAAAATATTAATTTTGTAGAAACTATTTTAAAAAGTTTTTAAAAGAATCCTAAATATACAAAATATATATTTTTTTTAGTATCATTTATGTGAAATTAGAAAATTCTAAATTAAAAAAAATGTATAATGTACATATATATATATATATATACATATATATATCAGAAATATAATTTGTTCGTGGCACTGAAAGCATTTAATTCAAAGAAACCTACATTTAAATATAATTTTTTGTTTTAAACAGTGCAACGTTTTAATTAAAAAAATCAGTCTATAATTTTTATTTAAATAAAAAAATTAATTAAATTCGAAATTTAAATGCACATTTCACAATTCAGATTCTAAAAAAAAATCTAATATGCATAATAATATCCAAAATCTAATAAAGTGTCAAAATAAATAACTTATGCTAAAAACTTATTTCCACATGCTAATTTTGCTAGTTTTCATCATAAATTACCTTTGTATCAAAATTAATTTTTTGAAATATAAAATCATATGATATAGTAATTCATAACAAAAATATAAACATGGAATTTTTGGGATTATGCTCTAAAAATATTTTGTATTATTCTTTAGGGATAAATATTCAATCTATCAACTTTAATTAGCTAGGATGTTTACTTTCAATATTGCATTCTTGACAATAGAAACATTTTTGTCTAAAAAATTCTCTAAGCAAACATAACAACACACACTTCACAACATAGGAGCAAAAGAGCATAGGGGATGATAAGATAGAGGAGAGAGGGTTGAGAATGATACAAAAATGAGAATGAAAAGGAATAATAATAAAAAGTTGCGGAAAACAAAAGAAAAAGAAGTTAATTATATTTTTTTAATCCTTATATATTAAATTATCCGTCATCAAATATCTCTAATAGACAAAAGAACTATCTTGCAAAAAGTGTATTATGCAATTTATAAACATATCACATATATTATATAAATGAATATTACTTGTGCACTTTGAAATATCATTCAAATATAGCTACAATAAACAATGATGTGTGAATTAAGTAGTCTAACTATATAGTAATAAATATTAAATTTTATGGTCAATTAGTTTAAATTTTATAATTAGAGTATTTTTCTTTATCAATTAAGAGGATAATTCTATTTAAGTGTGAATGGTTTGATCTCATTCCAATTTTGGATACTAGCATTCATCATCAATACAACATTGTGGATGTGCAACATAAAAAATATTATCAAAAGTACAATATATTCATTATTGCAGTACAAGTAGAACACGTGTGTTGTACCATTTAACTAACCTCAAGAAAAAATTCTAGTGAATGGTTGGCTATTTATAAAATAAAAGCTAGATTAACTATATAAGTTCTTGAAATGGATTTCATAGTCATATCATTGCATGTATCTGCATTTCAATAAAATATTATGGAAATTCATCCTACTAATCTTGTGGCAAATGATGGACCTAAAATATTGATTAGTGAATATGAAAACTATTTAAACATTGATGATACACATATTGAAGATGATAATGAGCAAAAATTAATAGCACAATCAGATGAGGAGGAAGAGTTAGATGGAAATGATTTGTTTGATATTTTTGTTAACGAATAGACTTTAATTAACCTTGATATTATGTTATATTACTTTTTTTTAATTGATATATTTCTTTTACTAAATAATAATTGTTTTTCACTTATGTATTTGTTAATGTGTTTGTAATGATCTTTTGTTAGTATGTATTATTGATTAGCTATGATTGTTGTCTTAAATGTTTTGATGTTTATAAAAATTAAAGTGGTTATGCGAGGTAACCATTCAAGTGGCTGAGGATCTCAATCCATTGGTCAGAGTAGTAAAAGTCAACTAATAGTTTGTAGATGAAGAAATCAACAATTGTTCAGTGACAATAATACTATAAATGTTTCACCTCATTCACCTACATTTACCAATGATACATTAGCATCACCTCCTTGTCACACACCAATATTGCCTGCCACTAATATTTCATCTTTTATCTCATTATGCACCAACAAGCAATGTTAGCTCTATCTCACATATCTTAGGAGGTACATGTGATGCTATTGCAGCATCAATAATAACTAGATACTCATAATTCATGGTTAGTATGCAAAGTTTTGATAAAATCTTAATTTAGCTCACTCTCAACAATAAACAGATGTATTTTACAAAATATTATTACTTTGTGCATGAATATTTTTTGTTGTTTTGGTTTTTTCATTAATTTTCTACATATCTTTTGATTATCTTGTAAATGTAGTTTTTTTTAATTTGGTATAATTTATCATTAACTAACTTTGATTTTGTTATTGCACCATCATTATCATTGAGAATAACAATTAATATCATGCTAATTTATGTTTACATTACTTCATTTTTAACAAATAATAAAAATAAAAATTACATCAAATTAGTTACATAAGTCTAGTTTTTTTTTCTTTTATATGTATATGTACATGCTTATGTTATATTATTTATAAGTTTATTTGTCTTGTTTCTCATGCAAACGAAAAAATATTTAAAGAGAGACTAGTTGAGGAGGGAATAAAGTGGAGTAAGGTGTCATCAAATATGAAGGAATATTATTGGGAAGATTTTAAAGTATAATTTAATACATGCAACATATTTTAAAAGTATTGCATTATTAATAATTACAACAAAAATAATGCAACACTTTAAATTAATTTTTTTGTTTGTTGCATAAAAAATATAAATGGAATAATATTTTGTTGATCTATGTGAAGGATACATAGAAACATGTTCCTAGCATTAAATACAATGGCAAGCTTAAAAAATGGAGAAAAAATATGGTAGAGGTTCAAAGCGAATTAGTGTTCCCCAAGATGTTTGGAACAAATGGTGGGAATATTAAAATGGTGAAGAGTTTATGGTCATATCCTATAATCACCAATTTGAGAAAGCATATGAAGGATCATAACCTTCAAAACATATTGGTGGCTCTAAAATAACTTACCAATATTCTATAGATTTGGTAATAGCCTTTTTCCAATATAATTTTGATGTTAACTTTGTGCATGCAAAATATACTAATTTAATCAAAATATTTCATGTACGTAATTTGTTAATATTATTTATTTTTAGGAGACTGAGTTAGGACATCCATCAATACTATTTGAGGTGTTTAAGCACATGCACAAGAAGAATTATGGATTTTTTGCAGACAAGCAGTCAAATGATATTAATGTAAATTTTTTAATAGTTACTTTCATTATATATGTTAGTGTTAGCATGATGTTTGAATTTAAAATTTATTGATTATCACGGAATTGGAGGGGATTGATGATAATTAGAGTTAGCAATTACAAATGTAATTTGTGTTCATATCTTTACCGAGAATACTTGTAGCCTTCAACCTCAATCATTAGTGACCTAATGGCATGGATGCATAACCATTTTAAGGTCACATCCATAGAGCAAGTGAAGTATTGTATTGAATTTGACATAAATTCAATCTAAGCATTATAATAGCTTAGTAAATCATGACAACTGATAATACATACGGCATCACAAATAACCATAAGCCTTACATAATGTATATACATAGATTTTGAATTAACTATGGGAAACTCATCCCGTTAATCAAAACATGTCATCCCTCTAATGAGAAGATGTATTGTAGCCCCCAGTGGACCTATATGCATGTGCATAGCTTATGTAATTACAAAGAACCTATCATTTGCATCTTTCAGGCAAGTACCAATGCATGTAAGTAATGCACAATATAGGAGATACAACTCAAATGGAAAACATATAAAAATGTAATATAAACTACAAAAAATAATTGAAAACATGAAGGGATATTTTAAAAATTAATAATGAAAACAATAATTTTCATTTTTCATGTGAATTGTAATATATACATCAATTCATCATATAAGCTCATTAAATTATTTCTCTTAACAATGTTAATTACAATACATACATCCATTCTTTATTTGAGCTATGTACTGATTTTATGCCATTAACACTCTTTCTCACTTTTTTGCAATCATGACAACCCTTTATATTTTTTCCAATCTCTTGATCATCTCATTATTTTATTGTTTCCTACCTAGTATAGATGTTAATTGCAATAAATCATAGATTTGTTATGATTATGAATAAATTATGGTTTTTCTCAAAGATAAATTAATTTGTTACACAAAACATAGCGTACTATATGTATTCTATATTAGATTTAATGTTATTACAATAACTTATATCACATTGATTATCATTTATAATAGGTGTAATTGCATAACTCTTAAAATAAAACTTTTTGCCTCAAATCACTAGAGTTACTCATAATTTTAGCATGGATAATGACAATTGATAATAAATGTGATGGAAAAATATAATTATTGTGTTTCTAAGTGAATCATAACAGTATTTTGCCTTTAAAAAAATTATAGGATATTCATGCACTTATGTTTGTTTATTTTGATTTTTTTTGTTTTTGTTTTGTTAGCTAATATACTATGTTTTATTGTATTATACAATCATAAGAAGCTATAAAGAATATGGTTGTAATTACTTCTCGTTTGACAAATAAATATATAGAGACTTAAAAGATTGATGTTGCTCATATTTACTTTCATGCCATTGGAGTGGAGCCGAAAAATGACGAGTGTATAGTATTCGTATCTATGCATCTAAATTTTATCCAGATTATTTCTAGAGCTCAATATCTACCTCTTCCCATTATAATACTTTATTTGACGAGCATTTGTGGGAAGAGATGCAATAAATTCAAGAAAATTTGTACAAAAAAAAAATAAAGATATACACCACAATAATGAAGAGATGAAAAATCAAATTGAAGAGATAAAAAAAAGAGAAAAAGAAAGACTAAAAAGAGAGGATGAAATGTAACAAAAGATTCTATAGATGGAGAAAAATTATGGGTAAGTTAGCCCATGCTTTATCTATTTTACAACCTTCAGTAGAAAATCCATCTAGATTTCTAGATGTGACTAATCATACTAATAAGTGATAGTTATTTCTTTATTATATTAAACATTGTTGCATTAAATTTTGTTGTGCTGAACTTTATCGTGTTATATTCCAATTTATGTATGCAATATATATGAAATAGAAATAGTTGAAGTTTGTTGTATATTATTAAAATTTATATATGTCATGTGAAAAATAGTAAGATGGGGTGTATTTGAGATTTTTTGTGTATGATATATATTTGTAAAAAAATAGTAATTAATAAAATAATTGTTCAGTATGCAATTATAATAATATAATAAAATAATATAAAATATTGAAGGTTGAAATTGCTATTTTGAAAATAATGATGAAAATTCCATTCCTGATTAGTTTTAAATTCCAACAAAATAGAAATTGAATTATTTTCATTTATATTTTTAGCAATGGAAGTTCTATTTATATTTTCAATCCAAAGATGTTAGAAATAGAAATAATTTCATTGCTAATATATAAATGAAAAATGATGTATCCATTCCATTCTTACTTTAGTATAAGGTTAAAAGAAAATATAGAAAAGGAAATATCATTTCTATTCCATCATTATTCTAGTATTGGATTAGAAACAAAAATAGAGTATCTATTATGTCACAATGTTTAGATTAAAACATTCCATCACAAAAATTAGAAATGTCAGCATAAATTCCATTTCTAAAATTTAGAAAGGAGCCTTTAAAAATAGAATTTTTCCAATTCTAATTCCATCGCTAATTGCAAATAATGATGAAATTAGAAATATATTTAGCCATATCTAATTTGCTTATTTCTTGCAGTGATTATTGCTATCTTTGATATACTATAATTATCATACTTGTATATAGTAAAGAAGTCAATATACATAATGATATGAAATAGAATTTTTGGTTCAATAAGCCAACCACCCTCATAAGATACTAGATTAGCTAAATTTTCATCGTTAACTAGCATCAAATTATTTTCTAAGGTAACATTCACATTGGATAAGATACTAGGTTAATGAAATAAAGCTCTTATATTATCTTGTTATAATTGTAATATTTGATTGCTTTTCTAATTTTTGATCTACCTCTTAAAGAATAATACTTGATTGATTTTCTTTAATCCCTTTGTGTGTGCATAGTGATGCTCATATCAAATCTCTTGGAAATAGGGATATCATAAAAATATCCTTCCTTTTACTTTCTCATTGTTTTTTCAAATAGTAATTTTTTTGGAACAACATTAATTAGAATAACACCTATTAATGGTGATAGACTTAATGAAACCATAAAGTTATCATAGCTATCCAATAACAAGGTCAATATTAGGCAAGAAAATAGCTCATATTCTAATAGCATCTTCATAGATACCTGCTGGTTCACAAGTACTTAGAAAAGATCAATGTGAGTTGACTTAAAATTTTCATTTTCTAACTTAAAGTTATTGTTTTTTATTCAAAATGTAAAATATTCTTGTATATTTTAGATGTTGATAATGATGTGTAAATATGGAAATGAAGCTATTATGTAATAATTTCATATTTTTTGATATATTGGAAAGTTTTGATAAATAGTCATAAAATCAATAAATTTTTTGAAGTATTAAGAAGATGAGGTAGATTAATGAATCTCACGTAGTTTTGGCACTAATTTTTGGCTAAAAATCTACCAAAATAGTCGAGGGCAATTCTTATATACCATGATCCTATCAACTTATTAGCATATTATTTATACTCTATGACATTTCTTAATGGTTATAATAGTTTATAGAGTTATAGTTATAATTAGCTTAGAAAATTTAAATGGTTTTGATATTAATTTTCTATCATAGCAACTTAATATTCCATAAATACTCATGGTTACAATCAATTTTACATAATCGTGACTTATATTTATATGGTTCAATAATCTCAAGTTAGAGTCATAATCTTTTTACAAAGTCGTAACTTTTGACATATAGAATTTAATAGAGTCACAATAACTCATGCCAAAGTCACAATAATTATACAAAGTCATAACCCTTAGAACACTAAATATTATAAAAGATATTGCTCGTGTATAATAACTTAAAAGGCTATGACTCTTATCCTTAAATGAAATGTCTAGCCATGACTTTTATGCGTAAGCTTAGTGTCAATACTATTCTTATTTTCTTCTTCTTCTCCCTCATATAGCAAGCAAAGACAGGACAACTACTAATTCTAGAGATGAATTTCTCACTCTCTAGGGATTCAACAAGCAAGAAAGGGACACAATATTTATATAAATCTTTATAGTTGGGAGGAACAACTCTCAAACCCCTCTCCTTTAGGGATAGATTTGAGAGTTTGCACCAAATTAACATGGGTAAATGGCTAGTAATTTGAACATCGATCAATGACCCAAAAAATTCATTGGATGATTGTCTAAATATCAATTCCATAAAGATTATATAAATAGTTTGACCAACTTATAATAAACTAACTACTATCATGGTTGAGTAGATAAATATAAATTTTTAGAAATATACTTAGAATATATGATTGACTTACTTTATTGTGTGAGATAATTTTTCTTCAATAATTAGGCAATGTTATGTTCATTTTTTAGAAAAAAAATAGATTAGTATAAATGCCTCAATACTCTCTTAGAATACAAAGTGACTAACATACGTTGATTATCACTACCAGAGATAATCCATTTATAGTAATATCTTTAATATTTTACCACCAAAATTATACATCATTAAATTCGTAGGTTATTCATATATCTACTTTTTTTAGGTAATATGTCAACTACCATTCAAAACTACTACAAGCATATATATTTATTCTATAATATCTAATATCTCAAAATATGGAATTATGTTGTAATAAATATATTTATGTTTTTTATTTCGTAAATACCATACTCTTGACCATTAATATATGTCTTTTAACAAATCTCACGTATGGAAGTCATACAAGAGAAAATGACTCACAGAGCTATCATCACCATATGAGGCACCCTCACTTTTGTATGTCAAGTGAGTTATATATCACTATTCATCACAATTAATACATGACTTATACACTATATTGAAATCCATAGGTTAGATATTCAACTTAACTCACACATTACTCAATTGTTAATTTTTCAAGAATAAATACAATTGATTGGTCTTAAAAATATTTGTGTTTTTTTGGTTTCATAAATATTATACTCATAATTATTAAATCTACCTCAAACTCATTTTTTCACACATAGGTTTATCTCATTCATTAAAATTATAAAGGATGTAATTTTTTTTCTTACCATACCTCTAAAATGTGTCTAGTGACTTAGCATAACATAAATATAAACCATAACATGACCATAAATATAAATACTATAACATCATATAATCAAAACACAAGTATATAAAACTAACTCTAGTCCTCAATCTTGCCTAATATTATAGAAAAAGTTGCACAAGATGTTTAGAGTGGTATCTAATAGAATCAAGGATTCCTAATTATATCCATAGTGAGGATTGTTTGTCATTCCATGTATCCTCTTTTTTTTGGGAATTTTGGACTATATTTATTAGTATCTTTATATAAATATATTTATTTATTAGAAATATTTTAAAAAATTTTTGTTTTGAGAGATTTTAATAAATATTAATGAAATCATAATTCTTTTGGGTAATTTTGATAAATTTGGTGGAGCAAAGGCTTGGAGAGGACAGAAAAGTATAGAGAGTCATATTTTTTATATCATGGCCCTAGTACATCTTTTATTATCTTATCAAGTAGCTACAACATTCATTTTTGGTTGTAACTCTAAAAATTCAGACAAGGTAATCTTTATAGACCACGATTATACCAACAAGTTGATACAATTTATATACCGTGCAACATAATCTTCGTGACCATGATATTTTCCTATAGTCATACATGTACTAATACTAAAATATATAGTGGCAATGATTTTAGTTTCACATAATGGAAGCCAAGTAATCAACTTGTATAATTAGTTATGGCATTTTCTAGCATCACAACTTATTTATTATGGAGCTAAAATGCCAAGTATTTTCAGTCGTGTATTATTTTTTGTCATGACATTTTATTCTTAAGATTATTTATTCAAATCATGACAATTTTCAACACCAAGCCTTTGTACTTCAAAGAGAATTTACCAAAGCTGCAACCATTACCAATGTTTTGACTTTGTGTTATAAAAAATAAATATAAAAATCAAAATTTTTCTCATTGCTGTGACATTTTGCTAAAGAAAAAAAATACTTGTAGTAATCATTCCCAATAATACAACATTATGCTTTAGAGTGAAATTACTTGAGTCATAATATCTAGTATCACCATGACTTAGGTATTCCATAGAAGACCTAACGAGACACAAAAGTTCTATCTAGAGCCATTTCCATGACTTCTAATAGAAATGGTTGAATAGAATTCCCAAATTATATAAGCAAACAATAGAAGAAAAAAAAAGAAAAATAAGAATTAGATTTTGAGCTAAGAGAAACAAGCCCTAGGCAATATAATTCCAAACCTTGATTAGAAGTAAATTCGAGGTAAATACAAGCAATACATTGTTCAGTTGAAGATTTTATACATAGACTTCTACTTTGGCTAACATAGAGAACTCTCAATTTCATGAGATACCTTTCAAAAAATATTATGCAAAATACTACATAATGCTAAGATAAATTAAGATATAGGGTTAGCTTATGTACTCATGTGTAATAGATACATTGTTTTAATATGGCTAATATTTGTTTTAGTGTTGTGATTTGAATATCAATAAATATGAATTTGTTATAAAACTAAAATTTATTGATTTTTAGTATATCATAGGTTTATATGTGTCAATCATGATAGATAGTGATGTATATCTCATGGGATACTCGTGTAGTACAACAAAAAAGAAATGATAGCCCTTCTAACTCTAACACATGATATAAACCATTGTGTGATAAATTTGAGACTGACATATATTTAATTGCGATAAGTATAATATTTATAAAGTCAAAAGTATAAACATACTTATAACAAGAGGTTTCAACTAGGCTGGGCATGACTCATGGCATGGTTCAGTTGTGCATGGCTTGACATGACATGGTCTAGCACCATGCATGGTCTTAGACTATGACACCCTGTGGTACAGCTCATGCTATGTCAAGTCGGCTAGTCAATTCCCATGTCGTGCTAGGCACCGCACAAGGCACGACTTGGTGGCATAACCATGCCACACTTAAATGGGATATGTCAGCATGGCATGACCCATTTGACACTTCAACTTATGACTAATCTATTATGCATATTCTAGAAAAACTAACCTCAAGTATTATGTGAGTACAAAGGAATGTCTAACATAAGAGTTTCACCATAATGTATAAGTCATGTATTAGCTATGATATATTATGAAAGATAAGTCATAAGACACACTCATATTCACTACTATTTTTCATAATCTGTTAAAACTATAATTTGGTAAAATGGTTATATTTAAAGATAATTTATATGCAAAGACATCACACATAAGTACTAAAATAATAGTTTAATTAATATTTAGCATATTAAAAAGTCACAACACTAATAAAAATAATCATATTACTGACCAAATCACGACCATTTAGAGACCAAAATGGATTTGGTCAAAAAAGAAAATTTCCAACCAAAGACCGACCATATTAATCGACCAAATATTTTTGGTTAGAAATTAGTCTGTAAACTAGGTGGGAATTAGCATCAAAAAATTGCTGATAAATTACCAACTAATTAATGACCAAAAAATTACAATGAAAAATGGTCGGTAAAATGATGACCAAAAAAGTTTAACTTGGTAATTACTGATTATTTACTGACCAAAAATTTGGTCGGTAATTCGTAGGTTAAAAGTATCCGTAACCTAGTATTTTATTTTTGTTTCCTGAAAGCCAATCTTTTTCTTTTGTTATCATTCTTCATTCCGTTCGCTCTCAATGTTTGTTTTTTTTTTTGAGACCATTCTTTATTCATTCGTTGTTATAGTCAAATAATTATATAAACAATGAGATAATAGATCCATCAAACATGTTTATGAAGCATATTCTGAAGACACATAAAGCTTATATTTATTTATTTTAGGCTTAATATTCTGCACCTCTATGTATCCATTTGACTATTTAAGGGTCGGTGAAATCAAAGTTTATTGAGCCATCGACCTATTCATCTTGTTCCAGGTGAGCTACTTTGGTGGGGAAACATACTTTAACACGGGAGATCATTGGAAGTGAAATCAAAGTGCCCTAATTTCTTACTTTTTTTTAAATTTTTTTTTGCATGGAGAACTACTTTTTAAGGGAGATCAATGTGTGTTGTGTTCTTCATTCAGGTTGCTAGTTGAAGGCGGTGGAAAGGTGTGGAAGCAAAATCAAAGGATTCGGCTTCACCATGTGGCCTCCGAGCAATACCTGCACAACCACGATAAGAAGTACCAAAGTATAGCTAGTGGACAACAAGAGGTAACTATGAACTACAATTGATTTTTGTCGTGTTAACATTCCTTGCTTTTCATGTTGGTAATCAACTATATATAAAATGTGTACACACACACGTGTGTGTGTGTGGGTGCATGGGCGTGTGGGTGATGCACATGCTTGCATGTGTAAGTAATGAACAAAATAAGGATATGCCTCTATTTTTCTACTACTAATTCATCCAGGTTTGTGGTGTGAGGGAAAAATAGGCAGATAACATTTGGCTGGCAGTTGAAGGCATGTACATTTTGTAGTAGATAACAAGTAGCTATCAACTAAAATACGTAACTGTTTCAAATAAATTGATCCATTCAACAATCTAACCAAAATATTTTAAATCTATTTTTTATTGTTGTGTTTGTCTTTGTTTAAAATGTTAAAAAACATTTTTTTAATACTCCTAAAAATGTCATTTTTTTCCTTTTCGTTGTTCATTGAGTGAGGCTAAAATAGTCCATGATGGATATTTTAATGTGGCTAGTTGAATAATATAAAAGATTTATATTTTTCATTTTGGTGGCAAAACACAAGGTTAGCCCCTCTAAGAATTGCACATTCATAATTATGTTCGTATTGAATTCCTAATATTTGAATTTCAAGTTTAGACTCAATTGAATTGCAATTTTGTTTTGAATGGTTTAATGTTGGTCTTGTTGTTTGATGATGTTGTTTTAACCATTGAAAAGGGGATTTGTTGATTTAGTGTTTATTTTCCATGTTTTAATGTGATTTTGATTTAACTAAATTGACATCCTCGCATCATCAAATACTAATGTCATAGAACCAATATTTCAAAATGATGACAAAGATATTATAATCGAAGCAGTGGTGGGGAATGAAGACGTCCATTTAGTTGCATCTTCTGAGATAAATACAAGTGGGGATGTAGATGATGAATATTTAATTAATAATGAGAAAGAAACAAGTGATGAATAGGAGTTTGAAAATGATGTCACTATATCTGAAGAAAAAGAGGAACTAAATTTAGATGATTCTGATGAGAATTAATAGTTAGTGAGTTTAAGTTATTTCAATCATTAATCATGTTTGTTAATTTTCATTGCCTTATGTATTTTACTTGATGCTTACTAATCAAAAATGTGTTTATTATTTTTAACAGATATGGCACATGAACGAGGTAGAGGCAACATGTTGCTAGGTCATACAAGTCAAGGGGTGGATGAGACCCCACAACAAATAGAGGAGGTTGTGAATGTACTGCAGCAGCAACATCAACAGACTGATCCACATAATGGTCATGAGATTATGATGAATGATCAAGAGACATGGGAGGGAGAGGAGGGAGAGGAGGAAGAGGATGGTGATGTTGGAGAGTCTTCCTCGGAGCACCCTACAGACGAGACTCTCCCTATTGCTCAGTTTGATCCAACAATTGATAATCCATAGTATATCAAACTTAACTAATGATTTATTCATTTCTTAATTTATTTCTTACTTACTATAAAATTTTGGGTAATAGGATGAAGTTAGAGTCGTTTGGTTCAATTTATAGGGTTCTAAAAATAATTTTCTGAAAGTCCTTTAAATCTCATGGAAATAATTGGAAGTCACTGACAAAAGAGACTAATTGATGATTTAGAGAGAATTTAAGGTATATATTACTACTTAACATTTTTACATCTTAAATTTATACTTTTGTTCACTAATGAAATATGTTAAAATGATACTTGCAGAAAGTTTTTAGGTGGACAAAGTCCAAGGAGATGATCAAAAGATTATTCTACAAATATGCTGCCAGTTAGTATAAAGACACCGTGTACGAGGTCAAAGATAAATGATTGAAGAAGAAAGAGCAAGATTTAAGTGTTCCAGATCATGTTTTCCGAGAGTGGTGAACAAAATGGAAAGATCCTGATTATAGGAAGAGCTGTGAGAAATATAGCAGCAATTGTCACTTAGAGCTGGCTGGAGAGGGTAGTGACATGTCTACATACACTTGTGGATCATGCTCTATGCGTGAGCATGAACGAGCATCGGTATTATTTCTAATTTATACTTCTTATGTTTATTACTTTGTGAATTATATCTAATTATGCCTATTTTTCATTTCTCAGAATAATTTTTTTTCAATTGAATTAACGTATGTATTATTTATAATTAAAGACATGCAAGGAGAATCAGAAGTCCAGTGCTCCTTGCTTATTCAGATACACTCATATGTAGGGTCATGATTATCAAACTTTTGTTAATCAAAGATCTCGTGCAGCAAATGTAAGTTACAATAAAATAAATTTACTTCTCTCTTTTATTTTTTTGAATATTAATTAAAATACTTATTTTTACTCATTTTTATCTTTATGTGGACCCGGTGTGGTTGGTGTAAAATATTGGGATAAGTTACCATGTTATTAAGATATGTTGTATGTTGGTAGAGCTCCCCATACAAAAAAGGCTGCCCAATTTTTATTAAATCCGGAGTCTTGGAGAAAGGGACTCAATGAAGTGGTGTCGGGTTACCCGACATCCATGAATATTCGGTGAGTTAACGGGTTGTCAACGAACCCCCGGGAAACTTGTAAACAAAAATAATCCAAAGTTTTGATTTATACTTATCTCTTTATTTTTTTTTTGAAGATAAATTAAAATATGTATTTTACATGTTTATTAGATGAGATATGAAGAAATGTTAGCTGCCGCGACTCAAGTATATTCCCAGTCTACTTCAGGTTCATGTGATAGTGCAACATGTAGTTCTCATTCATCAACTCTACCAGTTGATACGAATCAGATTTGGTATGAGACTGTTGATGACAAGGAGAATATGTCTGTCTATGGTGTCGATTCGTCTACATCATCATTCTACTCGCATAGAGGACCAAATTATGAAGCTCCATCTTCAGGACCAATTTCGAATTTGTTTTCAAAGATGGAGGACTTTCAGGATGCGATGCGAAATGTGATACAATGTCAGTTGGCCGATACCAAACGACACATGATCAACTATGAGGATGATAGGGATGAGTTGCGTATGCGTTTTGACTGGCTTACAAAGAAGTGTCAGGAAGGTAGACTGTAGTTTAACCCTGATGATATACCTTGAATTGTTTGGGGTAATGCTCTAGTTATAGCATCTACTCCAGGACCTACAACATCACCTACAGCAACTGCATCATGATTACAGAAGAAAGCTCTACCCCAATACCCAACATCTTACCATACGGACCAGATACATCTCAGCATCATGATGATTACACTATGTTGGATGATTGAGTGTATTATACACTTTTTTATGTCTTATACTAGGATTTGAGAATTCATGCTTTTATTTTCTCGACTTATATACTATATATATGTAGCATATATATTAGGTTCCTTGTTTTAAAATATGTTTTACTCTCTTTATATAATATGCATGCACTATTTTACTTTTCTTTTGTTTCGTAATATATATATATATTTTATTTATTTATTTATTTATATTTATATTTATATTTAAAAGCAATATATCAAACTCAAAATGGCAAAAAAAAAATATTTACAAATTAATTTGCCGACCGAATTTCGACCAAAACACGACCAACATTTTTTAATATCATTTATTGGTTAATTATCTCCAATTTTTTGGTATATTCCAACAAAGTGGATACCATTTATCGACCAAAGATTTTAAAAAATCTTGGTCGGGTTTTGGTCCCAAATTGAGTAATTACCGACCATTTTGAGATCATTTACCGACTAAAATATTTTGGTCTGTAAATGGTCGATAAATAGTCGGTAATAGTTTGTTTGTAAATGATCAGAAAATGATCGATAAATTACTGACCAATTGATTTTTTGTTGTTGAAATAATTACCAACGACAAAAATTACGACTAAATAATTTGGTCTGTAAGTGGTCGGTAATGAGTTTACCGACCAAAAAATTCTATTTACCGACCAAAATATTGGTCGATAATTCACTGATTTTTAACAGTGATACTTGAAATAGCGATGACTTCTTGTATTAGTGAGGTACTTGGTTGTCATGCCAAAAAAAAATAAAGTTGAGGCTTTTATGGTGTTTTAGTTATAGTATGGCCATGACTCTAAATAAATAGTGTTACAAAAAAAATTACAACAATTCATTGATATAGTCATGATTTATAAAGATTATCATGATTAATTTTGTAGAGTTATATTGAAAAAAAGATATCACAATAACTTCATCATAAATATCATAATTCTCCATTTATTTTCTTTATTTTAAGTTATCACTCCACTGAATCTATTGATTTTACCCAAAATATATCTTATCGCTTCATTAAATAATAAAATTCCATCTAAATAGATATTTAGTAAAATATAGCTACAAAAAGCTCAAATACATATAAAACATCTATAAATACGTGCCAAATGACTCAAAAAAGACAATGTCATATGATACTGAACATGCATATTACAAAAGATATGAGAATAATTATTTTATTACTTCATTATTGTACGTGGATATTATGTTCATAGCAAGATCCATCAAAGATTGAGTCTAAGAATTAAAAGAATATTTGGCAAGAAAATTTGATATGAAGGATATAGGACTATAAAATAAGATTATGCGAATGCAAATTTATTGAGATATAAATAATAGAAAGATGTAACTTTAACAAAAGATTAATATCCATAAAGTTTTGCGATGCTTCAATATGCAAGATTATAAGCCAATTTCTACTTATATTCCTATTAATTTCAAGTGATCTATAAGCATGAGTCCTAACTATGAAGCAAATAGAATTAAAATATCTCGAGTACCATATGCATTAGTTGTTAGAAGTTAAATATTTACTATGATTTAAATACAATCACAATTTGTGCAAGCAATGAGAGTTGTTAGTCGATACATGGTGAATCTTGATATAAAATATTGAAATATTCTAAAGAAGATTTTATATATCTCAAGGATACCTCATATCCTACAATATGTTATGGAGGTTCAAACCTCATTGTGATAGTCAATGTTTATTCAAACTAAAATTAGCAAATCTATCATCAATTATGTGTTTCTCTTGTTAATTGAGCTATAAGTTAAATTTTAAAGCTATAAATTGACGTATCTTCTATTATGAATTATGATGGAGATAAAATATGTTGTAACTAAATAAGTCTGTAAAAAGCCAATTTGAATGTAAATACTATTTGAATAGCTTGGGAAAAAAGAAAAGTAAATTATATTATTTTGTGATAGTCAGAGCACTATATACTTTGAAAAGACCGAGTATTTTACTTAAAGATGATATATTAGAGTACAATATCATTTTATATAAGAAAATGACAAAATATATAAGAAGGAAGTGTGAATATACAGAACATTTATATTAAGAATGCCCTAATAGATGTACAGACAAAGCCATTCAAGAGAGATAAGTTTATATGGTATCATTTTTCTATTGGCCTAATAGAAACATAAATGCCATGTAAAAGGTGAATTTCAAGTGGATGAATATAAAGTCAAAGTGAAAAATAGAATTTCACCCCATTGGAAATCAATTTGGGATTTTTAATTTTGTTTTCTATTAAAGGAGTTTCTCCACTTTATAATTCATCACAATCTCAAGTGTATTTAGTTTGTATTTCATTTATTATCTAATTTTATTTACATTATTACTATATTTTTTTTATTTCAAATTATTCATGTGTTTCCTATTGTTTGTATTTCATCCATCACCTATTATGAAGTATGTCACAAAAACACACAGCAAAATATTTTCTTTGATATAGTAATGATAGTAATTGAGAAAAAAAAAAAGAACGAATACAATTATTCTTCACAAAATGACTAAAGATTTAATAATGCATTCCATAAGAAATTGAACTACATCATGGATGTCAACATACCAATGTTCAGACAATATTCAAAAGCAATAACACTTCATGTGAAGAATTACAGAATTTCAGGTAATGTACATCAAAAATAAAATTGTAGATTTGATAACAAGTTTTCCACATAATTGAGGTGAACAACAAATCCAAAAAACATGTTTATCAAATCACAAGTTCTTTATCACAAAGAATGAAGATTAAACACAAAATCATTTCTATGTCATATATGAGATTTCCAAAAAAAAAAAAAAACTACAACACAATCAAATCATGCTCAAAACACATGTAACAAAATCTTTTTGACAATATTTATTGCAAATCTAGAAAAACCAAATAGATATATGCCTTAAAAAAATACTAGAAAATATCCAATAGAACAACTTATTAAGAGAAGCTACAAAACATTAAATTGTAATCACTTTTTTGTCGAAGCATGTCTATTCATCGTTAATGCAAGAGCATGTTTTCCTTTCATCACAATGATTTTTTCTTGAGGTATATGAGAGAGAAGTCCAACATCGCATAACTTGAAAAACATCATATGAAAGATTAATTGTGATGTAGCTTTGTAGTTTTGCTTGAGATAGTTGTCCCATGCATAAAAGAATTTGTGTACTGCCCATTTTGAAAAACATTTCCACATGGTTTATCATTCATTTAATTCAATAACTAAAAAAATACACATAAGGAGAAATAACATTTTATGCTAGTGACAACATAAGATGAGCAATCCAGCCCAATAAATCCTCCTCATGCCTTATTATGTGCACAAGGTGATCAGTCTAAAAATCGTGCAATAGTTATCCATTTTTTTATTTGATAGTAATTTAATCATCATGTCAAAAATCATTGTCATCCCTATGCTTTTTTTTAAATAAAATTAATTTTTTGTTCATAATATCTCTAATCCAATGATAGTTTACATAATTAATCTTGAAGGGGAACAAAAAACAAGATTTATGCCTAGGTGTATGGTGCTTTGATTGTGATAGTTAAGATATTGAATATTTTTATTGAAACAAAATTTTATGATAATATTCTTCATCTATGATAACTCTTTGCATGCATTTGTTATTGCTATGAACTCAACTTCTATAATAGTTAAGGCTACACATTTTTAATAATTAGATTGCTGAGAAACAATCCACGATGGCATATGAGTTCAGTTCTAATACATCCAAGAAAAACCTAGAATTGAGATTGCATGAAGATGTCTTTAAATTCATTTCACGTCTTTCCAATATTTTCTACAAAATTTTGTTAACATAATAGCTCATAGTACCTACTACATAAATAAAACCATGATGAGTACACACCATAAAATACATCAGGCATGCTATAATAGAAGAATAAGGAGCCTTGCTCACCATGGGTGATTCATTATTAATATGGGACCCTGGCTGGAGTATAATTTAAAATGCTTAGAAAGAGGACAACTTATTGATTTCATATTTTCACCTGAGAAGGCTTTCAATATTTGTATCTTGAGATAAGAATAATACTACATCTTACCTAAAATAAGTAATGTCCACTATGAGAAGTAACATAATATGAACTAAATCTTTCATAGTAAATGACTAATTTAGAAATCTCTTTAGCCCTCTATAACAAAACATATAACTACCATGACTTTATTCATTCCTCTCAAAAAGTTCAAGACATGAATCCAAATATTAATGGAAGGAGGTTGACTTAGAGATTACTTCCCCTACTTCTCTATTAGAATCTTAAATTTAGATTGATATTGAAGCCTTGACTTTTATTCCTCCCCGTATAGGGATTCAAACTTTTAAAGTTCATCAAAATATTTTTCAATCATCTCATAAAGCCCCCTACCCCTAAAATTAGGTGGATGTTATGATTGAAGCATCAATATTACTCCAATTCTTACATGTTTCAAGGTTAATTTGCTTTTCAAGTGTGCACCCATAAAATGAATGTTCACTATGATACAATATATACTCTAGTTGTCACGATATTTTTCATTCATGTTGTTCAGTGTTCGACAACCAACTTAGATCTAGAATTCAAACAAATGAATGTGAAAACTATCATTTTCAATAATATATCAGAAGAAGACAAAAATTTGAAGTTCGGCTCAATTGATGCCAACTCTCTAAATTCTGAGGATAAGACTATTGAGATATTAACATCTCCTATATCTCACATAAAAATGGATGTCTTGTGCACTAAATATGACCTATAGTTTTTTTTATTCTCATACATCTATCCCAACTTTTTTTCTTTTAGGTGGCAATAGATAATAGTCATACATATTTTATTTATTCATGATTTGTAAAAGTTTTTACGGATATAAAAATGTATGATTACATATATCATCATATTTAAAAAATTGATTCAAAAATTATGCAATACTCTCCAAACTATTTTCTATGGCATCATGAGATACCAAGATATTGATGCACCATAAACTTTAAAAACAAATAATATAAATGTATATATATGTGTGTGCGTGTGTGTGTGCACACGCGTGCAATATAATATCATAAAAAATTGGGAATAAATTTGAATATAAGTTAACCACAAGTGAACATTTATTTGGTGCATTTGAAGCATCATAAAAAATGATTGAACTACATCAAAACTTCATCACATTTGTATGAGGAATTTTTGATTCTTATTAATAAGCATTTTGACAAAAATTATTTAATTATTATATTTAAATAAATTTTCAACATCTTTAAAAAATTTTAATTGATAAATCAATAATATTGACATTATTGAACATATTGTCAAATCTAGAATTATATATCATACAAATGTATATCATTATTAATAACTAATCAATAAAAAGTATTACAATAATATCACGTTGAATATTATGTATCAATTAAATGTATATAAAAAAATAGATGGAATCACCAAATTTATTGAAAAAAAAAAACAAAAAATCGTGATGGTTTATGAAAAATTATATGTTTGATAAGAAATAAACTATTGGATATCGTTAAATATTCTCCTTTTAATCGAGTCTATCATTGACCTCAATTGAATAACTATTGAAATACATTTAACATGTCTCAAATAGTCATTGAATATCTTCAAATTTCATAAAAAAAAAATCTTATGACAACTATACTAAGTTAGAACATTTGTTAAATTGAGTTATCGAGGCATTTCTATTTTCCCCCCATTGCAAAATATATTCTTAATTGACTTCTAACATTTTAAATTCATTTTATTTAATTAAATATTACCAGAGATGAAAATTAATAATAGAGAAAATAATGATTATAAGTTCCAAAACCAAAATATTTTTTAAAAAATCACCCTTTTAAAAAATTATAAAGATCCACAAAATAAAATCATTTATTTTAAAGGATCATAAATAGTGAAATCCAAATTGCCCTTATCCACATTAAAAATAAAAAGGGTAAATCACATTTTGGAATACTCTCCCATAAATATTTAAAAATTTGAAACTGATCTCTTAATATTTGAAAAAAATGTTACCAAAGTAATTATAAATTAAAATTTGGGGCACTCTATTATTTTTATCCTAAATTACTATCGTCCTCTCCCATCGGCCCCACCCTCTCTCATCGAGCTCGTGGTCGCACTCTTGGAGCTCGATTGAGAGCTTCGTCGAGCTCTAGGAGCTCGTGGTTGAGCTCCATCGAGCTCAAAGGGAGAGGGCAAGAGCTGATGGGAGATGGATGATGGGAGAGGGCTGATGGGAGAGGGCAAAGGTAATTTAGGATAAACGTAACAGAATATCCTAAATTTTTATTTATTATGAATTTGGCGATATTTTTTCAAATATTAAAATATTAGTTTCAAATTTTTAAATATTTCCGGGGAATTCCCCCAAGATAAAAGTACATGTAACATTTCAAAGTCAACATCAAACAAATAAAAAAATATAAAAATAAAGAATAAAAAAAAACATTGAAAACATATTTTATGTATATACATTTTTCATAAAATATATATTCACACATATAAGTATACTGTATATATATGTCAATACATATACAATATATAAGTATTTACTACACAATGTTTTGTGTATATATTTATATATATCCTAAAAAGTACACAACCTATATAAGTATATACTATCACATATGTTTCGAAAAAGGTATGCACCACATATGTTTTAAAAACATATACCACATCATATATGTTTAGAAAACATATGCAAACCATACGTTTAAGAAATGTATAAGATACGTATGTTTTTCAAAAAACATATACAATGCATATATTTTTTGGAAAATGTATGCATGGCATACATATACACATAACATTATATACACATAGATACACACACCTATACATGTATATATGTTTTTTTAATATTTGTATATATGTTTTTGAAGTTTTTTTTATATTTGTTTTTAATATCGATGTGACTTTAATATATGAAGTTTTTTTTTATTAAGGAGAAGGGTAATTTCAGGTTTCTATATTTAATATGTACTTATAATATATGTTTTTTTTTTAATTTTTTGGATATATTTTTAAAATTTTTTTTAAACGGGATTTTTTTCTGAGTAATTGGGCATAAATTTTTCTTAGTAATAAAATATGAAATAATTATTTTTTCAGCATCTATTTTGTTAGCGGTGAGGGTGAGCGAGGGGAGACGTGAGGGAGGTAAATAAATTGACATACCACCAGCGAATCATTTCGTAAGTTGGAATTCTGGTAGTCAGGCGCGTATTTGTTCGACTGCGGGTTGCATATATCTCGATTAGCAAGTTAATGGCTGGGAAGCAGGTGTCCGGCGATGGATTGTCTGCTGAATTGGCAGGAATGACGAAGAACCAACTTTACGACATAATGTCTCAAATGAAGGTAGCTCGACTTCCTATACCTTCTGAATGCTATCCCGCTGTATATCCTCTCATCTTTTTTGCACTCTTCAACACTGCAGACTTTGATCGAGCAGAACAAGGAGCAGGCAAGAGACATCCTCATTAAGAATCCTCTTCTCACGAAAGCTCTTTTCCAGGTTATTTTCGTCTGAAAGATGTGTTTTCTACTTCACGTTTGTGATTTTAATTGGCGCATTGAATATTTGAATCCTATCTGATGTCCATCTTCGTTTTTAAATTGAGAATTTGGTTTTTTTTTTTTTTTTGCATGGTTGTATTTTAGTTGTTGTGACCAACTGGTCAATAGTATTGTAATGTTCATGTATGATTTCTTCATGCACCACAATTCCTTAAACGAGGGGACATGTAATTGTTCCATTGTGAATAATAAATTATTTTTTATCTAGAATATTTGTCTTTTTCTCAATGATATGCTTTATAAGAGATTTAATCACTGGGTTAACACATGTGCTATCAATCATATTGGTTATTCTTAACTTGTATTCTAATATATAGTCAAAATCAACATGGGACTTTTCTCATTGAGCTTATTTGTAAGTTAAAAATTTTATGTGTTCTGAAATAACTTGTAGTTATTATATCAATTTTTATTATAAATCTTGATTTCAAAATACAATGTTTCTATACTTGTAAATAATGAATCATTGATGTCATTTTTTTTATAGACAGTGTATTGCCATTTAATTTTATATAGCATTCGACTTGCAAATAAAAATAAATCGCCTTCATGAATAAATATGCATATGTTTGCAAAATCCAAAGCATAATGATTTGACATAGTTATGACAAACTCTTATGTGATCATTTTCTTTGAATGATTAAATGCTTTTTTATAAGTTTTGATCTATTATAAACTCATTTTTTTTTGAAACATATTAGTTAATGGTATGATAATGTGAGAATATATCTAAATGAAATAAAAATAAGAATCAGTCAACCTAAGAAATATTCTTAGCTTTGTCACTTTCATTAGTAGATCTCATTGACAATTGTCCAAATTTAGTTCATCCATATTATTCTATCACTCACAATATTACCCATGAATGAAATTTTTAGTTGGAAACAAAAAATTTTCTTGTTTGACATTCAAAACATTTTTTCGTAATGTTTGAAATAATTATCTTAAATGATTAATATGTTCTTTCAATAATTGTTATGCACAATAATATCATTCAAATATGCTATCACAAAATAATCAAGAAAAGATGATAGTATCTTATTTACAAGTGTACAAAATGTGACTGATATATTTGTAAATTCAAATAATATTACCAAAATTTCATAGGTATATTATCTCATCACATATATTATTTTTGGTTCGTCATCTTTAGCTATTCATACTTAATAGTACATCAATCACAAATCAAGTTTGTAAAATTATCTCGTATTTTCAAGTTGGTCAAACAAGTTTCCGATTAAAAAATTAGATATTTATTTTTCACAATCACTTTGTCGAGATTTTGATATTTTTTGCGTAACCATAATGATCAGTCATATTTTTTCTTTAAATAAAATAAGAATATCATATGATGCTTTTGAAGGTTAAATATATCTAACATTGATCAATTTTTTTATTTATTTCCCTAGTTTTTTGAGTTTTGAAAGAGTCATTCAATATGATGTTTTAGTAATTGGAATGATATTTGGCAATGAAGCACGGATATGTCTTTCCATAGTTGTGTCCATGTTTAGACACGTGGACATGGTAGAAACACAACACGGATATGTGTTTGATATGCCACGTGGAATATGGTTGACTAATCCGTATCTGATACATCACATGGTGTATCAGACGGATGTGTCGGATGCCGTATCTATGCCAACAATGTTGAGTGGCTGACTTCTGAAGATGTTGAGTTGTTGACTTTGCTCACGATGCCGAATGACCGATTTTGTGGGGATGGCGGGGTGGGCGCGATTCTGTGGGGTGGCAGGGGTAGGCACGATTCTGTGGGGTGGCAGGGGTGGGCGTGATTCTATGGGGTGGCAGGGGTGGGCGCGATTCTGTGGGGTGGCAGGGGTGGGCGCGATTCTGTGGGGTGGCAGGGGTAGGCACGATTCTGTGGGGTGGCAGGGGTAGGCGTGATTTTGTGGGGTGGCAGGAGTAGGCGCAATTCTGTGGAGTGGCAGGGGTAGGCACGATTCTGTGGGGAGGTAGGGGGCGTGATTTTGTGCGGCGGCGAGGGGGGGTATGATTCTGTGGGGTGGCGGGGGCATGATTTTATAGGCTGGGGGGCGCGATTTTGATAAAATAAAATAAATATTTTTATATAAAAAAAAATATATTTTATAATATAATATAATTATAAAATAAAATAATTATAAATATTATCTTATAAAATAAAATAAAATATTATTATTTTATAAAATAAAAAAATATATTTATTTTATAAAATACCTAATATTTATAAAAAAATAATTTTTATTTTTATTTTTTTTATCATGCCGTATCCTAGTCGTATGTGTATCATAATTTTTTAAAATTTACCGTGTCCCCGTATCCTGCCGTGTTATATCTCCGTATCTGTATCCGTGTTCGTGCTTCTATGATATTTGGTATCAACTTATTCTGATGTTTTATCTCTTTCTTTGGTATTAATTTTTTTGACAACTCGACAAGTGATATAGAAGGGGACCCACAATATGGGAGGTGGTACTTGTTCAACTTAATTAGCATGTTTACTCTAGAAAAAAAGGAGGGACACGTGCAAAAATGGCAGATGAGACAGCTGGACAGTAAGGACGGCTGCAACTAGTCTACAAAAAGGAGATTCCTTTATGAGTTACCTTTTTGTTTGTTTCTTTATTATTTTTTTCATATTATCGGAAAGTTTAATTGTTATTGCAATTTTCTCTGTGAATTGAAATTTGAGAAAGGCTGAAATAGTTTATCCTGTTTGTATCATTGGTCTGATGTGCCGTGGATGGTTGACATAAATGATAAAATTTCAATCCCTATAGCAGGCTCAAGAACGACACTACAATGGATGAAGCGCACAGACAAGCAACCCATGGTGGATGATGACAGAGAAAACCTATAACACTGGGCCAGTTGATGTCTGTTACTTAGTGTCATCCCCATTTAACATTATGATAATACTCTCCCCATTGCCTTGCCCCAGCCCCGCCCTATTTTAGGGCGGCGGAATAGTTCATTCCCTGCCTCGTTGCCCCGTCTGTATGGTCCACGACTCCAAGAGCCAGACGGGGCATGGGGCTTGGGGATCATATTCCCAAAGTCTGGACTGACCCTGTGCTTGGATCCTAAACAAGGCAGGGATTTTATTTCTCGACTTCACCCCCACCATGCCACAGGGCAAAATTCTGCACCTGATCTCCGCCCCGCCAACATGGTCTTGTGGGGAATCCTAGCCTTGTTTGGGGTGGGTCCAGGTGGGGCGGGGGTGGGGGCGAATAAAATTGCATCCTAAAGTTGGCTTGGAAACTTATTTGTGATACTTTACTGTAGACCAACCCTGACATTTCTCCTTGTGGATTCCTTGGGGGGCAGAATTTTGGAACAATACAGGCTTCCACCCTTCACTATGAATTACTCCCGTTGAGGCGGTGTATGAGAGGAAGCCCCCTGTCTTCATGCAAAATATTCTTGGTGAAATTCAGCTTGAAATTGTGGGTTGTGGATTAACTGACCATGATGAATCATTATGCCAACTTAAACATCATCTTTTCAAAGCCAAAGAACAAATGAAATGGTCAGCCAACATTAATCATAGAGGTGTTCTTTTTCAAGTTGGAGACTGGGTCTATCTTAAGCCATACCGGTCCTGTGGCTGACAGAGTGTGAAAATTCCAGCTACTTCCAAGGTACATCCAGTTTTTCATGAATCCCTCTTAAACTTAAAATGGGCGGTAGTCACTCGAACAATTAATGCTGCACTACTTGAGGAGTTAAGTGTGGCTGAGCCTGAGCTCTTAATGTGACATAAGGTGCTGGCTCAACGTTTTCTATGACAAAATGGTGAACTGGTCAAGCACCTTTTGATTCAATGGAAGAACAACATGGTAGAGGAGGCCACATGAGAAGATGTATAGGCTTTCAAAACTAAATTTCCAGCCTTCATTCTTGAGGACAAGACTGCTTTTGATGATGGGGAAGGTAGTTGTAGAGATGGTACCCATAACAAGAGAGGGGGCACTCGTTAAACCTATTCGGCAAGTTTTCTCTAGAAAAAAAGGGAAGGGGTATGTGCCCTTTTCTTGTGCAGTTTTACAACAGCAAGCAATGTGCATGGTCATGGGCCATGGTGTGTGCCCTTTTGTCGTGCTGGTGTGCCATGAATGCGGGTTGTGCCTAGCATGGCATGAGGCTCATATGGCTCCTGTTATTCACGACACTAGCCTTGTCAATGGCTGAAATGAGTTCAGTCTAAGAATAGTTCTAGACCGTGCCGTGCTAGGCCTGGTGCTGTTGAATCTTGCATTGTAATGGGCCGTACCTAAGCCACCGATCCACTTGACATATTTATCCTAGGGTCACAAATCAGATCCTCATCGACATAATTCTAAAGGATTATATTTATCCTCAATGGTCTTATACTTATTTAATACTTTTTTTTCTTTTATCTCACAACATGATGCACTTCCACACATGAGGTCCACTAAAGTGCATTAGAAAATGTTCATGGATAATTCTAAACAAGCTGTTAGAAGTATATCAACCACAAAACACCAAGAAAAAAAACTAAAATACTCATTGTACACAAGTATTTTATTGTTATAATATGGAGGTGCTATTGTTACTGCTACAAACCAAGGGAGCACAGACATGGCTCCCTACAGTCGTGTCCACGTGTCGGACACGTGGACACGACACGGATACGTGTCCGATACGCCACGTGACGAATCATTGCACAATCCGTATCCGATATGCCACGTGACATATCGGATGATTGCGCTGGCAGTCGTATCCACGTCTATAGTGCCCGACGTCCGACGACGTCGGTGGCCAACGTTGGCCACTGGCAGGGGGCGGGCGCGATTTGAGGGAGAGGCAGGAGCGGGCGTGATTTGAGGGGAGAGGCAGGGGCAGGCGTGTTTGAGGGGGGAGGCAGGGGCGGGCGGGCGTGCTTGAGGGGAGAGGCCGGGGCATAAAATAAAATATTTTTATTTTATAAAATAAATAATATATATTTATTATATATAATAAAATATTTTAATTTAATTTAATTTAATAAATTTTATAAAATATCTAATATTTATAATTAATAATTTTTATTTTTATTTTTTTATTATGTCGTATCCTAGTCGTATCCGTATCCTAGTTTTTTAGAATTTGCCGTGTCGCCGTATTCTGTCATATCGTATTCTCGTATTCGTGTCCGTGTCCGTGCTTCTTAGCTACAAACTATTGGTGATTATTGTCATTGACACTAGCAAATAGTGAACCATCACCCATGCATCCCAACATTGACGTTACTTTGTCGGAAACATCACCCATGCATCCCAACATTGACGTTACTTTGTCGGAAACATCACCCATGCATCCCAACATTGACTTTACTTTGTCGGAAACATCACCCTGATACCATGTTTGGTGATCTAGGATTTATTTAGTGTTAGGATTTTGGGAAGGAGAAGAAAGAGTGAGGAGGAAAAATTGAAAATTTTATTATTTAAAAAAATGTTTTATTATACAACATAAATTATATATATGATTTGAGATAGTCTAAATGTTAGATGTTCCTAAATAATACAAAAATAAATAAAGTAAATAATAAACATAAAAAATAAGCCAATGCTAAACAAAAAAAATCAAGGGGCTGTTTGATAACACACTTAAAATCTTCAGACCATTGAAAATTAAAATTTTCAATGATTTGTGAATTCGTCTTTTCTTCCTCAATTTTCTATCATCATAAAGTCTAATTCTAATTCTTTTTCATGATTAATTTATGTTGGATAATATATAATGCAATGATAAGGATAAATATGTAAAATATATCATTTTAGTATTCAGTATTTATAGTTATCAAATAATATATTTATATTCAGCATCAATTAACAATAATTTATCATATAATTTTTTAATATAGATTTAATACTTATAAAATTCAATCTTAATTTTTCTGTACTTAATTTTTTTAGTTTTATCAAACGGACCCCAAATAAAAAGTATAAAACAAATCAAACTTGTCAACTCGTCCAAACTCAAACATGCTTAATAAATCTTTTCTTTTTTTTTAAAGGGGAGACAAATAATTGTATATTTTTAAAAATTATATTTTATTATCATTTGGAATTTATTGATATATTAGTGATATTTTTGTTTGTATATTTTTTTAAGTATAAGCAATTTCTTATTAGAAGTATCAAATGAGTTGTGCTGTCTAAAGTATGAAATGAAATGTCGTGTCAAGTCCAATATAGTATATTTTAGAGTTGTGTTTAGACTTGCCCCATGATTTATGTCTTACCAACATTTGAAAAAATGCAGTCATCATTAAACAACTGTATTTTCATCATTTTCGATAGGATAGCAATTACTTATTTCCTTGTTGATAACATATAATAAAAAAGATAAAAAAATCACAAACCTAAGCCATTAGATTTCTTTTAATAGCTAAAAGGTAGAAATTTAATAATTATTAGATTTTATTTGAGAATCTTATTATTTGGAAAAGTAAGATATACAATGGTATCGAAATCTAGTGCATATAAATGCAAAATTAAGGGTGAGATATTTTAGATTCAGCATATTTTTGAGCAAACTAGGTACTTATTCTTACTATTTTTTACTATGATAATTAGACATTGAAATATATAATTTCTAATTTAATATTTCATGAATAAATAAAATATATGAAGATATATATATTTTTTAGAGAGAAGATTCAAGATGAGACTATTGATACAATATATCTTCTTATAGTAAAGTTGATATATACATGAATATCTAGGTGTTTTAATTTGTAACTTTGATTATGAATGACTTAGAGGGATGTATAAGTAGACAAAGCTTATTAGCTATTTATTCATTTATGAAGTTGTGAGTTGAAATGCTATTGATTAACTTGACCACTTCAACAAATTCAAGTTTGGCTTTGATGCACATGATTTTTTTGTACTTTGATTTTGGAACTAGTATGCCTTTTTCATGAAAAGTGTATATTATCTACCATAGCTATTCTCCATTTGTAACTTTTATTATGAATGACCCAGAGAAATGTATAAGTAGACAAAGCTTATTAGCTATTCATTCAATTTTGAAGTTGTGAGTTGAACTGCTATTGATTAATTTGGCCTCTTCAAAAAATTCAAGTTTGGCATTGATGCACATGATTTTAAGTATGGTTCACCCTGCTAATATAAGATTAAAATATTGGTTTTGATAGATATATCATTACTTGAATTTTATGAATCGAATATATTGGAGATATATCTGTATAATTTTTTTTATGAGTATTAATCAATGATAAAAATATTTGTTTTGACAGATATATCGATACTTAGAATTTACTGATATTTCAAAAATATATTGATAGACATTTCAGAAATTTGCATCATTATTTTCTGTCAAGTTGTGTATATGCTTCCATAATTAGAAGTTAGTGTACTTGACATTTGTGTTTAATAGTGAATCTCTCATTATAATTGAAACGTAAATCTTGAGCTCATCTTCTTTGCATTTTACCTCATAATGAGCGTTTAACCAAAACTTGTGTTGCTATTGATGGCGAAATGGGATTGGTCATGATAGGTTGAATTCATGTAGTGCTTGGTTATACAAATTATTCTTATATCATGATTTGATCATCTCTTTTTTGATCTAAACAGATAGTTTAAATAATTATAACTTTGAGAAATTTCATCTTAGTGATCTTAGAGGAGAAGGGATTATTGTTGTTACTACTTACTAGTATCTTTGTTAGTTCAACCTTACCCTTCCCTCTCATAGTTGACGTGACTTGGTGAAAATCTTATTCTTTCTCTGTTAGTTGTTATTTGAACATCCTCTGACACCAATGATATGTCCTAATCACTATTAGACAATAAGTAGAGTTTAGTTTTCATTGGTGAGAACAAGAATACCAAGAATATGGTTAAAGCTTTACTGCACATTCATGCTTTTGTCGAACATACTTGAATAGCCATGTCTTTATGATTGGACCTGGGGACTAATGTCTGAGTACTGCCCTAAATACTTATGGTTGGGCTTTGAGGCCCAAATGGATCTTCTAAGCTTATAACACTTGTACAAGTACCAGAATAGATCATCAATTTAATGAGCTATGCTCTAACTTTTATGTTTTTCACTTTTTCTACATGGTAGGGATTTGTGTTCCAAAAGTAAAGTTTTGATTTCCTCCTGTTTTAAAATTAAAATAAAAACACTTTAGGGTTATATGATACATATTCGTATTATATTTCCTGAATTGTGTCTGGGATTGCTTGGGCAGGCACAAATAATGCTTGGAATGGTGCAGCCTCCAAAAGTGGTATCTTTTATTTTGTGGGTGCTTTGCTCTAGTGATAAATGTTGTTTATTGTTCTACTTATTCTAAAACTATTTTTTGTTTTAGATTCCAAATATCCAGCTAGCAGCATCACAGCCACTCCAACAACTGGCGCAACCATCACAGCAACCAGCACAGTCAGCTCAGCAATCCAATGATAAGTCTGTGCAATTAGCACCAGTGCCAGTTAGTTTGCAGGATCTACCAGGTACATCTCAAGGATTTACTGCGACAAAACAGCAATCTTCTCTTTCTATGATTCATTCCCACCACACGTCCTCACTCCCATCACAGACCCAGCAACAGGCCAAGGGGCTTTTGTTTCCGCAAGGGAGTTCTAGGTCAATTTCACAATTGCCTAGTCTTCCTACCTTGCCTCCAGCTGCGTTTCATTCAGCGTCACTCTCAAATCAGCCACAAATGGCTGCGGTTTCTAAGCAGTTGCAGCAGTCATTACAGAAAACTGGAATTTCTCTCATTCCTCTGCAACCCCCATTACCTCCCCAACCTAGACCACCCTCCATGCAAAGCATGCATAATCAGATGGGGCTTCAAATGGGGCCTAACCTGGGTTTCCAATCTTCTCATCATCCAACACAACCAATGTTTCATGTAAGTTTTTAATTCATATGCCAATGAACTGAGTCACTAGTTGAAGAGCCAGAGCGTGGCTGAGTTAAGGCTGAATACCATCTGTTATTGTTCTTTGCCGAGCTGAAACTTGCTTTGGGGTTTGTGAGTTACTCGAATAGATATTTATATCTATAACTTGGTGAAACTTGAACTCAATATGTTTGATCAATAACTCTGTGAAAGTTGTTTTTGTTAGAAAATCTGAGATTTTTTTTTTCAAGGTAAAATTTACATAATTGATTCATTAATAATATACCATTTTTGTTTGTATTCTAACTATTAACCAAAAAATATTGCTTAATATTGATAAATAGTATTAGTGCATAAGGTTCCTGCTTAGCATGAGGCTGGGAAAAGGTTAATATTGGAGAAGCTGCATATGATGAATCTTGAATTAGGAATCTATCATTTATAGATAATGATATATTTCATTGTGCCAATGTTTTACCTGTAATACATGCATACAATATGATTTTTTTTAATTTATTATTCTTCACAGTATTATTTTCGATCAAATATTTTTAATTTTAGAATTAGAGGTGTCAAGTCGAGTGAGTTAAACAGCTCGAAGTCAACTCGAGACATGACATGATATAGCTTGCCAGGCATGACACGACATGGTCTAGAGTTGTGCCTAAACCTACAATGTGTTAGCCCATGGTAATGATCGTGTCATGCTGGTCTCCGAATAATGTGCCTTGGTCCTTGGGTCATTCCATGTAAAACTCACATGCCTAGGATGAAATGTAGTTGTTCTTTAGAACAATTACATTTACGACAAGACTACGACAAGACAACCTCTTGTAGCTATCATGTTGGAAACCAACAAAAAAAAATAATAAAAGATTATTTTAATTTAAGACATAGCTGTTGGATTTTTTCCGACAACTTTCTGTAGAAATCCGATGATTATTGGATTTATGTTTTTAAAAAAATTTTAAAAATAATTTTTTAATGCTACATTTTTATAAATAGTAATTTATCTTTATATTTAAAATTTTTCATAGAATATTTGTGATATTTTTTCTCAATCTTATTCTTTCCTCTTAAAATATTATAATGTCATCCTAGCTTTAATTGTTTAAAGAAATTTTTTTATTTTGTAATATATTAATTTTATTGTTATATTGGTGAGGCAGTTGAATATTTTTTTTTGGTTGGGGATTGTGCATCATGGATTTGTTGCCTGTTGGTGTAATGCTTGTGCTGTTGTTTGACACATTTGTTCTAGGTACATAGCACACAAATTTTAATTTTTTTAGTTAATTTTTTTAGTTTTAAATTTGTATCGAATTAAATAAAATATATCTTTCTTTTACTAAAAATTCTTTAAAGGTTATTAAATTTTAAAAAAATAAAAAATGATAAATATTATAAAAATAAAATAAACATATACATAAATAATGACAACTTTATTGTATGGTTCAAGTCTTAGTTATCTTTTAATCATAGGTTGGTCTCACCTCATGCATTCAAAAAATTTAAGAATAGATGACAATCAATAATATAGATACATTTTAAGATAATTAAAACATCACTTTTGGAATAATATATCTAGGTGTGTTCAAATTTTTGACTGGCTAAAAGTTTCAATTTGACCATACCCTATCCTATTGAATGGTTGACCACAAAAATTTTGTAGGAATATAGAAGTATTTTTGGTTTTCTGATTAAATTGAATGAGAATATGAAAAAGTTTTTAGTCTTCTGATTAAATCAAGCAGGAATGTGGAATAGCAATCCATTTCCACATTCCTACCCTACCCTACCCTACCCAGTCCTTAGGTACTCTCTCTCTCTCTCTATGCAATCTGGTCTGGCTTGGAAGGTCTGATCGCAGTCCTTCATCTATTTGAATTGATGGATCTAAGTTTCCATTTTTTTTAATCCATGACATCGTGATCATATTGTCACTAGTTTTTTTTTGTGAACTTGGCTCCACGGATGTTAGAGATTAGGAAAATTGTAGGTTTTTTAAAGTTTTTGGTGGCTCTCATCTATCATGCTTGTGAACTTTGGTTTCAATTTTAAAATTATAGTAAAAAAAAAGGAGGAATGTGTTGGAAAGTTAAAAGTATTTTTAAAATAAAGAAAATAAAAAATATTTTTTGACAAGGAAGCACGGACACGGCTCCCTATAGTCGTGTCCACGTGTCCGACACCTGGACACGACACGAATACGTGTTTGATACGCCACGTGGCTTATCATTGATCAATCCGTATCCGATACGCCAGTGGAGTATCGGATGGTTGCGTTGGCAGCAGTATCCATGTTGATAGTGCCCAACGTTCGATGACGTTGGGTGGCCAACGTTCTCCCGCATGGGCGACGTTGGCCATTGGCAGGGGGCGGGTGCGATTTGAGGGGAAGGTAGGAGCTGGCACGATTTGAGGGGAGAGGAAGGTGCGGTGCGATTTGAGGGGAGAGGCAGGGGCGGCGTGATTTGAGGGGAGAGGCAGGGGCGGCGCGATTTGAGGGGAGAGACAGGGGCGGGTGTGATTTGAGGGGAGAGACAGGGGCGGGTGTGATTTGAGGGGGAGACAGGGGTGAGCGTATTTGTGTGTGAATGTGGCATAAAATAAAATATTTTTATAAAATAAAATAAAATAAAATATTTTTATTTTATAAAATAAAAAATATAAGTTTTTATATAATATAATTATAAAATATTATCTTATAAAATAAAATAATTATAAATATTATCTTATAAAATAAAATAAAATACAATATTTTTATTTTATAAAATAAACAATATATATTTATTTTATATAATAAAATATTTTAATTTAATTTATTTTATTTTATAAAATACTTAATATTTATAAAAAAATTAATTTTTATTTTTAATTTTATTTTTTTTATCATGCAGTATCCTAGTCGTATCTGTATTCTAGTTTTTTAGAATTTATCATGTCCCTGTATCCTGTCGTGTCGTATCCCCGTATCCGTGTTTGTGCTTTTTAGTTTTTTGAAAGAAAAAAATGAAACAAAAAAGTATTTTCAAATAAATAAGAAAAATAAGGAAAATAAAAATTATTATTTGAAAGGAAAGCAAAAAGTATTTTTGAAAACACAAAAAAAAGGAAAACAAAAAAAGTTGTGTAGGCTACTTGATTTTTGGTGAATTGACGATTGGTAAACTACTACAAGTGAAGTAGTAATGATTTTAATGTATTTGTATTTTTGTAACAATTATGGTGAATTGGCTTTGTATAATAATTATGGTGGACTGATGGCTAAAATAATTATAATTTCTATTATAATTATTTTAGATTTTAGTATTATTGATTTATTATGTTATTAAATTGATGCAGTATCAGTACATGTTATTTAATTAAATTGTTAATATATTTCAAAAATAAATTACTACAAAAGTGTTTACCCACCTTCCACTCGGCTTCCTACCCGATTAATCGGGTAGGAAGCCGAGCAGGAATGATACATCTTATCGGGTAAGAAGTCAGGTAGAAGGTCAAGTAGGAATGCTAATTGTTACACTTATCACGTAAGAAGTCAGATAGGAGGTCAAGTAGGAATGCTAATTGCTACATCTTATTGGGTAGGATAGGATATAAAAAATTCTTCCGCAAAGTATTACGTGGAAGGTAGAAGACTATAATTTTTGTCAGTAGGGTAGGGTGAACACCCCTAAATATACCAAAAAAACATTAGATACCAAGCATGCTTAACTTAACGGTGGGGTCTTAAAATTTGAATCAACCTCAAGTTTAATAATTTCTTTTATTTATCACTATGAATTTGCAAGGGAAGAAGATATGAAAAAATTAATTTCTAACATGAGTTTTTCAATTAAAATTTTAAATCCTAGACTTCTTCAACTTATACAGAAATATATTCAACTCTCTTATTGTAGGATTCTTAATTAGACTAATAGAAATGATATAATAAAAAAATTATAAAATAGAAAACTAATTAATAATTAATGAACTTAGGAGACAAAGTTGAGTGATCTTTGTGACGTTCTGATATTCGGACTAGTCAAGATGATAATGCTTTCACATGCATGATTTTTACTTTGTTGATTTTAAGTAGAAAATAAATCAAAAAAATATTAAGATTTTGTGAGATATTTCATTTAAATGATGACCTCATCATTTATGCGTATCTGTAGAAGATATTTAGAGAATATAAAATTTAAAATAAAATTTTTAGTATTATATTTAATAATATTAAAAAATATAGTCATAAATTTATTATATTGATTAGAGATGATTACTTAGGTGAGATTTTTAATATTAATAGTATCAGTAAAAATAAAAATAATTTTTCTCATTAGTTCATATACTAAATGTATTAAAAAATATTAAGACACTTTACAGATTATAATAGTTTGCTATTCTTGTAAGTCACCAGACATAAAAATAAAAAAATTTTAAATAGATATTAGATATTATTAAAATTATATATATTTAATATTAAATTCAAATGTTGACTATTAAAATTTATTTTTTGAATATGTTAATAGTAAAATTGATAATGTAATTATTTAGGAATCAAACTAAGAGTTATGAATGTTAATTTTTAAAATTTATTAAGATTTTTGTGATACGATAAATATTTGTTCGTCTCTGTATATTTTTATTATACATATTGTACTTATATACATATATAACATTAGTAGTTTGTTTAATAAATATAAAATATGATTAGATTTTAGTGTCATGATTATTAAAATAGAATTGAAGTAATTAAAAAATTAATCTTTCATTTTATCTCTTTATTATTTTGTTACATGTATGAATCATTGGTTAATGTGAAATATGTAAAAAATATTATAAAATATGTATTCAATTGTATGAATTAGTTATAAAAATTAGATGGTAAGATTTATAAATAATTAAATAACTTATTTAAATATTATGACAATAAATATAATAATTTTAGTAAGCTTTCGAGTATGAAGATCAATATCGAATTTAGAGATTTTTTGATTTTATTACTTAGGAGAAAATTAAGTAGAATTCGTTGAATAGGAGAATTCGTCGAATAAGAGTGAGCTATCAAGTTATTTAGATATTAATTAATATTTCATTTTATCATAAAACAATATGAAAATTTTTGATATGTTGAGTTTGTGAAAAAAATATGAATCTATCTTTTTTAAATTATCTAAAATGACGCATAAGCTACCGACCATTTTGGTATTTAATGTAGTATTAGAATCTATTTTTTTCATTGCCATGCATATAATTTTAAATATGAGGACGACACTATAATTTTTTATTATTGAAATTTGTCTAGCTTAAGAGACCGAGAGGATTCATGGATGAGTTTTGAAGAAAAAGTAAAAAACTACAAATGAATGATGATATATACAAAAACAAGGATACTGAGACAATGAGGTATGATGAGAGACTATCCAAAACATACATAGTAACACTGGACTGATGACTTTTATGTGGAATTTTTTAATTAGATTTATAATTTCAGAATTAGACATTTGTTCTTTGTATTTTATTTTTCAATGTTTGTTTGTTTAATTTATTTTTTTTATTAATCAGTGTAGCTTACTGTTTATCTTTAATTAAAAAAAAACTTCTTCTTTTAATTTGATTTATTAATCAGTGCACCACCAAGTGGCATGTGGGCTGTGCATGTGATGTGCAGTGAAGCCCAGTGGCAACCACTACACTGACAACTGCCGAGTCCCAAGTGCCAGCAGCTTCATGCTGGCAAATTGTCACTGACTCACTGCACTGGAACTAGGCCACTTGGTCAGCTCCGGAGCTCCCTCACAGCTGGTGCCTGCCTGCCTTGTGGCAGTAGCACTGTCAGAGTGTCAGTCGCAGGCCAGGGCAGTGCCAGGCCAGGGCCTGTCGCGTCGAGTTTGACCTGGAGCTACTACTTTTTTACAGATGATGCAAAATTAGAATTCAAACGTGCATGTTAAATGATAATGCAGCTCTAGGAATGCAAGATTGCATTGGGCTCGATGTGATTTGTTACACCTGAGCTCGAATTGATTATCTAAGAAGCTGTATCTGAAACTGAAAATTCTCTGTATATCTTCAACATAATAAGTCTTGACTCTTACAACAGACGTAGGAGGTTAACTGCGTGTGTTAAATCTTATCAGTCTGGTAGCAGCAGCAGACCTCAAGCAGGAAGGGGAACCGCATTGCCACTGTCACAGACAAATCCTCAAAGTCAGCCATCATACAAGGTATAAATATGGCTGAATGGGCTTTATATGTTTCATGCTTTGTGTCTGGGTTGTACGACCACCAATGTGTTGTGCTGAGCTGGCGTGCTTAAAAAATTAGGTGGCCAAGCATGACACGTGTTGGATATGACGGGTTAGGTCTATAGTAAATATGTTCAATTTTTTATATTAGATTTATCTTTCATATTATTAATTCAATAGCATTAAATGAATTTAAATTAATTTAAACCTCATGAGAAACTATTTCAGATTTGATAAAACTTGTTAATATGCCTAGTAGATTAAAAATGTTTTATATTTTATCTATATTAATAAGCTTTAAAAAATGATATTATATTCAAAATTAATGAGCTTCAAATTACTTAATATTAAAATATTGTCTTGAATATGAAAATATTTAACTAAACTCTGTGAATAATAGAATCGGCGACATTTAAATAATTTGATATGATTGAAAGTTACTTTATATTTTTAAAATTATTAAAGGTATTTTATGCTGCTACTAATATGTATTCCTGGGTTATACTTGCTTACATCTTACATTATACTTTAAAAAAAATATATTTGCTACATGAGTTAAGTTTGTCAAACATATATGGAACAACCAATATTTTATGAAATATATATAGAAACTAAAAGAAAATTTTAAAAAATGTTAAATGAACATTCAGTTATTATATTACTTAGTTATTTGTATGGATTTAATCTAAGTGTTAGAGATATAAAGTACGAGACATATTTTATATTTTACAACTATATGCATGAATTAACCATCAAGATTAAATGATAATATGTATGAATAATTTAATAGTATATATGAATATTGCAAGAATAAATATGATAGTGTTTAAATGAGTATTGTGACTTAATTAGTGTTTAGAGATGTTCTATTCTTCATTTAATCAATTAAGGAAAATTATTGATGTGAACCATTCAATAAGTTTGCTCTAAGTATGCATACATTAATTATTGTTTATATTTATTTTCATATGATTTATAAAATTTTGATATTATGAGATAAAAAATTTCATAATTCTATTTTTTATATTATTTTAAATAATATGTAATCTATTTTTTGTGTAAATTTTTATGCTATCAATTTGGTCTTGAGTTTATTAGCTTTTTTTTTTTTTTTTTAAATTTAGCCTTTATTATGTATACTCATTTATATCCCACTACTAACTTACTTAAAGATTTTAGAACTAGATCTCAAGTATCATTTAATATGATTATATTTATCTTGTCTAACATAGTGTGTTGTAATTTAAATTAACTAGATATCTCGAAAAGAGTATCATAAATCATATAACTATCAAATAAAACAAAAACATAAATATGTAAGATTAAAATGAGAAAAAAATATTTGTGATAATGTATGATGGATAGAATATGTTCTTGATTTATTCGATAGCAAAATTTGAAGGTTCAAGTCACAACTTTGAATTGGATTAGTTGACATAACATGAGACTTATTTGAAGAAAATTGCGGACATTCATCTATTATATGTTTTTAAGTTGGGATAGTTAAGTTTCTCAACTCTCATCTCTTCTTGAGAAAACCCACTTATCATGTTTGGTAGGAGACTCATATTAGGATGCTCTTCCTTGCACAAGGCTCTGAGAGATGTCTTATTATTTTTCTCAAAATCAACAATGCCAGTTGTATCATGTGTTAGGGTAGCTCAAGAACATCAATTTCCCTCACTCTGAGAAGTAACAACTAGACACGGGAATGTCATTACTATTATCGTGTTTGGACCAATATTCTCTTGAATCAAATTCTTGAAAAAGGACTTGTCCTCTAAATATCATATCATTACTCGTAATGATACACTTAATTTCTGGTCGTCTGGTGATTAATATGTTTATTTTTTAACGAGTACTAAAATATTAGACAATGACAAACTTAATGGCATGAGCATCTATTTTCTTTTTTTGCTGAAGAAAAGTTAATATTATTTATGGATATAAAACTTAATATGAAATATGATATGGGAGAATAAAAAATGATATTCAGTTGATATTATTTTTCTCCCAAAAATATGTCTTTTTGTGCAATAAGACTGCCCTATGATAATTTTACAAAGAAAAAAAAAACAATGATAAATATATTTATTACTATTATTATTTTTTAACATTTTAAAATGATAACCAAATTGGATTTTTATTTTTTTATAAAATTTCAAAAATATGTATAAAATTTGAGATATTTTTTTTAAAAAAAATTGATAATTATGTGTATCTAGTATAATTATTAATAAAAATAATAAAATATCTCATGTTCTTATATGTAGTTATCTTATATGGTTCCTAAATGCCTAAGTGAATCAGATGGAATGAGTATTTTCTAACACACTCATGACATATCATATAAGAAGTTTTAATATATTTTTCTAATTGACATATCCAGCAGTCAATGAAAATTTATTAGTACTTAGTTTTAGAACTTTCAGCTCATCAAATGCTGAATATCTCAATCAAAATTCTATCATTAGTGGATCTATACTAATCAAGCACTTATGGAGGCTATTATGTGTAGAAATAAAATAGGTATAATCTATCTTGCTCAAATGTAAAGAAAATTATCTATTTGGTTTGTCTATTTTGTATATAAATAATAATAATAAAAATTGTTAGAACCTTGTTGATCAATAAAATAAATGAAAAAAAATAAATAATGTTCAAATTTCAATACAAAAGATTATATCAATAAGATTATAATGTCTCTTGGTCTGTGTAATGATGTCATTGATTACAATAATATCAAATACTTTATATTCTATAAAAGATATAAAAGAGTGATTACCCGTGGTATGAGTATTAGTCTTTGAATCTATCACTAAAAATGTGAAGTGAAAGTTATGAGAATAAATAGTGATAGATGTGCAAGTGTTTTGGCTAGAGCAAGTAATATCCAAGAAGGGATGCCTAGAGTACTCTTTTTGAGTAAGCATAACAAGATTAATAGATGTGCTCATAAAAGATCCAACATGAGTGGACCCAATAGTCTCCTATATAGATTCTAAAATTTGAAATGTTTCATAATTTAGGATATAACATGCAACATCTCTCTTCATTATGTACCATCCTCTTGCTAAAAGAATAGGTCACAATTGATGTTCTCTCTCTTAGAGTACCACTCTTAGTTCTCTCATTATCACTGTGTGGTGAAGTCTCTGTAATATTTTGATTGGTTATAGTACACCAACCCTACTTGCTTAGGATTTAGTTGTGGATGCCTGAATCACTCTCATAAATCTCTGACAAGACAAAAAGTATGTTGATGCTGTACCGGTGCCTCGTGTCAACCACCATGGTAGCCGTCGCCTAGGCCACCATTAGCATTTAGAGCACCACAATTTTGCTATCGGACATCCTATGGTCATAATCACTCAACCATGTATAAAAAAACAAAAAAAAAAAAACATACCTTTCCTCAAAATCAGCATGATGACGTTGTTACTGATGCTAAAAGCCGGTGGCCTTTGTCATTTACACTGGTAAGGGATGCACATCCACACTAGGAGTTGCATGCCACCCTTGGTTCACTTCCCGACTATGATATATGTTGCTATCGGGCTGGATATGAATTAAGGTTTTGTCCCATGGTTTTTCGGGAAGGAGGGGTCAAGGGGAGGAAGGGAGGAGAGAAAATGGAGAGTAAAAAAAGAGAAAAATATACTTTTTATTAATCATTAAAATCAATATATATATATATATATGTATGTATGTATGTATGTATATATATATAATTTGGGGTAATCCATAAACTAAACAGACGTCAATAATTTTAAATTTATAATAAGTTGAATTTTGTAATAGTATATAAAGATAAAGATTTAAAAGAGATAATTGCATGAAAATAGATTAAGTTTAAATATATTTATATATTAATTTTGGAAAAAAATTAATTTTTTTTATAATTGTCAGTTGTTTTTGTATGTAACTAGATGTTGCATTGGCTGCGGGAATGATTCCCATGTTTTGAATGGTAAAAAGTGATTTTTAACCTTTTCATAGAAGTAAAAAGGCGATTGTATGAACATGGATGACATTTTGTTTTTAAAACGTGGTTGTTTGGGTTGGGTCAAGGCTTGGGTCACAGGTTGTGTTATGTCTGGGCATGACTTTACCACAACTTGTTATTGCATGCTGGGCTGTGGGGCTCAACCCAAGTACTTAAGGGTCACAGATGAAATGCGTCATGCTGGCAACACCTTTTGGATCGATATTGCTCGTGCCTCTCTTGTTGCCAAGTTGTCTATTTTGCGGATGATGCTTTGTGTCTAAGGTGTCGAATGAGTCATGTCGTGTTGGCATGACTTAAAAATGAGTAGCCTAGCATGATCAATTGACATGCCTTTCGTTCTGTTTCTGACAAGTCAGATCAGGCCTAGCCAGGCTAGCCTGTTTGGCTAGTCGGGCTGAAACTGGCCCGCAAGGGCTCGGGCCATCGTGCCATGCCGTGTAGTGCTGCACCTCCCATGCTAGGAATTCTACCCCGAGCTATGCCATGAGCCAACACGTTGCTAGTCCATGCATGACTTTGAACTAGCTCTTATTGTTTTAGAAATGGCTGAATCATGTCGTGCCTTAGTCACCTGGCTTAGTTGACATCTCTACTTATGCCAGGTTGAGTTGTTTGATCTGATTGATCTTTTTAAATCTAACTAACCCATGTTTTACCAATTATTAGTCGTATATAAAGTGAGTAACTAAAATTGAATTATATTAACTTCTATTTACATGTAAATAAAATTGTATGAAGTCTAGCATACTATATTTTTTGATAAATTGTTTGTAATATCATCCAAGAAAAGATTACTTGGCTCCCAATTAATCTTGTAATTATATATATTTTTTATATTAGCTATAATATATTAACTTTTTTATTTTTTTTTATTTTTTTAAAGTGAATTAATACGATAAAAATATGTTTATTAGTCCCAGATTTTTCGTTTATAGGGAGGGGCATTAAAGGAAATCAGGATTTATAAATCATAAAAAAATATTAAAATCATCATATGCATCAAATTATATATTTAATTCATTTAGTTAACATGAATTCATTCGTAGATTTTATAGAAAAAATATTTCATGATTTAAGACTTAAGAGTATGTAGGAATAGATGGCTTAACTAATTTAAAATAAAATATAAAAATGAAATTTCATAAAAGAATATATCAGAGATAGAATTATATAAGAAAAAAAATGTAATTATTAGTATCTATAGATATTTTTGTGAGATGAGACAAGGTGAATAATATGAGTTTGCCAGGTGAGATCCGACATCGGTTAATACTCGGGTGGGGCTGCCCAAGGACTGAGATCGCATGGGACTCATTCTTTGTTACACGAAAATGCCACAACAAAATATCGATTGGCCCGTAGCTCAATCGGTATTCTATTGTGTGAATATTAGGACTTGGCTTCAATTTATAGGAGATGCGATACGTGAGGTAGAAATTAAGTTCTGATCCTTATGCAAAATCATATATCATAATGGATAAAGTGGACAATATGAGTATGCCTGATATAGCCGGGCAACCGGTCGACACTTGGGTGGGGCTATCAGGGGACTAAGGTTTTGTGGGGCTCACCATTTGTTATAGTTGCCCATGTGACGTGTACTTGTTATGGGTCACTCCACACAACACCTAGGCTAGATGTGGTTGGCCTCGGCTATTATAGGTGTGCTAATAAAGTAGCTGTTTTTTAAACTCCTTGGCTGATGGCTCGCACCATTTTGTGCTGAAATTGTGTTGTTAAAATCTTGTGTAATTGTTGTGTATTGTTATGATGGGTACTTGTTTTCAAAAGGCAGCGGAGATGAGCAACGTGCCTGGTAACACGATGGACGTGGACAGAGGTTCGTCCTCTTGGACCCCTGGTGCACCTCTTCTGGTTCCTCCTGGTCACACCGCCCAGGCTGGCCTCCCTGCTCGCCCTCCTCCTCCGGTATCTTTTTATCTTTTCTTCTTTTTCATGTTCTTAAAATCACATAAAACATAGCCGTAGCAAGAATCTAACCCTTGCCCTGTTGGAATGTTGGAATGATTGATTTGTCAGAACATGCTAAATATTTGGTTGTTTCTGCAGCTGACACCTGAGATGGAGAAGGCGCTGCTTCAGCAAGTGATGAGCTTGACGCCCGAGCAGATCAATCATCTTCCTCTGGCGCAGAGAGCTCAAGTCCTTCAGCTTCAGCATTTGTTGCGCTCCTGAAATTTTCATCTCTTAACCATCCCGTTGTTCCTGAAGGGAGTAGAGTAGCATTTGAATCCACCTGCTTGCATAGATTTAGAATAGGTTGGTTCTATTAATCTTGTATTTATAATGTTTCATGTGATTTGGATGCATAAGCATTTGATAACCTTTCTTATGTTGCGATGTGTTTGGGACAAGCCATTTTTGATCACACAAATTGCAACCTCACACACACGTGTCTTTGTGTGTGTGTGTGTGTGTGTGTGCGTGCGTGTGTGTGGTGTGTGCGCGCGCATGTGTGTGGTGTGTGTGCGTGTGTGTATGTGTGTGTGCATGTGCATGTGTGGGTTGAAATATACAAAATTTTATTATGTTATAAATAGATATGGAAATTATAATACTTTATCATTGCTTTGATATGTTATAATAGATCTTAGGTTTATAAGAATTATGAGTTAATGTGTTTGAGCAAGAATAATATTAAAAGTATTGATCATCTGGAAAGTTCTTATATTGCATGTATCTGTTAAAAGATTATGCTTTGATATGATGACAAGTTTCTTTGTACACAGATAATAGGTGTGAGCCTTGGGTATGGCCTCGATGGCTCCCTGTGATGGTAGGGTTGAAGGCTAAAAAGAACTATTTAAGTCTTTTGATTTTTTTTTTTTGTAAAATATTAAATGTTATATTTAATTATAATATTTATACATTCTTATAAATAGGAAACCCAGAGCAATGGAATCATATTCCTTTCATAATTTTTTCAAAACTTTTTTTTTCTACATATTTTATTTTTTTAATATTCTAACACATTATCAATATGATAATGGAATGTATTGAAACTAAAATAAAAAAAAAACTAAAATATTATTTATATGTAATGGAATTATATATATTAATTTTTTATATTATTTATCTTGTTGGAATGTATTGAAATATGCAAATATTATTTTGTTTAGAAGTAAAAGTTTTTAAATTCGTATTAAATTATCTTTAGCCATATTTAAACATTAAAATATAGTAAAATATTAGATAAATATTTGTAGATATTGTTTAATTAATGTAATTACTTACTCACCAAAGCTTGTTTTAGATAATTAATTCAGGCAAAAATTAATTGTGTTATGATTTAGATGTTATAATTCACCTACTTGCAATGAATATGAGTTACACTGTCAAAGAATTAAACAAGGTATCCATGCATGATCATAACTAATTTTTAGTATTCATTGGTCATTACATTGTTGGAGGATTAAAGATGACTACCATATAGATAATGATCATCACATCCTCTGGAATAATCTAAGGGCATGATATTACTAGTGAATGATTATAATCTCTTCAAAAGTATGCTATGATTTAGATGTATGCGAGATATAAGTGTCAAGTGGGTTGGGTAGCCTGGATATAGCCCACTGCATGACACAATTCAGCTTAGCCTGGAAGGGCATGGTCTAGAACCAATCCTGGAGCGAAGTTATGTCGGCCCGTGGCATGGCTCGTGCCATGGGCCGACACAAATTGTGACACGATCATTAAAAAAAAAAGGAAACCATTTTAAAATAATTGTTTTTTTATAATTTTTATCAATAAGATCGAACAATACTTGTCACTGTCTAGTCTGGCCTAAAAAAATTAATTTTTTTTTATTTTCTTTATAGTTGTTTGATAAAATTTGACGGCTCCATGGTAGAAATTAGATGGCTCTCAAATTTCTGCTTGGATAATTAAAAAAAAACAAAAAAAAACAAAAAAAAAACAAAAAAAAAACAAAAAAAAAACAAAAAATAAAAAATAAAAAAAAAATTTAATAATAATAAAAAATTCTATAAATGGATGTAAAGTAATGGCTGAACAGTCATGGATGTTCAGTAAAATGTTGTGGGTCATGCCCAAGTCGCCCGGCCTATTTGACACCTCCAATGAGCTCTTAACTGATATTTTTCATGTTTATGCATATGTGTAATGTAATTAAAACCTAATAGTACAATCAAAAAAAAAAAAAAAAAAGTCTCCCCCTCATCAGAAAAGATAATAAATTCACTAAAATATTTAATACAACAAACAGATAACCGAGTTTTATACTTTATATTTATCAGCGAGCCAAAAAAAATTCCAAATAAATATAAAATACCATTAAAATTATACCTACATATTATTATTATTATTTTCTTGTGTTGACTACCAACACATAATATCCGATAATATCAATAGTAAAAATGACATATTTATTATTAATATTTTAGATCGAGAGATATGAATTTTTTCTTTGAAAAATTTAATATTAATATTAAATTTAATAAGTACAAGCCCAACATATGCATTGTACATAGGTACATATACATTGTACATAGGTACATATACAATATTAATATTATATTTAATAAGTATAGATAATACTCTAATTTTAGTTCTGTGGCTGTTAAGATATAAACTAAGTATTTAAAATACTAATTCATTACTTTACATCTTTATTGCTTGGTCATTTGTATGGATCATTGAGTAAATGTAAAAATAGTAGAAACTATATTAAATATATATTTACCTCCATTAACTAAGTAGAAAAACTAGATAATAGGATTCATGCATAATTAGATAGTTTATTTAAATATTACAATATTAAATATAATAGTTTTAGCAAGTCTTCGAGTATGTACATTTACTTTCTCTATTTAATTAGTCAGGAGTAAATGATGAGGTGATCTATCTATTAAGAACGAGCTATAATTTTAGAGTCTGCATATGAATCTAGTTATCTAATGCTATTTAAGATGATAATTGATCAAATGATCACTCCAATGTCTAATATATTATAAGATTTAATTTTTTCTGTGACTGTGAATATTATTTTAGATAAAAAAAATCTAAAAAATAACTAATTATTATAGATATACTTTTATGTTTAAAGAGTCAATAGAATTCAAGAAGAAATCTTGAATTCTTATTACTGAATGGTGACTTATGTGATATTGAAGAGATTGAGACTACAACTAACTTCAAATTAAATATGATGATCTAAAATTAAGAAATTTTTGTATTATATTGGATTAAATAATCACCCTTATACATGTCTACACAAGCACGCACACACACATGCACACAAACACGCACACAAACACGCACACAAGCACACACACACACATAAACACACATACACACACACAAACACACAAACACACACACACAGAAACACACACACAAGCACACACACACATACAAACACACACACAAGCACACACACACATACAAACACACACACAAGCACACACACACATACAAACACACACACACACAAACAAGCACACACACACACACACACACAAACACACACACACACACAAACACACACACACACACAAACACACACACACACACACAAACACACACACACACACACACACACTCTCTCTCTCTCTCTCTCTCTCAAACACACACATAAACAAAACACACACACAAACACAAAACACGAACACACAATACGCACACACAAACACAAAACACAAACACAAAACACAAACACACAATACGCACACACAAACACAAAACACAAACACAAAACACAAACACACAAACACAAAACACAAACACAAAACACAAACACACAATACGCACACACAAACACAAAACATGAACACACATAAAACACACACACAAACACAAAACACAAACACACACAAACACACACAAACACACACAAACACACACAAACACAATAATATTTGCTTCGTGAAAAATTTATTGTAAAATTTTGCAAGCCAAGATACATGTAAGAAAAAAATTTGTCAATATAATATGAATGGTTGTGGTAGCAAAACTGATAATCACTCCTTGCAAGATGATTCGTCCAAATCAATGCTCCAATTAGTGCAATTCTGCAACAAAGACACAAGATTTAGTACAGTTATGTGTAGCTTTAGGCTATGAATTACACTGTTTACATGCATAACTCATCATATTTTTACCTCACACAAGAGAATCATACCCATAAGATAATCTAGAGAGATTTTTTTTTTTGTAAAAAGAAATAAAATTACAAATAATTATGAAACTTTCAAATAAATACAATCGAGGATAGACTCTCAATATTTATATATACACAGAGAGTCTCCTACATAAATGGTCAATATCATGTCAAGTATTATGATCTTACATTACATAAAACACCAAAAAGAATCCAAGAGTTGCATACCTTGAACTTGTGATTGAAAATATTTTTGGCTCATCTTCAGATTTTGGGACATTCTAGAATCTTCTAGAATTTCCACAAAAAAAGAGGTCCATCTTATTTTTATTCTAGTCATGGATTTCTAGGATGGTTGGGCTAGGACAAATACACTTGCCTAGACTTATCCAAAGGAGAAACTTAGAGAGTGAATGCTCATGTCCATAATTGGTAAGTCCATAGTTATTCAAGGCAAAAATATACGGAGACAAAATTAAGATGGAAGTTTTTTTTATGAGACACATACTATCTAATATATATATATATATATATATATATATATATATATATATGTATGTGTATATATATGTATGTGTATATATATGTATGTGTATATATATGTATGTGTATATATATGTATGTGTATGTATATATATATATGTATATATATATATGTATGTATATATATATATATATATGTATGGGTATATATATATATATATAATATTTTCATTAAATATTATCTATAATTTTTATCTATTAATTAAATATTTTTAAGTAAAATACATAAAATATAAAAATTAAATATCATTAATATTTCTTATCAACAGAAATATTCAGAATTTTAAAACACAGTAATTCAAAATTTTAAATTAAAACAAAAAAATTTTAACAATCCAATATACAAAATTCTAATGTATCAAATATATTATTAATTTAGATACATTTAAACCATCAATAAACAATAAATCTCATAAGAACTTTAAAGTTAAACATGTTTAGTCGCAATCACTACTGAGATGATTGGTCAGAGTGAAAGTTTGTCGTATGCATATACTTTGAGATTGGTAAGGAGAGATTGGGGAAAGGGTGATATATATATATATATATATATATATATATGTATGTATGTATATAGAGTTAATAATTTTCAAGAGTATGGGGTTTCAAGAATAATATGATTTATGTGGGGGGTGGAAGAGATCCTTTAATAACCATGGATAAGTCACACATACCTCTGGAGTAAAATTAAGGGCAACACTTATCTCTCCGCAATAGTTATTGTCCTTGATAATACAATATGTAGTTTCTTGACAAGTCTTCATCTCTAACACCTTCTCCAAAGGAATCCTACAAAAGACAAGCTCCAGTTTCAAGTGCCAATAAAATACACGGCAATCAAAGTCTCAATGCATGCAGATTAAGTGAAGGAAACCCACATAGCTTCTCCAATAAAATCATCCCTTGTTAGGCCATCACTATCCATTAGCTTGAGAAAGAGATGAGAATCATCACAAACAGTAAGATGAAAGAACTCATTCCAAGTTGCGTCAGTGCCCTGTCCTGCAAGAACACTCATCATTTTCACCATTCCCTCACTATCACTTCAAAAGAAATCAAACAAACTGAAGGCATGGATCAAAATTTCTAGACAAATCTACCTTCTTTTGCAGAGAGGTGACAAGAAACAAACCTTGAGCAACATTGCTTTTCTTCTCTTGAGAGTTGCACTTAACAATCACATAAGGGTCTATTAGAGCTGCTCATAAAAATTTTGGTTATCACAAACTAATCATGTGTGAACTAAGACAGTCAATCATTAGCAATACTTGTAAAACAAGATTAAATTGTCAAACAGAACATCGAAAACACATTGAGGCAAAAAATCACGGTTTGTTGTCATTCCCACTATCAATTTAATATAAAATGCATGAAAATAATGAAACAATGCCAATCTAATGATGATAGGCTTCAAGTTTGAGAGTTATTAGATACAATATCTTTAATTTTTAAGAACAAAACTATCAAAATATTAATCTCTCCCAAATCTCATGCTATGCATGAGCTTTATACACTGTGTATATGCTTCTCATGTGTATAATGTAAAGCATATAATTTGATAATAAATTTCTTGTATAAATATCTTTTTTATAAATAAAATGAAATTTTTTTTTATGATTATAATATAAGATTCCTAACAATCATTGTTTGTATCCCATATAATTGTATACAAAATGGGATATTTTGTGAGAGTATAATACTGCTTGGAGAATTAAAATTAATAATGATCAATATCAATAACATCAAAAATTCACTTAGATAATGATAATATTTATAAAAAAATAAATTAAAATTAATATTTATGTTTAAACAATTAATAATTTTATAATGTTTATGCACATCAATTTTGAAGGCTTTAATTTCTAGGAAAAAATTACTTAATTCACAACATTCATAGAGTACTATATTAATAAGGTTAGAATCTTCATCATCAAACCATCACCTTGTTAAGATTTTGCACCAATCTATTAATTTCTTTGAATTGTCGTGAGTGTCTAAGACAACTTGATTGTACCTTGAGTAATCCTACATGGAGATGAACATTTCTTCCTAGTTCTACCCCTGAGCAAATCCAAGTAGATACATTGCCCTCAATTTATATGTAGAATTCAAACTTGGGATTTGAAGATAAATCACAATACTAGAGCTTGCAACTAACTAATCCATGAGGGTTTGTGCAAATCTATCAAAGAATACAAGCTGGTAGCAGGCAACTCGATCCTCAAACACTACTCATTGATCAAGATGGGAACTCCAATTTATAGTTTGTAACAATATACCTACTAAGAAATAATCATAAGTTGTATACTAATGTCAAAAAAAAAGAAGCATTGCCTTCACCATTCTTAACCATTTAATACCCAAGATGACAATGTCAGCAAGCAAATTTCAATGTTCTTAATTCTCATATCTCAGATAAAATATCAGATAATTTAAACATAAGGAAAGAGATTTCAGTGGATGGAACTTGAATACGATTATTTCATTTGAAAGAAGTAGCAGATTGGAGGTAAGCATGAAAAATGCATACTATCAACATTAAAGAGCATCAAAGAATGCATACTGTTGCGTACTAATCATGCATAAACTAAATGCATTTTATCTTGGGGAACACTGATTCTGTAAACTAGTCTAATAGCCACGTCCAAACAAATATTCTATAAAGAAGTAGCAGATTGGTCTATCGACTTTACTCCTGCTCATTTTTAATCTACTTTTCTGAATTGCTTCCGTAAAATATTGATGCTAAACAAATGGTTAGGATAATGTTGGCCTTCATTTGTCAAAAGAATAATTCATGAGAGGTACGTTTACAGGTTAATGAGATTATACGCTAAACAAGCATGCAAATTCACTAAACTAGACACGCAGACACACGTCTGCTGATAGACAAAGATCATGAGTGACGTTGATCGAAAGATCACATTAACTTTTTTGTGGGTTCATTCCATATGAAGAAAGTGCTTACTAAACATATCGGTGCCAGTGAGACCTCTGGCCCCGATCACGTGAACCTCAAGCGTTCCATGGCGAAATTTTTTCGAACCCATCGAAAATCGATCTTACGATTCTGTCTGGGTGTTGCAGCACCAGCATCGAGTTGGAGGCGATGGCGTTATGGCGAAGCATGAGGACCCGTGGTGTAAATTACAGAACGATTTGTATCTTTTTTAGCTCACGCTTAGCTAAATTTTATTTTGTTTTTGTTGGGAAAAAAAAAATTATCCTGCCCCCAAATAAAAATATTTAATAAAAATTTCTTCTATTAAAAATTCTAACTCACCATACACGTCAGTATTAAAAAAATAAATTTTTTTTAAAAAAAAAACCAAAAACCTTATAGCTAGCCTAGTGTATACATTTCGAAATGTATATTATATATATGTTTCATTTTATAAGTTTTTCGAAGTGTATACTACGTATACTTTTTACTATATATGTTTCACTTTATATATTTTCTAAATATATGTTTTTGTTGTAAAATAATTGTAGAAGTTCATATTATAGAGAAAATTAAATTTTATTCCTCAAAATTAACCTTTATATCACACAAAAGATTAAACTCATTTTATAGGAGATACACAGTGAATACACTATTCATATACATTTATTTTCAATATCACATTTTCAACACTCCCACTTGAATGATCATTTAACGAAAATTGTTAATATTAGGAATGCCTTGTTAAAAACATTGTCTGTAAAACCTAGTGGGATAAAACCTAGACGAAGAAAAAAAAAGTATTGTGCACTAATACCCAATCATACTCCCCCTCATGTCAACATAATTTGGTTGATGCATTCCAATATTATATACTAAATTCTTAAATGTTAATGGTAGTAATGAATTTGTAATTATGTCCGTAATATTGTTATTTGAATGTATATTTGCTGGTCATCAATTTCACCACTCTTCTAAAATTTATGAGTATAAAGAATTTTGGAAAAATATATTTGGTTCCATCTCATTTGATATAAACTCTATTGATTTGTGCAATGCATGCAGTATTATCTTTAAATATTATTATTGGTTTATCTTTGATTGAGGATAGCTCACATGATTCTTGAATATGTTGGGTCATTGATCTAAGCAATATACATACTCAACTTATTTCATTAATTACAATAATTTCAGAATGATTCGATAATGTGGCAATTATTATCTGTTTCACAGATCTCCATAAAATGGTAGTTCCATTATAATTGAAAATATACCTGATTTGTGATCTAACTTTATGTGGATCTAAAAGATAGACTACATCTGCATATCCGAGTAATTATGACTCTGACTCCTTAAAATAAAATAAACCCATATCAATGATTCCTTTGATATAGCACAACACATGTTTTATCCATTCCAATGTTTTGTTGGAGCAGAACTATATCTGGCTAATATATTGACTGAAAAAGTAATACCTGGACGAGTACAATTAGCCAGATACATAAGTGCATCGATAGCACTAAGATATAACACTTTAAGGCTAAGTAATTCTTCATCTTTTTTCCAAGGTCGAAATTGTTCCTTGTTCACATTAAGTGAACAAAGTACCATTGAATAATTTAAAAAGTGTGCTTTATCCATATAAAAGCACTTTAAGATTTTCTTAACATATGTTGATTGGTGAATACTTGATCTGCAGGCTAAGACAAAATTTTGTTTTTCCAAGATCTTTCATTTCAAATTTTTTTTTTCTAATATTTCTGTGTGAGTTATTCAGGAGTTCCAACAAGGATTAAATCATAAACATAAACCAAAATGATTGCAAATCCAGTTTTTGATTTCTTAATAAAAACACATGTATATATAGGATTATTTACATACTCATCTCATATCAAATATTCATTAAGGTGATTATACCACATGCACCCGAATTGCTTTAATCCAAACAAGGATATTTGTAATTTAATTGAATACATATTATGAAAATTTGTACTTATTGCTTAAGGTAGTTTAAATCCTTTAGGGATTTTCATATATAAATATCATTATCCTATAGATTCATATAAATACGTTGTGATAACATCCAAGAGATGCATATCCAGTTATTTAGAGACTGCTAGACTTATTATAAAATAAAAAGTGACGGCATCCATAACAGGAGAATATGTTTCTTCGTAGTCAATGTTAAGTCATTGCTCTTTCGTACAAATACCCAATTGTACCCAACATGTTGTATACTTGTAGGCAATTGGACTACATGTCCAAAAACTTCCATTTTTAATTATGAGGATAACTCTGCTTGCATAACCTCTTTCCATTTTAGCCAATCAAATCTTTTTTTATATTCATTCATATTTTGTGATTCTGGATATCATCATTTTGTATGATGGTGATGACCACTTTGAAAGAAAAAATATTATTAAAAATAAAATTATTTCTATCCCATATGTCTCCTTTGTACACATAACTTATTGAGATCTCATTATTTTCAGGTACACGTGCTTTTTCAAGGACTCGTTGTTCAACATGTGCCTCAACAAGGGCACTTTGTTCATCATGTACCTCTTCAGGAGCTATTTGTTCATTTTGTGCCTTTCTAGTGATGTTTTGTTTTCCTTTTGTTATTTTTTATGAGGATTTATATCTTTTGACCCAATAGGTCTTACATGCTTCAAGCATATTTCCGATTCATTAGATTTATGTCCATTAGGGATATCAACCCATACTAGAGCATTTGTAGTCTGGATGTGTGACCTTGTCACTTTTCTATGTGTCAACAAATACATATGGTAATTGATCTATAAGATTTTGCAAATGAATGATCCTTTGAACTTATAGTTCACATTGATTTGTACAAGGATCAAAATAAGATATTTTTATTATATTCCATGAAATTTCTTGTCATTCTGTAGGAACAAACATTTTCCCCCCTAATAAAGGGAAGACTATTTCATTAAAATGACAATCTATAAATCTTGTTCTAAAGACATCTCCTATGTTTTTACCTAACACAAATCTTCAATGGGTTCAAGATATCTTATGATTGACGTCGAATCAAAACCTACATAAATCCCAAGTCAATATTGGGGATCTATTTTGGTACATTGTGAAGGAGAGTACTCATGGTAAGACGTTAGTCTAATTCTAATAAGACTTGCAACATGCATAATAACATGTTCCCATGTAGAAATTAGTAATCTAATTTTCATCAACAATGACCTAACTTTAATTAGAGACGTTTAGTGAATAATTCTGCTCAACCATTTTGTGTGAGAACATGAGCAATAGAGTGTTAAATATTTATCCTAATTGACATATAATAGTCATTAAAAGCTTGTGATGTAAATTCATCAGTTTTATCAACTCTAATGGTTTTGATTAGGTAATTAGTAAATTGTGCTCTTAATTTAATTAATTAGGCAAATAGTCTAGCAAATGTAATATTTTTTTTTGGAAATAAGACAAACACGTGATGATCTAGTGGAGACATCTATTAGAATCATAAAGTAATGAAAATGGTTCACATGATGGATGAATATGTTCACATATATCCCCAAGTATTCTTTCTAAAAATACTCGTGACTCCAATAAAATTTTATTAAAAGATGGCCTAACTAGTGACTTGCCTTGTGAATAAGCATCACAAAAAAGTTCATTGGGCAAAAGAATCTTCTAGTTCTTTAATGGATGCTCATGTGATTGTTCTATGATTTACTGCATTATTGAAGATCTATGATGAACTAGCCTATCATGTCAAAGATTAAAAATCTCTAAGCTGTTGAACTTCTGGTTCACAACTACCCATGATTCAATTGGCTTAATGGTTGTATGATATAACCCAAAGGACAATACTGAGATTTTTTCTATAATAATCTTTTTACCAGAAATTGTATATGTAATATAAATTCATTTTTTATTACTTTTATTCATAGTTTCAATATGTTATCCAATTCTATAAATATCTTTAAAACATTGCAATTTTTCATGGATTTGCTAGAATATAATGCATCATTTATGTGAAATCTAGTTCCATTTGTCTTTTAGAGCCTTCAATTAATTTTGATATGCCAGATATGATATTAAGACTAGCATTTGTTATTGTCAAATTATAAAAATATCTATTATCTCAAATGCTTGTGTGTGTGGTTGCACAATCAGCAAGACATACATCGTCATCATTCATTTTAAATTAAATAAAAAAATTAGATAAAGAGAAGGAAAAAAAATATAAAGAAAAAAATATAACTTCATTAACTCAAAATAAAGTTTATAGATTTATTTGATCTTAGTATTATCATTATTTATCAAGCAATTAAAATTATCGCTATGGTCTACAAGAAAATCATCTTCAAAATAAGGTAGGTCCTGCCCGGCAAAATTCATTTTTACATTTTTTTTTTCCTTAGATGATGCTTGATATAGATCCACTAGATGTTTGGCCATATGACATGTACTTGATCAATGTCCTTCTATTCCGCATCTGTAACAAGTCACTTCAATAACTTTGTGAAATCTTTACAATATATTTTCCTCACTTTCTTATTTTGTTTCACCATTATTTCACTTTTGGTGGTCATATAAAGTTTTTCTCTAGGAATATTGAGGATAATTATTATAATACTGGTAGTTTCTTCCACGATTACATCCTTGTCCACTACGACCACGTCATCATCCATACTTATAATTTTGGGATGATGTTGCATGCACTTCTGGGACTTCAGATCCAGTGGGATGGGATTAGTGATTTTTGATTAGCAAATGAGTTTTTTGTTCAGCTACTAGGAGACTTGAAATTCTGAATATTTAGTAAAATTATGCTCTCTATATTGCTGCTGCAAGAGCATATCAGAGGCCTTACACGTTGAAAATGTTTTTTTAGAATGTTTCTTTTAGTGATTTTTTCTCGGGAAAGCATCGAATGAGAGCTTATTTTAAATAATACAAAATTATACTCGTTGATTGATTTAAAATCTTGCAACCTAGGTGCATCCAGCCACTATGAACTTTTGGTGGTTAAATCTCAATTTTAATTCATTCCACATAACAAGAGTATATTTTACAAAAAGATATTCATTTTGTAGATCCTCATGGATATGATGTCTAAGAAAAATAAGTACTTTTGCACGGTACTGCGGTAACATTGTATTTCCTTCTAATCTCCATGATATGAGGTAGTTAGATGCAACTCAATATCTAGGATCCAAGATAAATAAGTATTTCCATTAATATTACACATTGAAAAATTGATATTTGAAAATTTTGTGATTTTTGTAAAATCTTTTACAAAAATATAACCTTTTACAAACTAAAATAATATTATCTTATTTAGAGCAAACTTGTGCTGATAATGTGTTGTAGAATACTTGTAGAAGTTGAGAGTAGAGAAAAAATTAAAAAGAATTTTCTTCCTCAAAATAAAACTATTCTCATACAAAAGATTAAGCTCCTTTTATAGGAGATGTGTGAAATTCCAGAAAAAAATGAATAAATAAATAATATGATTTTTTTTCTAGAAAAAAAATGGGCAAAATAGTAATTTTACAATAAGAAAAATAAGCTGAAAATTTTAGAACCATGATAATAAAATGAATTTTATTATTGAATTCGTCTTGGAAAATATAGCTACGGTGATAAATTTTGTCGAATTCTAAGGAAGTTAGAATTTAGTTAATTTTTTTTAATTCATTTAATTATTATTAGAATAATTAGGAAAAAAAAGACCGAGCCACAACGTCAGCACATGGCTATGCCATGCTCGGTCCAAGTGTCACACAATAATAATAATAATAATAATAATAATTTTTTAAATATATTATTTTAATAAAATAATAGAAAAAAAATAAACGATGGGAATCCAGAAAACGGGATGACGAAAAAAAAAAACAACATTTGGGGAGAGAGAGAGACAGTGTAGAGAAAAAAAAATTAAAAGGTTCATTGTTTTTTTTATTATAATGGATTATTCTAGAGTCAGAATAGAATAGTCCAAGAACAAAAGTTATTCTGCGCGAGGAGATCTTCAGTTTGATATCAAATTTATAAAATTTCCGAGAAATATTCCGAGAGGTAGTGGGTTTCTTCAATTTAAATTTCTTTCAATTTAAAGGCCCTAAATAATCATGATTTATATTTTAATTCGAACTATTTAAAATTTCATTGGGAATAATTAATTATTAAAAATTATCTATATTTTATTTAGTAAAATATATTACAATGTGAATTAAATTTAGATAGTTATAACTATGTCTGGAATGTGGTTTAATCATAAATAATATTTTTATATTTCACACACACGGGAACATTCCATATAAATGGGTGAGTGCATGACACACACACACACACACACAAAGGTATGATGTATTATATTTTGCAAATTGAAATTGGGACAATGTCCAAGCGGTGTTACGCTGTGGTTTTAGGAAAATATCCAAGAAAAAAAAATATTTTATTGGAAAATATCCAATATTATTTTTTGGTGGAGGTTTATATTTCTTAGAGTATGTCCAAGAAAAATATATTATGTTTGGAGAATGTCTAATATTATTTTTCGGAGGAGGTCCATATTTTTCGAAATAATTCCACAAAATATATATTTCTATAAACACACACACACATCTATATATAATATGTCACGCTTGGCTTCATCATGTGTGAGGGAGTTGATGAGACTCAAGAATATGAGCATATAAATATTTCATCCATAATTGCATTCATATAAACATTATACTTGAATGAGCGTTGCTATATATATATGATGTATTACGCGCACTTAGGTAGAGAGTAGCATTGTAAGATACTTCTACTTAGCTTTGCTCACTCATTTGTGGGATCCCTTTCAAGTACATGTCCAGGATATATGACAGACCCACTATGGGATCGCACGTGTCAAGGGAATACAGTTGTGGCTTGAATAATATATTATGTGTTTTTATTCCAATGATCAAATAAAAAAAATACGTTACATTTGAGAAAATTTTATTTTATTACATATTTTGTTATGTAATGGAATGAATGGGACTCCCTAGGGGATGAGGCATCACAAGATGCATGGTGAATACACCATGCATTCACTTTTATTTTCAATATCATTCACTTTTTTAATTTCACATTTTCAATATCATTCATATTTTTCAACATCACATTTCCAATAGTTTTGTTTTTTTTTTTTTTGTTTTTTTTAATGCAGACACTGCTCATCGAGTTAGAGTTATTTTGAAAGCATTTTTATTATTGTTTTAAAATATATATATTTTTTAAATATTTTTTATTTTTAAAATCCTTAGCATATTATTTTTCTAATTTTTTTTGGGGATCTTTTGATAATACTATTTGTTTCAAAAATATATGTTGAAAAACACTATTTTGTTTAGAAAACACTTATAAATGAAAATGTTACACAAAAATGTTTATAAACATTTTCATTTATAACATTATAATATATATAAATATAAATATATATAAATATAAATAAACAAATAAATAAATAAATAAATAAATAAATATATATATATATATATATATGCATGACAAATATACCATTTTATGAAAAAAAAGGGAGAATATTTTTATCCTTTGTCATGTTTTTATATATCAAAATCAAATAAGCAAAGTTACATTTAATAAGTATGCCAAGTGCAAATTTTTTCATTTTTAAAATCTTTTAATTTTATAATAATATTAAATTCAACTATACATGAGTTACAACTTACAAAAATTAATCTAAAAATATTAAATTAAACTGTATTTATATATTCAATTATACTTGTCATGCTTTTTTTTTTTTGATGATTATGTTGACAATAAGAAGAAAAAATTAGTAATCTAAATATTAAAATAGGAACTTACCACATCTTCTAATTAATCTAAAAATTTTTATACACCGGTTCTCTTGTTTAGATGAGTAAGCCTGTTGGCTGTTGATTTTGATAAATTAATCATTTGGATTTTGATTGAATTTGATGACTCATACACGCCTCTCTCTAATGTAATTCAAGCTGAGAGATTCCAATTAGCTTTGATGAAATATTTGAAAAATCAACTTTCCAATCAAAAATTAACCTTGCTAGAATCCATATCAATCACAAAAAATAACAAAATCGACCTCTAAAAATTCATTGAAAATTTTAAGTAGATAGAGATCAACTTAATGTTGAAGGCTGAAAAAATTTAATAATTTTTTTTAAAAAAATTATTATTTTGTCTTTTTTTTTCATTTCTTTTTCGTTTTCTCATTCACACCGTTTAGTTTGTGAATCTATATTCTCCTTCTCATTTCTCTTCCACCACAAATACTAACCCTAACCCTCTTTCATGATTAATTTAAGAGATGAAATAGTAAATCAACTAGTTATTCATTAATTTTTATTTTTATATTAAATATTTAGATAGTTTTAAAGAGTTTAGACTTTATTGATTATTTTTTTAATATTTTTATTTCTTTTTTGGATTTATGATTTATTTATGCATATATTTTTAGAAATTTTATTTTTTTTAATAATTAATAATTGTAGTAAAAAAATATTTCATTAGAAATTTTATTTATGTTGTATTTATGATAAATATGTAAAATACATCTTTTTTAATTTTCAATATTTATAATTATCAAACAATATATTTATATTCAGCATTTAATTAACAGTAATTAATCAAAAAAATTTTTAATACATATCCAACACTTATAAAATTCAACCTTAATTTTTTTAATTTTATCAAATGAACTTTTAATCAAGTCTCTATCATGTTTACATATTATTGATATTTATCACAAGATTGGTTTCGCTTGTAGTACACCAACTTGATAATACATGTTAATAAATATTATTTATTATTTATGCTTCCTCGTTTATTTTGATTTATTATGTTGATATCTTTACACATTCCTCATTTAATTTGATTTTTTGTAGTTTTTCCTATCATTTACTACTTCAGATTTTCAGTTGCAAGTTTCAAAAAACAACTATTAATATGAAGTTAGCTCGGCAATGATGATGGCAACATGGGGAGGTTCAAGTTCAACATCAAAATAAACTAACATCTCAAACTCAACGTAAAAAGCAATCCAATAGACATCCCAGCAATACACAAAATCGAAGCTCCACGAACCCTCAGAAAGAAAGCATTCAGATTCTTAGCAACCTGCAGAACGAGAGTTAAAATTTGCAGCCGACCTTGCTCCTCCATTTTCTTGAAGAAGTACATTGGCTTCAATGACTGCCTCAAGACAAAAGCGAATGTAAAAGGAATCGCAAATGCCGCAGTGCTCTGGATTGATACCTCTGTTATAGGTGATGCTTTGGTGATGAATGAAATCCAAGCTCCTAGACCGAGCTGAAACAAACCAAGAAGAGCCGCAGCTCTGCTCAGACCATATATGTTCTTCATCATTTTTTCAAGAACTGTTCTTGTTTCAGAAGCCAAGGCTGAGAGATCTCGCTCAACGGTGGGTCCTTCAATTTCTTGGTGGCTAAACTCTAGGTTTCCACACGGTTGATTGCCAGAACCTGTAGGATTCTCATTCCTTGCTGCCTCACTTGGGTTCTTGGGATTCTCAGAACATAACGGAGAAAAATCTGAGCTTGAAAAATGCCTCAGATCCTGGCTTACCAACCAGATGGGATAACAAGTCCTCGAGTTCGTACCAAACCCTTGAACTGCAACCATTGCAGACCTGACTAACTTGTGCATGACATCTGGCTGATAATTGGGAATTAGGGATTTCTGATATGGGGATTCATGGGTGTTGAGTTTTGTAATCGAAGTTGAACAAGATCCAACAAAACTAAGATCTTGATTTATGAATTTTGCATGCATTCGAGATATTGATTCAAGCATCGAATCATGATCCAGCAACGAGGAATGGAAGATAATTTGATGTTGACATAGACTCAAATTGAAGATCAATCCAAGGGTGCGATCAGAACTTCTAGTTCTTGCGGGTAACAAACAAGACGGAGAAATGGAATAACGAAACCAATTTACGGACTTGGAAACAGGTCTGCATGAGATAAACCATGATGCCATAGCCATGATTGTGCGGCCTAAAGACTTTTCCCGTCTACCGCAGCTCAATTGTGGTATGATATCGAAGCAGGACCAAAAGATGTCATGCTGGCGAATGGGGATTAATTGATTTTATTTATATGTAAACAATTTCCTGAATTACTTATAAATAAATAAAAAAGTTTTTTTCTTATTTGAAAAAAAATATACCAAATTATAAATAAATTTAAAATTAAGGCACTCAAATTCAAAAGTCCTAAACTACCCTCGCCCATTATCCTCACCCGTTTCCTATTGCCCCTCGCCCATCTCCAAAAGCTCCATCGTCAAGCTCTAGCAAGCTCGACGATGGAACTCGTGGAGAGGGGAGATGAGAGAGGGGTGAGGAGAGACGAGCGAGGTGCAATGGGCAAGAGTAAGGGGCAGGGGCGAGGGTAGTTTAGGAATTATTAATTCAAGTGTATTGATTTTTAATTTATTTATAGTTTGGTCTCTTTTTTTCAAATAGAATGAACATATATTATAAATGAAACTTAAAAGTTTGAGCAAATACATTAATATAGAAAACTCCTATGGGGAAAGCTCCCATACATTCATGAAGCACGAATGACCAAATTTATGACACATTTCATAATCTTAAAGTCCCCATAAAACTACCTTGTATTTTAGTATTTTGAAAATTTAATGGGGCCATGACATTATTCCCCACCATTATTGCCAACAACTTTGTCAGGCCATTATTGTGAAAATTTATAATCTTTTTTTTTGATTTTCTCATTATGCATTAGTGAGTTCCCAATTGATTTCATTATCTAGTAGTCTTTTTATTCCACAAAATATTCTTGACTTGACACATTTTTTTTTGTCTCACATCTCATTCAGTTTAAATGGCTTCTACGATCTTCTCATAGAAGAATTCACTTTTATTGGCACTTAGTGTGAGTTATCTTATGTTGAATCATCTTGATCCTCATAGTTTGGTTTCAAAATGCTCACATTAAATATCAAATATACTTTAAGTTTCTGACGTAAATCAAGTTGATATGAGATACTATCAATCATTTTGAGAATGCAATAAGACCCCTTATATATTTACACAAATCCATCGTGTATCCTATTTTTTCACATTGCCATCTAAAAGCCTTTCAAATACTAAATCTAACACTTGATAGTACATACTTCTTCATTTTCCATTAGCCTACTTTTTCAATTGCTTTATTACTTTGCGTAATTTAATCCAATTCAAATTCATTTTGTTCTTGCCCCTCCTTGACAAAAGATAAACTAATAGATTTGGTACTGCATAACTACTTGGTATGCCAAATATCAAATAATACTAGTTATTTTAGTGATTTTATATGATATTTTTGCATGATGTGCAAAAGAAACATTTACATTAAAACCAAATGTTGATGTCTGTTAATCATGCGAGTGTGGTGTTGATGAAGTCAAAAATACAAATACTTTTATAAGCCAATCCATTAACATTATGCTTATCTTTGAAGAACTGATCCTCAATTAATATGGACATTTTATAGAATGTTTTGCTAAGGGGTTTTCCTTTGGTGTGGCAGTTGCATGTCATCATGATAGATAATGATATGTAAGCTACGAGACACATGCAATTAAAGGTACTCATATTAATTGTGTATGTTTGATACTTACAAAGCTAAAAATATAAATACTTTTATTTGTATGTCTATATAACATATGAGGTCAAATAAATAAATACACATAGGAAGCAATCATCAAGAATAATTAATAAGTTGTCTAAAAGTATGGACAGATGAATGATTCATTATTTTGATGGTAAAACTAAAATATCGAGGGATAATTACAAGAAGATAATCATTGGCAGAGACTAAGTTAATAATCACTTTTTATGCCAATATGACACTATTATATTTCTGTAATAATCCAAGTCTAATGGCATACAAGGTAGTTATTACCAATGAGTTCATCATAATGGTGGACCCCTCATAGATGACTTTTTGATATATCACCACACTAAGAAAATAAATCATCTTTGCTCGAAAGTTATTCACAATATCATATCTTTTAAATAACTCATCAATTACCATTGATATTTTCATTATATGCACACTTTTATTCTCTAGCCTCAAGTGTCATACAAATCATGAATAAATATGGTTTATAAGTATTTGTACTTAAAGCTTCATAAGTATCATTTCTGTACAATTAACATATTTTTCTTTCAAGTTTCACTATTGAGAACTATATGAGTGAAAATAACTAACAAGGGCTATCATTACCTTATGAATGACAATATACTCACATATGACCTACATATTATGTATCACTTCTACTATATATCATATCACTACAGTACCACATCAATGTCATGATAATAAAAATTAGATAGAACATAGAAGTCAATTTTTTTTTCTTTGAGTATAAGAGTCATAGACTTAGAGAATGACCATATTAGAGTAATGGTCTCGAAAATATTTCATGTCTTAAAAGTCATAGTTCTAAATAATTACCTTAGTTTTGGCTTGAGTAGTTTTGCCTCTATAATTTTTTTTGTAGCTGAAAAATCATCACTTTGTAAAAAGGTCATAACTCAAGTTTAAGATTGCTAAGCCATATTAAAGATAAAGTCATAATGTTAAGACATAGAAATAACTTTTAATTCTATTGGATAATGTTAATGTGGTTGCTATGACATAAAATTAATATAACTGCTAATTAAATTTTATGAGATAAATATGGATATGACTACATATAATATCATCACCACAAAGAATGTGTTGTATAGTGGGAGAATTATGCTAGCAAGTTGGTAGGGTCATGACACACAAATATTGCCACAATCAATTAAGTAGACTTTTGACTAAGAATAGATACCAAAATTATGCGAGACTCCTCTCTGCCATACACCTTTAAAAACATTTAGATTTTATGCGTATTCATCAAAATCCACCAAAACTCTAAAGTCATCAAATCAATCCTTAATTATTTTATTTTCATGCTTATATATCATCACAAATTACCAAAATATATAAGAATGTTCAATAGTTTAAATAGTGAATAAATGCCTCCTAATCTTTTTGTATCAAAAACTTGTAGTATTAGGAAGTATCCGTGAATTATGTATTTTGTCTTTATAAAACAAAATTATGGTACTAGGAATGACCATAACTTTGATTTTGATCTTTCTTTTACATCATATAGCTATGACATTGGCAAAGGTCATGGCTTTGGCCATTGTTTTTCTTTTATATAAAATAGTTAGGGTCCTAGGAATGATCACGACTTAAGCTTTGATATTTTTTGTGTATCAAATGACCATAGTGTTGGAAATGGCTACGACTCTAGAAATTCACCTGTACATTGAAGTCATGGCTTTGCCTTCTTTTGAGGGTAAGAATTATAACCTTGGAAAGTGGCCACACTCAAGTAATCTCCTCTATAATATTATGCATTTAAAGTCATGACACTTGATAAATGCCATAGCTTTGATATAAGTAGTTTTGGTTTTATAACTTTATGTAAATCAAGAGTTATGACTTTGGAAAAATGCAATGGATTTGACTTGAGTATATAATTTTTTGGTAAAGATAAATCCATGGCACTAGAAGTGGCCATGATTTTTAATATTAGTGGGGTATTTTGTTACTACAATATGAAATTAATATATTAGTTATTTAATTATTATGAGATTAATATGGATGCGACTCCAATATAATATCATAGCAAAAAAATAATGCATTGCACAATTGAAGGATTGTACATATAAGGTGGTAGAATTATGATATATAAAGCTTTCCATGACTAAATAAGTAGAGTTTTGGTTAAGGATAGATGTCAAAATTACTCGATGAACCACACATCACAAAGTCACCAATTATCTCTAAAAATATATTAATTTAATGACTATTCATCAAAATCTACTAAAACTCCAATGTTTTGAAATTGATCTAGTTATAGCTCATTTCTATACTTACACATTATTTAATATCATCCCAAATACACAAGTATGTTTAGTATTTTACGTACTGAATACTTATCTTGTGTTACCTATTTGTTTCTTTTTATTTATATTTTTTTTTATTTTTTCTGTAGCCACCACATCCTATATGAGCAAAACTTTGGAACTTTGCTAACACCTCGAGACTCAAAAAGAGAGAAAATTAAAGGAGAACTTTGAGAGTAAAAGATGAGTTTGCATAGCCTAATGTATCAAAATGATGAAGCCTATTTTTTGACCAAAGAATGATTCCTATGTAATTCTAATACTTCATAGCAACATGGTTTAATTATTAGAATATGTAGAGCTATAGAAATCTAAAAAATGAGAGAAATGAAGAAATAATTAATATAACTTTATTATGCCACCTAATTTTATCAGTTAAGTAATGTCTCAAATGCTTATTAACAAAAATATTTCATTAAGTAAGATCCATAAGTGCAAGAGTCATGAAATTAGTATAATGGACTTTTATCTAGATATCAATATGGCAATCCCATATTGATTTTATTGGTAGTTTAGTTAATCAACAATGAGACAAGCTATTTTTAATAAAATGGATATTCAAGTTGTTAGACAATCTTAATTCCATGGTTTAATTATTTAATATATGTGATGATATCTAAGTTGCTTGACTTATATTAATTATATTGGACATAGCATAAATGTTGGGTATTGTGCAATAACTCCTTACCCTAATAACATATAAGATAGTTGTCTTAATTGAGCACATCCTAATGGTAGTCACCTCATTAATGTCATCTCAGTATGTTAACACTAAGATAATAATTTATATCTTCTCAAAAATTATTTACAATTACATATCTTTTTGGCAACTTCACCAACTACCCTTGATGATTACTTTATATATACACTCTTATTCTCTAGCATCAAATATCATAAATACTAAAACTCATATGGTTTATAATCATTTGTATATTTGGTTTTGTAAGCACTATACTTATACAATTAACATATGTTTCCCATAAATTTTATCAGTGAGAATAAGTAAAAATAACTCATAAGAGTTATCACTACTTTAAAAGTCACATCATACTTTCACATGTCTTGAGGAATATCTATCCTAATCCTCCTTGGTAATGATACAACTCCCACACTAAAGATAAATTTCTTTGGGAGTACATTTTATATTGTATCAATCTCAATCAAGAACTAGTTATTTAAAGACATAGCCAATAAATTTGCCCACAAAAATATTTGTACTTTCAGTTTTGTAAGTATCATACTCATGATAATTAATATATATAAATTTTGGGTTTTAATGTATAGGATCATTTCCTACATCATACTCGAAAGAGATGAGACTTCTTTTCTACTATATGCATGAGTGAGCTCCGTAATTTACTCATCATCATCTATCATGATAATTTTTTACAAACCTACTAATAATCAAAACCCTAGTTCAATTTTTATTTAATCACTAACCATTAATAGTTATAATATAAAATAAATCAAACACATTTATTCATTAATTATAATCTAAATTCACATCATATATCTTATTTACACAAATTCTAGACCATGCTAGTTTGGTACATATTCTCAAATCCACCCTAGAGAAGAGGGGTTTAAGAATTGCACCCACCAACTCTAGGGATTATCATAAATATCATGTCTTTTGCTTGCTTGTTGAACCAATAGAGAGTGTAAAATTTGCCCCTAGGGAGGGTGCAATTTGTTGCTAGGTATTGATAATTGTCATTTCTTTGCTTATTGTGTGAGGGAAAAGGCGAGGAGAATGAGTGATGTCATGAAATTTTCATATCTTTTACTTTTATACTCGGGCAATTTCATATTATTCTAAGTAGGAAGTCATGATTTTCATAAAAATGTCATAACTTTGACTTTCATATCTTCAATTTGAGGTTGACTCTAAAAATAATTTCAACTCTAGCTTGCATCTTAATCTTTCTATACCATAAAGTGACAGTATTAGCAACAACCATGACGTGATCCTAATGTCTTTGAAAAATAATCATGACATTGAAAAGGCCTCTCATATGTTTTCCATGCATGACTGCAACACTAGTGTTGAGCAATTGTGCTTCCATGGTAGTGAGATTAAGATACAGAAATAATAGAAACACATAAAAGAAGTAATATATATTCTAATCTAGCAAGCATCCACGACAGAATCAACAAAAAACCAAAAAATCAACACCGAAAATAACATGGTTTGCTAGTCGTTCAGTATGACTAGCTACATCTACCAGAAAATGCTTATGCGTTACAGATTAAACCAAATAGAAATGTCTTACAGTATGCAGCACACAGAGCTGTCGCGATAAATCGCACAGAGAGAAGAGAGAGAGAGAGAGATGATGAATAGTTCCACGAATCTAAAAACAGTCACCCGAAAATAAAATTACAAATCATTTTATATTAAAAAACATCTCGGTTCATTTAACCGCAGCGGGTCGGATCATGGAACGGGTCAGGCTCTGCTCCAAAAATTTTGACCTGCTGACCGGTCAGTGGGACCTCCGTTATTGTGCTACTATTGCATCCCATGCCTTTTAATATTTCATTTCCTGCACTTACATGAAAATATTAAAACATAAAAAATATTTTGTTATACAAATAGATTATTAAATAAAAACAAATTACATATACAGTAACTGGGAAATGGCTATGACACATAATTTTCTTTTCATATCTCTCAAGTGTCAATGGTGCTATGGGTGACACTAGCCTTCTATTCTTTCATATATCATATTCCTATGGTGATATGATGATGCCATGATAGTGGTAATTAGTTTGAACATACAATTCATGAGTAAGATTTCTTTTCGAGATAAGAGTAGTGACCATGGATTTAGTCATGCTCAAGTAATATCATCTATAATATTGAGTGTCCCAAAAATTATGATTTTGAATAATTATCATAGCTTTGGCATGAGTTGTTGTAGCTATAACTTTTTATAGTTCAAAAATAATGGTTTCATAAAAATGTCATGGCTCTGATTAGAGACTATATAGCCTTATTAAAGATAAAGTCATGATACTTGGTCTTGGACATAATCTTGAGCACCAATTGGGTACTTGATTGTTGTAATAAATAATTAATATCATAACTGTTTATATTTTTTGCGATAAGTATGGTTTCAACTCTATGATAATATAAAAGCTATTAAAAATGTGTCAAATAATGAAAGAATTATACTAATAAGTTGGTAGGATTATGGTATATAAGAATTATACTAACCATTTAAGTAGAGTTGCAGCCATGAAGGCATGCCTAAACTATGTGAGACTACATGTTCTACCACCTCTACTAATCACATACAAAAATCTATTGATTTCATGACTATTCATCAAAATATATCAAAACACATCAAAACACCAAAGTCATGAAATCAGCCCGTGATACCTTCATCTTTATATTTTCACATTATCATAAACTATCAAAATATTTAAGAATATTTGATAGTTTAAATACCAAAAAAACTCCTACACTAAAATAATCTCTCATCCTTCAGTAGTAACTTCCCCATCAAAAAAAAATTTTTTTATCATCATTACGAATTGATATGACTAGATTTGAGAGTGATAGGATCTATAAATAGTAGAACAACTTTAAATGAACATGTTGATAGTCACGTGAGGTTTGTGTTCCATGACTATACTTGTGAGTTATTATCAATATATTTATTTATTTAAATGGTAGATTTAGGTACTTATCACATTATATATGCAAAAAAATTTTTTATGGGTTGCCTCCCAAGCACCACTACAATTAATGTCAATAGCTATACCATCAAAATATCTTTTACTCCATCAAAATATCTTTTACTCCATCAAAATCTCTTATACTCTATCATAGATCTCTAATGTCCATACTATCTTCTCAGTATACTATTTTACCTCCTTATTTGTATCTTTATTCGGTCTTCCTTCATCCATACTTATTTCTTAGGTTATTTTCTCTTTTGATGCCATGACTTTAGTGAATGTTGTAATTCATTTTTTATTTCTTTAAATTATGAATCTTCAAAGTTATAGTGTTGAGTACAACCATGACTTTGCCTCTAAGCCTTTCATTTATCTTTTCTTCATATAACTTGAAAGTTCTGACTATAATCAAAGTTGTAGCTTTGTCTTGAAGCTTTTTCTTGTCATTTTCTTTTATATATCTTCAAAATTGTGGTGTAGTGCATAGCCATGGCATTGTTCTTAAGCTTCTAATGAACTAATTCATTATGTATCTCCAAAGTCATGGTGCTAGGCACAACTATGACTTTTTCTTTGATTTGCTCCTCCTTAATTTTGCCTTAGCCTTGTCTTTCTCCATTGATGATTCAACTTCCTTAGAGCCATCAACATAAGACTCCTTAGATGTTATGACTCTGAAAAATTTCATGACCATATAGTAGTCATCTTCTTCTGATTCCTCATTTTTATAGCTTCAATATTAATCTTCATATTCTTCATCTTCATCACTATTACAACTTCAAAGCTATACTTTTATTTCATATTTTTCCTCTTCATCCGGCAAGTAGTTTTCTAAAAAATCTTTTTTACCAGAAATTTTTTTTTGTATTGTAGTATGGAAGATATTATTAATTATACAACAGACATGATTTCATCATTGTCTAGATACCATAAGCCACTATAAAGATTAAAATTTATTTGTTTCTCATTGACATGTAGGGTGAACTCCCTCTTCTTGATGTTGATAAGACATTGTTCCTTGGCCAAAAATGGCCATCCCAATAATAATGGTGAATAGTTATCTTTCTTCATATCCAATACAATGAAATCTACTAGAAAAATATAGATACCCATATTAACTAATACATCTTCAATGATTCAATCTGGGTGCTCGATAGTCTGATCTACTATTTAGAGTGTGATAGATGGAATAATTTTTCTAAGATTCAATCTTTATATAATTGACATGAGCATTAAGTTGAAACTTGATCTCAAGTAGCACAATGTCTTCCAAAAGGTGTGATCCCTAAAAGTGCAAGTATAGTAATGTTTCTAAGATCTTTCAATTTTCTTAAAAGTTTTCTTTGAATAATTGCACAATACTTATCAATCATATTCATTGTTTTATATATTTTTAACTTTCTCTCACTACTCATTATATATTTCATAAATTTAATATAGTTTGGAATTTAAACTATTGTTTTGGTAAATGGCATATCTAGTTCTAAATATTAAAATACAATGTGAAACTTTTCACATTGTTTGTCTAATTTTCCTTCATAAATTGTTGAAAAATTAGAAGATTTATTAGAAACTTACCATTGGCTTTATTCTGATCTATTTATTTTTCTCCATGACTTTGGGTAAACTTCATTTGTTCATCTATTTTTTTATTTCCCTTTTTATCATCTTTGTACAAAACTTGAGTTTGTACTTCTTTTGGAGTCATGGCCTTGTTAGAAGTTGAAATATCATATCTATCATAATTTTATTTCTTTTCAATCATGTTTATACCTTCTTGGATAATTTTAGGGTGAGCTATGACTTTTGAGAAAATTGTAGCCTTGTTGCCACTAAAATCTCTAGACTTTTTTTATTCAAAAAATCTTTGTAACTCTGGAGCCATGACTTCAGATAAAATCATGGCACTATCACCCCCAAAAGTTCCAAAATTCTTTTTTTCAAAATTTCTTGGTAGCTCATCTTGACTTAAGTAATATCAAGAAGTAATTATTTGAAAATTTACTTTTATATCACTTGACAGTTTATTTAATATTCATTCCTTCTTTGATAATGCCAATTGACCAAGATGATGCTTTATATTTTTCATCGTTGAACTCATTTCATTCAATCTCACTTTAAGCACTTTCATCCGATTATCTTGGGCATCATTCTATTTTTTCAATTCTACTAGGATAGCTTGCATAATGAGACACTATTTTTAGCAAAATAGATATTTGGATTGTTAGAAAATCTTAAGTCTAGTTTATTTATTTAATCTATGTAATGATGTTTAAGATACTTGACTAATATTATGTTGGACATAAAATGAAGTTTGAGGTATTATGTAATGATATTTTTTTCTAATGACATACAAGGTGGTTGTCACCATTGAGTTTAGCAATGCAATGAAAAATATAGAAAATCAAGTTGGATAATTAATATTATCAACAAAGATAAAAAGAGTCAAAGAATTTCCAAGTGCTGCTAAGGCAAATTTGAAGAATTTCTCAACTATATTACTTCTAAGTGAGAAAGATCTTCAAGGATATTGTATTGAGCTATAGTATTCTAGAGCTTCTGAAGCTGATAGCATAATGAATTTCTCAAAAGTCATGGCTCACATTGAAATTTTTCGAGAAGCTATGGCTCACAATGAAGATGATTCCAAAGATGAAGGAAAGCCATAACTTTAGAGGAAGTTCAAGCCCAAATATTGCCCTAACATACAAATGAAGGAAGTGAAGAAACTGTTAGTAATAGTGCTTTAGGCCTATCGTATGGACATAATATTTTGACTATTTGTGAGAATTAAATAATTATTATGATTTGCATGTTTATTATATATAATATCATTGAATAATATTTTAATTATTCTAAATATCCCTAATCGGTTATTATTATCGGAATACCAAAGAATTAAGATTTATATAAAGTTTGATTGATATTCATGGGATGAATATGTATATGAGATACAAATCAAATTTATATCTATTTGTTGAGAATAAATATTGGACAGACCCATCTTGAGATTAATACATGGATCAAATTCATAAATTAATCTTTAATAGTTATGTTATTAAATCCTTTGACCCGAGATTGCTATAGTTCTCAACATAAGGAATATTGTGTTTGGATATAATTAAACGTTGTCTTTAAATCAGATGACTATAAAGGTTATACTTGAACATAATAATACGAGTTCATCGCACTATATGACCAGAATGTCTTGCTTAGGGCACGAGCTGGGCTCGAACCAGCACTTTCCAGATCCGGTAAGTCGATGGATGGATAAGTTGCTTGTGCAATACCAAAGGTGAAAGATCTAAAGGTTAGTGAACTATTATAAATCTTCTATTATTTGTTCATTATTTGTTCATTATTTTGAGAAGATTGTTCATTATTTGTTCATGTATGGATACTTGTAGAGGGTGGTCATTTTTTCAGAAAGACAACACCTTTGAAGATCTGAATAAACCAAGATGCACACTTTGAAAGCTTGATGAATCGATCTACAAGAGGTAAGTTTCATTTACCATTCCTTTATGTTTTTATGAAACACGTGATCCTTGGTGAGTTAAAAGATAAAAATTATAAATTTCACTGCATTTATATATCTTCTAATTAGATTGGATATTATACCTCAAACCCCACCAGAAATAAAGAAGCATACGAAGATTATCAAAGACGATGGAGATAAAAAATGAATCAGAATGAAGCTAAGGGTAAGTTTCTGATGAATCTTCTATTTCCATAATATTTTAGAAAGGAAAAATTGGATGAATATTTTGAGAAGTTTCTAAATATATTTCGCAACTTGAAGTGAATATTCCACTTATCATAGCTCTAGCTAGAATGCCAAACTATGTGAAGTTTATGTATGATATCATGAGTAGTGAGAGAAAGTTTGAGATGTATGATATCATGAATATGATATAAAAATATAGTATAATTATTCATAGAACACTTTCAAAGAAATTAATGGATACTAGAAGTTTTACTATACCTTGCACCATTAAAGACTATACATTTCAGAAAGTATTGTGTGACTTAGAACCAAGTGTCAACTTGACGTCCTTGTTGATTATGTGAAAATTAAATCTAGAAAAGTTTACTCAAACTTCTTTCTCACTCAAAGACCATGAATATGATCAATAAGTATAATGTAATTATTTATAGAATGCTTCTAAAAAAATTAAAGGAACTTAGAAATTTTATTATATCTTACACCATTGGAGACTAATAGAGGCAATAAATGGGTTATGCTGGCACGACATGACTGATAGTCTACCCATCCTAGCATGACACACATGATTTCAGTTAGATACATGCCTAACATGTCAAATCATCTCAAGTTATGATGGATCATGTCAATTTTATGGGTAATACCACCACAGGCACTAGCCACTAGTCATCACAACCGCCACCATAGTGACACCAAAAACAATTAGTTACCTAGTTTTTTGTGACCCATAACTCATTCCTTGTCCCGAGTCATAGTCACTATGTTGATGGACCATGCCAATGGGCTAGGCATGAGGGTCATGGTTGGTCTAGCACAAGGCATGGTAGCCTCTAGCCTAGCACGTCATGAAAAGTGCCTCGGGTCATCATGACCTAGGTCTAGCCATGATTTTGGACTGTGATATGCCGAGCTAGGCATGACTTATCTAGATAATTTCTCATGTTGTGTCTAGGTCATCAGGTCCACTTGACACCTATCGAGATTATATATTTTAGAAAGTATCATGTTACTTGGGATCAAATATCAACTTGATGTCTTCGTCGATTGCATGAAGTCATGAAGATTGAATCTTAGAAAAAAAATGTCATTATCTTTCTCACTCCAAATGATTGATAAAACTATCAAGCACCTGAATATGACTATAGAAGATGTTTTTGCTAATGTGGGTATCAATCTTTTGAAAGATTTTTTTGTATTGGATATTAAAATAGATAACTATGCACAATTAGCATTAGGATAATTATTTTTGGCTACTAGGAAAGCCCTTATCAACATTAAAAAAAAAGAGTTTACTCTCCGTATTGGCGAGGAGAAAGTAAAATATAATATTTATAAAGACATGTGGGGCCCAGATGATGATGACATGAGTTGTTGGAATGTAAACAATCTCCTCCATACTATAATGCCAAAAAAGTCAGACTTCTTATGGAAAAAAATTATAGAACACATTTGGCTGAATAAAGATGAAAATTATATGGAAGAATAATTTAAGCTATTGATGTGAAGAAGATGAGGAAGATGGTGAGGAAGAACAAATTTTGAGTTGTGAAAATGAAAAAAAGTGAGAAAGATAACTACTATGAGGTCCATGGTATTCTTCAAGCCCATGATCTTAAAAAAATCTAATACTAGCAACTTCAAGAAAGCTAAAGGAACAAGTGAAGAAAACAAAATTGAGATAGAAATTATGACAATCTCACCAAAGACAAAGTTGCTTCTTTGCATAGTACCTAGAATTTGGGGGTACATAAACAATTTTTCTAGAAAAAGCTTGAAGACAAAGACATGATTGTACATAGTACCACAACTTTGGTGTTACAAAACAAAAATAGCCAAAAAGAGCTTAAGAAAAAAGTCATAGCTATGCATAGTGTAGCACCTTTGGAGTTACAAAATGAAAAGAGTAGAGAAAAGCTAAAATGCAAAGTCATAGGTGTGCTTAGCACCATGACATTCACCAAAATTACAATAAGATCATGGAAAGAAACAAAAAATTAAGTAAAACAGTACACTTATAAGTTAGCTTAGTTAATAGAGCTTTCTAATGGAGGAAAGAAAATATTAGTCTAGCTATAAATATTTAATATAGAGCTACTTGGGATGCAACCCAAGAATTTTATTTTTCTCATGTGTGATGTAATAAATATTTATATCCATCACATAAATAATTATATACACCCAATATCCCACCAACATAGTCATGGAACTCAAAACACATCATGAATGTGAATATGTCTACTTTAATTGCTTCACTATTTTGAGACCGAATGACACTCTAACTTAGCCATAGATAAAAAAAATTCTTTGAGATGTAGTTATTTTTTTTACTGAGGAGAAAATATTTGCTCATAGACAAGTAAAAGTTTTAGTGTGAACGTTTGTTTAATATTTAAATTGTCAAACATTTTTAAAATATTTTAGTATTTTTAGATGATGTTTAAGCATGAGAATATGATATAAATGGATTAATTTCATGATTTGAAATTTTGCTAGATTTTAATGATTAGTCATGAAATCAATAAGTTTTTTGATGAGTTTGGCTAATGGGTAAATTATAAAGCAATGCATAGTTTTGAAATCCGTGTTTGACTGAAACTCTACCTAATTAGTCATGGTAATCATCAAATACAATGACTCTACCTTTTTGTTAGTATAATGGTTCAACTATGTAACATATTTGTTATGGCTAGAATATTATCATGAAATCACAGTCATATTTATCTCATAATAATTAAATGACTATAATATTAATTTTATGTAATAATAACCAAGTATCCACGTTTAATAAAAGTCATGACTGATTTCTAACATTATGACTTTATCTTTAATAAGGCTTTATAATCTCAAATTATAGATAATGACTATTTTACAAAGTCATTATTTTTGGCTATAGAATGTTACAAAGATAATATTACTCATGCCTGTAATAGTTATTCAGCATCATGACTTCAGGACTCAAAATGTTATAGAGGGCATTAAATCGAGTATTATCATTCCTCAAGGCATGGCTCTTATCCTGAAAAAAAGGCAAAATATTGACTTCTATGTTAGGCTAATTTTTAGTATCATTTATTTTTTGCAGTGTCTTAGCCAAAGGATATATGAGAAAAATTAAGGTCAGCACAATGATCATTCCTAGTATCATTACCACTTTAGACACAAGAAAGAATCTTCTTTTCATTATGACTATTTCTTAGAATCATGACTATATGAAGCACAAGAGAGGTAATTTCTAATGTTGCAATCATTTATAGTGATGCAACTATATGATGATTAATAGAGGCCAATATCAAAGTTGCAGTCACTCTCAATGTCACGGCCATTTAATATAGATGATATATCATTTTCAATGTCATGGCTATTCATAGTACCATGGTCATATGATACATATAAGAAAGACAAATGCTAAAATCACAGTCATTCCCAGTATCATGACTTTGTATTACAAAGAAATTATACCTAAATCATAGATATTCCCAACACCACGATTTTGTGTTACAAAAGATTAGTATACATTTTAGAGTCATGACCACTTTCTAGAGTTATAACATTGAGCTCAAGAGATGAAGACTAAAATTATAGTTTTTTTTTGAAAGCAACAATTTTCTACTTAAATTAATATAGAAACATTCAAGTATAAAAGAGGAAGAGAGAGAAATCAAGAAAAATCTCTAATCTTCTTCATCCACACACCAAGAAAAAGCCAACCACAACAACCAATCCCAAAGGTGATTTTCACACTTACTAGAATATCTACAAATATTTTAGTGTCGTGACCACTTTCTAAAGTTATAACCTCTAGCTCGAGAGCTGAAGGATAAAATTGCAGCTTTTTTTGAAAGCTACAATTTTCTACTTAAAGTAATATAAAAATATTCAAGTATAAAAGAGAAAGAAAGAAAAATCTCTAATCTTTTTTATCCACACACCAAGAAAAAGCCAAACCACAACAACTAATCCCAAAGGTGATTTTCGCACTTCCTAGGGAATCAACAATTATCATTGTGAGTATGATGTTCCCGAAGCCAACAGCATGAAAAATTTTACATGTCAATCTATTATATATGTCTTAGAAGGATCAGTTCTCAATTAAGGTAGACATTATATAGAATATTCTTCTTAAGTATCTTACATTGCATGTGTGCGTTGCATTGTCACTAAGGAGGATGACAACAAGTAATCCTCTGAACATACGTGAGTATAGAGTATATAATGACTCAAAAAGTATTGATATCTCTTTGATTTATTTTCGCTCATATGTTTCTCACTAGTAAAATTTAAAAGAATTATATATTAATTGTACAAATATATCACTTATGAAACCAAAAAAACAAATACTTATAAATTATATTAATTCTTGGTCTTTATGATATACGAAGCTAGAGAATAATAATGTACATAAGAAATAATCATCAATGATAGTTGATGAGTTGATTAAAATGTACGAGATTGTGATAACTCTTGAGCAAACATAATTTGTTATCTTGATGGTGATGTACCAAGTAGATAACTACAATGAGATTATTATTTAGAACATGTTCAACGATGATAACCACCTTATATGTTGTTAAGGCAAAGTATCATTACATAATAACTCAATCATCGTTCTATATTCAAACCCAATATAATTTGAAATATTTAAACATATAACACAAAAGTTAAATCAACAAATCCATGGATCTAAGATAGGGTGTCAAATGGGCCGAGCCATGTCGGACACAACATGAAAACCATAATAAGGACCTAACATGGCATAGTTGGCCCACAAAATGTTGGCAATGCTGGACCATGCTAGTTCAAACTAATTCATGCTAGCACCAATCGCACATCATTGTAGCCATAGGGGTCAATGGCGACCTTCCATGTAAGAAGAACCTAGCTTACATGGGCAATTTAAAAAAAAAATACCTTATCTGGAAACCACCTGAAGGGGCGTGACTCATGACCTAAGACCTACCCATGCTTGATCTCGAGTCACCAGGCAAGTGGACCATGCGACCTGGTTAGGCATGTGGGTTATGTTTGCCCTATTTTATCTCCTCTCTCTTCTCCTCCTTGATGTGTACCCTATTTTATTGTTTGTTCTCGGCAATATGCTAGCAAGTTTAGAAAAAAAAAGGTAAATAATAGACTATGAATGTGAAATATTACTCAAGTAAATTTAAATGGTCACGACATATATTTATTTTTTTATTTATTAATTTATAACTCTGCACAATGTGTTAATTATTATAAGTAATTTTTTAATTTTATAATTATTAAATTTTAAAATTAGAAATATAAATAAAATAAAATAATGATAAATAATTACTTTAATAATAATGATTTTAATGTAAATATAGATAATAATGAAAATCCAATAGAAATATCTTAAGACTGAAAATATTTTTTATCTAATAGTCTCGACTTACTTACCTAAATAATCTAAAATTATGTAAATTTCAGTAGTATAGACTCACTTTTATATAATTAATAATAAAAATCCTAGAAATATCAAAGAAGAATCGACACAATAAATATATTACTAAAAAAATATATAAGTAGCACTACAAATAATATTTATCACCTTAAGAAGCATGTCGATTAATAAAAAAAAATATGATGCATTAAATTCAATGCTTACCCAATTAAGCATAGTTTTTTGAAATTGTATTAAGTTTAATTTCATTAATTCTCATCATTTGCCATAATGATTTTAGGAGGATATAAATGGCCAAATTAATTATGATTCAATTAAAATTATTAAATTGTTGAAAATTCTGAGCATAATCAATATTATATAGATCTACTTAAATCTAGATTGTCATAAAATTCATAAGTATATAAGCTACTAAAATGAATGATATGATATAAGATCATAAGTTATAAAAATAATTAATAAATAATAAATTTAAAAATATATAATTAAATAATATCTATGACTTTCATCATATATACTATTCACGATGATGTTATTTTGATTCAAAATAAAAATATAAAAATAAATAATTTAGGACTATAATGCCAAACATTCTTTTTAAATATAATACCAACTCATGTGATACAATCGTAAAAATATTTTAAATTTTCAAAACAACAAAACTTAAATATTTTATATTTTGGTATTTTTTTTAATATTAAAATTTTAGGTGCTTTTTTTTTAAATAATTTCCATACACAAACGTAATAAGGTTGCCTTGCTTCCAATTCCATCTTAAAAATAATTAAAATCTCATGAATATATATATATATATATATAACGCCGTTTAGACATCGTAGCTCGTGAATAAGATAACTAATATGGAGATACTAAAACCAGATATGAACCGATGGTGGTCTTCTTCGATTTCTCCATCGCGAAGGAAGCGATCGAAAGGTTCCTTCCTGAACTCGAGCCCAACCGACTACCCCACGAATACTCCCACTCCTGCTCTCTCTATCTCTCTGTCTCTATCTCTCTGCTAAAGGCGACTGAAGCAATAAACGCAGTTGATCCTTTTGCTTTTCCAAAGGTAGTGCCGGAAAGGAGCACCACGTTTTGAGCAACGACAAGGAGAAAATGACATGTTCAGGATCAGAAGGTATCGCGAGGTGGTTCTACAGCCTGTCAAGCTTTGTCTTTCTTCTTCAGCTCTTCCTCTACGTCTGCTCCTCCGTCCTTCTCAAACTTGTCCACCTCCCGGGCCGTTTTCCGGCGACCCAGAAGTTTGTTAACGATCCAGTTGAGCATGAGTATGATTCATCGGAGGAAGAAAACGAAGTCAGAGAGAGTCAGTATTCCTTTGTGTTTCACGAGGAGGTGGACTCTGTCCCGGGAACAAAAAACGGCTGTGTCCCGGGCGGCGACTTTTTGAAGGAGGAAATATTTGAAGATATTCAAGAGGATAATAAAGTTGATTTAGAGGGCGGTAAACATGTTTATAAAGATGCGTTGCCGAGTCCGGAATCAGCGAAGGAAGAAGACTCCGATTCCAGTAAGGCCGCCGTTGCTTCTCCTGTCGCCGTGTGGATTGATAAGAGTTCATTTTGGAGTGACTGCAATAAGTTTGGAGGTAAGTGGATGATAGTGTTGCCCACTAAATACATAATTAAAATGAAAAATAATGTTGAGCACCTGAACTTGAGCTCCAAATCGGAAAAAAAAAAATGTTTTGAGCTCCAAATCGAAAAATAGTTAAGTTTTTAGCTTAGAATTGAAAATTTTTTATATTTTAAGCTCAAAATCAAAAAAAAAAATAATGCTTTGAGCTCCAAATCAAAAAATATGTATATCTTGAACTTAATATCAAACAATATTTATGCATTTATCTCCAAATCAAAAAAATATTTATGTTTTGATTTGGAGATCAGAACATTAGAAATATTTTTAGATTTGGAGCTCAAAACACAAATTTTAAAAATTGTGTTTTGAGCTCCAAATATAAAAATATTTATATTTTGAGATGTAAAACTATATTTATGTTAGGAGCTCCAAATCAAAAAAATATTTATTTTTTGATGTCCAAGTCAAATATTCATTGATTTGGAGCTAAAAACATTAGAAACATTTATGTTTTTTTTTTTTTTTTTTTGATTTAGCTGAAAATATAGATATTTTTAGCCATTCCAAATTAGATTTTATATATAGAAATATTTATTTTAAATCATAAAATTGTTTTTAAAAATTTGAAAACTATTATTATTTTTTAAATCTTAACTTTTATATATATATATATATATATATATTATTTATTTATAGTTTTATGTATATAGATAAAAATAATAATAAATAATTCATATATATGTTTAAAAAAAAGACAAACATGAATACACGTCCACAAAAATATATTTAAGTTTTATTTAATAAATAATTCATATATATGTTTCGTGGAGAATGTATTTAAATAATTCATTTTTATTTAAGTTTTAAAAATATATTTTTAAAATCAGGATTTTTGCAGGGTTTAGATAATTACACAACCATGAATACACGTCCACAAAAAAGACAAACACGTGTTTATATGTTGTAGGCTTCTACTGAGTGTGTAATGTGTTGCAGAGGGAAAAGAAAAAGTAAAAAAGGAAGAGACGGAAGAAATAGAGGAGGAGGAGGAGGAGGAGGAGGAGGAGAGAGTGGGATGTGGGGAGTCAGGGACGGTGGAGTCGACGTCGAAGAGCTCGTCAGAATGGAGAAGCTCGATGAAGGACTCGGGGATCGACGATCCGTTTTCTTCTTCATCTCGAACAAGTTGCAGGAGGTGGGAAACATACACACTATTTCAAAAATACGACGAAGAGATGACGTTCCTCGACAAAGTTGCTGCTCAAAAGCTCCACGAAACAGGTGTGCCTATCTCTTCGATGTTTCGACGAGCAGTCGCGGTGAGATAGATATGCGTTCTTTTTCGGCTTATTGGATTCGTGATGAGCAGAGTCATCGCGGTTGATCAAAGACGGCCGCAGGTCAATTTCAGAAAGGATATTCATCAACAAGCAAAATCATGCAGCCGTGAGTCGGGGGGCCAGAAATCCATATAACGAACTCGAAGCTGCGTACGTAGCTCAGATCTGCATAGCTTGGGAAGCTCTTAACTGGAATTTCATCAACTTCAAACGCAGAAGAGAATCCAATGCGGAATTGGATGCTGGTTGTCCCGGCCATGTCGCACAGCAATTTCAGCAATTTCATGTCCTTCTGCAACGCTATATTGAAAACGAACCTTACGAGCATGGCCGCAGACCCGAGGTTTATGCCCGCGTGAGGCTCTTGGCACCCAAATTGTTGTTAGTTCCGGAATATCGAGGTAATTCTACGATAAAACATCGCGATTCGAATCTACCGTGAATTCGATTGAAATTAGGGTTCATGCAGTTTTTCATTGTTTCGATATGTGAAATGAACATGTTCATGCTGGTAGAAGATTCGGAAGAAGATCGAAAGGATGAAAAACTGAATTCGAGAATCTCATCCGACGCATTTCATTTGGTAATGAAAGACGGAATTCGAACGTTCATGGTTTTCTTGAAGGCGGACAAAGAGAGACCGTGCCAGGTCTTGAAAGCTTTCTTCAGGATCAACCGCAACGCCGCCGTCGATCCTGCCCTTCTCCTCCTAATGAAGAAAGTGAACAACAAAGTAAGGCGGTATCAGATATATGCGTGTTGATCGCCATCGAATCACCCGGGCAGAAGTAGTGACGCAACAAATTTCTTTTGCAGAAACTGATGAAACTTAGAGATCTCCATCGTTCCGGCAACTGCATCAGGAAAAAAAAGCTCGAGGATGACGAAGCGATGGAAATCTTGATGGCGCAGATTGACCTAAAAGTGGTTTCTCGGGTATTGAGAATGGCTGATTTAAACGAACTACAGTTCCATTGGTGCGAGGAGAAGATGAGCAAAGTTAGAGTCTCCCATGGAAAACTCCACCGGGACCCGTCCTCCCTCTTCTTCCCGCCCCATTAATCTTCTTCATTTCTCCACCCTAATCTCAAATTTTGATGCCGCCTCTACGACGAATTTCCATCATTCCAACTATATGAACACTTGTGTGTGTGTATATATGTTGTATGACCACGCGAACTGATCCCCAACTAGTTCTGATTCTGGGTAAAGATGGGTTTTACAACTGAAGCAGATTAACAAATCAAAGATAAACTTAAACTTAATCATTATCGTGCATTACAATTTCAGCACACAATACAAAGCAAATGCATGCTCGGGATCACTGCATGATTTTTGTTTTTTATTATTTTTAGAGAACAAATAGTTACAAAAATTTGTTTTTTTTTTTTTTTGTTTTTAAAGAATAAAAAGAATAAAAATCAAAAAATGATCCTGAGCATGATCTTCGGTATTTCCAAAGAAATAATTAAAGGAGAGAGAATATATCGATGAACTATTGCCATCGTCTTGGAGTCTTGGACAACGGAGAGTTGGCCGGAGCAGCTTTCTTGCTACCTGAAACAGAAGATTCAGAAGCAACATGCGCCCAAAAAACTTGAAACAACAAAAAAGAAAAAAACGTCATTACTTAGCGATGATGCAGAGCGAGACATGGTGCGGGACGATTTCGAAAGGCTTCTCGCAATGGATGCGACTTTTCGCTTTTCCATTTTTTCTGAGAGTTTCCTGTTCTCATCCGCGGATGCTGTAGAGAAGCCGCCGTCAGAGAAATCACTTAATGTGTCCTCGCCGTCTCCGTCGCCGCGCGAGGACGAATCTCTGTGAGCTGGGATTGGCCTTCGCGTAAATCTGCTGTTTTTAGGTTTGTAATCATCCATCGACTGCTGAGATCCAGCCTCGGAGTTCTTGTCACTCTGCTCGGAATAGTCATTTTCCTGTTCCGATGACCCTGATAAGCCTCTCCAAAATGATGGATTCTGTGTTTGTTCATGTGTCGTTCCATTTGCAGCTTCATTGTTTCCTGCCACACTGTTGTTTGAGTACTTGAGCGCCCGCAAGTTTCCAATCTCTTCATCCTTTTTTGCAATCGTTTCTCTCATACACGACACCTGCAACAAATAGATATATATATATATATATATATATAATTAATTAAAATATGATTAGTATATTTAATTATTGTTAAAATCTAGTAGTATCCATATATTGTTAAAATAGATTAAAATTGTGACAATTTTATACTTAGAAAGTCAAAATGACTTATTATGAGATTAACTCTAATATATATATATACAATATAAGAACTTTCTGAGTGATCAATTATCTTAGTATTATTTTAACCTAGACATATTTAATTTTAAAATTATTATGAAATATAATATATTAGTATTTATATAATATTATTAAATAACTCGATTATAATTAGTATATTTGATTATTGTTAAAATTTAATAGTCTACATATATTATTCCGGAAATCAGGATTATTGATTCAAGTATGATTAATATCCCTAGCCTAAAATAGATTAATATTATGAGTCATATCTTCATATGATTAATTATCATAATACTATTATATCCTAAATATATTTAAATTTGAAAATTTTATAATATCTAATGTGTTATTATTTATGTAATAATATTAATTAATTTAAGCATGATTAGAATATTTAATTATTATTAAAATTTAATAATATCCATCTAATATTCATCAACTCGAGAGATTATTGATTCAAGTATGAGTATATCTGTGAAAATCAAAGATACAGTTGTTATGAGAACAATCACGCCAAGATTTAATTATAATATATATGCAATATAAGAATTTAAAGTTATTATAAAATATAATATATTAGTATTTATATAATATTAGTATTTAAATATAATTGCTTTAAGTTTTTATGAGATATAATATGATAATATTAATTAGCTGTTGGCATGTAGATTTAAAGAACGAAGAAAGCAGGGGGGGGGGGGGGGGGGGGGACATGGAAAGCGAGGAGGAAAGAAAAGGAAAAGAACCTGGTCCAACAGTTCTCTCACATCTTTACTTTCTTTGTTGATTCTGGCGGCGCCCAGCTCCACGCCGGACACTCTCTCTGCAAACTTCAGAGTACTCACAGTCTCAGAATGCGAGTCGACATCTGGATTGAGCTGAACGAACATGAGCGTCTTTGCGTGGCCGCCGAGAGAGCTTTGGAGTAGCTGAGTGAGCTTGCTGTTCCTGTAAGGAACATGGGGGCTTTTCTGTGCAAGAGCAAAAATAACATCTCCGAGTGCTGATAACGACTTGTTGATGTGTTGTGCTTCCTTCAGCCTATCCCCCGTTGCCTCGGACCGCTCCACGCGTTCGCTCCCTGCTAGATCCACCAGATGCAGGTTTCCATGTGATGATGCACCGGTCTGCAGGTCTTTTCCCCGGACATGAACGCTAAGAACACTGTGGGAGCGGCTGCTCCTCTCGTTGAGTGCGGTGGCGCCGACGGCTCTGTTGCGCAGCCCAACTTCCATCAGTTCCAGCACATCTGGGGTGGACGCGACCGGGTGCATGCTGGCATCTGGAACGGCAAGCCCGTTGGGATGGGAGGTGGTCATGATCCCGAGCCTCCTCTGAGACGCATCGATGGAGAGCAGATCGTGGACTTGTTCGTTATATATCTCCACCATCTGAACTCCAACCTCGTATGCGAAGGAGCTTCTCCTACTCCAAGATATTTGAAAAAGGTCATTCAATGCCCGATAGTTAACACCCCAGTCTTCTTCGCATGCTCCGATAGGACCAGTCATGGTGTACGTTTTCCCCGAACCAGTTTGCCCGTACGCAAAGATACAGACACTGTATCCATCCAGTACGGACCTTATTAAAGGTTGGGTATCTGAAAATACTTCAGCTGCCGCCAAATTTATACCAGGAAAAAGAAATAAGAACATATTATGATTTATGAAGTTATGTATCGAAAGATGCCTGGTCATTGTTTTTTATATATAAATCATCTCACAACCCAAAAAAAAAAATAAAAAAAAATAAAAAAAAATAAAAAAAAATAAAAAAAATAAAAAAAAATAAAAAAAATAAAAAAAAATAAAAAAAATAAAAAAAAATAAAAAAAAAATAAAAAAAAATAAAAAGTAAAATAAGTAAAATAAATAAATAAATAATAATAATAAAAAATAAAATTATAAATAAACATGATAATATTATATATTCATTCATGTAGCATCTATTCTTGTTCTTCATGATCTTCTTAAATAAATTAATCAACCATATCTTGCTTGCATGGCATGCAGCACGGCACGGTGACCACAAGTGGCCGTAAGCCATCCAGATCTTGCTTGCATGGCCGATTGCAATTGGCCGGCCACGTGACGAGCTTCTGAGAGGGCCAACCATGGTCGGCCGTGCCGCCGGCTAGTTCTGGTTGGACACCACTGCATTTGTATGAAGCGTGCATTTCTTTTTCTAGTGCCGAATAAAGAACAATAAAATGTAAAGGAACCTTGAGTAGCATTAGGGGCGAAGACCTTGTTAAATCTGAACAACCTATTCACCTCTTTCCCTTGTCTAAGAGGGTTCGCAATGACCAGTTCTCCATTCTCGCCGATATATTCTATCGTCGTCCTCTTCCTGGCCTGCTCTGCCAGAAACGGCCTTATCCGACAGTACACTCTTATATTTCCTGCAGCACAAACAGAACAAGACACGCTTGGAGTTCACCCTCCCCAACCCCACGCACTGGCAGGAACAAGATTTCACAGCCCGCACCTTTCAAATCCTGCAGCTCATTAAACATCCTTCGGTTTTCAGCAAGAACCAAGTGCTGATTCTCAGTTGCATGCGCCAGTGATTTAAACTTCTCTCCTGCAAAAGATCAGAAGTTCATGCGTGAGCGCCATCTTTCTTCACTCGTTCATGGCTATCATCATCTCTTGCGCAAGAGCAGGTCCGACACAACCAACCTAGGGTTGTGAGGTCTCTGGAGTAGCTCCCGTGGGCATCCAGCACTTCGTTCTTCGCAGACTCGTGCGAGGCCTTCAATTTCTGCATGTATTTGCAGGTATAATACCAGTGATCATGCCAGGCAGCGTAGGAACAGAAGAAGAAGATGATGGGTGATGGCGCGTACATTTAGTGTCTTGATCTGGAACTGCACGAAGTTGTCGAAAATAAGCTGCTTCTTGTTCCATCGCTGGAATTTTGAGTTGGAATATGTCTCGAGCACCTCAATCCTGTTCTTCGAATCTGCTAAAAGGGACTCCAGCTCCCTCGCTCTTTCTTCCACATCTGCTTTGGCTCCCTTGGCTTGCATTTCCATTTCCAGGAACTGCAATTCGTGTGCCTTTCTGGCTATTTCCAGTTCTTGCTTCGCTGCTGAAAGTTGAGTATTTAGCTGCTCCTTCCCTTGCATCAATTTTGCCACGTTTTCTGCCTCCTCTTTCTTCTGTTCGGCCATCTTGATCTTCTCTGCCTGCCATTGAAAAACGAGATCTTCTTGATTGAGAATCACACTCTATTTTGCGCAGCAATACTTTGTGTTTGAGGCTGTTTTATGTTTTTATTTTTATTTTTTTATTTTTTTTTTTTGGAGATGAACTGTTTGTTACATTAAAATATACCCAAATATCTTTCATCTCTATTTTCAAATTATTAAATAAAAAAAAAAAAAAAACTCATTTTTATATTAATTCTATTTATAATACAAAAGTTATATCTTTTATCTCTTATCAATTGTTTGAACATACCCAATACACAAGTCTCTCACTTAAACATGGGATCTAATAAAGATTAATATCATGATAATTTTAGCATCGAAAGTCAGAGAAATTTCATCTGATGAGTCTCGAACCTGATATCTACAATTCTTAGATGAAAATATTTCTCATGTCATCTCACCTAAGTATGACCCACAACACTTGTCATGAAAGAGGCAGCACCAAGGCGTACTTGTTAATGAAGGCCATAACCAGTACACAAGGCTCTCACTTTAACGTATGGTCTACAAAATATTAATATCATGACAATCTTACCCTTTAAAATTTGAGAGATTACGTCTGATGAATATCAAACCCACTCTTGAATGAAGGAACTTGTCATCTCACATAAGTATGACCTATAACTCTTGTCATCTTGCCTTGATATGAAAAAAAAAAAGAACCAATATGTTTGGGTAATTTGGGCTAGCTAAAAAATGGGTTTGTACTAAACTGGCTAGACCAAATCAGGATATCGAGTTGAGCTGATAAGTGAATTTAGAGGTGCGAGATACCTTGCCAGCTCGAAAGAAGCAGCACCGAGGCCTACTTTAGGGTTATAACGTGGATGCAATGAAAATGACTAGAGCTGTTATTTTTTTAAAAAAAAAAATTTAAAGGATATTTCACATCGACCATGAGTTTTCGATGATTATCATTGAACACGTTAATTACCAAGATCAAGAAAATCAAAAACCTAGAGAAGTTATTTAATTTTCTTTAAAATTAATTAATTTATTATTTAAAAAAAATAATATGATTGCATGTGAGAACAATATAAAGAATAATTGTATTTATAATTTTCTATTTTTTATGAAATTATATCAGAAAAAATAAATAATTTATACTAAGCAAAACAGAAACTTAATAAGAAAATATAATCAACACAAAATAATTGAGCTCGTTTTTTAAATAAATTAATGATAATAATGAGTAGCTCATTTATATATATTAATGTTCAATGTATATTTTTCTTGATGTGCATCTCATCTATCAATATGTTCAAATTATATGTTTATTGTAATACTCATCATCACCATTAATAATATTTTATTTAATATATAATAAAAGAATTATAACATTGTCCAATAAATTATTTATAATAACAAAAATAATCTAAAATACATTCAATTAATTCAAACAAAAGAAATGGACATAAAAAATTTGTTAATTCAAGCTTTAGAATCATTCTTACATACACAAATTTTCACCACTTATATATATATTTTTTCATCTCATGAAGACAAAAATCAAAGAATTATTTTATATAAATTTGCTTAATGTCAATATATATATATATATATATATTCCCCACATAATCAGAAACAAAAATAATCATCCATATGAGGGTGTAAATGAGAGGAAATTAGAAAATCAATATTAAGCTCATTTTGAGTACTAGAAATAAAATATTTAAAAAACTATCAAAAAGGTATCAGGCTAGTCTACCTTTCTACAATAACTAATCTTTGCAATGAATATCTAGTTACTATCACTGCTGATTTTCTTTAGAAGAATGAGGAATGGCTTGTCTTATTGAAGGAAATGACACTTATCTCATACATCATGCCTTATAATCAACCGGGCCACAGGCTGCCATGCTTCGTGTAAGGACAGGCTATGACCCACATGCCTGACCAGTTAGCAGTTGACACGGTCCAGTGGCAAGGTGACCATAAGCCAGGACCGGGAATGGATCATAGAAAACCGGGTAACCAATTTTCTGTGGCGATGTTGGGGTGGCGGTGGCGGTGGCCGGATGACGGTGCCTATGGAGGTTCTACCCACAAAATTGAAATGATATGGCACGACCCAAGATGATCCAACATGTAAGGCACGAATCTGCCCGGAATCATGTTGGTCGTGCTGTGTCGGGCCGGGCAGTTTATCAATCGTGCTTCCGGGCACAACATGGCAAGGTGGCTCAAATGAGCCAACCAAAAATGAGTCATTCTAGCACGACACAGCACATTTGACACCTCTAGTCAGAGTCCCCTAGTTTGGGGAAAATAAGCTCATTGCTATCTAAAATGAGAGACACGATCTACCTCTAATCATTCAATCTCAAATCCATCAACCAAATATACTTGTCATCGCACTAAGACATTACTACCAATACATGCATGTAATACAAGGAATTCCTAAATAATCAGCAATCTTAATAATATTTTAATCAAATATTTTAAATTTTAAATTCTTATGAGATCAGATATATTAAAATTTGTATAAACATATATAAGTCTCTCTCTCTCTCTATATATATATATATATATATATATATAATAAATTTAGAAATTTGGATTCAAGTAAGTCGAGTGTATTTTCTAAATTGCAATTGGCATAGATGAGGTTCTCAATACTATATAAAAAAATAATATTAATGAAAACAAAAATAATATATTAACAGATGAATTTTGTACCAATCATCCACTAGAGGAGACCAATCTAAATAAAAATATGAGCCCAAAAAAATATTTATAAGAATTATGTTTTGGAATACCGAAACTAAAATATTCATATTTTTTTACATAAGCTAAAAATATTTTAATTTTGATACACATTCAGTAATATAATAATTATATTCTTATTTCGTCTAAGTCAACATTAAAAAATTTACACATTTACATGTCACGTATGAAAATTAATAAATTTTTTTTACATAAACAAGTGTATTATCACAATAAATATACTATATATATGCATCACAACAAGTGACAATATATTTACTATGTATATCACACTACACATGATATATATATCACAATATATAACTATGTATAACATGTTACATAGATATTTCTATATGTATATATACATAGATTTATGCAATATATACATCCTATACATAAACATATATGTGTACATATTGTTATATTATATATATATATAATGCATATATATATATATATATATAAACATACACAAATAGAGATATCTATGTATCATGATATATATTATATATATCACTTTACACACATTATATGCATCATGATATATACACTAAATATATACATTATATATACTATATGTATCATGATATATGCACTAAATATATCATGATACAAAATGTGTTATACACAATATATTTATCATGACATGTATCTCGACATGTATGTTTTTTTTATGCTGACATTGATGGAATAAGAATATAATCATCATATAATAGATAGTGCACCAAAACTCATAAATTTTTATTTTTGGTGCACAAGTTAAAAACAGAAAAAAATAAATTTTAGTATACTCAGATATATTTCTCTCAGATTATTTGGCCCTGCCAAATTTTACATGTCCCATAATAAAACACCAAAGAAAAAGCTTCATGATATAATCAAAATTTTAAAAGACAAAAGGATAATGTAAAGTATTTTTGTGTTCGTGGGGCAAGACTTAAGCCTTGAGATATTAAGGCGTAAGTTTTTTGAACATCACAATATATAATTTATTAATATTTTGAAATATATATAAAATAAAATAACATAAATAAAAACATGAAAATAATTCATTAAAATTATTAAAAAAAACATACTAATTCACTACATTCACAAAAAACAATAACAAAATCATAAAATAGAAAATAGATTTAACTATAATAATAGTTTCAAACTTTAACAAAAAATCATAACCAAGTCATAAAATAAGAATTAGAGTAAATTATTTTAATTTAAATTATCCTCTCCAATGACATCATTATTCTCAGCCAATATATCAAAAGTATGAAAATACACACTATCATGTATCCTCATTTTATGTAAATCTTTATTTTCATTAATTGATATAAAATTAAACTTCTCTTTATCTTTGTCTCCGCTTGCACTTAGTATAAATTATTAATTAAGTATAAATATTATACGTTCTCGAATCAATGGAACTCATTCTAAAAAATAACAATAATAATAAACAAAACATAATTTGTATAAAAATGATAAAGATATAATTAAATACAAAATAAGAATATTTTAGATTTATCAAATTAAAAAGACATAATTGAATACATAATTTTAAATCATTTTATAAATTATATAATCTAATTTGTTGCTATTTAATTATAGCATAAAATTATTAGTATTTTTTAATAAATTGAATTTTTTATATCAAATTCAAATTTATATATCAAACAAAATTTTATCATTCAAAAAAATTATTTAACTTTTTTATTACATATAAATTATACATTATTTCGAAATTTATATAAATTTAGAGATGTTTTAGATTAATTCAATTAAAAAGACATAATTAAATAATTTATATATATTTTTGGTTTATCACATATAAACTATTCATTATTTTATTAAACAGATGATAATTTCATAAAAATTACATATTCAACTGATTTCATACATGAAATATAATCCTACTAAAGCTCAAAAAATTATAAACTAATTTCATAAAAATATTAAAAAAAATCAGATTTTAATTTCATAAATAGATGATAATCCTCTAGATGATAGAATAATTATTAGCTTATAAAGCAGTATACTTTAAGTAATATGATCAATGAGAGAAGACTTTTACACAGTTTTCGATATGATAATTTAAGAATGCAAAATAAAAAAAAAAACATTATTATTGGCGAGTCTCAAAAACTATAGGCAAACAAGTAGATAAAATAAAGCCTATTTCTTATTCATCTTTATCGTTATCAAATATCAACTACAAACTTAAATAAAAAAAAATAAGTTGATATAAAATAAAGCTCCACAACCCACACAATTAGTGTATTGTCATACCATTGGAAAACAGAAGAAAAAGATAAGAGAAACAAAGAAGCTTAGCCGATGAGAAATAAGAAAAAGACAACTTGATAGAGCGTTATGTGAAAGAAAGATGGGAGAGCAACCAGAATCGATAGACGAGGAAATATGGAGCTTCGATTCCAACCAACAATAAAAGCTGCAACTCTAGCAGAAAACTAATTTCTAACGATAAAGCATCCACACAAATTAGATTTTTTTTCTCTCTTTTTCTTTTATATCAAAAACAATGATTAGGTTGAGTATCCGAGTATTTTTTTTAATTTATATTTTACAATTTTAGTTTTAATTTTAATAACTAAATGACAGAGATTTGTGAGGCATATGCCTCGATTGAGAAGGTGAAGATGAAGGCGTATGCTTTTTATGCCTTTTATGCACCTCGGCTAAGAAGGCGTACGCCTTCTATGCTATTCGTTTCTTTTAGAACGCATCGAGGCATTTTCGGACCATCTCACTTCAAGGCACGCCTCAAAAATGCCTTTAAAAACACTGGATATAATACCAAATATAAGAAGTTTAACCAATGGCCAATCAAATAATAGACAAACAAGATGAGACCCATACTTTTAATTGTTGAAGCTGATCTGTCACAATCTGCATCAAAATTTACATTTATTAACCAATCAGAAAAGGAACATGCTGAATATATATATATATATATACATATATATATATATGTATGTATGTATATATGTATGTATTTATTTATTTATTTGAAATACCCCAGTTTCTTCGCCCACACCGGTAGCAAGAGCTTCCAGCACCTTTATTCTGGCCTGGTACTTCTCCTCACGAGTCTTAAATAAATTGTTTTGCTGGAGGAACAGAACCGCAAACAAAGTGTCAAGGAGAACAAACGCATTGCCAATGAGGGATTTTGCATTGAAACATTATAACCGTGCGGAAATCCAAAAAATGAAAATAATTGTTCATATTACAGTTCGCAGGTGCTCTGCTTGGGTAGATATGCGCCGCTCTATCTCCAGCACAAACCTTTTCAAAATTGAACTTGCACGCTGCATAACAAGAGCAATGATATTTGACACCTTCAAAAATATACACTCACAGAATAATGGCGCATGCATACACGTGCGTACATATGACAACTTGTGTGCGTGATTGTGTGCGCGCATGTGTAGCATGTACTTGTGATGCTTACGTGGGGTATTTCCTCGTTATTCCTTTCGACACTTTCATCAAGCATGTTGATCACCACGCTCAAGAGTAATTGCGTAGGAACAATCTTTGTCGCAGAGAATTGCACGGGAAAATATTAAAATAATTCACATCGCAAATTATCAACCAATATGGTAATGCACGTGTAAAGATGAAGGCTGAGAATTTACATCCAGGCTGTTCAACTTCACCATCTCCGAAATCTTTGCTGCAGAGAGGTTCGCATGGCGCCCCCCTTGTTTCAGTTGAAACACCTCGTGGAACATATTTCCAACTAGACGTGTTGGTGTGGTCGGTGACTCTGTAATGCACATAACATACAATAAACAAACATGGAGAAGAAAGAACTGATTTGCACAATGTTGCACATATATCGTCAAATCCAATATACATGAAATATATATATATATATATATATATGCGCGTGTGTGTGTGTGTACGCACGCGCGCGTGTGTGTGGGCGTGCATGTGTGTTTTAATATCAGGGGGAAGGCCCGTGCCCCCAATGGGGCTTGGAGTAAACCATGTGGCATTGAGGATAGAGGCATCCATCACGTCGTGAGAGGCAGGCACACGCCAAATTTTTTAGGCCCAGGTGAGCCGCCATGTCATGCTGGACACGAGACAGTTCCTACCTTCAGGCCATGCCGTGCCGGCACAATATTGGGTAAGGTAGGCCCAGCACTGTGAGATGGCACGGTTGAAGCATTTTGCCTTGTTGGGTCAGATTCCGATAGGTATAACCGGCATGACTGCACCCAGGCATGCTTTAATGCCTGGGGCACCCCAAGGGTATCCCCAGCTAGCCCGGGTTAGCCACAGCAGACTGCAGGGTGCAGCGGACAGGAGCCTGGACCTCCCTACTTGGCCTGGCCTGGGGCCTGGCCATCTAGGCTGTGGCCAATTGCAAGTGGACAGTGGGTTGTGTGGCCTGTTGGATGTGGCTCAATTGCCTTACAATTAATTAATTTTAATTTTTACAGTTAAATTTAATAGTGTGTGTGTGTGTGTGTGTGTGTGTGTGTGTGTGTAGTGAAAAGTAATATTATGTAAATATTAAAAAAATAAATTTTATTTAAATATAAATAGTAAATTACACTTCAAATGTCATTAATATAAAATTTAATAATAATATATACACACACACACACACACACACACACATATACACACCCACACACACATATACACACCCACACACAGATACTCAGATATGAAAGTGTAAATTTAAAGTAAAATAAAAAAAACTCAAAAAAAATACATGTCAGACAAATATCACTAGTCACTTTGTCTGATTTGGATTGTCACAGCTTATAGCCTTTGTATGAGTATTATTGTGTTAGTGAATATTATCAACTTTTAATTCGTTTACTATATATTGAAGACTCATTCATGAATTTTTCAATCTTTTAAGCAGGATAGAGTTTTAACAATATCTAGTAACAACATGATCCATATATCTAAAATCAGATATTAGAGGGATCGGTAAATCTCATATCATTTTAGATATAACAAAAAAATAAATAAATTCCTATAATTTTTATCACTTTAAAATAAAATAATAATTATCATGCTCTATCCAACAAACTTCTCCGTTGTTTGTCCCTAGCTAATTGAATTGAAAAATCAAAATCTGTAAATATGATATTAATTTTTATAATTGAAGTTTAACTAAAATTATCATATTTATTTTCAGGATATTTAAATAAATTATATAATTATTTATGAATCTCGTTATCTAGTATTTTTGATTGATTCATGCAGCACCTTCCACATTTACCATATAATTTATACATGTAACCAAGTAATAAAAAAATAAAGTATAAGAATAATATTTTAAATATTTTTTTTTTCAACTTAATAGTAATGATACATAAACATGGGTATTCTTCATATTTATTAAGGATACAACTAGTATTGTATATACACCTAAATATAATACATATAATGTGAATATATATAACAAACACCTAATAATATCACGTGTGATAAAAAAATAGTATTTTATTATACAATAAATAATTGCTTGTTGTATGATAAAAAATTTTAAAGAATTTTAAAAATAAAATTTAATTATTAATCTAATTATTTAAATATTATTTTATCAATTTACAATTAAATATTATTTTGAAAAATATCACATATAGATGGTCAATACTTAAATCCAACATGATATATATATAATTTCAATGATTTCTGACTTACACTTTAATTTTTTCTTTTCTAAGCATGATGACTTAGATAGAGTATAAAATTCTAATAGTTAGCTGTGTGCCTTAATAATACATTTTAATATATTTTATATATTTTCTAATAAGGCAAAAACTATTTCCAAGTCAATTTGTACTAATAAATTAATTATATGATACATAAACTTAATATAATTAATTATCATGTCATTACTTGCATCATTAATAAATATTATTTTAAAAAAAAATTCTGTAAATCATATATTCTAAAAATCATTGACTGACACACATATATGACAAAATTATGAAGAAGAATTTCATAAAATATAATATTCGTTTATATAATTTCTGCTTAGAATCAATAAAATAGGCGAAGATACATGTGAATACACTGTCATCATCACTGGCATAAATATCAGATGTCGTGAATATTACTCAAATTTGTGTCCGAAAATCTTTAATTATTATTTATTTATTATTTTATAATTTTTTATCACATCATTCCTATTAATCATCATAGAGATGTAATGATGATTAGGCTGGACGTAGGTGTGCATGTATTACCTTAATTAATTTAATCGAAAGTCACATACTTATAATAAATATAGTCATGTATTACCTTATAACCCATGTCGAAAAATAAAAGTTCAATAAATATGAAGTTGATTTATATTAAAAGATCATATAAAATACTAAGTTGAATTTGTATGAGATCTAATATATTATTTGTTGTGATACATTATTCACATTCAGCATATCTTACAAGGTATCTAGTACTACTAATACTTTTACATGTATAAAATTTTTATAATATATAGATTGTGTTGGATTTTTTTTTTGGTATATTAAGAATTTTTATTTTTTATTATCTTAAAATAGATCTATACAATATTGTAGATATATAAATAAAAATACCCAATGCCAAGACAGAATACAATCTCAGACCTTTCAATCGAGTTGTCGTTATCACTATCTAAGTCTACATCATTATAGATTATAAATAATAATTTCAATAAATTAAAGCATATGTACCTTGAACTTCAACCTAAGTTCCCAACAAGTCCACAAATACCCAATGCCAAGGAGAACAGTCACCAACAATATTAATTTATAATTTATTTAAATTATAAATAAATAAAAATATTGCAATACAAACTCAATATTATAAGGTGATTGAAAATTTTTGAGAAAAAAAATAAATAAATAGATTAAAACTTTAGTATGAAAAACTAAAAATATAAGCATCTTATTTATAAAAAAATTTTAGAAAAAAATATGTAAATTGAGTCAAAAATTAAAATATTTATGTTTTAATCCCTCCAAAGAATATTTAAGCTAAAGATTTCTAAATCTATAAAATATTTAACTTTTTAAAATTTTTTTTTCGTTTTTCCAGTTTGCCTTTTCATTAACAAAAAATGGAAAACACTATAGAAACAATGTATTTTCACATGAATAGTATTTTCCAAAAATATTGTTAATGAACTATATATGTTTATGTTAAACATATAAAGTTATATAAATAACTTAAAACTATATAATTATATATCAAATATTATATATATCATAATATATATGTTAAAACTATATAGTTATATATATAATTATATAAAGTTTAGAACTACATACAATAAATTATATACATTAAAACTATATAGTTATTTATATAATTAACTATATATAACATATATATATATATAATGACATATAAACTATATATAATTTAGTTATATATATAACTACATAGTTTTGAGCTATATATAACTATATTATATATTTAAACTATATATAATTTTGGATATATAATCATATATATATAGTTTTTAAGCTATATATATTACTATATTAAACATATATAGTTAACTATATATAGTTTTAAGCTATATATATATATAACTATATATAATATTGTTTAGCAAAATATATAGTTTTCAATATATAACTACACAATTTTAAGTTATATATATCACTATATTAAATGAATATAGTTTTGTAAACAATATTTTTGAAAAAACATTGTTCCAATAGTGTTTAGATTTTTTTAAGACTCACAATGAGCACTCCTTTATCAATATATATATGAAGTTAGACTAAATATTACAAAGCAAAATTTTATGACTTGCAATAAAGAGTCAACGAACATGAAACTAAAAATTAAATCTTTAATTGATCTAAAAAACTCACTAGTAGGTATAATTTTAATTTTGTACTTAACTTTTACATTAAATCTGAATAATTATTTATTACTTAATTTTTGAAACGAAAAATATTAGATAATAAAAATATTAAAATTTGTGATGAGCCTTTTGTCTATACAAAAAATAACTCAAAAATTAAAATACTCAATACATAAACAATGATGTCATGTCATGTCGGTTTAGTAAATAATTATTACAAAAAAATGTAAAATTTATAATAATCAACTATTGGTTTTTGTTCCAATGGATGTGAGCACAAATCCAACAATTATTAGATTTTTGCCTAAAAAATAATAATAAATAATTAAAATTTATCTATAAATATAAAGTTAATATTTATAATTTTTTACATTCAAACAGTAATCACTTTTCTCTCTATTTCTAAGCTCTCTGCTCTTTGCTCTCTAATATTTTCTAAGCTATATATCATATTTTTTAACATATTTATTTTAATTTATATAAAATATAATTATGAAAATTAATATTGGATGAAGAGCCTTATGGCTACTGGGTTGCCGACTTATAATTTCTTAGCTTCGTTTTCAAATGAGTCTGATCTGAATTTTTGCAAGGTAAACATAATTTTTTATTTCAATTATTTTTTTTAGTATATAAATTTAAAATTTTAAAAATAAATCTTGCTCCTTAAAAACTCTATAAAAAATAAAAATAAAAAATAATAATCAATATTATAAAAATGAGATACATATTAATCTAGATAACAACATTATGCAAAGATACAAAACTAGGTTAACTCTCAGTCATAAATCAACTTTGACCATGACACCTAAAAAACTAAAATAAATAAATACATATAAAATAAACTCATTTTAAAATAATTAAAAAGATAAAAATAATAAAAAATATCCAACATAATATACATATCATAAAAATAAATACACTTGAAAAATACTAGCATGACTTGATATTTTAAAAAACATATCAAATAATACATCAAAAAATATGACGTGCTAGTTCTCGAGCAAATCCAACTAAACAGAAGGATCCTTGAATCTGAATATACTTCATTTTCAGTAATCTCATTTATGTACCATCTAGAGTTTCAAAGAAATACATTTCTAGTTTCATTACTAGCATGAATCTTCTGCTTAGATTTTTAGAAGATATTAGGCTAGTTTATTTAATATAGAAATACTTCTAGCTTACCTTTCATAATATCCCTAGATGATTTATTGAAACGACATAGTAAAAAATTATAAAATACAAAAATAATTAATAATTAATAAACTTAAAAATATAAAATAAAATAATCTCTGTAACATCCAATATTTAAACTAATCACGATGACAAATTATTTACACTTGTCATTTCATAAGATTTTATATTTTATGATGGCATTGTCATATATGAGTTTTATTGAGTATCTATAAAAATACGAAATACAAATAAAATATTTAATATAATATTTAATATATTTAAATAATAGTATAACAATAAAATTATCATATAAATCATTAGAGATGATTCCTTTGTAAAAAATTTTCGTATTAGATATATATATTACATAATAAACATAATAGTACAAATTAGCTTAAAGATTATTTCTCACATTAAAACAAATGCATAATGCATTAAAATATATTAAGACTCCTAATAAACTATACAATTTTTACATGGTATGTAAGTCCTTAAGCAAACAAAAAAAAAATCTCACTAGATATCAAACACTATTAAAATTCAGCATATTTGATATTACATTTATGTGTTAATTATACTTGTGATATCTATGTAATTAATAACATCAACAAAATAATAATTAACAAATTAGTTGGTATCATTTGGTTTATATTTTAAAAATTTATGAAAATTTTTTATGATATGACTACCATATATTCGTCAGTATATACTATTTTAATCTATATTGCACTTAAATACATATACAACATGCGTAGTCTCTTTGATCAATATAAAAAAAACTCATATTTTAATAACATGACTATTAAAATAAAAAATAAATATTTAAAATACTAATCATTTATTAAATTTTTTTTTTAATTAGCTATCTATATGAATCTTAGGATTAGGATTAAAATGATATAAAATACTATAAAATATATACCTTTTTGTATGAACCAACTATAAGAATCAAAGAATATGAATTACTAATAATTAGATAAGATATTTTCATGCCATTTGCTTATGGTTAACTATATAAAAAAACTATAATCTCTAACATATTGATAAGGATTAATGTTGCATATTATCCCATTATAATATTTTAAAAAAAATTATATATTAAATTAATTAAAATCATATGAAATTATATTTATTATGTTATCTTAAATGACATGTGAACTACTAACTCATAATCATCTGATATTAAATATTATATTAGAGTCTACTTTTTTGTGAATGTAAATATGATTTTAAATAAAATGAGCACATTATATCTAAATATGATTAAAACTCTATCGTATTTAAAAAATTTAAAAAATGCACTTAATAAATTTTATATAGTATAGTTAGCTGCAAGCCAGGCTAGGCCAGGCACGAAATCACGTAGGGGTTATTCATGATGAGAATGAGTTGGATCCAACCCAACCCACCATGACTTGGAATATCCTATTTCCCCAATGGGCCAATGGACCATGCCAAGTCTCACTTACATGCCATCAAACCAGCAAGTGGCCCAATGGATACCACTACCATTGAATTAGGGTTCTCAACACATGAAGATAAAGTAAAAATATAATTCAAGAAATATTTAAGCAATTTATTACTTTATAAATTATTATTCATGATTTACGTGATAAGATCTAACTTGTCATATAAATATTATTTTTTTACTCCTCTTTAATGTCACTTATCATCCAATTAAGAGAGAGAATCATATGTGATCTACATCTAAATTTGTTGGTTCATAATATAACATTTCTTTAAATCCTTCATATGTACTAATAATTACATATCAGGTTGACTCTAGATATAGTTAGATTTCTCAGGAGAAAAAATCTCACTCGAGATGATATTACACAATAGTATATAAGTTCACTCTAATTAAGCTCATGATGAGTCATACTTTCTCAATCAATACTTAGAGTACATACTAAAAAAAATGAGTAAACACATATTGCTCAAATCAAAGATGAGTCTATCAAGGAGTTAGATGATCCTCCAGTCAATCTCTTCCTTCACTATCTGAAAAGGATTGAAAAGTCATATAACACTCAATTTTAAAAAATTTTTCATATACACTCCTCTCTTCCTTCACTTTGTTTATTATTTCTCTTTTTTATACTATAATGCTCAAATCTATGTCTATATGAGAGAAGATAGATCACAAAAAATATAATTTTTAATAAAAAAAATTCAACCAAATATTTAGTGTGAATTATTAATGTATCCTCTCTCTATTTGACAAGAAGATCTTCATATATATTTTTATTTCACTGACAATATCTCATATATGAAAAATACAATAGCTAAACATGAAAAATATATATTTTTTCATGATAATCTTGAAGAAGAGATGTATATAAAATAGCTACTTAAATTTTCAAGCAACATAATCAGATATAAATTATATATTATCGAAGATATTATATGACTTGAAATAATAATTGAGAGCCTAGTTTATTTTATTTTATTTTATTTTTGTATGTTGTATATGTAAATAATATACCAATTACGAGAAATTATGAGTTGAAAATCATTCAACTCAATTAATGCCTTAAGTCATAGTTCTATACAAAGAACCGTGAGAAATTTAAATATTTTCTTTTAATTAAGGTGACATACTTCAGGTAGAGGTGCCAATTAGGTCAGATAGCCCATGCATAGCACGAGACATGAAAAGATTCAGTTGTGCCTAGCATGGCACGACCTAATTCAGATGCATGCCTATACCAGCCTCGTCCAACAAATGTCATAGCTTAGGGTGTGCCAAGCTAGAGTTCTTGGCAAAGAGGTGTGCATTGTATGACCCAATACAACAGCCCATACAGACCGGTTTCAACTTAGCTGGCTAAATAAGCTAGCTTGGATCTAACCCAAGCTTGCCTGGAATGAACTAGGCTAGCCTAGACTAAACTCAAGTTAGCCTAGAATGAACCATGTTAGTCTAGAAAGACTTGGCTCAGCTTGTCATAACCTAGCACAAACCAGGCATAGGACTTGCCAATGGGCCATGTCGGGCTGCTTATTTTAAATTTATGTCGATGCGACACAGCTCATGCTAAAAATCATGTCGTTTTGAGCTTAAAAAAATGAGTCATTTGACACATTAACTCCAAAAAATAAATTATTTTATAAAAGAGAAGGTTTGCGGTGAATATTCTTATAGAAATTAAATTTTTGGGTTGTACTCTAGCAGATACTCATAGTAATTTAGATATTAATTTCACATTCGATATGACTTCTTTATTAATATCTACCACTTATAGGAAAATTATAAAGATTATTAATTATCTCCATATTACTATACCAACTACAACTTAATTAGTACAATTAATCTTTTCCTAAATTTTTTATGATAAGTTCATCTAAATGCAACTCTTCAAATACTAAGATATGTAAAAAAGTCTTCATGCCTTTAAATCTCTTTTAATAATTATGAATACTTATAGTTTTTATATTTTTCTTGAGCAATAACTTATATTGAGATGAGGTATTCAATAAATTTTTATATTTTTCTTGAAGACAATATTATCTCCTAAAAAAACAATTATTTTTTATTGTGATAGTCATACAACAAGATATATGATCTCAAAAAAAAATATTTCAAGAACAAATAAAACACATAAAGATTGACTACTTCCTTAAAAAAAAGATTTAATCTTAGCTTACATTCATAGAGCAAAATAATTAGTATACTTCTTCACGAAGACTTTGAAAAGGTCTCAATTTATTTTTTTTTTCATTCAAACTAAATATTCTTGGCTTTTAGGCACAAATTTGAAAAAATAATGTCGTTTATATATTTTTATTTTTTTGTTTATTTACTTTTTGCATTATGAATGAAAATATTCAATGTGTAGGTTATACTAATCCGACAAGCCCATTATGTAAGTAACTCAAGTACACATTTTTTTATTGAGTACCTATTGATGTTTTATTATTTTTTGTGACTTAATTTTGATAGATACCACTCAGATAACTAAAAGAGTACCCTATCCACTAGATTATTCTCTAGAGATATTACAAAGCATGCAATTAGATCAAGTACTATAATTCTCTTCTTTGTTATCCTCACTCCAAGATCCTAGTAATTGGCTTAGCAGTCAATAATCATGTTACAGTTTTTCTTTGAGTGTTTAAAGTGATAAAACCTTTGATATTACACTAGCCAATGGTACCATAATGAGAACTAGTCATACTTTAACAACATATTTTATCTTATTAATTTGTGATGTATTTTTTTAATTCTAGCATTTTCTCAAATTTTGACATTAGTTAATTGTATTACTAAATAAGTAGTAACAAGGATATGTATGTATATATAACATTATAGCCGAACATAGAAAACAAATGAGGAAAATTTTGTATTAAACTATTAAAATAATTGATCAGACAAATTTTCTATCAAACCTAACATCCGAACTTGACACAAAGCAAACCAAAAATCAATCACAACTACATGATGAGTTTGAAGAGCACCTGCAAGAATTCTAAAAGCACAAAAACTAAATGATAAGTAAAAAAACAAGTATTTTAGAAAACAAAAACAAATGTACTAGAAAAAGAAGCTCAAAAATGTCTTGCTCATTGTAAATAATTATATATATATATATATATATATATATATATATATAGGAAAAGAGGAGGGCAGGTATAATGTGTCCCTAATGGTGAAAATCAAAAACCAAAAACTTAAAGAGATGACCATAACAATAATGATGACAAATATGACAATAGTGATAATCGTGATGATGTTAGTAACAATGGTGACAATGCATCTCTCACTAATTATTTCTTTTATGCCATAAATACTACAAGTGAATTATGTGGTACAAAATCATGCGACAATACCAGAGCATAGATATATCAATAAATCTTATTACAGTACTCATCTTTACTATAAAAATTATTTTGCTTGATAAACTAAATACAATGTATTAAAAGTGTGTGTGTGTGTGTGTGTGTGTCATGATAAATATCAAGTGTTGCAAATTGTGGGTGCAACTGCAAGATAGAAATAGGGAATCACCTGGCATGATAGGACTCCCAAAAGCTCTTTGGTATTTTGATATTGTGATGTTTTGCTTCTCTTCTCCATTTTGTGAAGAAAACGAATAAATAGATGATGTGTCTCCATGAGGGATTCCACATTTATCATTTTTACTAGTCATCGAAATTCTCTCTTCCGTATTGATGAGTTGAGATCTAATTGACAAAAGGCAGCCAATAACAGCTTTCATAGAACCCTTAGAGAATGACAATGATAAAGATAAATGAGGTGAGAATTAAAATTGGAAAATTAACAGAAAATTGGGTACAAGAAACACTAGAATGTCTGATATCATTTACCTTGTGCAAATCTGATATTTCAAACTTGGGAATTCCCAGTTCATCCAAGCCTGCCAGAAACTTTTTCACATTTTCTAAGGGTGGTGCCTTGGAATGATCACACCCATCTCCCTAAAATACAACTAACATTGTTAAAATAGCCAAACCCCATACAGTATCATGCCCAAGAAGTGGAACCACAAGAGCAACCTCATGAACAGAAATCGATCTTAGCCTATTTAAAATTTGAAGCAGAACATTGCCATTGAACAAACAAGCTCTCAATTCCTCACTTGATGCTCTTATTGGCAAATTTAAATTAGGAAGAAGATGATTTATCCAATCTATCAGTGTGGCCTGCTGCCTAGCTGAAAACCGACAAGAGTAGATCAAATTACATTGCAGTAATGCAGGGTTACAAAGCAGAATCATATAAAAAAATTGATGCCCATTACCTTCTACATCATTACTATAGTCTATAAGCGGATTGAACACATCTGAATTACCAAATATTTTAATCCTGCTAAGTCTTTCATTAGTAATGAGGTGATCCTGTAATGAATTCATCTTGAGTAATTCAAAATTCAAAACAAATGGATGCTCCTTCCAAGATTTTCCCTCAAAGTCCTGTGACATTAATCATCACCAAGATGGTTTATGCAAAAAAGGGCATTAAAACCTGCAGAGATCCAAATGTCAAGAAAATAGAAAAATAAGAATAACCATAATATCACAACATCACAAATAATTATACTCATTGTTATCAAAATCATACGATTCACAATTCGATTCACGATTCATGGATAAATGATCCGAATTTTTAAAAGATCAAAAATATACATTAATCAAAGACTGAATCATAAAATCACGAATCGATTCACATGAATCAATTAATACCGATTCTCAAGGAACCAAAATATTTAAAAAGTCAAAAAAAAAGTAAAATATCAAAAAAAAAAATTATCAACTATAAAAATTAATTAACGTGAAAAAAATAACTCCATCATTTGGAGTTATTAATTTAATATGAAAAAATAATAAAATACTAACAAAATCATAGAAATAAAAAAAATAGCAAAAAAAATTATCAACTATAGAAAATAAAAATTAATTAACATAAAAAAAATCACAAAAAAATCGATTCACAATTTTTGATTCACTAATCAAACATTTTGAGTCTCGATTCAAATCTCGATTCGAATCCCGATTTAACAACCATGATTATACCATTTTTATCATGTCTTCACTAGGCAAAGTCAAAAATAATTTACAAACACAAGTTTTTCACAAAGGATAATTCATGATCGATCTAAAATTATCTAACATGAACTACCATAATATAGATATTTATGGTCATGATCTCATCCAATATAATGAATTATCTTAGTGCAAAAGCTGAAAAGAGAAGTATAGATAAATATAGACAACATTTACTATCATGATATATGAGGTTTGAAATATAGTGTATTAAATGAGTATCTTATGAACTAAAATTTGAAAAACCCAATTTAATAACTCATTGATATATGAAATTTCAAGATTTATATTTAGGAATAAAATTACTAAATTAGTAAAATGATTTCTAAAGATTGCTTGATAAATCATAATTTCTCTATTTAGTTTACCTAAATATAAATAATAGATAATATCTTATGAAAAATAATAGATCTTCAATTAACATCCATGGTGACTTAGTAGAATGTCAATAACATTCATCCAAAGTAACACAAGAAATAAATTTAAGGTCTTACAAAGTCACTAAGCAAAATCATAAATGTGTAATTAGAAATTTGCAACCATAATTACTATAAATATTGTACCAAACTTTTTCCTTCCTCAAAAAAAAAAAAAATACAAAATCTAGTCATGTATCCTTTGAATTATCATCTCCCAATCCTACAAAAGTGTAGCTGAGATTCTTGGAGATTTGATAGAGAAAAATAAGGAGAGAGAGAGAGAAAGATATATTGTAAAATTTTATTATTATACAAACCATTAGCTAAAAAGATGGAGCAAAGAGAAAATTTAGTCACGACATCATAAGTGATGTCACGACTTCATTCATGTTGAGACATCGTGGAACAAAATTGAGACATGAAACCTTAAAGCTTTTAATCTTGACTTCATTCAAAAGCAAGTCATGACTCCTCAAGGAAGGTTGTAACTATATTCATGTTGCGACATTACAATTCAAGTCGCGAGATGAATACTTTGAACTTCCAGTAACAACTTCTCAATCCAAGTTGCAACTCCTTTCTCAATCACGACCCGATAGACCTCAGCTACAACATGAACATGTGCCGATGTACACTACCCTTGAGTCATGATAGAACTCAACTACAACATGAACATGAATATGTGCCGATGTCACGACTCTACCATTACAACACAAGAAATCACCATCATGATTCGCATCTACACCTACATCAACTACTTTGGAGTCGCAATAGTAGAATGCATGTTGCAATTCTATCCTATCGTGATAGCTTTCTCTTGTAGCAATTTCAAAAGTATGGGCAAATCCTAATATTTTTAACTTGACAAATATATTCTGTTCATCCCAATCTTAGCTCTGTACCACTATAATTTTTTAATAGTACCTTCTTCACTCTTCATCGTATAATCAGCTTGATTCTCCTTCATATCAATTTTTTCCAACTGAATCAAATTTTGATTTATTTGCTCTCAAATAAAGAAATATTGAATATCAATATATTTCTTTCTTGCATGAAATGAATAATTCTTGGCTAAGAGAATAGAATTCTAATTATCACATTTGAGGGCAACAATAATTTGCTTCTTACTAATCCAGCTTATAGACCCACCATATAAACTAAACGCATAGCCACTTGTGGATCTCCTACTGCTCATAACTCTGTCACAATCAGCATCAACTCCTCCACAAAAAACAAATGGGTTCTTTTTATTGTCACCACCAAACCACAGAACAAAGTCTAGCATACCTCAAAGACACTTGAGCACATTTTTGACATCATTTTAATACTAATTCCCCAAGGCTAGACATAAATCTTCTGAAAAATCACACAATATGTGATATATCAAATCTCATAGATACTATAGTATACATCAAACTCCCGACTACACTAATATATGGTATGAGAGTCATTTCTTATTTTTCCTCCAAAGTAACAAAACATTGTTTGGCTGTCAATCTCATTTCAGCAACCATGAGAGTAGATATCAGCTTACAATCTGATATTTTCAAATTTCCAAGTATCTATTTATAATTTTTCTGCTACCCAAGACACAATTTGTCATGCCAAACTTTTGAGTCAGCAAGTCTTTCATCACAATGATCATCTTTTTATTGTTTTCAACTAATAATATATCATCCACATGCAAAATTACGATGACAAATAACTTATCTAATCCTCTTATGTGAACATAATAATCTATCTCACAACTGTTAAACCTCAATTGCAAGACATAGGAATCAAAAATCTGATATCACATTCTTGAAGATTACTTTAGCCCATACAAAAATTTTTTCTACTTAGATACCAAATTCTACTTCCCTTTCACCTAGAAACTGATATGCAACTTCATGTAGATCTCCTCCTCTATGTCTCTATGAAAAAAGATTGTCTTCGCATTCAACTATTCAAACTTCTAAGTTATACCTAAGTATAACAGACAATACCATCCAGATAAAAGTTATTTTCGCTACTAAAAATAAGATCTCATTATAGTTAATCCCTTCCATCTTAGAATACCCATTAGCAATTAACCTTTTATTGTTTTTCTATATCATTCTATCAGCCTTTAAATTTTGTTTCAAGATTCACTTGCATTCAATGATCTTCTCATCCAAGGGTAACTTAATAAGTGTCTAGTAGTTATTCTTCTCCAAAGATTACAACTCCTCCTTCATGGTTTACTCCCACTTCTCATTGAATTGACTCCCCAAAGGATACGGCATCCATCAAAGTGTTGGGCTCCACTAGTTATGTGATATGAAGCTCCCATGTGAATCAACCATGCATGCTCATCACGATGGGCAACATAAGTAACTACAAAGTGGACATCTCCAATGGATTCCTCCTCAACTGAGCCAAGCTACTCATTTCCAAGCTTGAATTCACCTTTCTGATAGTCCCTTTTAAAATGCCCGATTCTTCCACACTTCCAACACTTCACCTTGGACTTATCCACACTTCTTGAGCTTCCTCTAAATCTCGACTTGCTTGTAGATCAGTCTAAACTTCTTTGTTCAGTCCTTGCCCTCAAATAATATGAACTAAGTATATTTTCTCATACTCTACCTTCTCATATCCTCATATATTAGTATCACAAATAGTAACATATGATAGCTCTATTATTTGACTATAAATAATAATAATAATAATAAGATTATCTCATGAGTCAGTTGGTGAGCAAAGAAAAGTGATTTGTGATCATTATCGATCTCACAACCAATGAAAATAAGCTGACTGATTAGTGTATGAGAACTCATGAAGATAAGAGTAAAACCAATCTCCACATGTGAAACTTGTATACATTTTTTCTCATAAATAACTTGTTGATCAATGACTTACTCCAATATATTGTCTGTAATTTCTCACCAAAAATATTCACTAGCATATTATTCATCAAAACATAATCAAATTAAGTATCATTCTTTCTAGTATAACTAGTCTTAATTGACAATTTCAACATATACGATCTTTGTCTTTTGATCGCTTACATTCAACTGTGGATCTTCAATTATAGATTATAAGTCTCTATCAACCAATAAATCTTTTATCTTCAAGTTTCAAGTTCAAAACCCTTCCCGAAGAGCTTCTCAATCACAACCAAAGAAGTCACTAAATTCACCATTTCAAAATCACTCTTCTTCATAGATCTATATAGAACCTCATACATGTAGCCAAACCAAGCTATACAACTAAATCTCGCTCTGATAGCAAATATAAAAAATTCAGATATCAAATATATATTCAACAACTCCAATGTTGCATCCACTATAATACCAAATGTTAGAACTAAGTACCAAGATTGCATTGCACAATTACACCATTGTCCCACTTGCATCCAATACCATATAGTAGAACCAGTATCAGGATAATTCTAAGATATCAAAATAAGATGAATCTAGCATCCTCTGATGTCAAATGACATCTTCGATATGAGATTAGGGGACACCAATGCTAAGTTTCTAGAATTATGAAGAACATGGTAGAACACTCAAAGAAAAAAGCATATCACGCACAAGAGAAAAAAAACTTAGAAAAAAAATTTAATTCATTTCTTCATATAACACTATTTAGAAGGTTATCTGAAAAGAACCTCTATCTGACTTCATTCACTATCATAAATAGTAAACAAAAAAAAAACTCTATCTAAAAAGACTTGAGTTGCAACATCATAATTTATGCCATATTTTCATTCATGCAGCCTAAGAAGCACGGACACGGATACAAACACGGGGATATGACACGGCATGATACGAGAACACGAAAAATTCTAAAAAAATAAGATACGGATACGACTAGAATACGACATTATAAAAAAAATAAAAATAAAAATTATTTTATTTATAAATATTAGGTATTTTATAAAATAAAATAAAATATTTTATTTTATAAAATAAATACAGTGTTTTTATTTTATATAATAAAAATATTTTATTTTATTTTAGTTTATAAAATAATATTTTATAATTATCTTATATTATATAAAATAATATTTTTTTATTTTATAAAATTAAAATATTTTATTTTATTTTATAAAAATCACGCCCCCCAAAATCTCGCTCTGCATCCCCACAGAATCGTGCCGGCACTACATCCCCACAGATCACGCCCACCCCATGACTCCCCACAAATCACGCCCGCCCCCTGCCTCCCCCCTCAAATCGTACCCGCCCCATGCCTCCCCCCTCAAATCGCGCCCGCCCCCTGCCTCCCCCCTCAAATCGTGCCCGCCCCCTGCCTCCCCCCTCAAATAGCGCATGCCCCCTACCTCCCCACAAATCGCACCCGCCGCCTGCCTCTCCACAGATCGTGCCCGCCCCTTGCCCCCACTCCCCCCATAGAATCTCGCACACCCCCGCCACCCAGAGAATTAGTCATTCGGCATCATGGGTGACGTTGGCCACTCGACGTCGTCAGACGTCGGCCACTCTCGGCATGGATACGGCAGCCGACGCAACCGTCTGATACACCACGTGGTGTATCAGATATGAATTGATCAATGATACGCCACGTGGTGTATCGGACACGTATCCGTGTCGTGTCCGTACCGTGTCCACAAGTCACGGCTGTAGGGAGCCATGTCCGTGCTTCCTTGCATGCAGCTTCAAGTCGTGACTTCATTCAAAGGCAAGTCACGACTCCTCACGACAAGTCGCATCTCCATTCAAGTCACAATATCACAATTCAAGCATGACATGGTTACTTAGAACTTTCAGTCATGACTTCTCAATCTTGTCCCATTTCTTTTCAAACTATATGTAATTCAGTGTATCATTATCATTATCAATATCATTTATATATGTTTATTGATGTTTGTGTTTCTAAAATAGTTTATATATATATATTACCAATGTGTACGTATAAAGTTGTGTAGATCTACTTATATAATGCACACAAGTAAATTTTCAATATGTATATATACTTATATTATGCTGTCTATTGTGTAGATATCTATAAATGTATAAATAACAATATCAGCATTTATGTATATATACACATACTATATGATTACACAAACTATGGTATATATATATAGCTCCTCGTATTATACACCATCTACATACATGTATATACTGATATTTATATACAGTATATCTAGAATTCATATATGCAAGTCTATATACGGCAATATTTTTCCCATAGATAACATAGCATTTTAGAATCAATATATTTGGCCCATGCTAAGAGTTGGACCATATCATTTTTATTAACGCATTAAACATTAATAATGTATATGAACATGATAATGTATGAATTATAATTGAGAAATGAATGTCATTTGTAATGATAATATATATGTCATTTGTAATTGTGATATATATATATATGATGATATTCATTTGAATATATCTATTATTATTTGCAATGTTAAGATTAAAAAAATTTATCAAAGAATTATAATAAAATTTATTTTTTATTATATTTTTCAGCCATCTGCCATCCAGTTTTTCAACTAATAAATTAGTGAATAATTAATTTCATAAATTATAACTATTAGATATATATTTTGTTTTTAACTAAAATTCATTATTAACACAAATTCTTTTTATAGAAACATGTTCAAATATTTATATACACATAACAAAGTTTTAATTTTCACAAAAATACATGATTAAAATGTAATTAAATATAAAGTTTTTTAAAAAAACATGTTCATATTAATATGATTGAAATGTATTTTTAATAGAAATGTTTTTCAAAAAAAATTTATTATTTACAGAAAAAAAACAAGGTAGTTTATTTATATGCGATCAATAAAATTTATTTTTTATAGAAATGTTCACTTATATACAAATAATAAAATTTGATTTTCACAAAAATAATGAAAAACATTTTTAACAAAATTTTGTACATTTTATATATTAGCAAAAACTAACGTTCACTTACTTATACACATTAATATATATACAAACACATTGTGTATATTTTTTAATCAAAATCTATAATAATTTGCATATTTTGTACATTATTTAATATTTTTATTATCAAAAACTAATATACAATTACTAATGTACATTAACAATGAATATTTTGTAAATTTTGTAGATTAGTAAATATTTTTTAAACAAATTTTGTATATTTTATGCAAATGTATTTTTAAAGAAAAATATTTTTACAAAAACTAATAGTTATTTACTTACGCACATTAATATACACACAAACACATAGATGTATTTGTTTTTAATCAAGATTTATAATATTTTGTACATTTATAAATTTTTTTTATTAAATATTTTTAAAACAATTTTTTATATAGACACAGAGATATATATGTATAATCACATATATATACTCTCCTAAATATGAGTGTTTTTTGATACACATTAATATATACAGATACACATATACAGACAATAATATATTATCTCTATGTATAAAGACATAAAATATCTATACTATAGACACTAAAACACATAGATAGTAGCATATAAGTAGAATTATATATATATATATATTCGCACATATAAGTCTTAATTTCAAAATAAATTAATATATATGCATACATATATACACAGTCAATAATATATAACTATATGTAAATAGACATATATACTGCTTCATTATATACATATACATATATAAACATATATGTAATATATATATGTGTGTGTGTGTGTGTGTGTATATATATTGCTATACATATAATGACATATGTTAGATTACATTGAAAATAACATTGATTTTTAACAGTATATAAATATAAACACACTTATATGCGAATATATATATATATATATATATATACACAATACATATACAGTATCTGTATATACTATATATACTTATTCATTACTATCTCTGTCTATATATATATATATATATATATATATCCTAATGTACGTGTCCATATATACACATACACACATTGTCATAGAAACAGCATTATGCATATCTATTTGATATGTGTACATGGATCAATACATATGTACATATATATAAATATACACATCTATTTATATATCTCTGTGTACATAATAAGGTATACGTATGTATAGCTGTGCATCTACCTACATACGAATATAGAGATATATATACTCTACTTATACGGTATATATACTACATATAGATTTATTTAAAAATATATACACGTGTAATGCAGAATACATACTATATATATATATTACATTTTTTAGAAGAAGCGTCTACATAAATACACACACACAAACACACACAAATACAAACACACGCAGAGATATATAATGCACGACAAAAAAATAACAAACCCGTAATTAATGCTGCTGAATCCACAACCAATACATTTTCGATGTTTCAATTGCATATGTTGAAGATGGAGCCTCGATTTGCTTGAACAAGGGGGAGAGAAAGAAGAGATCGACGTCAGGGTCAGGGGCAGCTAAGTTTGGAAAAAAAAATTAAGAAGTGGAGATTCGAGAATGCAGAGAAGGATGCGGAAGTTTTGTTTTAACAAGTTAGTTACTGTTTGGGTCTGGTTACAGCGTGTTTTAGCCTTTAGCTAAGCCGGATTTTGAATCAATTTAAAATATTAAATATTTTACTGGTAATTTTTTTTTTTTTTTGAAATTAGGTATTTTTAGCAATATTTTATAGATAATGACCCGAAACAGAATCATCCATAAAAAAATACATCATTTCCTCTCCCCCTACGGGTTTCTTTTTAGAACAAAAATATGAGGAATTTATATTTTAGTAAATTTAAAATATTTATAAAAAAGATCTAAATTTTTAACATATAAGAAAAAAATATAAACTTAAAAATATTTTTGTTTTCTGTGTTATTTTAATGGGGGTAGGTGAAAATCACTTTGCCCACATCTAAAATTTGTTTGGAGATTTCCAAAATTTTTCATATATAAAGGATTTTTCCTATTTCTCTGAAACTTATTCCCATGTATTCTAATTTCTCATTTTTTTTAATGAATTTTATTTCATGATTTATTTATTGCTTTAGTTTTGATTTTTCTATCTTTCAAATTAATACGGGTTTAATTTTATTTTATAACAGTGGTATCAGAGGAGTGTAGTTTGTAACTTTTATAGTTAATATATTTTAGAAAAGTTATGTCAAAATGGTAATAAGAGCCTCAAGGTTTGTGGTTTTAAAAGGGTAATTGTGCCCCTCCACTTACATGTGAACTTTTTTAGTGTAATAAAATAAATTGTTATTATTATTCTCGGTTACTGTTCACTATAAAAGTGAAACATAGCAGCAAAATTTAAAATATAAAAATTCAATGGATGTAATTTTTCATTGTGAAAAATGAAAATTAAGACAAATTTGAGGAATGATGATTGCTTAGATACAATTGGAAAAAGGTTCACCGGAATTCCTGACGACAAGTGGAATGAGATGGATATTAATGTAGTAGCTGACCTGCATTTGGCACTTGCTGTTGGAGTATTATCAAGTTTGGCAGAAAAGAATACGGCAAAAGAATTTTGGGATACTCTCACAAGGTTGTACAAGGCAAAGTCACTTCACAACAAGATCTTCTTAAAAAGAAGACTTTGCACTTTACGAATGATGGAATCTGTTACGGTAACTGATTACATCAACACTCTAAATACTTTATTTTCGCAACTTACTACGTTGGGTCATAAGATAGAAGAAGTTGAACGTGCTGAGATTTTACTTCAGAGTTTACCTGATTCGTATGATTAACTCATCATCAATCTAACGAATGGTGCATTGACTGATAGTTTAATTTTTAATAATATTGCCCATGTCATCTTAGAAGAAGAAAATAAACAGAAAAATAAAGAGGATAAATATGTAAATGCATAAAAAATAGATACTTTGACAATGATACGAGGGAGAACAACAGAGCGTGGCCCCAGTGGGAGTCAGAATTATGATAGATCAAAATCTCGAAGTAAGAAAAATATTAAATGTTATAATTATAGTAAGAAATGACACTTAAAAAGAGATTGTTGGTTTAAGAAAAGAAATATAGATGATGAGTTATCTAAGACACAAGGGAATGTTGCAAGCATTAATGATGAAGATGATATTTTATACAGTGAGGTAACAATAATTGATGAAACTAAAAAACAGTTTAGTGATATATGGTTGCTAGACTCGAAAACATTGTGACATATGATATATCGGAGAGATTGGTTTCACAAATATGAACCAATCCCAGGTGGATCGGTGCACATGGGTGATGATCATACTTTGAAAATTATTGGTATGGGTACTATCAAAATTAAAATGTTTGATGGTATGATTTGTACCATTCAAGAGGTACGACATGTGATTGACTTGAAAAAAAATATATTGTCTTTGAGACAAATAGATAGTCTTGGATGCAAAACTCATATTGAAAATGAGATGATAAAGATCATGAGATGTTCACTTGTGGTAATGAATGGAAAAAAGATCACGATAAATTTATTCATGCTTAAAGGAGAAACAGTACAAGAAACAGATACATATGTTGCATCAATTACTAAAGAAGAAGAATCAATAATAATATGGCATCTTAAACTATGTCATATGTTAGAACAAGGTTTGAAGATTCTCTCTAATAAAAAGTTACTTCCGGGGCTCAAAACAGTAAATTTATCTTTTTGTGAGCATAGTGTTACTAGTAAGCAGAATAGATTGGCATTTAAAAGATCAAATGTAATAAGTAAAAATATTCTAGACTTGATATATTCTGATGTATGGGAATCACTCGAAATATCTTATGGAGGAGCAAAGTATTTTATATCCTTCATTGATGATTATTCAAGGAGATATCGGGTATATCCAATCAAGAAAAAGTCAGATGTGTTTTTAACTTTTAAAGAATTCAAAGCATGGGTGGAACTTGAATATGGGAAAAAATTAAGTTTTTGCGGACAGAATTAAGTTGTACGAGAGAAAGTAGAAGAAGGAAGCGTGGATTTACCAAAGATTGATACCGAAGAAAACATAGCGAATATTTTAACCAAACTGATCAACACTGACAAGTTTGAATGGTATAGAACTTCATGTGGCTTAACAAGATTATAAATAAGTATTGACAAGCAACGAAAGTGATTTTTAAGTGGGAGAATATTATTTTAATGGGGGTAGGTGAAAATCACCTTGCCCACATCAGAAATCTATTTGGAGATTTCCAAAATTTTTCTATTATAAAGGACTTTTCCTATTTCTCTGAAACTCATTCCCATGTATTTCAATTTCTCATTTTTTTTTTGAATGTAATTTATTTAATGATGTAATTTATTGCTTTAGTTTTGAATTTTCTATCTTTCAAATTATTGCGGGTTTAGTTTTATTTTATAACATTCCGTTTTTATATACTAAAAATTAGAATATTGTTTAGACTCATTTGCTCACACAATTTTTTTTAAAATTTCTTATTTTTTAAAAAAATGGAAACAACCTTGACACATTTCAAACTATTTTTAGAATTTGAAGATTGATTTTATTATTTTACGAATCCAAACTTAAATATAATACACACACACACACACATTTATATATGTGCTATATAAGTATATATATAAGTGTGTGTGTGTGTGTGTGTATGGATATATAGGTTAATAAATATACAAGTATATATGGTTTATAGGTTTATATGTAGACATATATAAGTATATGAGCTATATACGAGTATATATAGATGAATATATATATGTGTGTGTGTGTGTGTGTATTATATGTGAATATGTGCATATAAATGTAAATAGAAACATATATATACTTGTGTGTGTGTGTGTGTGTGTTTGTGTATGTATCTATGTATATATATAAATATATATATTTTAACAAACTGACTTTCTAATTCAAAATGTTGTTTGGATTCATAATGGTGGATTTGAAATTCAAAAAACTTTTTTTTTTCGAATTTTCTTTTAGATTTAGGAAAAAATAATGTAATTATTTTTCAAATTCAAAAATTGGGTTTGAATATGACAAGGCAATTTTCAAGCTTGAAAATTGTGATTTTTGAAAAAAAAAATTATAAAATAATTGACGTGTCAGTATGGGGGTAGAATTGAATTTTTGATTTTAAATGCACACAAATATAAATATTTTTTATTTTAGTGTATTTTTTATTAGATATTAAAAATATAGGTATTTTTTTTGTAAATATTTTTTATGTCGCACCAAAGCATCAATTTCCCAAAAAATGTTTTCTTCCCATCATTGTGAGACGTCATCACTGTGTATATATATGCATATATGCCTATGCAATATATATATACATATATGATATATGTGTATAATTTCACATATATGCTTATATTCATAAATATAAATATATATTCATATAGATATGTATGTGTATATATATATATATATATATTAACATAAATATCTTTTATTGAGCATGCAGACCATAACACTCAATTTGTTACTAGATATTTAAAAAATAAAAAATAAAAAATGTAAGAAAAATAAACATACATTACTTGCATTATATTGTGAGATGCAAGTTGATGCCGGCACTAACCTTTCCTCCCCACTAAAAACCAGCAAACACTTCCACTAACCTCTCCACAAAATATGATGCAATATTGCCAGCAACAGCATAGGCAGGTGCCAAATTTCCAAGCTTTTCTTCCAGATTTAGCGTAGTGGCCTAAAATTCACAACTTTTTCTTACAGAGTGCTCATGATATGAGAGTTCCACGTGGATTTAGAAAGGAAAGGGCAAAAAGTGAAGCAAGTAGTTGCTCAAAAAGGATGAAGAAGCCAAGCATTGATGAAGATAAATCAAAAAAGAATGAAAAACACGAAAACGGAAAACGGAAGAAGCCAAGCATTCATATATATATATATATATATATATATGAATATTTTTTTTCTCATATATGCCTATATATTTGCATATATGAATGTATGTTCGCATTTACACACACACACACACACACACACACTACAAGAAATATATCATTTAGAAATGGAAAACAGAAACGCTCAAATCCTTTTCAAAAATTAGGAATGAATTCGAAACGAATTAGAAACAGAATAAATAAAATTAGAAAAAACTTGAAACGGACAAAAATTCCATCACTATTTAGTAATAAAAATTTTTGAGATTATTTATTCCACCACTAAATAATTCATGAAGTAAGAAGCGGATATGCTTGTGTGAATTAGCGATGGAAATATTTGCATCCATTTATAAATCAGAAATATAAATCATGCCCATTTCTATTATTACAAGGGATATTAAATCCATCAATATATAAATTAAAATGACTATGCTATGAAAAGTCATTCTGTCACATTTTTAGCGATACAATTAAATTCCATTGCTAAAATATGATAATTAAATTTTGGTGATCGCTTATAAACTTTGAATTTATTTTTATCTGATTCGTGTTTGGATTGTCTATCCTCTATATATTGTTCGACATGATTTTCATCCATGATTGAGGTATACAATTATAATTTTTATTATATTACGTATGTATTATATTCGGGATTAATAGCTCCATCTGTGCATTTTTGTGTTAAGTATAATTGTTTTCTATTTTTAATATTTATATTGGGTCATATCTAATTGTTTTGCTAAATTATTATAAATATAATTGATAAATTATTTATTTTTTACATTTTTTTACATTTTTTCCTCACTTTTATATGTAAATTTTTTTTTACAACCTAATAGATTTATGAAAGTTTTGTGTATTTTAATTTTGACATATAGTTAATATCACCAAAATTATATTACATTTAGTTTCCTTACTATAATTAAATGACATTTAATAATATTAAAATTGAATAACTCATATTAATGGCATAACTTAATAATAAACAATTTATAATTATTAAAACAATTACTAAATGTTTATTTGTAATAACAATAATAATAGAAAAAAATATAAGAAGGGTATGCAATTAGAATAGTGAAATATAACGAAATGACAAAATTATATTGGAACAATCCATTTTTTCTGATGTTAATCCAAAATTATCTAATAATTATTTTACGACAACTTGTTTGTTTGATTTATGAAATTTCACTAACTCTTTATTACAAAAATATCTTTATATATATTATTATAATTTTAAAAATATTAAATGTTATGTGTTACAGGAATGGAAATATTATATGACCTAATTGTTAATTGATGAATGTAAGATTGAAAGATGAGTTTTTAACTGATGAATTTGTTAAGGAATTTATTGTCTTCATTGAAAAATAGCCTAAATTAATGGATGAAACAAAAATAAGATGTCTATGTAATGCTCTTAAATGTCAAAATTAGAGTTTTCATGATGTGGACAATAGTACGATATCATCTTGTAAAAAAATAAATTTGTTAGCAACTATTATGTTTGGTATAAACATGGAAAAATAGTTGTGCCACAAATAAATAAGCATTATATACATAAAAATGTTGATTCAATTATTACAATGAAATTTGCTAATCCCAATAATGCACGTGAAGTAATTTTGAATAATGTTATTGATTCTTCATTAAAGTTGGATATCATTGATGATATCCTAATATTATCAGCAAATTAATTTTTTGAAATAATAAAGGCTTCAGAAGAAGAGATTTGAAAAGATAATTTATATGACCACTCAAAGTTATATGTAGTGACAAGACTAATAAATTTAAAGGCAAAGCAATGCTTTTTCAGAAATATGTTATGATGAAATATGTCAATTATTATCTGAATTGTTACCAAAGAATAACAACATAAAAAATAGTTTTTATGGTATAAAGAAGTTAATGTGAGGTTTGAGTTTGTCGGTGAAAAAAATAAATTACTACATTAAAGGTTGCATGAAATATTAGGGCAAAGACATTGAAACAATTGTATATAATTTTTATAACTATCCTTGGTACAAAAGAAACACAACATCTAAAAGGCAAAAAATAAATTTTTCTCACAAGAAAATATATTATTTTTTATTAACTACTTATCTATAAAGATTATTTGTATCTGATGCTACTGCTAATGATATGAATAGGTACAAAGATCATGTTATTGAAGATGACATGATGTGGTATTATTCAGATTCTCTTTCTTAGAAATATTTTGATAATTATTATCTATTAATTATAAATAAAAGTTAAAATGTTCGATTAGAGATGTGCATAGATGGATTTCTGTCATTTGGACAAATTGGGAAATAATACTCTTCATTGCTAATTATGACATTTTATATATTTTTTTTATTCTCTCTTTATATTTCAATATTTATGTAACTTAATTTAGGTATGAAAGATAATCATTCAAGTGACCAAGGTTCTCAAGTGCAGGGAGGGGTAGATGAAGTCAACAAATAGTTTATAGAGGAATAAATCTTCATGTATTCAATGATGACAACACTACTAATGTCTTCATGCATTTTCCTACACGTAAAGAGGAAACTTTGACATTAGCTCATTATGACATACATGGATTTACTACTACAGATATTTTATGTTCATCTCATTTTTCACCAGAAGATACTGATAGTTCTAGTCAACCTATCTTAGGAGTCCCATGCATTGGTACTACAGCAATGACACTAGTAAGATATTTATAGTCCTTAATTTGTATGCCAAGTAATGAGAAAATATTTATTCTGCCAATTATTGATAATAAATAGTACGTAGTATTCTTAAATTTACTACATTCATTCTTTATCATTTTTCTTTTTTTTTTCATTTAAATTTAATATAAAATGATATGTGAATGAAAATAATAAATATATCACAATTTTTAAATTTATATGTTTTACAATAATAACATTGTATTATGTTGCTACTAATTGAATATTATCATTAATAATATATAATAGTAAATTTTAACTAAGTAATAGAAAAAATGTGTATTTTTCTACTTCTTGTACAATCAGAAAGATATTTAAGGATAAACTAGTTGTGGATGATATAAAGTGGAACAATGTTTTCCCAAGTATAAAAGAATTTTATTGGGAAGAATTTGAGGTAAATCTTTGATGCATTTACTTGTTTTTCATTTTGGTATAATATGATATACTTATAAAATTAATGCATTATAATATAATATGATTTTATTTGGATTTTACAAAAAAAAAATACGAATGGAATAATACTTTGGTGGTATCCATGAAGGATACATGGAAATATATAGTATGTGTGAGATACAATTACAAGCTTGGCAAATAGAGAAAAAAGTATGGTAAAATATGCAAAGCCTAATAGTGTCTCCATTGGTATTTGGATAAAGTGGTGAGATTGCTGAGATAGTTAGGAGTTCAGGGTCATGTCCCTAGTAGCCTCACACAATCATTGATTAGAAAAAGCAAGTGATCGATCAGGACCTTCAAAATATATTAGAGGTTCAAATGTGACCTACAAATATTTAGTAGATCTGGTATAACTCATTTATTTTTTATTATATATTTTTATAATCAAAAGGATAATATCTATGTCATAATGAATAATGTACCTTGATAGTAACTAATATATATTTGCAAGAGGCTGAATTGAGACATCCACCAACACCATTTGAAGTATCCAAGGAAATGTACGAGAAGAATGATGGATCATTTATGGACAAGCACTCTAATGATATTAAAATTAATGTGAGGTTCTCATTTTTGTACTTGTAGTTTAATTTTATAATTGAAAATACTAAAAGAAAAAAAAATAGAATTCATTATTTGGCATTAAATGTAAATAAAATGCAAACTCAATTTATTTTTTTACCATAACTAATGATTTATTTTTTATAAATTCATTAAATACAATTAAAAAAATCATTTTTAAAATATCTTGTAATAATGAAAGAAAAGTTATTTTTACTAGTATAAATTTTTTTTAATATAACAATTGATACATTATGTTGTATTTTAATAATTATAGAAAGTTGTAGAAAATATGATTGTAATTTCTTCACAATTAAATGATCCTTCGATAGAGGCACAAGAGATTGACATTGTGCATATTTACCTAAATTTTAATATTGTGAACATATCGAGATCTAGGGAGATATCGATGACTAATGGGAAGACTAAACTACATCAGCATCATTCGACTAGACATTTCTTTTTCTATGAGTATAGTTGGTCAATTCTTTAAGTCATCATGTAATAGTCACTGAGTCTTATCTATAAAAAATGACTATACTCAAATAATGTCATCTATAACTTTTAGTATTTTAAAAGTTGTGACTCCAAATAATTATCATAGCTACTAAGAATTTTATGAGTCTTTAGAAATGGTGGGGTACATAGTTGCTGTGATACTAAAAGAATGTCATGGTACTAGTCATTAGTTTGAGTATATAAGTCATGACTTTTCCTTCATTTGAGGATATGAGTCTTATCCATAAAAAATGACCATACTCAAATAATGTCATCTATAACTTTTAGTATTTTAAAAGTTGTGACTCCAAATAATTATCATAGCTACTAAGAATTTTATTAGTCTTTAGAAATGGTGGGGTACATAATTGCTGTGACCTAAAATTAAGGTTGTATCTATATTTAAATTTTATGAGATAAGTATGATTATGACTAATCATCAACCCCATGAACCTTTTATTCATGACCATGTAAGATTCAAACATGCCGCTAATCATCAACATCAATTTTTGCAAAACAATCCCCAAACCCATCATATTGCCACCGAGACCAAAGCACCGGATGAAGATATAAGCCATTTATGGTATCGGCGAGTAGCATATGCTGTTGTTCCTTGTCCTCCACGCCATCACCTTCCCCATCCTCTTAATAATCTTCTTCGTCTCCTTTGAATCCATATGTGATGCCCTTGATGGTATGTTCCCCTATGGTGCAGCCCATTTTGTGACCAGCTTCATTGGATCGATCATCGCTCTGTCTGCCATTTGCCTCTTCATTATAGCTGGGAACTACTTCTATAGCTCAAAATTTAATGTTTTATAAAAAAATCACAAATTTGATTTGAGACTGTCGAGCCATATTAAAGATAAAGTCTTAGCACTATGAATATGGTCATAACCTTTAGATCTAGTGGGGTAGTTGGTTACTATGATTTATAATTAATATCGTAGTTACAATTAGATTTTATAAAATAAGTATGGTTTTGAATCTTTTCTAATATTGTAGTCACTAAAAATATGTAGTAAAATAGAATGATTATATTAATGAGTTGTTAGGGTCATGGGATACAAATATTGTCTAAACTAATGAGATAGAGTTTTGACCATGAATGGATGCTGGAATATTGCAAGACTCAAGTTCTACACATTCAGCTAAACACATCCAAAAACTAATCATTTTCATAACTATTTATCAAAAATTACCAAAAGTCAAAAGTCATTGAATCAATCCAAAATTTTTTTCAATATATGTTTACACATCATCATAAAGTACCAAATACATATGAATATTTGATACTTTGAATAATGAACAACCACCACCTTGTATGCTAAGAGAGTATTGAAAAATTTTTATACTAATCTAGCATTCATCTAATAAACAAGTATAATACTGATGAAATATGAAAGAAATATCATTAATCACAAAAATGTGAACCAACTCTAGATCTATGTATTCTTCCAAAACCTCAAGTCTATCTAATCAACTCGAGTAATTTTTAGTTCATTATTAGTTTATCGAATTACCTACACAATCCTTGTTAGATCATTATTTAGACTTGCAGACATTTTAATACTTTTACAACTCATTAATTTATGGGACTATGTTGGATGAGAGATAATCACTTGATGATATTTTGAGTTAATGTCAATTAACAATAAGTTTTGGCATTCTCACAAAGTCATAATAATTGACTCAAAGAGAGATAAGGATGTAAAACATTAATTATCATTATTAAGAAATAGAAGAATCAAAACACATATTCCCCTGGTAAAAGCAAAGAAGGAGAGATGGTTGGAACAAGATGAAAATTTATAAGAATTACATATTAAGCATTTTTAGATTCTACTCACTGAATCTAAAATAATAAACCAATGATTTGAATTGTATCTTTTAAAAAATTCTTGTGCATGAAGAAGTAGACAATGTAATTTTTTTGATTGACTTAGATAATGGGTCCAATACATATAGATTTTTAGTTTTATTATATAAAATCTATTGAGACATAGTAAAGAAATATATTTAAGAAATATGCTAGAATTTCTTCAAAGTCAATTATTTACTCCAATCTTTCATGATTGCACTAATTGTTTTGTTTCCTAAAAATGATCGTCTAACCAAATGGGCATAATTTAGACCAATTAAAATGTGTAATATGGCATATAAAATCATTATCAAAATTCAATCAAATAGAATAAAACAAGTAATTAATAAATACATCTTGGACAATCAAGTTGGGTTTGTTTCGAACAAGAATATATATAATAATAAATTTTTAGCTCAAGAACTTACACAATTAAATTCTAAAGATAATAGAAAGAGAAATATAATCATTAAGCTTTATAGGAAAAAAAATCTGATAGGGTAGTTAGAAGTTTTGTAATAAAGATAATGAAAATAATTAGTTTCCCACCGTAGTGGAATACAATGATGAAAATATGTGTATTACAAGACTAGTTTTCCATACTAATTAATGGAGAAGTAATTGGTATATTTTATTCTAGTTTAAGACTAAGACAAGGAGATCCACTATCTTTGACTCTTTTTATGATAGGGTAGTACTCTTCGTCGAACTTATTTGAGCCAAGTAATAGTTAGCAATTTGAATTTTGATGATGACAATGTCATATTTACTAATAGGAAGAGAAAGTCAATTAAGAAATTAAAGAAACTCTTGAGCAATAAGAACAAGTCTCTGATCATGCAATAAATCTACAAATAACTATATTTTATTATAAAAAGAAAATGATTAGCAAATGTAAAAATGCAATGGAAGAATTAATAGAAATGACCAAGCAAAAATTTCTGATTACTTACCTAAGATTCCTTTTGTATAAGGGGCATACCAAAACCAAATAATATGATAATATCATTAACAAAATAATAAGTTTTATTGAAGGATGGTCATTTGAATTATTGTCCAAGGGAGGAAAAATAATACTAATTAAATGTGTGTTATCCATCATATCTTTCATATCGAGTACATGCAATAAGTCTATAATGTGCAATTAAATGTTATTATAATGATTGAATGATTAATATCCATGTTTTTATGGGGATATGGAAAACAACTAAAGTCTATAATGTGGACAATATTATCAAATATATGTAGGCAAAAAAAGAGAGGGAAGATTAGTATTCTATAATCTGCAAAATATCATATGTGAAATTAATAAAAAAATTTGGGAGAGTTTCCTATCGAAGATTCATTAATTAATAATTTGTTTAAAAAGTAGGTATTTGTGGGCTTGGTTTTCCAAATATGAAAACATGATATGTCGATATGTTATAAAATAAAACTAAACCCGCAATAATTTGAAAGATAGAAAATTTAAAACTAAAGCAATAAATTACATCATGAAATAAAATATATTCAAAATAAAAGGAGAAATTGGAATACATGGGAATGAGTTTCAGAGAAATAGGAAAAATCCTTTATATAGGAAAAATTTTGGAAATCTCCAAACAGATTTCCGATGTGGGCAAGGTGATTTTCACCTCCCCCATTAAAATAATATTCTCCTACTTGAAAATCACTTTCTTTTCTTGTCATTACCTGCTTCCAATCTTGTTATGCCACATGAAGATATACACCATTCAAATTTGTCAGTACTGATCGGTTTGGTCAAAATATATGCTATGTTTTCTTTGGTATCAATCTTTTGTAAATTCACACTTCTTTCTTCTACTTTCTCTCATATAAAATGATATTGTACCCTGATATATTTTGTCTTTGAGTGAAATACTAGATTTCTTGCTAAGTGTAGAGCACTTTGACTATCACAAAATAAAGTAACATTATTTTGTTTGTATCCAAGCTCTTCCAACAATATTTGCAACCAAATTGCCTCTTTACTGGCTTGTGTAGCTACAACATATTCTGCTTCTGTCATAGAAGTAGATACAATAGGCTGCAATTTCGAAACCCAACTTACAGCTCCTCCAGCAAGAGTAAAAACATAACTTGTTGTAGACTTGCTATTATCAATATTTCCAGCATAGTATGTATCAAAATAACCTCTGACAATAATATCTGAACTTCCATAGTATTTTGTAGTATTTGAGGTTCCTTTCAAATATCTGAAAATCCTCTTCATGGTACTCCAATGTTCTAAGTCCGGATTTGCCATGAATCGACTAACCACTCCCACTGCTTGTATAATATCTAGTCTTATACAAATCATTATAAACATTAAACTTCCCACTGCTGATGCATACGGTACTCGAGATATCTTCCCCCTCTCTTCTTCTGAGCTAGGACACACACTTGAAGATAATTTGAAATTAATAGGAAGATGGGTAGAAATTGGCTTACTATCTTGCATGTTGAAACGACGCAAAATCTTGTTAAAATAATTTTGTTGAGAAAACTAAATCTTCTTATTATTTCTATCTCGGTAAATCTGCATCCCTAGAATCTTGTTTGATAGTCCCAAGTCCTTCATATCAAATTCTCTAGCCTTCAATTCTTGGATTCGACATTTGTTTGGGCCTGCTACGAACATGTCATCCACATATAATAGTAAAATGATGAAATCATTTTCTTCAAACCTTTTGTAGTATGTACAATGGTCTGAATGGACTCTATTATACCTAAGGCTCATGATAAAGGAATCAAATCTCTTATACCAACACCTTGGTGCTTGTTTCATACCGTATAGAGATTTGTTTAACTTACAAACCAAGTTCTCCTTACCAATTTTAACAAATTCTTCTTGCTAGAACATATAAATTTCTTCTTCAATTTTTCCATGAAGAAAAGCAGTTTTAACATCTAACTGCTCCAAATGCAAATCAAGTGTAGCACACAGAGTCATTACTACTCTAATTGTTGTAAGACAAACCATCAGAGAAAAAATTACATTGAAGTCAATACCTGCTTTCTGAGCATATCCCTTTATCACCAATCTTGCACGATACCATTCTACTTGATAATTACTATCCCGCTTTATCTTGTAAACCCATTTGTTGCCAATAGCTTTTCTTCCGATTGGTAACTGTATTAGCTTCCAAGTCTTATTCTTGTGTAGAGCTTTAATTTCTTCTATCATTACTGTCATCCACAAAGATGCATCTGAATTATTTGAAGCTTCTTGAAATATTGAAGGTTCTCCATTTTCTGTTAGGAGACAATATGTAATGTTGCTCTCCATAACATACTCCGAGTGCCAAGATGATGATCTTTTATTATGAATTGGCCGACTAACTCCTTGAGCCTCAGACACGACTTGTTCTTGTGCTTCATGCTCTAATTCTTTCTCCATTAACTTTGGAACATCTTGTATTTGATCATTTTCTACATGAACAGTGGTAGTTTCTGAAACTTCTTTTAATATACTATAATCTTCAATTCTTTCTTTAAAATTATATCTCTGGTGATAATTACCTTGTGGTCAGTGGGTTCCCACAGGTGATATTCCTTTACTACTTCAGCATACCCTTAGAATATGCATTTTCTGGATTTTGGATCTAGCTTTGCTCTTTCTTGGGTATTGTACATCATATATGCAGGACATCCAAAATAATGTAAAGTAGGATAGTCTACTGGCTTACCCGTTCACATCTCCATCGGTGTCTTCAAATCAATCGATGTTGATGGCGATCAATTTATCACATAGTATGCAATTTTTGCTGCTTCCGCCCAAAAAAAATTGGATAGTCTTGCAGTCCTTAAAATTGATCTCATTCTTTATGCAAGAGTTCTGTTCAACCATTCTGCTACTCTATTTTGCTATGACATGTACGTGACTTTGAACTATCTTTTGATACTTTCTTGCTTACAAAAATCAAGAAATTCACCAACTGTATACTCACTTCCATTATCTGTCTGAAAAACTTAATTTTTTTCCCAGATTCAAGTTCCACCCATGCTTTGAATTCTTTAAAAGTTAAAAACACATCTGACTTTTTTTTGATTGGATATACCCACCATCTCCTTGAATAATCATCAATGAATGATATAAAATACTTTGCTCCTTCATAAGATATTTCAGGTGATTCCCATACATCAGAATATATTAAGTCTAGAATATTTTTACTTCTTATATTTGATCTTTTAAATGTCAATCTATTCTGCTTACTAGTAACACAATGCTCACAAAAAGATAAATGTACTGTTTTGATCCCCGAAAATAATTTTTTATTAGAGAGAATCTTCAAACCTTGTTCTGACATATGACATAGTTTAAGATGTCATATCATTGTTGATTCTTCTTCTTTAGTAATTGATACAACACATGCATCTGCTTTTTGTATTGTTTCTCCTTTAAGCATGAATAAATTTGTCATGATTGTTTCTCCCTTCATTACCACAAGTGAACCTCTCACGATCTTTATCATCTCATTTTCAATATGAGTTTTTCATCCAAGACTATCTATTTGTCTCAAAGACAATAGATTTTTCTTCAAGTCAATCACATGTCGTACCTCTTGAATGGTACGAATCATACCATCAAACATTTTAATTTTGATAGTACCCATACCAATAATTTTCAAAGTATGATCATCACCCATGTGCACTGACCCACCTGAGATTGGTTCATATTTGTGAAACCAATCTCTCCGATATATCATATGTCACAATGTTTTCGAGTCTAGCAACCATATATCACTAAACTGTTTTTTACTTTCATCAATTATTGTTACCTCACTGTATAAAATATCATCTTCATCATTAATACTTGCAACATTCCCTTGTGTCTTAGATAACTAATCATCTATATTTCTTTTCTTAAACCAACAATCTCTTTTTAAGTGCTCTTTCTTACCACAATTATAGCATTTAATATTTTTCTTACTTTGAAATTTTGATCTACCATAATTCTAACTCCCACTGGGGCTATGCTCCATTGATCTCCCTCGTTTCATCATCAAAGCATCTATTTGTTGTGCATTTACTTATCTATCCTCTTTAATTTTCCGTCTATTTTCTTCTTCTCTAAGATGGCACAAGCAATATTATTAAAAATTAAACTATCAGTCAATGCACCATTCGTTAGATTGATGACGAGTTGTCAGGTAAACTCTGAAGAAAAATCTCAGCACGTTCAATTTCTTCTATCTTATGACCCAATGTAGTAAGTTGCGAAAATAAAGTATTCAGAGTGTTGATGTGATCAGTTACGGTAATAGATTCCATCATTCGTAAAGTGTAAAGTCTTATTTTTAAGATCTTGTTGTGAAGTGACTTTGCCTCGTACAGCCTTGTGAGAGTATCCCAAATTTCTTTTGCTGTATTCTTTTCTGTCATAACTCCATCAACAAGTGCCAAATGCAGGTCAGCTACTGCATTACTATCCATCTCATTCCACTTGTCGTCAAGAATTCCGGTGAACCTTTTTCCAATTGCATCTAAGCAATTATCCTTCCTCAAATTAGTCTTAATTTTCATTTTCCACAATGAAAAATTACATCCATTGAATTTTTATATTTCAAATTTTACTACCATGTTTCACTTTTACAGTGAATAGTAACCGAGAATAACAATAACAATTTTGTGTTATTACACTAAAAAAGTTCTCAGGTAAGTGGATGGGCACAATTACCCTCTTTAAAACCACAAACCTTGAGGCTCTTATCGTTCTTTTGACAGAACTTTTCTAAAATACATTAACTACAAAAGTTACTAACTAACCTCATATGATACCACTATTATAAAATAAAACTAAACCCATAATAATTTAAAAGATAGAAAATTCAAAACTAAAGCAATAAATTACATCATGAAATAAAATACATTCAAAATAAAATTAGAAATTGAAATATATGTGAATGAGTTTCAGAGAAATAGGAAAAGTCTTTTATATAGGAAAAATTTTGGAAATCTCCAAACAGATTTCCGATGTGGGCAAGGTGATTTTCACCTACCCCCATTAAAATAACACGATATACTAGTGTGAAGAAGGATAAAAAAAACCTTATATTGAAAAAATATATAAGATGAGAATTAGGTAAAGATGATATATCCTTCTGACATATCAAATGAGTGAACTATGAAAAAATATGCTACCAAATATAATAAAGGGCTTTAAAGACCCAAGTAAAAGAAATTTTTGAAGATGATGGATGAGATATTAAAAAGTTACTAGATCTCATCCCACGATCCATGGTAGAAAACATATTACCTTGCCTAGGGGCATAAAAGATAAACTGATGTACCTAGTAAATAAATGAGGCAAATTCACCTTTAAATTATCATAGGTGTTGATTAGAAACAAAAGTGAAAAACCCTAAATTTTCGAAAGTTTATGGTATCACATTCCTTAAAAAATCTCTTTCTTTGAGAAACTACAAGAAAATTTATACATGCTAATGATATTTTATAGTGGAATGGATTTATTATGTTGTCAAACTATATTTATTATCTAAATGAAGAAATAATATCTCATTTATTTTTTTAAGGGTAAGAAAACTATACGAGTTTAGCATGAATTTTTACTAGATAAAAATATACAAGTAACAGCTCTTAAACAATCAATTTTGCTTTTTAACTCATTTGTAACCAAAATAAAAGTAGAGATGGAGTGGATCATAACTTTTGTTCCAATAGTAATTATTTGGAAAATTTGGAAAGAGAGAAAAGATATGAAATTTAGAGGAAAATCATTCACATATGAAAAAATTATTTTTAGAGTAGAAATGTTGATGGAAAATAAAACATGTTCTTTATCAAAGAAAACACAATATGGAAATATCTCTAATAATAAAAAATATATATTTAATGATGTTTTTAAGTCAAGTTGATGATGAATTTCTAATACATCATTTTTGAGATACCATGAAAAATATCAATATTTACTAGCACTTGTTATATGATGCTTAAAAAAATGTGTCATCTTAGGCTAGTATTAATGATGCATTCTTGAATGCACCTATTTTTGTTAGGCCGTTAAAAGTTGGCATATAATAACTCTATTGATAACACTTCCAGTAAGCATCTTGTTTGGGTTACTCTTAAAACACAAGTATTTTTGAAAATAAGACTTAAACATTATGTTCTTTAAATTTTTTGACAATATGTTGTGAGATTCAATATTCTTAGACATTGTTGCATCCCTCCCTTGTTTCTCAAGATGGAAAGACTGGGTGGTATACAGAGAAAATAACATAGGTGAAAAATGGGTTTAATATTATGTTTTATATATTGTGTGTATTCATTTAGATATGGATTTCAACATTACATGTGAATACACATAGTTTCATCTAGATTAAAAGCTTGGAGCACTAAAAACAAGGATAATTAATGGAAAGGTTAGCTTGAAGAAACTGCTTTCGCTATTTATTTTATTTTGCTATTTATTTATAATCTAAAGCATTATGAAAAACATAAGTAGGGCCATTTAAACATATTTTATGTGTATTCTATATGCATAGAACCAAAGGATGCATAGTATTTTTCAATGAGATTTTAGCATCTTGATTAAACTTTTTTTTATCCTTAATATAATAAAATATTTTTTTCAAAAAACTTATAAGCCTGATTGTTTTAAATAAATAAACATATTTTGGACAGGTAAATAGAGTATAGAACACATGAATTCAATATCAAATAATTTTTAAAATTTTTGCTTATTTTTATCATATTTTTAAGGGTGACATGACTATGTTCTAGAATCGTTTTTATTTGGAATGTGAATCAAAAATTTGTAAAATTAGATAATCTCCTTTTAGTTTGAACATAAATAACATTAATGTTTTGTGATTCAATTAGTTAAATCATACTCTATAACTTATTGGAAATGATCAAATAAATGTTTGAGCAATTTAATTGGGTGTTATAACTTTTTGATAAATTTAGATTTATTTTACTTTGGGACAAACAACAACTTCAAAGAACTTGTATTAAAATTCAACTTAATATACTAAAATAGCATTTATCAATTAATTCGAATAATTATTTGAAATGTTCATATTATATATTATGAAATAATTAATCTCGAGTAAGCAAAATTTGCATTGAATTTTTGTAAATGAAACTTATAATACATTGACAACGGAAACTAAGTTCCAATCATACTTAACTATAGTTTGATTAAATCAAAGTTTGTTTGGAATAAAATAAAAATATATTAAAGTGGTTGACATTTTGTTTTTACATGTATTTTTAATCTTTTTTTAAATGATCATATTAAAAAAAATCACTGAAAACTTTAGGTCATCCCAAAAAGAAATATCCATCAAACAATAATCATGAAGTGGACACAATAAAATTATTATTTACATGAGAACCAAACATTTGTGTAGATTTAAAAAATAAGAGGAATCTTTTTGTTTAATCCACCCTAATTGCAAAAACAAGTGCAATTAGGGCAATTCACTTGATTCTTGATTAAAGAGCTCTTTGCAATATAACTTGCCTAAATGCATAGTACCTTCTGATCCTTACCTCAAGCACATACTTAGAGGAATAAATCTCAATGAATAATTATTACATGATTTTGTAGGAACTTTCACATAAAGTAAATAAAATAATATGTGGATTTCATGCATAATATGATTCATTGAAACACATATTAGATGCATTGTCATGAGTATGCTTGCCTTACCTTACATCTCATAGATGACTACTATATATTGTTTCCTCATCTATGGAAACTTTTAGAATTGTAGAGGAATATATGTGGAACTTAAAAAATTTCAACTACAATACTTACAAGATATATGCAAGTGAATAACTAGCATAAGTGAACATCGATATGCAAGTTCGAATGATATTCAATTATATAGGTTCTACTATATGCTTTTGAATCTTCACTTAATATCAATTGTGAGTTGTAAATTTGTTGACATTGAATTTTCTTTTTGTTTTAAACAATAAAATAATGAAATATTTTGAAATAATCCCCTTGTTTATGATTTATAAGATAGTCATTAATTCATTTAGTCCTAAAAAAGTCACTACTAACAAATTTATTATTAGCAACTCATTTAGATATCATAAAAATAATTTGATCTAATCAGCCAAATAGATCTTTCATGTTGACGTTCAAAGCTAGCAAATACAATTAATCTTCGAAGGTTTTTTTTTGTATATTTAATGTACTAGATTTATGAGGAGAGAGACTATATCGAGATGAATTCTCCTTTAAAATTTAATTAGAACTTTATTCTAAACAAATAAATAGGGGGCATAATGCTCCGTGAAACTAAAAGAGGAAAACTTTCTTCTAAACATTTAAGTTTACCAGATACATTTTAACAATCACTGATGCACTAGATCTCATAAGAACTCCAAAGTTAAATGTGTTTGGTCACGATCACTACTGTAATGATTAATCAATATAAATTTTTTTCGTATACATTTATCCTGGGGTTGGTAAGGGGGGGGGGATAGTTTTGTGGGTAAGGATGAGAGTTTAGTACTAAGCACGCAAGAGAATAGAGGAATATCAAAAAATTTGAATGAGATCTAATTGCATATAGCTTGAATGAGATGATGATAATGAGAAAAAAAAAAATACTTTGAGGAGCTATTACCTTTTGCCTTGATGAGTGACAAAATAAAATTGTATTCGCCTGCACAAGCCAATAATTAAGATGTATATTTAGAATCTGAATGGAATCAATTTCAATTCTTTATTAGCTCTATGCCAATTAAAATGCATAAAATTTAATGATAATGCTTATTAAAATACATGAAACAGTATTCAAGAAAAATTGCAATTGAAATTGAGCATGATTGTTATTCACCAAGTAAATCTGTGATTGATTGGAAATATCCTCACCATGCTTGCTATATGCTCTTACATATATGCATGTGACGAGGTGAGGTAACATGTTGGTGGTATATCCTCTAACAAGTATGTCATTTAGTTTATCACACTTACATGTAATTGAGTTATAATTTCAAAATTTTAATATTAATATTAGTTTATTACACCATTAACCATATGATAATGGAATGAAAGAAATATATGCAAATGTTGGAGGAAAATTGAAACAAACTTTGGTATATATTTTTCTATATGATAAATAATACCTTCGTAATAATCTTTCACGAGGGATGTTGGGTCTCCTCTTCCTAACCAACTGAGAAAGGAAGTTCCTTTTCCAAATCAACTTCAATTAACATAATGATCGCCAATCCTAATTTAGTATATAAATTCATAACGATACTTTGCTTCTTCTCCTTCTTGTATTAAGCACATCCAAATGAGGGAGCATTAATAATAAGATGCATATTTAACACTAGGAAAGTTAGGTTTGCCCAAGGTGTGTAGCCTTGGATTGGTTTTTGGGATGCTTTTTTTTTAATGGAAACAAAACCAAAAAAAAAAAAAAAAAAATCTATGTGTACATGTGTGTGTGTGTAAATTTTGATTTGTATTTGCGTTAGTGTGCAGCATGGAGAAAATTATAATGTGCTAATTAAAAAAGAAATATAATGGGCTACTAATTTTTTTACAGAGTAACATGGTAAAAAGGTTCTTGAAAGTATTTTTGTTATAATAAACAAAAGTTCAAGCCACCCCAGTGGAAAAAACACTATTTGTTTAGAATGCTCGAAAAAGTATTGTTTGTGCCTATACCTTTGAACTTAGAAGGACTTTATCTCAATATAAAATCCTATCTTGAAAAAAATGGGTAAAAAAAAATCTAGAGATGCTTTTAATTAATGAATTTACTTATGTTTATCTGACATATATGTTGCACCGAACATAAAAAAAATATCGAGATGCTTTTAATTAATGAATTTACTTATGTTTATCTGACATATGTTGCACCGAACATAAAAAAAATCATTGTTTTATATTATGTAAATTCCTACCCAATGTTGAGTTAAATTGAGGTCTATAATTAATATATTTTGATACATGTGATATATATATAATTGATTAATTTTATGTTTGGTTTGGTTATTGATTGATATGGTGTTTATTTAAAATTAAAATTAGGATTTATCTATTTGTAGATTTTTATATATTATTATAGTAGATAATGATAAGTAAGCCATTAGACACACTCATACATAATGATAATAATGAAGTAATAGCTCTTCCAATTATGACATACGAGATAAAATTATATGTCAAAACCCAAAATAAAATTAAGTTTAATCATTATGAGTATAATACTTATAAAACTAAAAGTATAAATACTTATATAAGATAATCTTTTGTGCATATTTTAGATGAACTAACCCTCAATTAACATGGAAGTTTTATAGAATATTTTTCAAGGGTTTTACCTTTAGTGTAGGTGTCATGTGTCACATAGTGGATAGTGACTGATAAGTTATGAGACACGCATGAATTGATGTGACTCACAAGGTGAAGGTGGTGATAGCTTTGTATATGAGCTACTTTTTGTCTCTTGACTTCTATCGATAAGATTTAAGGGAAGACATATTAATTATCATGAATATGGTTCGTTTGAATTCAAAAGTACAAATACTTTTAATACCACATCAGTTCACGCCTTTATGATACGAGGTCAGAGAATACGAATGCACATACAAAGCAACCATTAAAAGTAAATGATGAGATTATATCAAAGGTGTTGGCATGTGAATAACCATCAAGTAGAAAAGATTTATTTTTTTTGTGATAAAGTATCGATGAAATAATTATGAGGAAAATATCATTGAGGTCTGAGGAGAACCCGATAGGTGATAACTATTTATATGCCAGTAGGAGCACGAGGGCATTCTTACAATAATCTAGTTTTACCTTTCAGACTAAAGCAATAGTTGACTAATTATTAGTCGATCGAATTGTCTACACAATCCCTATGTGATCAATATATGGATGAATATTCATTTCACTACTTGTATGACTCATATACTTATAAAATTATATTGGATGATAGACTCTCATCCATTGAGCTTTTGGGATATTAACTAATTTTAAAAATTAGATATTAAAACAAAGTTACAACAATCACTATGATAATAATATCTTTATTATAATGGGGGAACATACTCATTATGAAAAGGAGAAACTTCTTTTTCTTTCCAAGAAATTCTTCTCTTTTATGTGATGGAAAACACTCAAAGACTATTTTATCATCTCATAGAATGAATACACTTATAATAAGAGTCTATTTCCTTATACAACCTCACAACTTGTGGGAGGTTGTTGATGTGGATTGTTTGCATCAACAACCTAATTCTATACAAAATTTCTATATCCAAATATGCTACCACTTAGAGTTGTTTTACTATCATTTTATAGTATTTTATGTTTCCATGTTACTTTTGTATCGACTAGTCCCATTGGTAATCATCTTTTACAATTTAGTTGTTTTAGTTTGTGTGACTGTGATATATTTTTTTTAATATAATTGGAGTGTATAAGATAACTTTTAATTTGAAATTCAACTCAGATCCTTCTACAAGAGTAAATACATATCAAATGATATATTAATTTTTATCTAGATCACTTACATGATCATAATTAATATTTATTATCACAATAAGATATAATCATCCATAATATAATATAATATTTTAAGTGATCACTTACTAATGGGGATTTTAGCATCCTCAAAAATACATTATCTTCTTTTCAAAAAATTTTATTTTGTTATGATTTGGTGTTGCATAATTTTGTTAAGCATCTCATATTTTTTAAAATCCTTTATTATGCCACATTAGATAACACTTCATCTTTGCATGAGAAATGTAGATTAGTAGCTAAGTTATGATTCATTTCAACTCATTGGTTGTGAGTGATTTTTATGAGCCTTTCAACAATTACTCTTAAGTAATTTATATTTCTTAATAATATACTTTTTTCTATAATGAGAAATTACATTTGTTGAACTTCCCAATTTTGATTCTCCATCATTCTCCCTCTCTTAGTAACTATTTTTCGTGTCTTGTGCAATTGAAAACTCATAAACTAAATCATCTTTATAGACAAGCTAATAAGTCAGTTGGGAAGAGACCAAATGTAGGTAAGCAACTTATGTGAGGCAATATGCACCAGTCACCGTCTATTAGATGCCAATTGGTTATTCCAACATTTATTAATACAAAATTAATTTATTCTAATATTAACAAAATTTTAAGTTTTGCTAGGCTAATTAATGATAGAAGTGAATATTATCCCCTAATTCCATCATCATACCGATCTTCATTCGAAGATCACACTTACATTCCTTTTTTGAATTCTATACCAACGAAGCTCCTCGTAAAGATTAAAAAAAATTTAAGATCCTCGCACTCATCTTCGTTCTCATTTCACCTCTAGATTTTATTTATAAGTTAAAGTATTTTTTTTATAAGTCATATATTCTAGTTTTACTCAAATAGATTTGTATAAAAAGGATATTTGATTGATTTCATCTCAAAATAAGTTGGTAAGCGATACACCTATTCTAGAGCAAAAAAAAAAAAGGTTGATATTATGATAATGTGAATTGTAATCCAAAGTTAAATACAAAATGAATTGATATTTGAGTGAAAGAATGCCTTGACCATAAACATATTGTATGTGACAATTTTGTTTTAAGAAAATTATGTAATAATATTGTATTTTAAAAATAATTAACATTTAATAACCTGAAATATCATGATTGGACTTAAGGTACAATACTCAAAACTAATTGAGTTTTAGTGTATCCATGACCTAATTTTTCAAAATACCATTATATACTCTACATCATCATTTCACATCATAAAAACGTGAAAACTTTAATCTATTCATCTGTATATATATAGTTGCAACATACCCACACATGCACGCACGCACGCATGCATACACACCATGTATATATAGTGTATATATACACAATATATATACTATGTGTATGTATAGATAAAATATAGAGATATATACTATGTATATATATGAATGTGTATATATATATAGTATATAATATATATACTAAATATATATACACACATGATGTATATATATGTGTGTGTGATGTTTATAAACACACACATATATATAGACATAGTATAAATATTTTATGTATATATTGCGAATACATGTAGCCATACATATATACTATCTATTTTTTGTCTAATACATACACATAGAATATATATAGACACGTAAACACAAACATGCTATATGTATATATATTGACAATATAAATAAAATATATATACTAAATACACACACACACACATAATGTATATATATGTGTGTGTGGTGTTTATAAACACACACACACACATATATATATAGACATAGTATAAATATTTTATGTATATATTGCGAGTACATGTAGACATACATATATACTATCTATATTTTGTCTAATACATACACATAGAATACATATAGACGCGTAAACACAAACATGCTATATGTATATATATTGACAATATAAATAAAATATAACATTTTTTATTAATATTATGTAAATTAATAAACTCTCAAAAATAATATTTTATTTAGACATGATTTGGACTAGTTGAAATATCATCAATTTCGATAAGATAATAAAATAATATATTTTCAAAAAATTATTATATAAACATATGGTCCCATTAACATCATAAATTTGTATTTATTTAAAAGTATAAATATAACTAAAATAATTTAGTGAAATATAATTCAAGTATTATCCATTATTTCTTAAAATTTAATTAGAGTTGGAGGTCACCTCTAATTTTTCTTATTGTATCCAAAAGTTATAGTATTGTATTCTCAAATTGTACTAAAAAAATGAAGAGTCAAAGATACGACAAGTATTATACATAATTGTTTCTAAAGTATTGTATCGTCTTCAACTTCATCATCAATTTATAATGTATAAAGGTCTAATTTATTAGTAAATATATAATTAATTATTTATAGAAGTCTAACCTGCTAGTAAAAATATAATTCATTATATTTTTATTAATGTTCATTATTTTGGTGGTCTAACATATTAATTAGTATTTTTTATATTATTTCTTAAATAAATAATGTTCATTTTTTCTTAAAAATTAAATATAATTTAATATATTATAATAGTAAATAGTAAAATGAAATTAGTTTTTATATTAATTTAATAAATATGATATATAAATCAGCTTGTGACCACTTAAAATTTATTTGATCGAAATTAAACTTCATTAAAGTCAAAAAATAGTCTTTAAATTAATAAATATTAATTTATTAATTAATTAATATATTTGTAAAATAATAAAATATCATGGTACTAAAAATATTAATTTATGTTGGTTTTACTATATATATATATACACATATATATATATATAATTTATATATATTATACTTGCATCTATATATATGTAGACATTACACATACACACACACACACATACACACACATATATACATACATATATATATATATATATATATATATCTATTAGGTATAATCTAGTAGACATGTTAGCAAAATGGGGAATGACATGGTGGAGTTTAGGAAATTTTGGAAAAAGATGAATTAAATACATAAAAAGTTAATTATTCTTGAGTTTAATGCATTAATATTCAAATCGAAATAAAAGGGTATCAAAGTATAATTATTTGTGAGATTTGTGTTTTTGTATAACAAACATAAAATATTTAGTTTTTTGTAGATTAAACAATTCTTAATTAAAAAAGTATACTAAATCATAAAATAATTAAAATTTGGAGAATTAAAATTCATCAACCCAATTTTATCATTTGAAATTGAAAAATAAAATAAAATTAGATTTAATTAATTATAACTTATTGTTATAAAGCAAAAAACAAAAATAATGTCAGATAAAAGACACAATTGGATTCAAACCTATGTACTCCTCTTATAAAAATCACAACAAACCACCATGTCACATAGTTATTATTAATAGAGCAGCATATCAAAATACTTATATGTACATACAAAATTAAATGATAACATATATATATATATATATATATATATATATATATAAAAGTATATATATATATATATAAAGTATATATAAATAAATATAAATATATAAACACATAAAAATTGACAAACACATATAAACACCTATATAAACATATCTATCTATATATATACACACACTCATACATATAAATACACACACACACACACACACATAATCATACATATATATATATGTGTGTGTGTGTGTGTGTGTTAAATATATATGTTTTTGTTTATATATATACATATATACACAAACATACACACACACACACACACATTATTGATTTATACATATGTTTATATATCTAAATATATTTATGTATGATTATATGTGTTTTCATTTATAATTTGTATCTATTTACATATATTTAGATTTGTCCTATGAATGAATTTTAGTGCCCCAAAAATTAATTATTTTAGAATTTGGTAAAATTTTTTAAATATAAAAAGTTTGGTGTGCTAAAACACACAATTTCCCAATTATCTTAATCACGTTTCCGAAATAAAAATTTCCATTTTTCTCGGAAACAAATATTTTGTTGACTCTCACGCCTAAATGTTAGAAAATTACTAAAATTTGATGGAAAAGACATTGTTTTCTACAAATTAGAAGTAAGTAAGCGCGACTTGGGCAAGAGTCACGCGAGCACGAGAGATGGGAAGGAAGACGAAAGAACCCGAGTTCGATGAATCGCCACCGGACAACTTCGATCCAAATGATCCGTACAAAGATCCGGTGGCGATGCTTGAGATGAGGGAGCACGTGGTGAGGGAAAAGTGGATCGACATTGAAAAGGCCAAAATCCTCAGGGAGAGGGTCAAATGGTGCTACCGCGTCGAAGGTGTGAATCACCTACAGAAGTGTCGCCATGTTGTTCGCCAGTACTTGGACGCCACGCGCGGTATCGGCTGGAACAAGGACAATCGCCCTCACGTATTACACGGTACTTCAATCCTTTAAACCGCGCATTTTTTTTTCTAGATGCGGACGAAGAGAACTTCAATATCTCACGAGCTAAAGCAGCTTCCAATCGCTTTGTCGCATGACCCAGGTCCAAAGGCGGATACCTCCGAGTCCGATCCGGTGGCTCAGAGTTAACACTTAATAATCCCCAGGTTCTCTTTTCTAAATTCAAGCCATGAAATATGTGCATTATATAGAATGAATCAATGTGATTGTCTGTCGTCAACCATACCCACAAAACAAAGACTGGGGTGGAAACAGGCACCGTTAGTTTTTCAAAGATGAGGATTCGGTTGAGTATGTCTGATAATTCTCCTCTTCCTATATCATATGGCAACGCACTTATATTTTGTCTGAGCTGCTTCTAAGAGCAACTCCAATGGGAGTTGCCACAAGGGGGTGTCATCTTCATAACTGCTAAAATAACACCCAAACAACAAAAAATCATACTCCAATGGAGGTGGAAAAATGCCATCAAAGGTCTTGGAATATCATATTTGGCAACTTTGAAAAGAAGAATGAGAGTATGCAAAATAGCAGTCGATGACAATTGTTCATCGCAACAACTCTTGATGGTTATAATTCATTCAAATTTTTATAAAAATACATAAAAATGGAAGGATAAATGGTTGAAGAGAAATGAAATATTGAATTTATAGAGAGAATATAAGATATATGAATGAAAAACATGATATAAATTATCATATATATATATATATATATATATATATATATGAATCATAAAAATTGTTTATAATTTTTATGATTTATATATGATGATTTGAAAATAAAAATATAATTTTTATTCTTACATTCATATATACACATGAAAATATAATTGTTAAGCTTAATTATATTTTTTAATAAAAAAAAAGTAAATTATTAAAATGATATCTCATTTGACATTTATTATTATAATAAAAATACTATTCAAGAGTGTCAAAATACTATTTAAGATTATAAAATGACATTTGGTATCTTATTTTTAGCAATTATCATTGGAGTTGTTATAACACTATTATTTAAAATAGCAACTCAAAATATATTAAAATATTATATTATTTATTTTATTTAACTACTTTTTCAAATCAATCCAATAATGCTATTTATTTTAGCTTTTTATTTCTTTTAACTTTAACTAATAGCATCTCTAATAGACTCAATAAATCCCAATCCTTAGTTATTTTAATTTTTAGATAGTTTTTTCATTAAAATTTACTCCAAAAAACTAGCTATTTAGCTAGTTATTTCTCATAGTCCTCATTTGGCTATTTATTTTTCATCGCCAAATGAGAGATATGAGAAATAGTTAGTCTTTTTGAGTAAATTTTAGGAAAAAATTATCTAAAATAGCTAAGGAGGTGAATTTATTGAGCCTTTTGGAGATATTATTAGTTAAAGTTAATAGAAATGGATCGCTAAAATAGATATCGTTATTGTAATGATTTTGAAAAAGTAGTTAGCTAAAATAGATATTATAATATTTTAATATTGGTAAACTTACAATATTATTTTGATTGTTGTAAGTTGAATAAAAAGGAAAACAATCTAATTGAAGCCAATCATTCTTTTTAAGTATAACCTTTAATCACCAATTGTACATGATATTATTCTAGTTGATTATTTATTTTCAATAAATTTTTTTCATTCTTGCTGTGAAACAAAATAAAATATCACATCTTTTGTTTTATGAGATGTTTTTTAATTTTTTTATAATCTTAGAAAATTGATGATTTTTTATCCTATACTAGTAAATAATATATATATTATTTTTTCTAATATATTTTTGAGTATCAAATTAGTTCTCTTCTCTTACTTATAAGATGAGGTATTTTGTGTTCATGGGATGAGGTTTAAGCATGGGCACATGACTATTTTTTTGTCTCACATTAAATATGAAAATATTTCATTATAATCATAAAAAATCCATAATTCCATTAAAAAAATTATCTTTTCATGAAAATTCATAATAAAATCATTAAAAAAAAATAGATTTAATCATAATAATTATTTAAAATTTTAAAAAATCATAATGAAGTCATAAAATTAAGCTAATTATTCGATTGAAATCTTATTCTCTAAGGGCATAATTATCTCTAAGGGAATGAAATTGTAAAGTTTATTCTCTCAGTCTAGTTTTGTGCCTTAGATGTACCAAAATAGTTAATATTTGATGTTCAATTATGTTTTTTTTGTATGTTTTCACAAATAAAAAAATAAATAAATATGCATTAAAATGAAATAAAATTATTTAATAATAAAATAAAACTTAAAATAAATAAATTTTAAAATGTATCCTAATTTCTTTGACATCCTGACACATTGTAAGACCAATGACTCAAATAACAAATATTTATAAGATTTCTTAATGTTTGAGAATTAATAACAAGATGACTCTCAAATTTACCAATTGTTTGATCATATGAGTCAAACTAAAAATTAGTTTTTTAATATTTTTTATAATTTAATATCTTATTCATCTATTCAAACAATCTCTTCCTCATTGCATCAATATTAGTGAATTTATTTTCATATAATTTATTATTGTGTGTATGTCACTTTAAACCATTCCTTGACACCTTCTTGTTACTAGGAGTTATCAAATTTATCTTTAGTATATTTTTTCTCATTGTACTTGCTTTTTAATAATAATAAACAAGTTTTTTTTTCCTCTCGAAGGGATACACACTATAATTCATAGAATAATTATCTATAAAAAATGTGAAGTTTTGTGCCTTGTAAGATTATAATAATTTTATTTTTAATATTAGAACTTTTGAACTATAATTTATGATACCTTTTAGTAACAAAATAATCATAAAAAAGTAATTTTTTTTGAACCATGGAAGAAAGGTTCATTCAAGAATCTTTATATATTTTTTTTGACATTTGACAAGTTTACTTAAAAATGAAAATGGGCCATGCCAGGCAAGCATGACTTGGATTTATGTGGCCCAAACCATGCCATCGTGGAGTGTGTGCATGTCTAAAATTCAGGGACGCCTCATGGCCATTCTTATTGCCTGCTCATGGTACCTGTTGCCTTTGATTGTAGCTGTAATCTACTTATAGTCATTGTTATCATAATCATATAATTTACTATTTGATTCACGATTTGATTTATGATTTAAGGAGTAAATGATCTGACTTTTAAAAGAATAAAAAATATGCATGAATCAAAAACTGAATTGCTGAATCACTGAATCACAAATCGATTTAAGTGAATCGACTTAATACTAATTCTCACGGGAGTAAGAACCTCAAAAAGTCACAAAAAATAAAAATAAAAATACTAAAAAAAATTATTTACTGTATGAATTAATTAATGTGAAAAAAAATAACTTTAATATTTAGTATTATGAATTTAATGTGAAAAATCAATAAAATATCAAAAAGTCAAAAATAAAAATTAAAATACTAAAAAAAATTATTAGCTATAGGAAATAAGAATTAATTAACGTGAAATAAAATCATAAAAAATTTGATTCACAATTTAATTCATGATTCTCAATTCATTAATCAAGTATTCTGATTTTCGATTCGAATCTCGATTTAATAAATATACTTATAGCCTATAAGTAGATTCTATATGTTTGTGTGTGTGTATAAATAATTAAATAATTATATAATATAATATTTGAAATTATGAAATAAAAAAAGCTACTATAAAAAAATTAATTGTAAATTTTTTAATTTAAGAATATAATGTAAATTAAAAAATAAAATATTACACACTCAATTTAGATTAGAGGTGTCAACCGGGCTGGCCCGACAATAGAAAAAACCGTGCCCAGGCCAGTGCCGTGCCAGGGTTAGGCACGAGTTCGTCCCGTGCCGGGTGTCCCTCGAGCCTACTGCCTAAGGCTACCCCACGATAGACCCATGCCCCTCCCGTAAAAAAGACCGTGGGTCAGGTCTGATTGGACCCGACCCTTGTTCCCACTTACACGAGGCCCGAACCGACCAAGATCCCCCAACGAGAAAAAAAAATTAATATAAAAATATATTTTCAGCCGTTGGATCTCGCCTCCAACGGCCAGGGGGCAGAATCCAACGGTCCTCATGATTCTGCCCCCTAAAAAATTAAAAAAAATTAAAAAAAATTTAAAAAAAATATTTTTTTTATAAAAAATTAATATCTTTAATCTATAAATTCCAGCCCGCTCCCTTTAATATTTATGTTTTCCAAAAACATAAATTCTCTCAAATCGTTCTATTTCTCTCTCAAAAATTTTGCTTCTCTCTCTCGGCCTCGGGATTTTGTCATTCGGCTTAGATTTTCGTGAATCTCGACTTGAGTTTTAAACATTAGAGCTTAACTGCGGTGCACCGTGCACGTGACCGACCTCATTGCTTTTACAGGGTAATTTATTTTATGGTTTTTTTAACTCTCTCTCTAGACCAAAATTAAGAAAATTAAAATCAGTCATCTAGTCTTTATTAAATTATTATTAGAAACAAAAATCATAAAAAATGACAAATACAACTGAAACATATTTAAATTTAGAAAATCAAAATATTACACAGAGGTCTGAGGCTGCTGAAATTTTGATTTCTCTAGTCGTCTAAACCCAAACTTCTAAAAAACAAAAAACTAGAAGGACTTTTATAGTTTGGACTTATTTTAATATAATAAAACAAAAAAATATTAAGGGATGAGGAATAAGAAATGACAGTGCAAATATTGTATGAAACTTTTAACATGTAAGAGTTCGTTTGAGACTGGGCACCTTAAGAGGTATGCCGAATTATGCATCAAAAAACATGGACCCTTAGATCCTAGGCAAACCCAACTTGGCACTATATTTTTTGAGACTGGATCGAGTTCAGTCTCAAAGTTTACTCCTTTCGTATACTCCAGCGAGTTGGGTAGGGACGGCATGGCCAGGCTCATCACATTGATGGGTCTTCTGATTAGATTTTCGGAAGATCCAAGGGTAGTGCGCATCATGCAGACTTATTTTCAGCCTTCCTATTGTAGGATTACTAGGTCTACATCTAGGAATGACTTACTAAAGATTTATAAGTTAGAAAAATAAAAAAATAATTAAGGAATTTATGGTATGTAGTGGAGTGGTGTCCGCGACGTCCGGTGTCTAGGCGAGTCACGGTGAATCTTCTTGTGCATGTCTCACCAACTACTATGTAGATTCAAACTGGATAATCAATAAAAAAATTTTAGGATTCTCTAAGATTCTTCATCCTCTTGATGGCCCGACCATTTTTGAGTGTGATGATGAAAATCTTTAGGGAATATTAAATTAAAAATAAAATTTTTAGTGTCACATTCGATAACGCATCTAATAATGGAGTAGCAATAAACATGTTTGTTAGGAATATTAAAGACGTACCATTAGGAGAGATCTTTCATGTCAGATGCATGTGTCACGTGATTAACTTGATTGTTAAAGCGAGTATGAATATGTGTTCCTCCGTGTTGGATAATATACGTAATGCACTAAAATATATTTGCACTCCTCGCAGACAACAAGAGTTTGGTAGTCTTTGTTTGTCTGTGAATATTAAGAAGAAGAAATTTCAATTGGATGTGAGACATCATTGGAATTACACGTACCTGATGTTAGAATCAAGTGTTGGAAATGAACATGTGATATCCGATTACGTCAATAGTAAGAGTGAGGAACTTATTATTGACGACACTGACTGAGCTTCAGGAATTTCATAAATGAAATTCCTGAAGATTTTTTATAAAATGACGAACATGTGTTCGTCAGTTTATACGCCCACCACTTGCATTATACTCCTGTGTATATGCAACATTAGTAGCATGTTTATGAAGTATCGAGCTGACCCGACACTTAGCCATATAGTTGTAGAGATGGAAACCAAGTACTTGAAGTACTGGTCCAACTTTCCATCTCTTTATTGCCCGCTGCATGCATGGACCCTAGGGTTAAGGTGGAAGGGATAGAAAATATCCTGACTTACATTTTCTCGTGCATGAACCTGGAAAACAATACTTGAAGGGTTCATTCACGAGAAGTTGACTGACATTTTCACATACTACGATACTAGGTATGGTGGTGGTGATAGTGAGACTGTGATTACGGACATTGATACTTTACTCGGAGATAATGATTTTTTCATTCAACTAGCGAGACGGAAACGTAGGGGCGGATCATCACATAGGAGCGAGCTATCTCGGTACTTAAATACCGATTACTGCTCAATCGTATCACATTCTGATACTAAGAATCTTGATTTATTATAGTGGTGAAAATCATATGAGTCTACATTTATCGTGCTATCTAGGATTGCACGGGATCTACTATCTCCACTGGTGTTGAGCGTAGTATCGGAGTCTGCTTTTTCTGTTGCAGTGAACGTGATTTCGGATAAGAGATTGAGATTACGTTCAGATATTGTTGAGACTTTGGCTTGTTTGAAGGATTGAGAGGATTCGAGATTTAGCATCCATGATCATACTAGAGCTGGAACTGGGACAGAGACTACAATCAGTCACTGCGATGGCGGAGGAGTTGATTGCCGATGATGATCCATATGATACTGATCTTGATATTGCGGCTGATGATTCTCATGATATGCCGATTGACGATTGATGATGATCTATGTTTTTTGTTTTAGATATTTTTTTAATTGATTGTATGCTTTGTTTGTACGTTGTGTTGAAACTGTAATTTGTTTGGTTCGGACCATCGGTTTCAAATGGATGATTGGTAATTTTTTATTTGTCTTGTTTATGTTTTTTTTTTTAATTTTTATTTTTACTAATATTATGTATTGATTTATTTTTTTTTTATTTTAATTTTTCATTTAAAAATTAATAACTTTATTATATAATTAATAATTATAATAAAATTTAAACTAATTTGATATTACAAAAAAAAATTTAAACTTTGTTTTTTTAATAAATTTTTAATTTTAACATTTTTAAAATTATAAATATCTAAAATTTTAAATATTTTATAAAAAAAAATAATTTTCTGCCCCGAGCGGGCCCGGCACGGCACAGCACGGTCTGTCGTCTCGGGCTCGGCTTTTTTAAACCGTGCCGGGCCGGGCACGACACGATACAATAACCACGCCGTGCCAGGCCCGACACGATACAGTAACATCGCCATGCCTGGTCCGGCATGGAAGCACGCTAGTGCTCCAAAAAAATGGGCCAGGCCGTTTGATACCTCTAATTTAGACCAACACTATTATTTTTAAAAATGAAAAAAATAATAAAAAAATAATAAATGGCAAAGTGATAGTTGTAACTATATTGTGGTGGTCATGGTATTGACTTAGCTTTGGCTTTATTGTGTAAATACTTATTTCATTATAATGTTTGATTTTGAAAATTTATTTGTGTATTTTTTTAATCTTATAAGTATAATATATTTTTTTATAATATTCGATTGTAGTCTTGTCTTATTATTTGAAATAATATTCATAGTTATAAAAAAAATAGTCTTTAATACTACAGTCGAAGAGGTTAGAAGCTCACACACCATTTTATACGTATTTGATGGACAACTATATCATTTACCTTTGTTAATTATATGAAAAGTCATGATCTCTGAAGAAGAAATCAATTTTCATATTTGGAGGTTGTCACAATATGTAATTATATTTTTTTATATTTTAATGTCTTATAATTATTTGTAAATTTTATTTTTATGTTTTCATTATTGATTAATGCAAGTACATATATATTTTAAATTATTTTTTATTTATTTGACCTTAATTCTAGAATTTATATAAATAATTAAATAATATAGAGATAAAATATTTGTCTAATATTTAAAATATATATTTTTTTATCTTAATAAACATATTATCAGAATCTGAGTATTCTTTATATTTATTAAATATACTACTCATGCTACATATGCACATATATGTAAAATAGGATATGAGAGTGTATACATATGAATATTCATCATATTGTGAAATTTTTTTAAGAATTTTGGAGTGAAAATTTTATGTTTAAAGTTGATTTATTTATTATTATTTCATGAATTTTGATATTATTAATATCAAATATAATATATTGGTATATCAATACTTGAATTCAATAAAGATTTCACTACTAAGTTGTGCTTATTTGATATTTAATATATTATATATTTTTTATGGATAAATTAACATGTCTTTTGAGGCGATCAATATTATAAGTATTCACGCACGCACGCATGCACGAACGCACGCACGAACGCACGCACAGGCACACACGAATATTATTTAGTTTTATTTTTATTCCTAATATTTTTATTTTAAATTATGTTTAAATATGTTCAGACTATTGAAATATTATTTAGTTTTATCTCATGAATGATAATTTCCTCCTATTATCAAAAAAAAAAAAATGTAGTCCTAAATAATACGAACACATTTTAACATAATTAGTTTAAATAAAAATTAATTAATTTAAATCTCGGACCTTTTAGTTGGATTATTATTATTATGTATATTAAGATTTAATTTATTTTCTTCAAATATACTATTTATTAAATTTTTAAATAGGAGACACCTGAAAATAAGAAAAGGGGAGTAGTAATTTTAATTTATTTATTAATTTTAAAATTACTAAATAAAACTAATTAATTTTGTGTGGTAGATATTTTAAATATTCTAATTTTTATCTCATATTACCAGCTTTTGGGGCTCATCATGAAAGTAATCGTGATGTGTCTTCAAATTAAAAATATAATTTTTTAAAAAAAATTAGCACAAATACGATACAAAATTAATTTCAGAGATGTGAAACATTTGTAGATAATTTGTAAAAATAAAAATGTATTAACAAGATATTTATAGAATTCCTTAATAATTTTTTCTAAAATTTTTTTAAGTATTTTTTATGGTAGAGCGGACATAAATAATATAGCAGCCATCAAATAAAAAATCATTTTAAAAAAAAAAAAAAATCCCATGTCAGCTGGTCATGCCACCATGCTAGCCATGTGGATTGTGACTTGACACATGAGCAGATTAAAAAAAAAAAAAAGGCAGAGATAGAATTTATATTTTTAATAGTACATATGTATCATCAGGCAAGTAGATTTTGATATTTAAATAATATATATTTTTTTCAAGAAAATTTTATGATTCATTATAATATATCATCTCTGATTAACATTTTTGTTTTTCATAATTATTTCTTGTTAATTTTTATTTCTTAAGATAATTTTCATCTTTATTATCTATGATTAACCTTTTATTAAACATATATTAACCACAAAGTTGATAGCTAAAACTCACTTCTGATGTAGATGTTCATTTTCTTTGTTGCAGGGTAAGTCTTGTTGGAATCCAAATAAATGTTGCTTTATTTTGTGCTGAAAAGAACATAAGAACTTGTCTTTCATGCTCATCACCCAAAAAACATGGCTGGGTTCAAAAATCATCTGAAACATTGAAAGTTAAGTTAATTGTTGGTGGCCATCGGCCACCACCATGAATGTAATTTATGAAACTCTTCTAAGCTATTAGCTGCTGCTGTGTCATCATCATCATCTTTGCCAGATGCTGCAGCATTTTCATTTCTTATGAATCTAGAATTATCTTTGATGATGTTGATGTTACTTAATAGTTCGTCTCTGTTGTTGCCCAAGGAAGAAGCCATTGATGATGGTATAAAATCCTTACCTCTGTAGATGACTATGAAAAACTTACTCCTCAGCAATAACACACCTCCAGTTAAGTTCTGCCATTGCAAATAAAAGCTACTGAGCCAGAGCAAAAAGAAAAAAGGAAAACAAATAACATGCTCACCTTAATCTCCTCCGCCATGAGCTTATTATTTACATTCTGAACGCCTTGCTTCACTGCAATTTTTGCTACCAGACTCTTCTCCCAAAGCTTGCTAATTGCCATTGCTAATCCTTGATGATTTCTGTTTCTCCCTGTTCAACACAAATTAGCACAGAATTCCAACAGAGCAAACAGCAGCAACAAGTACATACCTAATGCAAAATGGCAGGGAATTGATTTGGAAAGTTTCCTCAAATTCGTCATCTCTGCATTGGTTAGATGCGAACTAGTTGTAGTTGGGAGCAGTCTCATGGGCGATCTGAAAGCTGAAACTGCGGGAGGAAGCAAATCGGCATCAACAGGAGGAACTCCTATGCCCCACCATTCCTCAAAACGAGGCCCTAAGCCCTCTAGCAGACGATCAAATTCAGCTTCTTCTCCATTCGGATTGTCAGTATTAGACATTCTCCTCCTCCTTTCTTCTTCGAATTGAGTTCTACTTTCTCGACTTTCACGGCTTGCCCCGCGGAAAACCACCATAGCACTCCCTTCTCTCCAGATGACCAATCCTCCTGTCCTGTTCTGTGCGAAAACAACTAAGTTTCATCGACTGGAGAATTTTACAACCGACTCGAGTAAGAACCATAACTGAGCTCATCATCTATCCATCTCACCTCTACGATTCGGTGCGCGATCTTCATATTTCGAGCGAGCGATTCGTGAAACTTGAGCCTAACTAACTCGGATTTACTCCATTTATCATGGATCTTCTCAATCACAGCGCTCGTCAGGCCTGATTTGGGAACGCTGATTCTTTCTTTTGTAAACATTGCCAATTTTCTCAATCGTTTAAATTCATCGCTACCGATAGTCATCTCTGTCAAATTGGGAGTTATGATCTCCAGCTTTCTTCGATCCTTCCTCGGCTCTTCAATTCTTTGTCGGCGTTCGTAAATCTCCGTCTCATCATCCCGATCGCAGTTGGCGAAAATCGTGTCGGGACGGATCCACTCTCGATTAAAGAAAGCTTCGTTAGAAAATATGGTTTTCTTTTCTGTGTTGTCTTGGTCACCATTTCTGAGTCGGCTAATAACTTTCTCAATGGCGGATTCCTCTCTGTGTGGTCTGCTTGGAGATTCAGCGAAGTTGTTGCTTTGGATCGAAGACTGCCATAGTGATCGCCCTTGTAATCGGGAGGAATTGCCGGGGATAACGTTCAGGGCTGCGATAGGGAGAGAGAGAGACCGACTTATTTTCGCGGTTCTGAAGCTCATCGTTTCCGTTCGACGAAGTTGATCTGACCCATGAAAAACCATTTATAATTATCACGTTTTTCATTTATTTAATTTAATTATTAATTTCACAATTATGAAAATAAATATAAGGGAAATTTTTGTAAATTGCCTTAGATTAATAATATTAAAAAAAAACAGATGATTTTTTTTTGAAAAAGATAATCAAAAAAAAAAAAAATCTAATTAAGTAAATCTAACAATATCATCATCACTATAAATATATATAGTATATGTCGTACAAGTTTTTTCAGAATATATATGTTTTCAAAAAAAAGGTATTTTTAAAAGTGTATATGTATTTGAAAAATGTATTTTTGCATAACATTTTATTTTATTTTATTTATATGATAAGTGTATGTTTGGATTTATGTATTTAATATAACTAGAATGTAAGTGTTTTTTGTTTTGGTGTTTTTTTTTAATTTATCCCAAATATTTTCAATAATAAAAAATTATGTTTTAGGGCCACAATGAAAATATTTACATTTTGATATTATTTTTGAAGTTTTTTTATAAATAATAATTAAAATATAAAATTTTTATGTTTTGTGACTTTAAAAAACATGATATTGCCTTTGCCTTGACATGTCGTCCCTTAAACATTTTTTTATTATATATGTTTGTCGGGCAATTGTGCTTCCACAGTTGTGATTCAATCAATAATCCAACCATGGCATAATCAAAAAAAAAAAAAAACAATGAAAGAAACTAGAAATAAGGTAGTTCACTAGTCGTTCAATACGACTAGCTACATCCACCAGAAAATGCTTCTGCATTGCAAATTAAATCAAAAAAATATCTTACAGTATGTGCAGCATAGAGATAATCGTGATAAATGGTGCATAGAGAGAGAAAAAAAAAGATGATGAACAGTTCCAGATCCGAAAAAAACAGCAACCCGAAAAATAAAAAATACAAAACATTTTTTCTCAGTTCAATTAATTGGAGCAAGTCAGATCATCGGACGGGTCAGGCTCTGCTCTAAAAATTTTGGTCAATGAACATATGTTATTGTGCTACTGCTACATCCCCGGTATTTTAATATTTCCTTTCCTACACTTATATTAAAATATTAAAACAGAAACTTTTGATTATATGAACAGATTATCAAAAATAGATTATATATATAGCAGTGTGTGTGTGTGTGTGAGATTGCTCATAGTTTTTATTTTGTTAATTTTTGTTAGTTTTCATTCATATTTCATTCTTATTCTTGATATTATACTGTTGTTCATTTACGTGATTTTAGACTAGGTATTGTGTTTAATGGAATTGATAAGATGGCTATCTATTTTTTTTTTCAAAGGTCATAACTATGAGAAGTTTGATGGACACGAGTTACACTAAATTCCAAATAGTTGAGAAACTAATTCCCTCTTTTGCTTAACATCTAATTGTCTAAGTGACTTTGAACCCTCGAGCAATTTTTTAATATTGATTAAAAAAAACTAATGTGCCCATCTTTCAAAAAAATAAAAATAAAAAATAATAAAATTAAAAGCCGAATTAGCTTCTCTAAAATCTTGAATAGAAATATCTATTACTAACGGTCAGTAATGTGTACGAGGCCATAGTATAATTATTATCATTTTATACTTTATTAAATTAGATATTTTTATTATAACTTTTTTAATAAAAAATTTTAAAATTATCACATGGTTGTATCTAGGTTTGCTTAAATAGAGCATGGGGTTTCTAGCAGATTTTGTTTAATTGTGTTTTAGTTCAAATTTAATGTATGGTAAAATATTTTTTGTGGGTATATTTTATTTAATTACTTTTATTGATAATTATTTTAATTTGGACATTTCGGGTGCTCACATCAAAATATTAAATAAATAATAAAAATAAGTTTTTTTTCTTGAAAAAATATATATAATATATATTTTTTAAAATAAAACAAAGTGCAAGGAAATAAGTGGGAACACCTCATTTTTTAGGAAAAAAAACATGGCTATACCCTGGCATTTTGTTATGCATGAAGAGGTTCACACGTAATAAAAGATGAAATTTTACTATGTGCATAGAATTTCCTATTCTAAAAGAGAGATTGTATCCCATTTTCTATTTTTGTTTGTTTGTTGTTCGTGCAGTGTTATGTATGATTGAATGGAATTTTAGTAGTGGGGTTCAAGCGGTGATCGTGTGGTGGACATGCTTTAGATGTGTTATGTTTGGAGCTCAAAATTATACTAGAAATATCAATAGAAATCATCCAATTATCATGTATCTTATTTCAATTTATTGTTTTTATGAGTTTATGAATTACGGTTGTAAGTAATTAAATTTTTTTAATTTGGTATGATTTTTGTGTATGCAAGTGTATACTTTGTTAAAATTAGATATAATATACAAATGACAATTTGGGTATATTTTGCCAAAATTGAGCATAATATATAGTGTGTTCAAATATATATTTTGTAAATTTGGCCAAAATATTTATTTTGGTTTATTTTTTTGGAGTAAATATGTAAAATATAATATCTATGTGATAGGCAATTTGAATTTAATGGATTAAATTGGATTGTTCTAAATATTTTTTGTGTTTGAAAATATAAAACAAATCCTAATTTAATTGGATTAGACTAAATTAAATGTCATGGTTTAAAATTAGAAGACAAATCATAATAAAATTATATTTAGATTTTAATTTTAAAAGAAGACAAATTATATTTGTAAAAATTTGAAACTATATTATATATTTTGTTACTTTTAGATGGTTCAAAATGTAACTTAAAAGGATTAAATCATAATAAAATTTATTACGCTATTTGTTAGACCAAGAAATAATCTCGAAACTATTATTTATTTTTCGACTTCATTTGGTCTACACCAATAAGTGGTATCAGAGTGAGATTAATTGATTTTTAGGTGATTAAAAATTTTATTTTTCTTGACTTAAATATAAATTATTGGGAAAGAACAAAATAATCAAGATGTCTATGCTCGATAATTAATATTATTTGTTATTGGGAAAGAACAAAGTGATTGGGTGGCAAAAATGGTGGCTATTTTAAACTGTCACTTGAATCTTGATTGAATTATGATGCCTATGCTCGGTAATTATTATTAGTTATGATGGCCATTGATAGGAGATACCAAGTTTGTTTGACATCTAGGTGTTTGTTTGAGGACAAACATGAGATGCTTATTAAATTTAGATGTCCCAAATAATTGGATGTCAAGAATATTTATATCTCCCAAATATTTGGATGAATTTGTTTTTTGTGGGGGATGTTGAAAAGTATAATCATGTGAAAATACTATAAATAATAGTCAAAGGATAAGTGACTAAAGTGAGAGGTAAAATGATACATTTCAAGTATGTTACCTAATCTATGGGTGGTTAAAATTGAGAAAGTTTCATGTGGAGAATTATAAGCACTGATTTTGAGTTGTATTTGCTCAAATATGTTTGTGTGGATGATTTAATTTTCATAGAAAAGTAATTCACACTTACTATCCCAAAGTTTCCTAGTAGTGGGAGAATAGTTGTTATGCCGAAGAAGAATCATATGACTATTTTAAATTTATCACCTCCTTCAAGAAGATATATGACAATCGATTTGAATTCTTTAGGTACTTATTTTGAGACAACCAAGATTTTCGTAAGAATTCTAATTTTAATATTATTTTTATTTTAATTGCTATTGTGGATAAGACTAATTAATGGGAAGCTTATAAATTAAAAGTAAAATTTAACTCTTTTTATTTTAGTCATTTATTGGGATCAAATTAATTAAGGGGAAACATATGTGTTAGAAGTAAAATTTATCACTTTATTTTAGCTACTCTTATGGATCTATCTGATCAAGTGAGAGCTTATGACTCAGATGAATACCTGAGTCTCAGGTAGTTAATTGAAAATTTTAATTTTTAGAAAGATAAATTTGTAGAAAAAATTAAATTTTTGGAAAATTATTTTTCGTGTGAGGAATAAGAATTTGTTTCATAATTTCTAGGAGAGAATTCCATGTGATAGTTTTAAATTTAAACCATAGACTTGTCTAAGTCTATCCAAAATAGAGCAAATGGAAAAATTATTGGGCATACCCGAGTTTTGAGAAAAGTATTCTGTACTTTCTTGTTTAAGTATATTTTGGTTTAAATTTAATGTATGAAGTAACATTTTTTATGTGCATATTTTAATTAATTAATATAATAGCTAATTATTTTGATGTGAACCATTGTGTCGTTCACATCAAATTAAGGGTGCTCAAAATATTAGTTAAATAAAAAGAAAAAAAAGCATTTAAGTTATTTTTTTGAAAAAATATATACATGCTATATATATATATTTTAAGTACAAGGTGTGTGGGCACAACTTGTTTTTTGAGAAGAAAAACAAGGTTGCGCCCAAATATTTTATTATGCTTGAAGAAATCCATACATAACAAAAGATGAAATTCCATGTCATGCATGAAATTATAGTTCTAAGAGCATCTCCAATGGGCTCGCTAAAAATGGTATTTTCAATATTTTGTTGAGTGTGATTAGAAAATTAGGGCTCCAATGCGCCTGCTATCCCGCTCACATGTTGCCCCCTCGCCTTCTCGCTCAACAAATGTAGCGAGCGTTTATCACTCAGTAAATCACTTTTTCCTTAAAAAATTCTTTGCCGTCTTCGATATCCACTGGTTCCAACGATACCGGCAGCAATAAAAACCAAACCGCACACCATACCTCCAGTATTTTACTGAGCTTGGTTGGAGTAAATTTTGAAATGTTACTAGCTAAAATATTGAATTGAATATTTAAATATAGTTTAATTAGTTGTTTTGTTGAGTGTGGTTGGTGATGCTCTAAAGAGGGGGGGGGCGCCCCTCTTTCAAAATGAAAGAGCCCATTTCATACCTTTATGGTTGGATTTAGATGTATCCACACATAAAGGAGGGGGACATGCCTCATTTTTGATAACGAAAACATGGTAGTCCCATTTTTACAAAAGCATGATCTCCTTATTTTTTGTAAGGTTTGAAATGGGAGGAACTCTTATTATACGATTGGGTTGTCCCCGTATTTCACATCTTCTTATGAAAATATTTGGAAGATCTTCTACAAGAGAAGGAGAATTTTTTTTAGGGAGGATGAGCTATGAGGAGAGTTTTCGATAAGGGTTTGGTCTCCAAAAACTTCTAAGGGTCATTAGATTTTTCTAATTTTTTTTTCTCTCCAAGATTTTCTTATTTTATTTGAGTGATGTTTCAGTGTTTGACTGTGATTATGCATAGTTCCAACGAAGCATCATGTGGGGTTCATGCGGTGAACCTATTGTTAATGTGTTTGTTTGAGGTTTAGAATTACACCCAAAATACCAACATAAAATATCCAATTATCAAGTATTTTATCTTAATTTACTACTTCATGAGAATATGGATTGTTATTGTAAGTAATTAAATTTTATTAATTTGGTATGATTTTTGTGTGTGCAAGTATATATTCTGTCAAAATCGAGCAGAATATACAAAGGATAATTTTGGTATAATCTTCTAAAAATGGCCAGAATGTTTATTTGGATTTATATTTTTTGAGTAAAATATAATTTTCATGTGATGGACAATTTGAATTTAAGTAATTATATTGGACTATTTTAAATATTCTTGGTGTTTGAAGATTAAAAACAAATATGAATTTAATTGGGTTAAATTAAATTAAAATTCATGATTTTTAAATTTAATATACAAGATACGTCATTAAAAAAAAAGGACAGAAATAGTCTTTACCTTAATATAACTTAAAAAGATTTCATAAAAAGAAAATTAATAAACTTAATTGTTGGACGAAGAAATAGTCTTGAAAATATTTTTGGGTTTTGAATTATATATTAGTCGGCCCCAACGACTATGAAAAGCTTGATGGACACAGAGTACACTACGAAAAATTACGATAATACTGACCAAAATACCGACCAAAAAATTCGGTTGGTAATTGCTGTCCAAAATATGATCAGATAGCGACCAAAATAAGGGTTTCGGAAAAAAATTTATTTTAGCCCAAAATTGATGTCCATCCTCGATATAAACTTGTCGATGTGCATGATAAAAAATGATTCAACAAGTATGAACTTTTTATCTTAGCAGTACAAGGATCATATGTTTATTATTGTGAATATCCAAGTTGGACCAGTCTTAGAAAGGATTGGAAAGCTATGTGCACAATAAAAGTAAAGGCTCAAATTGATATCCCCACATCACTAATTACTGATTTGATAGAACCATCTTTTCAAAATGATGACAATGATATTATAATCGAAGCTATGATGAGAGATGAAGACTTCCTTTTAGTCACATCTTCTAAGATAGATACAAGTGGGGATGTAGACGTTAATGAAATTTTATTTGATAATGAGGAATAAACGAGTGATGAACATGAGTTTGAAAATGATGTTACTACATCTGAAGAAGAAGACGAACTATATTTTGATGATTCTGATTTTAATGAGTAGACAGTAAGTTTTATGTTATTTTAATTGTTAATCATTTTTGTTTATTTTCATTATCTTATGTATTTTTTACAGATATGACACGTGGACGTGGTAGAGGCATCACATTGCACAGTAGTATGAGCTATGATACAGGGATCACGACCTCAGGTATGCCCGAAACTAGTAGAGGATCATGGGTGGATGAGACGCCACAGCAGACAATGATGGTTGTGAATGTACCGCAGCAGCAACATCAACTGACTAACAAACATAATGGTCCTGAGATTTTGATAAATAATCAAGAGACGTCGAAGGAAGAGGAGGGAGAGGATGAAGATGTTGGAGAGTCTTCCTCAAAGTACCCAACAGATGAGTGTCTTCCTATTGCTCAGTTCGATTCGACAATTGATAATCCATAAGATATAAAACTTAACAAATGATTTATCAATTTATTATTTTATTTCTTACTTGCTAATAAATTTTTGATTACAGGACAAAGTTAGAGCCGTCTGGTTCCATTTCTAGGGTTATGAGGACAATTTTTTTGAAATCCTTTAAACCTAACGGACATAATTGGAAGTCACTCACAGATAGAGACTAATTGATGATTTGGATAGAATTTAAGATAAATATTACTAGCTAAAAATTTTTACATCTTTTATTTATTCTTTTATTCATGGATTAAAAATTGTTTATTTATAATCGTAGAAAGTTTATAGGTGAACACAGCTAAAGGATGTGGTCAAAAGTGTGTTCTACAAACATACTGCTAGTAGGTATAAAGACACATTGTACGAGATCAAAGATAAATGGTTGAAGAAGAAAGAAAAAGATTCGAATATCCCGGATCATGTTTTCAAGTAGTGGTAGAGCAGACGGGAAGATCCGGATTATAGGAAGAGGTGTGATAAATAGAGCGGCAATTATCGCTCAGAGCGGGCTGGGGAGGGTAGTGGCATGTCTACACATACTTGTGGATCTCGCTCTATGAGTGAGCACGAATGAGCATTGGTATTATTTCTAATTTATACTTTTTATGTTTATTACTATGTGAAATGTGTTCAATTATGCCTAATTTCCATTTCTCATTAGAATTTTTTTTCTCAATAGAATTAACTTATGTATTGTGTGTAATCATATACATGCAATGAGGGTAAGAAGACCAATGCTCCTCACTTATTCAAATACACATACACGAAGGCTCATGTTGATCAGACTTTCATTGATCAGAGATCTCGTGCATCAAATGTATTTTTAAATAAAAAAAATTAACTTTTCTTTTTTTTGTTTGTATATAAATTAAAATACATTTCATACATTTTTATTAGGCAAGATATGAGGAAATGTTAGCTGCTGCAACTCAAGTGTATTCCCAGTCTACTTTAGGTTCATGTGATGGTGCAACAGGTAGTTCTCATTCAGCAGCTCTACCAGTTGATACGAATCAAATTTGGTATGCAGCAGTTGATGGCAAGGAGAAGATGCCCTTCTATGACAATGGTTCTTTGACATCATTATTCTACTCGCAAAGACAACCAGACTATGAAGCTGAATTTTTAGGATAAGTTTCGAATTTGTTCTCAAAGATGGAGGAATCCCAGGTTGGCGAAGCAAAATTCAATATAGTTTCAGTTGGCCGATACCAAGCAATGCATGATCGAGTATGAGGATGATAGGGATGAGTTGCGTCTACGTTTTGACTGGCTTATAAAGTAGTTTCAGGAAGGAGGACAGTAGTTCAACCCTGATGATCTACCTCGGATTGTTCGGCGTAGTGCTCTAGCTACAACATCTACTCCATCACCTACAACAGCACCTACAGCAACTACATCAAGACTAGTAGCAGCAGACAGCTCTACCCTAGTACTCGACATCTTACCGTGTGGATCATAAATATCGCAACATAATAATTATGAAACTAAGTTGGACGATTGAGTATATTACACACATTTTTTTCAATGTCTTAAACTTTGATTTTGGATTTAATTGTTTTATTTTCTCTTGATGTTATTAATATATATATATGTGCGCAGTATATATAGTTTTTTGCTGAAGTTAATTGGATTTTTTTTAATTATGTTATTTATAAATATTTCTATAGCAACTGCATCAAAATAGAAAGTGAATTGGATGTTTTTTTGTGGTATGTACTATAGTTTCTACAGAAACTACAGAAAAGCTGCTAAAAAAATTTGTGTTGGTAATTACTAATCGAATTGCAACCAAACCGACTAAAATTTTTTAATATCGGTGGTCGGTAAAGGGTCACCAAATGGTCGCTATTACTATTTGAGATCAATTACCAACCAATTATTTTAAAAGATTTTAGTCATTTTTTGTCGCAATTCTTTCGATTATTACCGATTATTTTGTGACTATTTACCGACCAACTACTTTTGGTTGGAAAATGGTTGGAATATAGTCAATAATTTTTATGTCGGTGGATGGTTTGTAAATGGTCTTTAATTACTGATCATTTAGAGATCATGTACTGACCTAATTATTTTGTTCGGAAAATTATCGGAATATAATAGATAAATGTTTGTAGGCAAATGATCGGTAAATGGTTGGTAATTTACCGACCGACTGATTTTTGTTAGTAATAAAATTAGCGACGAGCAAAATTACGACCAATTATTTTGGTCGATGTATGGTCACAAATTTGTATACAGACCAAAAAACACCGAATTAGTGACCAAATAATTGGTCAGTAATTCGGTAAATCTTAGTAGTTGTACACTAAATTCCAAGTATATATTAAGAAAATAACTTACTCTTTAGCTTAATATCTATTTTTCTTGGTGGCTTTGAACTCTTTAGTAAGGTTGTAATGTAAGTTAAAAAAAAACAAATGTGGCTTTTCTTCCAAAAAAAAATAAAATAAAAAAAAGAAAGTTGAGTTAGCTTTCCTACAATTTTAAATAGAAATGTTCATTACTAACTATTATTGATGTGTACTAGGCCATTTATGTAATAATTGTCATTGTATACTTCATTAAAAAAGAGATATTTTTATATTGTTATACATAATTAATTATATGAATTGTTAACCATGTTTATCATCATCAAGTATGCGACTTAATAGTAAAACTAGAGGTGTCAACAGGGCAGGGCCGGCCCGGGCCGGCACGAGAAAAAACTGTGCCTTGGCCCGTGTCATGCTCGGGCAAGGCACGAGCCGTGCCGTGTCAGGCCAGGCAAGGCACACCGGCACGGGTTCGTCCCGTGCCGGTGTCACTCGAGCGGTCGAGCCTAAGGCCTATAGGGCACAGGCACCCCACGAAAGACCCACGCCCAGCCCCTATCGCAAAAAAGACCACGGGTCGGGTCTGATTGGACCCGACCCTCGGTCCCACTTCCATGAGGCCCGAAGCCCCGAACCGACCTAGATCCCCTATTCCCCCAACGAGAAAAAAAATAAAAAAAAAATAAAATATATATTTTCATCCGTTGGGATCGCCTCCAACGGCTAAGGGGCAGAATCCAATGGCCCTCATGAATCTACCCCCTAAAAAATTAATAAAAATTCAAAAAAATAAAAAAAAATATCTATTTTTTTATAAAAATTAATATCTTTAATATATAAATTCTACCCCCCCTCCCTTTAACATTTATATTTTTTAAAAACATAAATTCTCTCAAATTGTTCTATTTCTTTCTCAAAAATCTTGCTTCTCTCTCTCGGGCCTCGGGATTTTGGCATTCGGCTTGGATTTTTGTGAATCTCGACTTGAGTTTTGAAGATTAGAGCTTGACTGCGGTGTACCGTGCACGTGACCGACCTCACTACTTTTACCGGGTAATTTATTTTACGGTTTTTTTAACTTTCTCTCTCTATAGCTTTAGTTTCTCTATCTAGACTAAAATTAATAAAAATAAAAATCATAAAAAAATGACAAATACAACTGAAACATATTTAAATTTAGAAAATGAAAATATTACACAGAGGTCTGAGGTTGCTGAAACTTTGGTTTCTCTAGTCGTCTAAACCCAAACTTCTAAAAAACAAAAAACTAGGAGGACTTTTGTAGTTTGGTCTCATTTTAATATAATAACACAAAAAAATATTAGGAGTGAGGAACAAGAAATGACACAATGCAAATATTTTATGAGACTTTTAACATGTAAGAGTTCGTTTGGGACTGGGCGCCTTAAGAGGCATGCCGAATTATGCACCAAAAAACATGGACCATTAGATCCTAGGCAAACCCAACTTGACACTGCATTTTTTGAGACTGAATCGAGTTCAGTCTCAAAGTTTACTCCTTTCATATACTCCAGTGAGTTTGGTAGGGACAGCATGACCATACTTATCACATTGATGGGTCTTCCGATTAGATTTTTGGAAGATCCAAGGGTAGTGTGCATCATGCAGACATATTTTCAGTCTGCCTATCGTAGGATTCTTAGGTCCATATCTAGGAATGATTTACTAAAGATATATAAGTTAGAAAAACAAAAAATAATTAAAGAAATTATGGCATATAGTGGAGTGGTGTCCGTGACGTCTGATATCTGGACAAATCACGATGAATCTTCTTATGCATGTCTCACCAGCCACTATGTAGATTCTAACTGGACAATCAATAAAAAAATTTTAGGATTCTCTGAGATTCTTCATCCTCATGATGGCCCGACCATTTTTGAGTGTATGATGAAATTCTTTAAGGAATATAAAATTCAAAATAAAATTTTTAGTGTCACATTCGATAACGCATCTAATAATGGAATAGTGATCAATATATTTGTTAGGAATATTAGAGACGCACCATTAGGAGAGATTTTTAATGTTAGATGCATGTGTCACGTGATTAACCTGATTGTTCAAGCGGGTATGAAGGTGTGTTCCCCCACGTTGGATAATATACGTAATGCACTAAAATATATTCGAACTCCTCGCAGACAACAAGAGTTTGGTAGTCTCTGTTTGTCTGCGAATCTTAAGAAGAAGAAATTCCAATCGGATGTAAGACATCGTTGGAATTACACGTACATGATGTTAGAATCATGTGTTGGATACGAACACGTGATATCCGATTACGTCAATAGTAAGAGTGATGAACTTATTATTGACGACACTGATTGGGCTTCAAAAATTTCATTTATGAAATTCCTGAAGATATTTTATGACACGACGAACATGTGTTCGTCGGTTTATACGCCCACCACTTGATTGCACTCCGGTGCATATGCAACATTAGTAGCATGTTTAGGAAGTATCGAGTTGACCCGACACTTAGTCATATGGTTGCAAAGATGGAAACCAAGTACTTGAAGTACTGGTCCACCGTTCCATCTCTTTATTGCCTCACTGCATGCATAGACCCTAGGGTTAAGGTGGAAGGGGTAGAAAACACTCTGACTTACATTTCCTCATGCATGAACCTGGAAGACCCACTTGAAGGGTTCATTCACAAGAAGTTGACTGACATGTTCACATACTATGATACTAGGTATGGTGGTGGTAGTAGTGAGACTGTGATTACAGACATTGATACCTTATTCGGAGATGATGATTTTTCCATTCAGCTACCGAGGGGGAAACGTAGGGGTGAACCATCACATAGGAGTGAGCTGTCTCGATACTTAGATAGTGATTACTACTCAATCCTATCACATTCTGATACTAAGAATCTTGATTTATTACAGTTGTGAAAATCATATTAGTCCACCTTTCCCGTGCTATCTAGGATGACACGGGATCTACTGACTCCTCCGGTGTCGAGCGTAGCATCGGAGTTTGCTTTTTTTGTTGTAGTGAACGTGATTTCGGATAAGAGATCGAAATTACGTCCAGATATGGTTGAGGCATTGGCTTGTTTGAAGGATTGAGAGGATTCGAGGTTTAGCATCCATGATCGTGCTGGAGCTGTGAGTGGGACAGGGAATGCAGTCGCATCCACATCCACTACAATGGCGGAGGAGTTGATTGCCGATGATGATGATCCATATGATACTGATCTTGATGTTACGGCTATTGATTCTCATGATATGCCAATTGACGATTGATGATGATCTACTGTTTTTTGTTTTCGATGTTTTTTTTTATTATACGCTTTGTTTGTACGTTGTGTTGAAATTGTCATTTATTTTGTTCGGACATTCGGTTTCAAATGGATGATTGATAATTTTTCATTTGTGTTGTTTATGTTTTTTTTTTATTTTTATTTTTACTAACATAATGTATTGATTTATTTTTTTTTGTTTTAATTTTTCTTTTAAAAATTAATAACTTTATTATATAATTAATAATTATAATAAATTCTAGACTAATTTGATATTACAAAAAAAATGTAATCTTTGTTTTTTTAAAAAATTTTTAATTTTAACATTTTTAAAATTATAAATATATAATACTATACAATATCTAAAATTTTAAATATATTTAAATATTAAAAAAAAAAATTTTCTGCCCCGCACAGCACGGCCTGCCGTGCCTTCGGGCCATGCCGGGCTCGGCTTTTTTAAACTGTGCCGGGCCGAGCATGGCACGGTACAGTAACCGTGCCTTGCCCGGCCCGGCACGAAAGCACGCTCGTGCCCCAAAAAAATGGGCTGGGCCGGCCAGTAAAACACTCATACTAAAATGAATACAATTCTATAAGTCTCCAATCACTCATTAATGGTGAAATAATAATGAATTAAAAAATAATATGAAGTTTAATTTATAATTAAATTTTATAGAATTATGAATATGAGATATTAAATCAACTCATATGTATAGGTTGGGGAATAGTTTATTAGATTGACTCATTATGCAAATACTATATGAATTAAATATCATATTTTATTCTTATTATAATGATGTTTTTAGTCCACAAAACCTAAATTTATCATAGATTCCTAAATGAAAAACTTTATTAGATTTCCTCTCCCCTGGAGGTACTCCAGGGGAGAGGAAAGGACACGTGTTCAAATCATTACTCTGCGGATGTGGAACTGTGCCTCCCAAAAAATACTCAAGGGGCTGGGCCAATTGAGGGTTTCTAGGGTATGAGGCCGCGCAAACGGTGGGGCCAGTCACTATAAAAAGCTTACCCGAACCTTAGTTTTAACATCATATATAATACGAGATAATATAGATAGTGATTGGATATGGAATGAATCATGCAAAGGGATATAGTGAATGAGAATGAATATATCATATAGTAATATAGATAGTGATTGGATATCTGAATATATAATTTTCATATGGATATGTGATTTGTATATCACAAAAATTAGGATGCATACTTTATACAAGATTATTAATAATATTTGTAATTTTATTTTATACAATTAAAAATGTGATTATTAATAATTGGTAATATTTAATTTGATTAAATATGAATCTATCATTATATAAATAACGCATTAATATTTATTTATTTTTGTGAAAAAAGTATGACCCTTTTAACTAGTGTGATTGAATCTTCTTTTGGTGCATTTATGACAAATTTATGGAGATAAAAATTCCATTAGGTTATCTAATGATATTCATTTTACCATGTAAGGATTAATATAGATAATGGGTCATGTTATCATATATTTATTTTATGTTACACACACAGACACACATGTGATGCTATAAACACACACACACACACACAAACATTTGATGCTATATATATACACATAATGCTATATATATGTGTGATGTCGTATATAATTACATAAAAATAAAAATATCTTTTTAAACTTAAGTTATGAAAATGCCTACAAAATTTATATACTGTTCAAGATTTTGAATGTCAACATATGAGTCTGCCAAAGTAGTGTGTAATAGGCTGTTAATTAGTATAGATAATGATGTCATCCATATATAAAAATTTATTTGACTTAATTGCTTATCAAAATAATTTTGGACCTAAGACATTAAATGAGATTTTAAGTAAAAGTATGAGTTCTCAAGTCTCATTAGGATCCAAGTGTTACATGAAATATAATAAGGAAGGAGTCATCAAGATAAATAACCAATGTTTGGATGATTAGACAAAGCTTACTCCATGTTATGTGGAATATGGGTATATGTCAAGAAAAGCCTTTAGTTGTATACATTATTGAATTATTGAATTATTGAATTATTGTTTTAAATTATTGAATTAAGACTTAATGGAAATAATTTCTACCTTGATAAAACTTATTAAAGATTTATATATGATTCATAGATAATGGCATCATACAAGACTTCTAATTTATCTATGTGATTAATCCTTGACAAAGACAAACTTGATGGAATAAATTCTTTTGACTAGTATAAAAGCTTACAAAGTATTCTTATTCAAGAAAGCAAATTATAATTCCTAGGGCAATCTATTTCCAAGAAACCTATTGAAAATGCTTTTATAACCTAAAAGGATACTTATACTAAGTATCAAAATGATTCTCTCAATGTTATTTATCTCATACTTTCTTCCATGAATCATGAGCTTCAAAAGCAAATAGTAGATATGGAGGGATTTGCCATTATAGGTCATCTCAAAGAAATGTTCCAAAAGTAGACTATTATGACTTTGTTAAATTACCTAATTTTATCAGAGGCAATGATGCAAAAGTTCGTTAATGAGAGTATCTCATCAATAAATATCCACAAGCACACGAGTCGTACAAATAGTAATGTTGACTTTTATCCAGATATCAATGCCACATGGATTATATCAGTAGTTTAGTTATTCAATTGTACGACTCAATTTCAGTAAAATGGACATTGGGAATGTTAGTCAATCTTATATTAATGGATTTACTCAGTTAATATATGTAATAATGTTTAATATGCTCGATTTATATTATATTTAAATACATACTGAAGGTTGAAGTATTATGCAATGACTCATTTCTCTAATGTCATACAAGGTGAATATCACTAATGAGATCATTCTAATAGTGATCCCCTCATAGCTATTAACTTGGTATATCATTATCAAGACAATAATTCATCTATACTTGATAATTATTTAGAATATCATATCTTTTATTCAATTTCATTAATCATCTTTTATAATTGCTTCGTATGCACATTTATATTCTTTGATCTCAAGTATCACAAAGACCAAAGATTAATATAGTTTATAAGTATTTATACTTTTAGCTTCATAAGCACCATACTCATATGATTAACATATGCTTCCATCAAATTTCATTAGTGGAAACCATATGAGTAAAAGCAACTCGCAAGGGCTATCACCTTCTTGTGAGTCACAACATACTCTAACATCTCTCGAGAAATGCTTGCCACTACCATTCTCAATGACAATGTGATTTTTACACTAAAGGTAAACTTCTTAAAAGAAAATTCTATTTATTTTCCTTCATACCAATTGAAAACTAGTTTTTTTTAAGACATGCATAATAGATTGATATATAAAAGTATTCATACTTTTGACTTCATAAGCATCATACTCATGATGGTTAAAATATTCAAAATTTGGGTTTCAACATATAACTTTAAATCATGTATCACAGTTAGAAGGACTATCACTTTCTTCCTACCATATGAATGAGCGAGTCTCATGGTTTACTTGTTACCATCTACTATAATAATCTCACACAAATATACTAATAGTCAAAAATCTAGTTCAGGTTCTATTTAATCACCTATCAATTAATATCCAAAACATAGAATAAATTAATATATTTATTCATAAATAAAAAACCAATATCAAATCACATATATAAATTTACACAAATGCTAAACCCAATCTATTTGGTAAAATTCTCGAATCAATCCTAGAGAGTTGAGATTCGAGAGTCCCACTTCCCAACTTTAGGAATTGCATAAAGTCCCGCATCCATTGCTTGCTTGTGGAATCCTTAGGGAGTGTGAAATTCACCCAAAAATTTGGTAGTTGTAGTTTCTTTGCTTATTATGTGTAGGGAGAGGAAGACGAAAAAAATATTTTATGATTTTTGCTATCTTTCACTTTTATACTTGGGTAACGTTGTATTATTCTAAGTAGGAAGTCATAGTTTTTAGAAGAAAATCATAACTTCAACTTTCATCTCTTAAACTTGAGGTCACAACTCTAAAAAAAAGATATAACTCTAAAATGCATCATGATCTTTGTATAACACAAAGTCATGAGATTTGTAATGACAATGATTTGAGCCAAATGTCTTTGTAACTCAAAGATGTGATGATGTGAAATAACCACTACTCTGTATGTTTATCTTCTTATTTTAATAAAGGACCACAATACTAGGCAATAGCTAGATAAATGTGAAGGTCTTCTCATATTAATATATGGCCATTGTGTTGTGATAAAGCCTCAGTGTTGGCATTGACTCTTCTTGTATCTATATGGATATAGTACTAGAAAATAGTAGTTACACTGAAGTCTCTCTTGTATATCTTGTAGATATAGCATTGGGTGGATGTAGAAAAAAATTTTCCCTTGATATGTATTTATGTATATGCGGCACTGTGGGTAGTTGCAGTACTACCATTCTTTTCTTTTATATATCATCTTGTCATGGTGATGTAAGGATTCCATGGCAATGATAATTAGCTCAAGCATACAAGTCATGAATTTTACTTTTTTTGAGGATAAGAGTCATGACTCTGACTTGAGATTACAGAGTCATATTAAAAATAAAGTCATGATACTTAGAATTGGCCACGATCTAAAATACTAGTGGGATACTTTGTTATTATGATGTAGAATTAATATAATAGTCATTAAATTTTATAAGATAAGTAGTAGATATGACTCCATGATAATATCATAGCAATAAGAATGTGTCACATAGTAAAAAAATTATGTTAATGAGTTAATAAGGTCATGACATATAAAAATTATCATGATCATATAGGTAGAGTTTCAACCAATAATGAACTCTAAAATATCACAAGATTCCATATGCTACTCCCTATATTGAATATTTCTAAAAATCTATTAATTTCATGATTATTTATCAAAACTTTCCAAAACTCAAATATCATGAAATCAATCCATAATTTCCCTCATTCCAAATTTACATAATATCATAAAGTATAAAAATACCTAAGAATGTTCAGAAGTTTGAATATCAAATAAACTCTTACACTAAAATAATTACTTATTTCCAAGCAATTACTTTCCCCTCCATGATAAAAAAAATAATTTTTTAAAATCTCAAATTAGTTCTACATAATAGGTATATCATTATAATATGAGAATAAATAACAAAAATACAAATCAAGGTAATGATAGGGGTGACTGGTGTGATTTCTCTTTAGGATCATGTACTTTAAAGATAAAATCCAAAATTATTGCTCAAACGATGGCAGAGAAATAAATAGTCTTTTTGAATCTTCTTTCTATGTAGATAACCCATCTAATATCTTTGTTAAAATATCACAAAATACCTCTTGTTTTTGTCCAATTAAATTTAGTGCACCTTCAAAATATCTCATCATAAAATATAAGCCTTTTTTATTTGCACTCTACTTTCCTATTCTTTCATCCACTAGTAGTCCCGATAAACTATTTCATTTCCTTTCACTTTGTCTCTTTTCTCTATTGCTCTTTTCTAATTTGCCACGATGGCCTCGTATAACATACTAAATAATTTGGTACTTTCAGTCAATCTAATATTCATGTGTCTCATTCATTCCTTTAAGAATTTGTAAATCCAATTTTCAAACTTTTCTTAATTTTTGATAAAACAAACTTTTTTTTTTGACGGAGATGCTTTTTCCATATTGCATCATATTTTCTAACTTCTTGTGCTACTCATGTGTATAGAGAATGAATCTCCCCTTTTAGATCATCTTTGATTCGCTCAGTGCTTTGCTACATATTTTCTATAATATGTAAAATATCCTTAAATATAGCACCATCTACAATTAAAAAATATATTCAATGTAGGCTAGCTCATCTTCTCGTAGTACTAAGATATTGAAACGCCACTCATCGGAAGATTTGTTTGGTTGTTATTTCCTAGGTTATAGACATAGAACTAGTGGTTTCTCACATTATTTTTGTTTGTTGCAATGAAAGATGAGTATTCTTCTCAAATTTTTGCTAGTCATGCATCAACTTCTTTTCTTTTATGTCTCATTAGATTTCCATTTTTTAAGCCCAATAATATCAGGTGAATCTCCATTTGACATATTGTATTGATTTATTCATCTATATGGTCTCTCTCAACTAGATATAGCAAGTAATAAGAAAATGATGAATTAGTTAGCTAGAAAATTTATCTTAAAAAAACCAAAGAATCAATTCCAACATTTATTACATCAAAATGATACCCAATAAGGATGACATATAGTAACATTACTCTCTCTAGAATGATCATCAAAAAAAGAAAACTCAATAATATAAATGAGTATATGAAATATAACTAAAATTATATTTACCTCCATGAGTTCTCTACACTCATCAAATATCCATATATGCTTTTTAACATTACCCTCTATGTGAAAATCCCATCTATAAAAAAGTTAGCAATACTTGGAAAATCATGCTGCCTTCCAAGGAATTTAAAATGCATGTTATCTTTAGTTCCTAAGAATCCAATTAAGTCATGAATGATTTCTCTATTAATACAAACCTAAGTGCCTCTTACATAATAGATCTTTCCTCACATATCCTTAAAATTTGCATACAACTCATTCACAACTAAGGCATCTCCCAATCTTCATATGTACAAAATAATATATAGTTTTACCTTCTAATAATATCTTCTAACTCTAAAAGGATGAATGAATTCATTGAATCTTATCTCTCCAAAAAACTTTTTTTGGACAATATGGGTGTTGTGATTTTTGAGTGACATTTTTGTGGTGCTAGATTTCTATCTCTTCCCTTTCTCCTTTTGACATATTTTATTGATATTTTTCTTTGATGATCTTCTTCCTTCTATTATCAAATCAACAAATTGAAATAATTTAGGGTGGATTGTCACGACATTGCTAGAAAATTAGGAATTTTCATGAAAGAGATTTGAGGATAAGGTATTTATAGTGATGACCTAGTAATTGAAGGTCACAACTCTATAGGTTTGTGTTTCTTTTATACATGAAAACTCATGGAATTATAGAAAATAGTTTTTTCAAAGTCAAGATATTATATCAAAGATATGGCTTTTCCATATAGCTTCTATAATAATTTTTCTTCTATAACACAAAAATTGTAGTACTAAAAAATTTTCATGGCCTTATTATGTAGCTTCTATGACAAATTTCATGTTGTAATACCAATATAATAGTAACAAAAAATTGTTGTGTTTTGTCATGTAGTTAGAATAGTAGTAGTTTGAATCTAAAATTTATTTTTTGTGTGGATGTGTGGGGGGTTTAAGTGTAAATATGTACATATAATATTTATTCAGGCAATAATCACACTTCATCACACAAACAGCAAAAAAATAAATTTTTGAATTACTTCTCAAGCAATGCCATATTTAATATCCATAACTAGATCTTCAAAACTTCTTTCTCTCTATCAATAATCTTGACTATTTATGCTAACTTTTTAGTATACTATTTTATTTTTTTCTTTCATGTACTTTCAATATTATTAGTGGATGATGGAAAAATGATTGTCTCATTATCCTCATCCATGAAAATTATTTGTGTGGGTTTCCTCTTCTTTATTTTCTCTCTACCTTTGACATTGTAAAGTGTCTTGGCCTTTTTAGCTTCTTGTTCACACTACACAATTTTCTAAATTTCAGCCACTAAAACATCTGAGTTCACTTCATCATCTTCTTCTTGTACAATTGCGACCAAAACTCAATTTCCTATTCAAGATTTTCCACCATAAGTATTTCTATATTAGCCAGAAAGATTTTATCACTTGCTTTATCTTCTTCTTTTTGAATAATTAAGGTCGTATCTTCGATTTCTTTTTCACTATTTTCTACCACAAATCTTTCCATGCTAGCCATGAAAATTTCATCACTTAGTTCAACTTCTTCTTGAATAATTGAAGCCATTATTTCAATTTTTTCTTCTAGATTTTCTACCGCAAATATCTCCATATTAGCCATAGTGATTTCTGATGCAACACTTTCTTCAGACTTAACATAACCCATGACTTTAAATTTCTACTTCAATTGTCTTAACTTTTCTTTCTCTGCAAGATTGTTTCTTCTCAATTCTTTCCACATTTCTTCAAATTCAACTAACAAATAAGATTTTAAAGAGATTAAGATTCCTAAAATATTCTTTCTTCATGGAATCTATACCCCAATTTTTGATAACTTTTTTCTAGTTGATAATAAGGTCGATACTAGTTGCCATGAGGTTTATAATAAAAGTTACTTCTTTGAGCATAATAAGTCTCATAGTAGTAATAGTTTGATACATTCTCACCCACTTCTATTTCATGTTTCCTAAAATGAATTTTGTCTACTTTATTATATCTTATAGCTCTTTATGATAGTTTATTAGGGGTACAAATAGTGATTGGCTAAACATTATTACTTTTTATATTGGTGACTAAAAAAATATACATGTAAAAATTCAAAATATAACTATCTACTTTCAAACAAGTTAACAAGTTCAAGCAATTAGATTCATAGATATTTATCAAATTTAATACTATCCAGACTACTTAAAAAAATATCTTTTTATAAGAAAAATTATATCAACTCATATCGACTAGCCAAACTAAATAAAACTTAGTAACAATACCAAAAACTAGTTGTGAGTTTGTTATGTGATCTAATTTTATCGATTAAGTGACATTCTAAAAGCACATTAATAAAAGTTTGTCATTCTCATCAACAAAGATCCACGTATGCATGATTCATATAAATAATAAATTGTACTTTTATCTAGATATCAATACTATATGGATTGTATCAACAATTCAGTTATTTAATAATGAGACAACTCATTTTTTTAAATGAATATTCAATTAACCCCAAGATTACGGCATGAGGGCTTGGTTCCTTGTTAGTCATAATAGAGTGAGCTACAATGAGGGAAGTGTTAGTCTCAGTTCTAATGCTTGGGAGCAAGTTATTTTAGCACTCAAGTTTTGACAAAAAAAATCTTTTTTATCATTTGAAGAAGAATGTGTCTTGTATGAAACCGTGTGTATTAGAGAATTTACTTGAAATTAGATTTTAAAGCTACTATTGGATAGATGTGTTATATTTTTTATGTATTTATCCTTAACCAAATTAGACTTTTAGACCCAGTTGCACCCCCAAGCCCAGGATTTATTTTCGAGAGAATTATGCTTTAGTGCACCCACAAAAAAATTACAAAAAAAAAAGACCTAAAAATTTAATATATAAGAAAAAGTACTTCCTCCAATTAAGTAATATTTCTCTATCTATACTTTTCTTTTGATTCATTATTTTATTAATAATTTTAATATGGATAGTGCTTGTGCATCTTCTTTTAGTTAATGTGCATCATCAACCAAAAAAAATAGTTTAAATATATAATTTTTTTTGATTAAATAGACATAATTTTAGAAAATAATATAAAATAAAAAACAACAAAATATATAATTTATATCAAACTTCTCAGTGGTAGATCAAATTTGGGCACAAGTCCTCTAAAAAAAAAATATAATGGACAATATAAAGCTAAGCATAAAGTAAATATTTAGAAATTATATGTAATTAGGTAAAGATGAATGTATAAATCTAAAAATATTTTCTTATGATGAGTATTCTTGTTATCAATGAATGATTGATTACATAATAAAAGTTGAATAATCCTTTAATATGATGGAAACTCATGATTATTCAGAAAAAATTCAAACATTAATTTATTCTCAATTCAAATGGTGGTCTAGAAATACTATTAAAAAAGGTATTATGAGAATACTTCTAATAGAAAGAAAATTAAAAAGAAAATGTTATAAATTTTGAAGGGAATATTTGTTTTTTAAACATATGTATTTGGATATATTTAATGCATATAGGCTTTTTATGTAGTACTGCTCATTATATAGATAATGAATGAATATTAAATAAAAGAATAATTCCATATAAAATAATGAATACTCTACTTAAAATTAAAGATATATAAACTTTAATAAAAAAATGAAATTACAAATTTAGGTATTCATGATAAAATACTTACAATAATATTATAAAATGTTTCTAATAATAATGCAGTAATAAAAAGATTAAAAATATTTTAGCAAATAAAAGAGGATCATGCAAAATTATTTTATAGATATTGTTGTGAGCATATTCTAAATTAAATTGTAAAAGATGAATTAAAATAATTTAATTGTACATAAAAAAAACAAAGACATTGCATATAGTATTAATAGTTCCCAAGCAAAAAATAAATTATTTTTTGATTGTTGCAAAATTACAAATATGAAAATAAGGAATATTAATTTATGTATATCAATTACATGGAATTCTACTTATAAGCTCTTACAAAATATTACAAAATATTGCAATACATAAAAAGGCAATATAATTATATGGATTACAATTTCTAATAATAATAATGATGTAAATGTTAATGTATTAAATGATTATTGTCGGAACATTGCAGACATCCTGTGAGATCTTTTGAAACTTTTGATGTTTCAATAAATATTTTTTGTAGTGTGTATTATTTAATTTCAAATTAGGTCATTATACAAATAATTATTATTTATATGGTACTACAAAATTATTTAAGTTGTGGATTTTTAATGATGTAATTTAGAATGATAAAAAAAATTCAAAAAATAATAGAAACATATATCTTTGAATTATTATATTGGCTTAATTGTGTATCCTAGAGTATAATTTGATCCTTTAGATGCATTACTACAATTTATTTATAATAAAGATCATATAAAAAATAAAGAAATAAAAAATGAATTAAATTCTTTATTTTAAAGTAAAAAAAAAACAACTAATTCTCCAAATAATACAATATATATATATATAGTTATCTTAATGTAAAAACAATTTCATTTAAAAATAAAAACGATTTAATATATTAGAATGGTGAACAAAATAACACTTTAAATACCTAGTATTATCTTTTATTGTACATGATATATTAACCGTGCCTTTGAGTATACTCGCAATATAAATTGCTTTCAGTGCAGATGGAAGAGTGATTAGCAAAAAATGATATAATCTATCACATGAAGCAAATGAAATAGTAATATATTTAAAGGATTGGAATTAAACATACAAGATGTTGTATGATCATGTTTGAGAAGCCATACTAGTGACTAATACAAAGAATTTAATATTATGAAGACATGAATTAATCTATTATAATTCCCCATCATCATAAAATAATAATTAAAAAATGTCATCAAATATATTTTGTATTTTTATTTTATTATGGTTGAAAAGTACAAATAATTGATGCCAACTATTGGGATGTAATTATTTTGTAGTAATGTAAAGTTTTAAGATATTTCTAGAGGTAATTATATCTGATTAATAAAATTTTTAAATGAGGTCATTATTTTGAATTGTTTTAAGCTTACTTTTTATTTTTTATTTATATTTTGAATTTAAATAAAAAACACAACTACCTAAGTGGAGGGATCGATTGTTTAAGCATACCTCTGGCATGCCTTTAGGAGGACCTAAAAGCCCATGAATGGGCTAGCTGAGGCCTAAAATGAAACTCGTGAGTCATGACACAACCTTCTTAAAATGGACTTGGGCCAACTTGCCCATTCAGGCTAGCATGAAGCGGCCATGGGCCTCACCCTTTTGGAGACTACTAGAGATCAAATTCATGTCAATAGGGTATGGGCAATCTTTGTCCATTTGCCAATAAAACTACCATATTATAGGTAGAAACACACACACACACACACACACACACACATGTTTTAGATTTTTAAAAATAAAATAAAAATCTCTTTTCAAATTTGAAAAGTAGTTTGGAATTCGAAACAATGATTTTCAAATTCATAAATACCATTTAAAAAAATTGATGACATGTCTAAATTTTGATTTTAATATGCTAAAATATAAATATTTTATGTTATGGTATAATTTTTATTTTATATTTAATTTTTTAAATAATTAAATTATGATGGGTACATCAAAACATAATTCATTCTTTATTTTTTATGTATGTCATGTAAGATATGAAAATTTTCGACCTAATCCAATAGGGATAGCCTTTGCTCCCACCCCAGGGCCTCTATGCATGATGATTGCTCGAGATGCTAATCTGATTCGATGTTATATTTCGTTACAAAAATTTAAATAAAAAATCACTATAGAAAATTACTAAAAGTTTTTTATCTATATAGATGGATCGAATATTAATTATGAGAGTTCTTTTGTATTGATTTTATCCTTTATTTAATATTGTTTTAATTTCTTAATCAAAAATCATAAAAATAAAATTTCATGTTCTTAATTACCTCTACTTTTAAGTACATCATCACACCATATTTTTCTTTACATTTTCATGCTCAAAATTAATGACACATTTCAATAGATGATCTCAAACACCACTCACGATATGAGTAACTTAAATCAAAAAAAAAAAAAAAAATTTGATCATGTTTAAGTTAATTAGGATATGAATTATAGGTTTATAAATTAATTTGTGTTGATTGATTTGAGCATCAATGACATCAAATTACTTTACACATAATATTTAAAATAAATCATTATTAGCAACATGAATGATTTTATGTGACATAATTTATAACTGTTTGAGTTTTTCATAATCATGTAATAGTTTCTAAATTTTTTTAATTTATAATTTTATAAATTTTATTATGGGTTACATTTTAGAAAAAACTATGATAAGGGGTACCAAAACTAAAATATTTATGTTTGACTTTTTTTGAAAAAAAAATAAAGAATGATACCCTCAAAATAAAAAATATTTATATTTTGGATATATTAAATTTGCAAATCCAAAATTATATCTCTCCTCATTAAATAGTAATTCATCCCACCATGCCATATAGCAACATTAAAGATGTAAAAAATAAAGAAAAAACTCATAAACTTATATATATTTGAAACATATATAGTGTAAACATAGACCCTTTATATGTTAATATATATATGTTTTTTAAATGTATAGTGTATAAATGTATATATGTTTATTTTGCATTGTGTATATACGTATTGTGTATATACATTTTAAAATTTTTTTTTTTTTAATTTTTTCTTGTTAATGTTGATGTGGCTTGAAGTTTTTTTAAATGTAGGTTATGATCGGGCCAAATTGTATTAATATTTTGCTTTTGGTGCTACTCAACATATATATTTTTTATAGGTTTATTAATATTTTATAATTTTAGAATTTTTTACAATTTTATAAATTTATTATGTGATACATATTATAAATTTTATTTTTTCTATTAATTTAACCTAAATTGATAATTTCTATATTTTTTTAAATGTTTTAATTAACTTCATATCAATAAATAAAAAAACTATAATTATCTTGCTTGCTTTTATTTTTTTATTTTTATCACAGGACTATTACTTTATGAGCACAAAAGAGAACAGAAAGAGAGAGAGAGAGAGAGAGAGAGTAGAAAAATTAAAAAAATAAATATAAAAAATAAAATCATCGTGCTTAAATTTGAGATATAATATAATTGGTGACGAAAAAAAAAAACTAAACAGCCGATCTAATAGAGATTCTGTTGAGCAAAGACATCGATAACGCATCAGTCCTTTGTTTGTCTTTCCAAAAATGAAAACCAACAAAAAACAGAATGCGCCCGGCACGTTTGCAGGATCACCAGCCACATCAGAACACTGGCTGTCACCCATCGTCCCTCGACGTCGCAAAGAACTCTCACCTGACCTGCAAGGCATCGACTACAGCGTCGTCTTCATCCATTTGGTCATTTGAGTCTAAAAGATCGCCCGTACTTTCACCATCATCCGGCGGCGGCGAACGCCAACCAGTTATCATCTACACCCATTCGCCAAAAGTAATTCACACACAACCCAACAATTTCATGGCGCTGGTGCGAAAGCTAACTGGGTATTCGTGTTTCGACGATGGGAAAGTTAAGCAGGAAAATTTTGATAAGGATTGCAGCAGGGTGAAGGGACTTATTAGAGAAGAAGATGATGATGACGATGATGATGCTGTCGAATCATGTCCGACGGTGAAAGATGAAATGTATTCAAATAGAATTCTAGATCAACATGGTGTTGAATCTTGTTATCTACTACCAGTTTTCGAGCCTCCTAGATATTATGATGTGAGTCATATTCCTATATTTAAACCTAATTCCAATGACTTTGTGTCTCCAAACAATGTCTTACATATATACTAAGATTTCTTCATCTTCTACTAGAAAACACTTCACAATCTTGTTTCTTTGTTCATAGTAAGTCCATATTTATACCCTTTGTGATTTCTAACAAAAGAGGTTTAACTTTGCTCTAATAAATTTTTTATTTTCTTGCTTCTTTGTTGTATTTAAAGGAGACATTATCTGTGTATATTTTGATCTAATAAATAAACTTTCTTATCTTCAAGTTATTGATCTGCATGATAAGACAAACTGTGTGCATTTGACTCATCAATATACTATCAATTGTAATAAAAGTATTTGTTCTAAAATATTATATGTAAACCCAAAACAGATTGATACGTACACTCTTATCAACTATTTGCTTTTTTTTTTTGTAAATGTGGGTGTGTGTGTAGCCTATGTGCATCTTAATTAATGCATTGATCTTTGTTAAATAAATATTAAATGTACATTTTTAATGCGGAAGATTAAATGTCAATAGTCAGCAGTTACTTTTACGGGTGATAATGATTTTTAATTTTTAATTTTTGAAGGTCAAATTATATCCTATAAATAAATCATTGTATTGCTTGTAAGTATATAGAATAAAATAAAAAGTCTCTTTCCAAAAATAATTTTTCTCAGCTATAGTGTGTAGTAAGTAATTTTTTTTACAACTTGGTATCGGATGGATGGGGAGTATAATCAATAATGTACCGCTGTTCCGATTAACGAAGGTAAACTACAAGAATTGGAGCATCCAAATGAAAGCTCTTTTCAGTTCTGTGGATTGTTGGGAGGTGGTTCAAGAAGGTTTCGAAATATTAGAATCTTGCCGAAGGATATACGAAGGCACAAAATAAGGCGTTGAAAGAAACATGATCAAAAGATAAGGCATCATTGTAGATGTTGTTCTGAGCTGTTGATGAGTCGGGCTTTGAGAAGATGGCAAGTGCAAAAACTTTAAAAGAAGTGTGAGACATCTTGGAGACTGCATACAAAGGAGCTGATCGAGTTAAACAAGTTCGCTTTCAAACTCTTTGCAATGAGTTGGAAGGCATGAAGATGAAGGAGTCAAGAAGGTGTATCTGATTACATCACGCTTGTTCAAACCGTGGTGAATCAGCTCAACAGAGATGGAGAAAAGTTGTTCGATGCACGGGTTGTGGAGAAGATCTTGAGGTCATTAACTGATAGTTTCGAGAATGTGGTATGTACCATAGAAGAGTCAAAGGATCTAGCAACGTTCACGGTCGACTAGCTTGCCGGTTTCTTAATGGTACATGAATATCGTAAGAAGAAGGAGGAGGAGACACTTGAGCAGTCACTCCAAATCAAAAGATCATTCAATGATGAAAAGATATTCTATTCTCAAAGCTTTTGAGGTAAATGGCATGACCGTGATGGTCGAGGAAATAGTCATGGTGGGAAAAGCCGCAGTCAATAAGGGTATCATGAGGAGAAGAGGCAATCAAACCACCAAAATTAGCGTGGAAGAGGACGCGGTCATGGAAGAGGTGGTTGGTCAAATTATTCCAACATCGAGTGCTACAAGTGTGGCAAATATGATTACCATGCGAAGGATTGTAATTTTGATAAATGTTACAATTGTGAAAATGTGGGGCATTTTGCAAAAGAATGTCGAGTCGAGAAAAAGATGGAATAGACAACCAACATAGCCATGGAAGATGAGGTGGAAGAAGATTTTCTCTTGATGGCATATAACAAAGTCAATATTGACAATGACATGGTGTGGTACCTCGACACCGCTGCAAGCAATCATATGTGTGGGCACGAGCATTGTTTCAAAGAGATGCGAAAGGTTGAAGATGTATCTGTATCGTTTGAAGATGACTCGAAAGTTGAGGTCAAAGGCCAAGTACGATTTATTATGTACAAAAGGATGGTTTCATTGGATCAATCCAAGATGTTTATTACGCACCTGACCTCAAGAGTAGTATTTTAAGTACGGGACAACTCATGGAGAAAGGTTATTTGGTTTTTATGAAAGACCGGATATTACTATTAAAAGATAAGCAAGGGTGTTCAGTTGCACAAGTTGAAATATGAAGAAATCGAATGTACAAATTGAATTTGAGAAGTGCACGAGAAAAATGTTTGCAAGAAAACATAGAAGACAATGCGTCACAGTGATATCTTCGTTTTGATCACCTACATCATGAAGGCCTAAACAAGTTGGCAAAGAAGAACATGGTACACGAACTATCAGACATGGAATACGAGGGAAACTTTTGTGAAGAATATGTGCTCGGAAAGCATGCAAAAATATCATTTCAAATAAGACAAAATATCGGGCTAAGCAACATTTCAAGTTGATTCATTCCGATATATGTGGACCAATCACCATTGAATCTTTTAGCGGCAAAAGGTATTTCATTTCCTTTATTAATGATTTCTCACGAAAAACTTGGGTTTATGTTCTGAGAGAAAAATCTGAGATGTTCGAGGTGTTCAAAAAATTCGAAGTGCTGGTGAAAAAGGTAACCGATAGATATATCAAATCTGTACGATCCGATAGAGGTGGCGAATACACTTCGATAGTTTTCATTGAGTATTGTGAGGAGCAATGCATGAAACAATTTTTAACTGCACCGTACTCTCCACAGCAAAATGGTGTGGCCGAGAGGAAGAACCGGACCATTCTCGACATGGTTCGTTCAATGTTCAAAAGTAAGAAAATGTCGAAGAAATTTTATGCGGAAGCCGTGCAATATGCCATCTATGTTCAAAATCAGTGTCCACATGCGAAGTTGTATGATCAAACACCACGAGAAACATGAAGCGGACAAAAACTGACAGTCTCTCATCTCAAAGTATTTGGCAGTTTGGCCTACGTGCATGTGCCGGATCATAGAAGAACAAAGCTCGAAGATAAAAGCAAAATATATATTTTTATTGGGTATGATGAGAAAACAAAAGGATACTAAGCTATTCGATCCGATAAGCAAGAAGATTCTAGTGAGTCATGATGTAGGAGTTCATGAAGCAAATGAATGTGATTGGAATAAATCAACAGAGGATATCATCAAAGTTGGAGAATCATCAGCTACTATGCCAACAACCATACCGGAAAATTCTGAAACCATTAATGATGAAGATGAACCGCGATAATCCAAAATATGAAGCTTACAAGATTTGTATGATTCGACAAATGAGGTACACCTTATATGTCTTTTGGTGGATTACCATAATTTAAGTTTTGAACAGGCGGTGCAAGACAAGAAGTGGTAAACTACCATGGATGAGGAGATTAAAGCAATAGATCGCAACAACACATGAGAGTTAGCAGAATTGTCGAAACGAATTTAGCCCATTGATGTTAAGTGGGTATTTAAGAGAAAGATGAATGCTCAAGGAGAGATAGAATGGTAAAAGGTGAGACATGTAGCAAAGGATTACAAGCAAAAGGCGGGAATTAATTATGATGAGGTGTTTGATCCCATTGCCACAATGGAGACAATCAGATTGCTCATTTCATAAGCGACTCAATTCAAATGACCTATATTACAAATGGATGTCAAGTAGACATTCCTAAATGATATGTTTGAAGAAGAAAATTATATTAAATAATCACCTGGGTACATGAAAATCGGAGAAGAAAAGAAGGTGTTGAAATTGAACAAGATACTTAATGTGTTGAAGCAAGTATCACGGGCATGGAATACTCGTATCGATACATACTTCAAAGAGAACGGGTTCGAGTAATGTCCCTATGAACATGCCCTTTATGTGAAGAAGAGTGGAGGTAATATATTATTTGTTACTCTTTATGTTGATGATATCATTTTTATGGGGAATAATAATGAAATGATACAAAAGTTCAAGAGCATAATGACACGGGAATTTGGGATGACAGATTTGGACTTGATGACGTTTTTCCTTGGTCTGGAGGTAAGACAAGGAAAGATGGGGGGTATCTTTGTATCCTAGGAGGCATATACAAAGGAAATTTTGAAGAAGTACAAGATGGAATCTTGCAATCTGGTTACAACATCAATGAAACCAGGTGCAAAATTCTCTAAGTTTGATGGAAGAGAACGAGTCGACGCAAGTAAATATCGAAGTTTAGTAGGAAGCATTCGCTATCTCACATGCACAAGGTCGGACCTTGCATTAAGTGTCGGCATTGTAAGTCGGTTCATGGGGGAGCCAGTCTATTCCCATTGGAAGTCGTTAAAGCAAATTCTACGGTACATCAAAGGAACAATGTTACTCGGGTTATTCTATACAAATGCGGCAGATTACAAGTTGGTTAGATTCTCCGACAGTGATTGGTGTAGAAACTTGGATGATCGGAAAAGCACATCGGGTTATTTGTTTTTTATGGGTAATACTACGTTTACATGGCTTTCAAAGAAATAACCAATAGTGACACTCTCGACATGTGAAGCTGAATATGTGGCAGTATCTTTGTGTGTACATCATGCGATATGACTTAGAAATTTGTTGGGCAAGATGAAGCAGCAACAACTCGGTCCGACCGAGATATGAGTTGACAACAAATTAGCAATTGAGTTGAGCAAGAACCCGGTGAATTATGAGAGAAGCAAGCATATTGATGTTCGTTTTCACTTCATTCGAGATCAAGTGAAGGAAGGAAATATAGGATTAGTATACGTGACAAGTTAGGATCAAGTCGTGGATATCTTCAAGAAACCATTACCTACGATACTACTCGACAACCTGCAAAAGATTATTTGGCATGAAAGATGGCAGAAACATTTAAGTTTATGAGGGAGTCTTGTTAAATAAATATTAAATGTTCATTTTTAATGCGGAAGATAAAATGTCAAGAGTAAGCAGTTACTTTTACGGGTGATAATTATTTTTAGTTTTCAGTTTTAGAAGGTCAAACTATAGCCTATAAATAAATCATTGTATTGCTTGTAAGTATATAGAATAAAATAAAAAGTTTATCTTCAGAAATAATTTTTCTTAGTTATAATTTGCAACAAGTAATTTTTTTTACTCTCCACTTAGTAATGACAATAAAAACCCTTAAGGTTTAATGTATAAATCATATTTATAGAACTTGCGTCTGCCATATAAACCAAAACACACGGAGACATTTGTCCAATAAGATCTTGTTCTTGTACTTTGTAGTTTGGATTTGTGTTTATGTGAATTTGCAAATGAAAAATTTGTTACAAATTTATTAAATGAAAAACTCTTTTTTCATTGCATATTATATGCAAGATGAATATGAAACAGTGTCATACTCACTCTCACAAATTTCAATTTATGGTGATCAACATTGAGTGTAGAAGAAGCAACACTGAAGTATTTCAATATATATTAGATTTATTATAGTCTAATAAATTAATTATCGAGCAACTAATGAAATAATGCAAAAGTCACTAATTAAACTATAAAAATGTTTTGATAATAAACTCATGAAAGATGATAAAATGTGATTCCTAGGAAACTTTTAAAGACCCAAATGTGAATTTAACCAAATAATTGGTAAAAATAATATAAAAAAAACACTAATAGAATTGTCAGTACACCAAAAAGTATTTTTCTTAGAGAAATATTTTACCAAGGAAAAACACTATTATATTGAAGATAAGTTTTATGTCAAAAGTAATGTACAATAACAAAACTATGATCATGTAGAAACTTTTTTCTGTCTAGCTTCCATCTGTTATTTGTATGGTTCAATCTTTGATGGTCACTTTGTGGAGCAAGTAGACAATAAATGACTAACTTGGCTTATCCCACTTCCTTCTCAAAATTCATAATCACCTGTTGTAGTAGGAATTAACAGTAGTAAACTGCTTCTTGTGGATCTTTTATTTCTCAGGCACAATAAAGTAACTTTCTATGTTGTATTGTGGTTCTTTGGATTGTTCTTGGGATAAATGCTATTAGCTGCTAGGTAAGCAATAGGTAGACAACCTATGATAGAAAGTGAGTGAAATAATTATTCAAATGAGTGATTCAACAAGTTGTAGAGCATATTTCATAGTGAATATATAAGCAAGCATGGGATTAGGATAAAAAAGAGAAAGCTCGACCATAGTAAAGGATATAATAGTGACTTTAAGTAGTTGTGCTGATTCATAAGTTAGGAAAAAAAGTCCTCTAGGATATTAAGAGGATAGGAATTGAGTACAAGCTCATGTGTTACAAGTTTTAATCTAATGACGAGTGGCCTTTGACATTCATATATAGAGTGATTGAGCGAGTATATAGAGCTATAAAAGTATATAAATGATGCTAGTATCCTCCAAGCATGCTCATAGATTACTTCTAAGTAGCTTAGGATTGGTCAATTGAATAGTCTTTGTTTCCTAGTCTGTCAATCTATACTAGTTATGAAAAGAGGTATTGACAAATGTATTTTAGTTTGAAGATGAGAACTAAAAGTGACTTAAGCGAATGACTAGTGATTTCAAATGGGCCGGGTTGACTGACCCTGACACATGAGCAGCGACAACACAACAAGTCATGCCATACATAACATGACACGAACAAGTTATGCTAGGTACGACGCGACATGGGCATGAGCCCTACCTACCTTGTGCATGGGCTAGCCCATGGCAATGCTCATGTCATGTTGGGCTGGGCATAAACAATTTGCGTGCTGAAGCATAACACACCATCATGAGAACATAACACATTGGCTTCAAGTGTCTATTTGTGCCGGATAGTAAACAACATGATGTGTGAATTTTACATAGTTATTTTTAATATATTTTATTAACAGGAGTGCATGAAGTACATGTGCTCTGCTCTATTTAAAAAAAGCCATTGACTTTGCAACTGCCTTTCTTCAATAGTCCACAACAACGGCATCAATGGGTCACTATCACTTGCCTAAGGCAAGCATGGCTAGGCTAGCATAGTGCTACCCAGATGGCCATTAGACAATAGTAGTACTGCCCCTATGTGGGCTTGGCCGCTTGGCTGCTTGGCCTTGGCCTTGGCCTTGGCTTGGCGTATGTCAATTGGGTAGTGCCGTGCTGGCACGACCCATTTTTGCTAGGCACGGTCTTGACACCATGCCATGCCAGACATGACCATGTCAACATGTCGTGCCAGACACGACATGATGGCATGGTCGAGTGTAGGCCATGCTAGGCCGTTACTATGGAACTCGTTGTGTGAAAATGTAATGGGTGGCCAACTTATGTAGTCATATTTTTTTTTAAATAATAACACTCTATCGAGCAGTCACCTAACGGGACTTGACCCGTGACCCTTAGTTGGCCTTAGGTCTCTGGGTCAGTGGACTATGCCACCGGGCCAGACACATTGGTCGTGCCTAGCTTAGCATGAAGCACTGCTCACACTGGCCCGATATGGCATGAACTATGCCATGGGGCGGCATGACCCGGGACAATACATGATTTTGGGCTGTGCCATGCTGGGCTAGGCATGGCCGAAGCAGGTCGTGCTGTGGGTCGTGCCCGGGCTACCCTGACTGATTGACACCTCTAGCTTGGCTTGCCAGCTAATCCACGATAGCCTAAGTTATCCATGGGCTAGGTTTCACCCTGGTCCAACATGATCCGACATGATTTAGCACACCTAATTTCTCTAGCCACACCTTCCATCCTTGCCGTTGTACTGGCATGGCATAGTCTGGTGGCTCGTATGGGCCTAAAAATGGGTCATGTTGGACCAACATAACATATTTGACATCTCTATGAGTGACAGGCTCAAGTGCTTCCAGATTTTGAGTTAGTAGTCCATAACACAATTTCCTATTTTTTAAAAGAGATGAAAAATGCTTATTATATTTATAAGAATTTTTCATTAACAAAAGACTTAAAACCAAATATCAAAGTTATAATATGTAAAGCATCCAAAGGGTTTAAAATATCCACCACGTGCCCTCCTCAACATTATTGAATCTCACTTTTGGTTTAGAAGCTAATTAAATTATTTTATTCAAAAAGTTCACTGAATAGGCCATGGTATCTTATCAGGCTAAGAAAGTTTCTCTTTCAATTAACTTTCTATAGATTTGTAACTTATTTTTTATGCATCCAATCTAATTTCTAACTGACTCATAGCTTGCTTTGCTCGTTGAGGTTGAGAAATAGATGATTTAGAGGGAATCTTTCCAATATTTCCCCCAAGAAGAGTCTAGGCTAGGAGTGAATCTCCTGGAGTATTTCCAATCTTTTCCATGTTAGGTGATATCTTTCTTTTTTACCTATCAAACATTTTGTTAACATTATAGATGATGCTCTCTTACCTTTTTCACACTATTGGTCGATGTCTCCATTACAATTTCTTCATGATATATTCTTTGCTCCTTTGTTGAGGACAAACTAACTTTCTTTTAGTCATCTTGCAACTAACCATCTTCGTGATATATTTTCTTCCTTAGTATTTTATTTTATCCAGGATCAATACACGAATAATTTTCTTACTCATAGAAACACTTTCCTCATATTCATCCTATTATCTTTATTTGATTTGTGGTGCCCAACCAAATAAGTATGTTTTCACTTACTAGCAAAACTAAATTTATAAGGAACTATGCAAGTCAATCTTTTTTTCTATTGTTTTTAATTTTTTCATCACAAAAGAACTAGGTTCCATATGACTAAAAGGCTAGGGGGACTTCCTTAAGAAAATGACTCATTCCTTCTAGCAGAAGGTTGGAACAACACAAACTAAAAGATGTTTTTAAGCTCTCGCTTATGAAAAAAAAAACATAACCTTAATGTTTTGATATTAAATTAAGAAATCCATCCTAGAATGAAGTCTTAGGATTCCGGAACATGATATAGGTTGTCTCCTGCTTCAAGATGACTATCTTTTCTAGCTCCAACTAATCAATTTGAAAATAGAATGAAGAATTTGTTTGAATTGAAAGAAATTCATCATGGACCTTGTATAAGGAAGAGATCAAAAACACTCAACAATCATGGTCAAAGCTATCTAGAAGACAATGGAATAGACAAATGGCAAAGTTGGTTTTGAGGGGGCGAAACTTGTGACGGAGGACTAATGTCTGATCTCCTCCATATAAGCATCAAATCTTTTGAGTAGAGGTGTCAAACGGGCCATGTAGGGTTGGCCCGACACGATTTTAGGCTGCCTAACATGCTTTCATACCGAGCCAGGCATGATATGGTTACTTTACCATGCCGTGCCTGGCCCGGCATGGTTACTGTACCATGTCGTGCCTAGCCCATCAAGGTTTCTTTAGGCTAGGCCCGATAAGGCATGTCGGCATGGCCAGTTTTTTATCGGTCGGGTCTAGAGGTGTCAAATGGGTCGAGCCGACTCAGCCCGACACGATGCATGACACGATTCAGCCGTGCCTAGCCTGGCATGGCACGGGAATTTTTCTTGCCCATGCCCGTGCCATGCCTGCCACAGCACGAATCATATTGTGTCATTCCAAGGCCAACCAGGCCTCATGTTATGCATGGCCTGGCATGGTACTGTGACACGGTTGCCGCGGGACCTTGGCATGAGCCGAAGTACTACCCAGTTGGGCTGAAGCTCAGATTGACGAATCCAGAAACCAGGCGGGCCCGGGTCCGAACCAACCCTAATGGTTCAAACATAAAAAAAATAAAAAATATTTGAATTTTAGCTATTGGATTTCGCCTCCAACGGCTATGGGACAGAATTCAATGGTAGATGTGTCAAATGGGTCAGGCTGATCCAGCCCTGCACGAGGCATGACACGATTCGACATTGCATGGCATGGAACGACATGCTATAGTGTCGTGCTCGGGCTACTGCTGGGCGCACCCTTGGCCCCAGTCGTGCCGTGCTGGGCAGAGGGAATTTGACCAGCGTGCCTTGGCAAGCATGACATGAGGGTCTAGCACGAGAGCACGACACACATGACCACGCACTGAGCATTGTCACGGCGAGCCGATGCCCGACGGGTGAGGCTAGCCGAGCCCCAAAACCCTAATTTTTTAAAAAAATTAGGGTTTGGCTCGACATGAACCTGGCGGATTCTGGGTCGCAGGCCCGTTCTGGGACTGCACTCAAAATCATGCCGTGCCTGGCTCGACACAAAAGCACGGTCGAGTGGCCTAAAAGCATGCCGGACCGGCCTATCACGACCTGTTTGACACCTCTATCCGATGGCATACATGATTTTGCCCCAAAAAAATGATTAAAAAAATAAAAAAAACTTTTTAAAAAAAATATTTACAAAAAAAAATTCTAAATTTTTTTTATAAAAGACCCCCCCCCCACAATTTATATGTATAAAATCTCACATTCTCACTCTCTCTCCTACTATTCTTTCTCTCGAGATTTTAGCTAGGATTTTTGACATTTGCAACTCAGGCTCATCTTTAGTTGTTATTTGTATTTGTCTTTGAAAGTTAGCTTTTTAGTGCACGTGATTTTCCTGTACACTGTTTTACTGGTATTTCTATTTTTTTTAATTAATTAACTTAAGTCTGAAACTTTTAATTTAAAAATAATTAGTTTTTACTTTTTATTGCTCTCTCTCTACCCTTTAAGCTATCCTATTGTCTAAAAAAACCAAAAAAAAAAGACATACAAATACTAATGAAATTAATGTAAATTTAGAAATAGAAAATTTTACACAAAGGTCCAAGGTTGCTGAAACTTTGGTTCATCTAGTCATCTTAACCCAAATATCTAAAAAACAAACAACTAGAACTTTTGTAGTTTGAACTCATTTTAATATAATAAAAAAATATTAAGGGTAAGAAAGAAGAAATGACAGTGCAAATATTATAAGAAAATTTTAACTTGTAAGAGTGCAGTTAAGATTGGGCACTTTAAGAGGCATGCCGAATTATGCACCAAAAAATATGGTGCATTAGATCTTAGGCACCCCCAACTTAACACTACATTTTTTGAGATTGGATCCAGTCCAGTCTCAAAGTTTACCTCCTTCATATTCCACAGTGAGTTGGGTAAAGAAGCATTGTCAAACTTATCACATTGATGAGTTTTCTGATTAAATTTTCGGAATATCCAAGGATTGAGCATCATGCAGACATATTTTTAGTCTGCTTATCGTAGGATTCCTAGGTTCATATCTAGGAATAACATACTAAAATATTATAAGTTAGAAAAACAAATAATAATTAATGAATTTATGACATATAGTGGAGTGATGTCCGTGACATCTGATATCTGGACTAGCCACGATGATGCATCTTATGCATGTCTCACTGCCCACTATGTAGATTCTAAATGGACTATGAATAAAAAAAATATTAGGATTCTCTGAGATTTTTTATTCTCATGATGACCCGGTCATTTTTGAGTGTATGATAAAGATCTTTAGAGAATATAAAATTTAAAATAAAATTTTTAGTATCATATTTGATAACGTATCTAATAATGGAGTAGCGATTAATATGTTTGTTAGGAATATTAGAGATGGACCATTAGAAGATATTTTCTATATCAGATGCATGTATCACGTGATTAAGTTGTTTGTACAAGTAGTGATGAATGTGTGTTCTCTCGCTTTAAAAAAATATATGTAACTCACTAAAATACATTTACATGCCTTGCAGACAACAGGAGGTCAGTAGTCTCTGTTTGTCTGCAAATCTTAAGAAGAAGAAATTCTAATTGAATATGAGACACCGTTGGAATTATATATACCTAATGTTGGAGTCATGTGTTGGATACAAACACGTGATATCTGACTATGTCAATAAGAAGAGTGACGAACATATTATTGATGATACTGATTGAGCTTCGGGAATTTCATAAATGAAATTCCCGAAGATTTTTTATGACATGCCGAACATGTGTTCGTCAATTTTTACTCCTACGACTTGCATTACACTTAGGTGCATATGCAATTTTAGTAGCATGTTTTGGAAGTATCGAGCTGGTCTGACACTTAGCCATATGGTTGCAGAGATGGAAACCAAGTGCTCAAAGTACTAGTCCACATTTCCATCTCTTTATTGTCTTACTGCATGCCAGGACCCTAGGGTTAAAGAGGAAGGGATAGATAATATTTTGACTTACATTTTCTCGTGCATGAACCTGGAAGACCACCTGAAGGATTCATTCACGAGAAGTTGACTAAGCTTTTCACATACTATGATACTAGGTATAGTGATAGTAGTAGTGAGACTGAGTATGAATATACCATATTCGGAGATGACGATTTCTCCATTCAGTTAGCTAGGGGGAAATAACGGGATGGACCATCAAATAGGAGCGAGCTATCTCGGTCTATAGATATCGATTACTGCTTAATCCTATCATATTCTGATACTAAGAATCTTGATATATTACAGTGGTGGAAATCATACGAGTTCATCTTTCCCATGATCTAAGATGGTACGAGATCTACTGACTCTTCTAGTATTGAGCATAGCATCGGAGACTACTTTTTCTATCGTAGTGAATGTGATTTCGGATAGGAGATTCAGATTACGACCAGATATTATTGAGACTTTAGTATGCATGAAGGATTGAGAGGATTCGAGGTTTAGTATCCAGAATTGTATTGGGACTGAGACTATAGTGAAAGCGGATGAGTTGATTGCTAATAATGATCCATATGATAATGATATTGATATTGAGGATGAGGATGATAATGATATGTCGATGGAAGATTGATGAGATTACCACTTGATGCTTGATGGCTGATGATTGTGGGATTGCGATATGCCGACAGTGACACTTATATTATGGTTATGCTTTTGCTTATGAGTTGTGCACTTGTGCTTGGTTCTGATTTTTTATTTCGATATTTTGTATTCATTTTTATTTACATTGTATTTGCTTTGGTTTGACCGTTTGGTACTTGGCTTTGTGAGTGTGACTTTGTTAATTTTGTTAAATAAATTTTGTGTTTATTTAATTTTTTTTTTAAGAATTTCATTAAAAATTCAAATATAATTCTAATAAATTATAATCTAATTATTACATAATTAAAACAAATAATATAAAAAAACAAACTTTATAACTATTCGAATATTTACAATTTATAATTTAAATATTTTTAAACATTATCTAATTTATATTTTATAATTACATAAATATTATAAACATTAAACAAATAATAAAAAAAAATTAAAATTTTTTTAGAATCGGCCAGTACGGGCATGTTTTGGCCCGTACGGGCCTGACTCGGCACGGCCAAAACCCGGCCATGCCAGACGGGCTGTGCTAGGCCAGGCCTGAAAAAACCATGACGGGCTAGGCACGACATGGTACAGTAACCGTGTCGTGCCTAGCCCAGCATGGTAGCACGGTTGGGCTGGCAAAAACCATGTTGGCTAGGCCCGACACGGCCCGCTTGACACCTCTGCCAGGGTCAGGCCCGTACGGGCCGGTTTAAAAAAATAATCTTTTGTTTGTTTATAATATTTATGTAATTATAAGATATAAATTAGATTAGATAATGTTTAAGAATATTTAAATTGAAAATTAAAAATTTTTGAATAAATATAAAGTTTAATTTTTTTATGTTATTTGTTTTAATTATATTTTAATTAGATTAATAGATCTAGATTATCATTTATTAGAATTAAATTTTAGAATTTATAATGAAATTCTTAACACAAAAATAAAATAAATACAAATTTTCTTTAACAAAAATTACAAAGTCACAAATCCAAACCAAACAAACAAGCCAAAGCAAATACAATGTAAATAAAAATGAGCACAAAACATCGAAATCAAAAATTAGAATCAAGCATTACTTACAACTCATAAGTATAAGTATAAGTATAACATAAGTGTCATTGTCGACGTGTCGCAATCACGCAATCGTCAACCGTCAGACATCAAGAGGCAACCTCATAAATTGTCTATTGGTGTATCATTATTATCTGCAATATCAATATCAAAATCACTATCATATGAAGCATCATCAGCAATCAACTCCTCCGCTTTCGCGGTAGTCACTGTCCCAGCACAATCTTGGATGTTAAACCTCGAATCTTTCTAATTCTTCATTCATACTAAAGCCTTAATAAATTTGGACGTAATCTCGATTTCCTATTTGAAATCACGTTCACTACAACAGAAAAAGTAGACTCCGATGCTACGCTCGATATCAGAGGAGTCAGTAGATCCCGTGCTATCTTAGATAGCACAAAAAAGGTTGACTTATATGATTTACACTACTGTAAATTATCAAGATTCTTAGTATCAGAATGTGATATGATTGAGTAGTAATCAGTATCTAAGTACCGAGAAAAATCATCATTCCCCCTCGCTAATTGAATGGAAAAATTATTTCTGAATATGGTATCTATGCTCGTACTCACAGTCTCAACACCACCACCACTATACCTAGTATCGTAGTATGTGAAAAGGTCAGTCAACTTCTTGTGAATGAACCCTTCAGGTGGGTCTTTCATGTTTATGCAAGAGAAAATATAAGTCAAAATATTATCTACCCCTTTCATCTTAACCCTAGGGTCTATGCATGCAGCTAGACAATAAAGAGATGGAATGGTGGATCAGTACTTTAAGTACTTGGTTTCCATCTCTACAACCATATGACTAAGTGTCGGGTTAGCTCGATACTTCCTAAACATGCTACTAATATTGTATATGCACCTGAGTGCAATGCAAGTTATGTGATTATAAATTGACGAACACATGTTCGTCGTGTTATAAATAATTTTTAGGAATTTCATAGATTAAATTCATGTAACCCAGTTAGTATCATCAATATAAATTTCGTCACTCTTACTATTGACGTAGTCGGATATCACGTGTTCATATCCAACACATGACTCCAACATCAAGTACGTAAAATTAAACAGTGTCTCTCATCTGATTAGAATTTCTTCTTAAGATTCGCAGACAAACAGAGACTATCGAATTCCTATTATCTGTACGGCATGCGAATATATTTTAGTGAGTTACATGTATTATCCAAATCGGGGGAACACACCTTCATACCTGCTTGTATAATCAAGTTAATCATGTGACACATGCATCTGATGTGAAAAATCTTTCCTAATGGAGTCTCTCTAATATTTCAAACAAATATGTTAATCGCTACTCCATTATTAGATGCGTTATCGAATATGATACTAAAAATTTTATTTTGAATTTTATATTCTCTAAAGATCTTTATCATACACTAAAAAATGGCAGGCTATCATAATGATGGAGAATCTCAGAGAATCCTAAAATTTTTTAATTCATAGTCCATTTAGAATCTACATAGTGGGCGGTGAGACATGCATAAGATGAATCATCGTGACTAGTCTAGATATCGGACGTCACATACACCACTCTATTATATGCCATAATTTTATTAATTATTATTTAATTTTCTAACTTATAAAATTTTAGTATGTCATTCCTAGATGTGGACCTAGGATACATATGATAAGCAATCTGAAAATATGTCTACATGATGCTCACTACCCTTCGATCTTCCAGAAATCTGATTGGAAGACTCATCAAGGTGATAAGTTTGGTTATGCCTTTCCTACCCAACTCGCTACGATATATGAAGGGGGTAAACTTTGAGACTGAACTGGATCTAGCCTCAAAATTCAACTGCTAAGTTGGATTTGCCTAGGATCTAAACTGTCATATTTTTTTGGTGCATATTTCGGCATGCCTCTTAAGGTGCCTAGTCCCAAACGCACTCATACGAGTAAAAATTTTTTTATAATATTTGCATAGTGCCGTTTCTTCTTCCTCACCCCTAACATTTTTTTCTTTTATTATATAAAATGAGTCCAAACTACAGAAGTCCTCCTAGTTTTTTATTTTTTAGATGTTTGGGTTGAGATGACCAGAGAAGTAAAAGTTTCAGCAGCCTCAGACCTTTATGTAAGATATTTATTTTTATAATTTAAATTATTTTTATTAGTATTAGTCATTTTTTTAGTTTTTTTAGAAAAGAGGATAGATAAAAGAGTAGATAGAGAGAGGGAGAAAGTAAAAAACTAATTATTTTTAAATATTAATTATTATGTTAAGTTAAGAGTTTTATTTAAATAATTTAAAAAAATAAAAATACCCATAAAGTAGTGTAAAGGTAAAGCACGCGCACCAAAATTCCAACTTCCAAAGTCGACCCTGAGTTGCGAGTCCTGAAAAGCCGAGCCAGTATCCCATGACATAGAATATTAAGAGAGAGATTTGAGAGTGTGTGAGAATTAATGTTTTTGAAAAACATAAAAAATTGAGAGAGAGAGAAGGGGGTGGGAGGCTTTTATAGAATATAATTATGAAATTTTAAAAAAAAGTATATATATATTGGGCAGAATCATGTAGGCCGTCAGATTATGCTCCATAGAGTTGAAATTCAATTTTTTTTTATTTCGATCTACTGGGGGGGGGGGGGGGGGGGGGGGGGGACGGGGGGTGGATTCAGACAGGTTTCCGGAACTGTCGGGTTCAGCTTTTGCCGCTGGGGAGATTTCTCGGGTCTTGCCGAGGTACCGTGCCAATGGGCACGGCATGGGCAAGGGCACGGGAAATTTTCGTGCCGTGTTGGGCCAGGCACGACCGAATCATGTAGTGCCTCATGTCGGGCCAGCCTGGATTGGTTGACATCTCTACTTTTGAGTCTTTGTAAGAACATCTATGCCACTGTTATTAATATCGTTGTAAATATATGTTTGGAATTTGATAATGATTTTAGATAGTGCCATTTATGTCTATGCCTTTAAAAGTTCAAGAAACGATAATCTTCTAAAAGCATCATCATTTAAAAGCATCACTTTTAAATATATTAAAGATGATGTTCTCAGAATCATCATTATTTCTTGAACTTTTAATGACAATAACATAGATGATAGTATATGGGAGCATTAGTATTTATCAAAACTTGTAACGACATGAGTATAGATGTTCCTTTTAAAAGCATCATATAACTACATCTCTATTTAGAAAATTTATTATATTTTTTTAAATAATGAATTTATTATAATAAAAATAAAGAATATATTGTTTTACACTAGAATATTAAATACACTAAAATTCTTAAATAAAAAAATATAATTACTATCAAAGTAATTAGTATAATTACTTAAAACATAAATTACACTAAAATTATCTAAATAAAAATTGAATACTCTTTCAACATATAATGTAATTTGATTTAGTCTCACACGGCCAAGCAAGTTAGCTCGATCCTGCAAAATATTGTAGTATCTTACAACACAATTTCATACTAGCTTATAAACCTTGAGACCTACAAAAAACACAAACAATATTGGTGATGATAAAAAAAAATTATCACTAAGTTTTTGTATTATTTATTACATGTATGAGGCCTTTGACTCTCCAAACTTTATGACCTACAAAAATAACACAATTTTTATGCATTTATAATGTATATAAATTTGCAAGCCACTATGCCTACCAATCAAAACACATCAACATAATTCAGGACTAATTTCAAAAGCAATATATGACTTAAGTATACAATTTTCAAAAATAATAAATCAATCATGGATAACATTTATGCATAATGTATTATATATGTGTGTGTGTGTGTGTGTGTGAGTGTGTATGCATGCATGTGTATGTGTATGTGCACAAAAATCAAGTAGTTGTTTCAAATATTATGACACCTCAAAATTGCTTTTTCTTTATTTTTGGTGTATCCAAGGTGCACACAAAAATATCAAATATATTTGTGCACAAACTAAAAGTCAGAAGAGTTACAGTAAGACCAAATTCATGATATTAAAGAACATGTTAAAGAAGAATGCGAAATATTGTCTATTTTCATATTTTTCATGTTTATGTTTTTTGAAGCCCTAACAAATCATGTAACATTTAATTTTGCTAGTATTTTCATTCAACACAAACTACCATCTTGATCACCACAAAATGATAATATGACATTAAATATACATAGTAACCATTTACTTAGTTCCAGTAAAGTGGGTGTTGGCTATTTTTTTCAGCATAGTGGGTGCTGACTATTTTTTTTCCAGCATTATGGGTGATAATTGTTTTTTTTTCTAGCACAATTGACATTGTTAAATGACCGTAGCTTTATGTCTTTATTATTTTGTAGTCATTAAAGGGTTGCGATACTAGTAAGTGGTTATAGAGTGGTGAAACTTCTCATTTTGTTATATAGCCACAACACTATATAGAGACTGCAATATTGATTATGGTCTTTTTTGAGTTTTATATGTTTGTGGTACTAGATATAGTAGCATTATTGAGGTCTTTCATGTGTTGGTTTTGATCGTGACACTAGAAAATTACCATGTCACATAACTGTTAGAATTTTTTATTTATGTATATAAGTGATTATGCTGAACATAATATTAAATTGATTGTACAGAATATAATATAACATCCTAAGAAACAAGAGCATACCATAAATCACAACAAACACTAGTTTTAATGTGGTTCACTAGTCGTTCAATACGACTAGCTACATCCACCAGAAATACTCGTAGCACTTATAGATTTATTAACCCAAATACTTTAGTACATTCTCAATAGAGAGAGAGAGAGAGAGAGAATAAGAATAGAGCATGCATTTTGTGATTATTGATACAACATATATATATATATATAATAATTAGGGTTCTACATAAAACATAACCAATCAGATTTTCAGAGCGGATCGGGTCGTGCTCTAAATATTTTCATGGCCCACTAATCACGAAGTATGACCCTCGTTATTATCCCAATGCTATGTATCCAATCTCTCAATATATTAGTACATGCACCTATAAATAAAATAAAAATAAAATAAAATAGAGGGTTAAGAAAATAGATTACAAAATAAATTATATACTACAAATTATATACTACATAAGGTTATTGAGAAGGTCTATTATGTGTTGGCTGTAATCGTGACACTAGAAAATTACCATGGCATAAAAGTTTTTCATAATATCTATCAAGTGTCAATGGTACTATGAATAATCATGGCATGATATTGGTAATTAGCTTGAGCGTACAAGTCATGACTATGCTATCCTTTGAGGATAATAGTTTTGACTTTAGAAACGATCATATTTAAGTACTATTTTTTTTTGTAATATTTAGTGTTCCAAAAAGTAAAATTTGAATAATTGTCACATAGTTGGTATGAATTGTTGTTACATTATAATTTTTTTGTAGCTCAAAAATTATAATTCTATAAAAAGTCACGACTCTAACTTGAGACAATCAAGTTATATAAAATATAAAATCATGATGTTTAAACTTTGCCTTGACCTTGAGTACTAGAAGGATACTTGGTTGCTATGATAGAAAATTAATATCACTTCTATTTAAATTTTTTGAGATAAGTATGATTATAACTCTATGATAATATCATAAAGTATAAATATTATGCTAGCGAGTTGATATAGTCATAAAGTATAAGAATTATTTAGATCAATTATGTAGAGTTTTGATTAAAAATAGATAATGATACTTCGTTTGTAACTTGAGACTATCGAGTTACAAAGGCATGACTTTAACTTGATCAATTAGGAGGAGTATCGCTAAAAATAGATTGTAATACTTGATCAATTTGTTTCAATTATAAAAAAGTCATGACTCTAACTTGAGTTTATCGAGTTATATTAAATATAAAATCATGATGTTTAAACTTTGCATTAACTTTGAGTACTAGTAATTTACTTGGTTGCAATGATAGAAAATTAATGTCACTTCTATTTAAAATTTTTTAGATAAGTATGATTATAACTCCATGATAATATCATATTCATTAAGAATTTATTTCATAGTAGAAATATTATGCTAACGAGTTGATAGAGTTGTGAAGTATAATATTTATTTTGATCAATTATTGTAAAGTATAAGACTTATTTTGATCAATTAAGTAGAAATAATTATTTTGATCAATTATTTTGATAGAGCTGTCAATATAAGATCCCTGAGTTTGTAACTCTGAAGAATGCATCCAATAGTCTTCTATGTCTCCACGACATCATAACAATATTTTTTTTCTATTTCCTCATTTTCACAGCTCAAATATAGTTCTTCGTATTCCCTGTCTTCATTGCTATCATAACTCTAACGGTATTGTTTTGTTTCGTACACTTCATTTTCAATCGACTAATAATCTTCTAAAAAATATTTTTATGAGAAATCCATTTTGTGTTCCATTGTGGTATGAAAGAGTGTTGATTATCTAAGACCTTGTTTCATCATCAACTAGACTCAATAAGTCATTGAAAAGATTAAACTTTATTTGACATGTCTATAAGGGATTTTCCCATAGCCAAAATTGGTCATCCCATTATTAATGTCACATAATGATCTTCCACCATATCTAATACAATAAAATTTGTTGAAAAAATAAATATGCTCACCTTGACCAATATACTTTTGATGATCCTATCTAGGTAATGATAGTTTGATCCACCATTTGGAGTGAGAAATATTAGAAAAATTTTACTGAGATTTAATCTTCATACAATTAATAGGAGTATCAAGATAATACTTGATCATAAGTCACACAATATCTTCTGAGAGGTGTGATATCTAATTGTAGAAGGTAAAGTAAATCTTTCAAGATCTTTCAAATTTCTCAGATATTTTCTTTCAATAATCACATTATACTTCTTGGTCATTTTAATGATCTCGTATATCTCTAACTTTATTTTACTACTCAAAATATCTCTTATAAATTTAACATAGTTTACCATTCTGGCTAGAGCTTTGATAGATGGTTTGTTCACTTTTAACTTTTATAATATATTGAGAAACTTTTTAAAGTATTGGTCTAATTTTCTATTCATAAATTGATGAGGAAATGAATATTCATTAGAAACATAATATTGGCTTTATTCTGATATATTTCTTTCTCTACATAGCTTTGGGTAAGTTCTATTTACTCATCTATTTCTTCATTTTTCCTTTTCTTATCTTTGGGTGAAATTTGGGCTTGTATTTCTATTGGAGTCATGATTTATTAAATTACATGAAATCACATCTATCATAATTTTATTTCTCTTTAGTCAGAGTCATGGCTTCTTGGAAAATTTTAGGTTGACCTATGACTTTTGAGGAAGTCATGATTTTGTTACTCCAAAAGTTTCATAATCTTCTTGTTCAAAATATATATATATATATAACTCTGGAGTCATAGATTTTGAGCGAGTCATGATACTAAAAATCCTAAAAGTTTTAGAATCATTTTGTTTTGAATGCCTAGGTAGCTCATTCATACTTCTAAGCAATATTGAGAAGTAATTCTTTAGATTTACTTTTGTATTATTTAGTAGTTTGTTTACTTATCTTTTCTTCATTGATAATGTCAACTGACCAAGATGATATATTATGTTCATAATTATTGAACTTATTTCATTCATTCTCATTTTAAGCACCCCATCTAATTATCTTAGACATCATTTTTTTTTCTTCATTCTACTTGAATAGCTGACACTACTTCATCCATAATTGGCTTCTCTTCCATTCATGAAGTCTGAAAATTAAAATTGGAGCTCCTTGATTAATGTAGTTCATTGTATTAGTCTTTATATTTTTAGAAAATTACCAAATATGATGCAAACCCACGCTCATAGTATTTATATGAAAAATTCTCATGATTTATTTTGTTCAGAAAGTAATATATTAGGATATTATTGTTGGGTTGAAACATATATCATTTGCTCTGCATTTGGTTGAATTTTTTCTTTTATTTGATAAATGAGATTTGAGTCCACCGATTCATATGGTTGTAAATGGTGATCTCCCATGATATTCTTCTGTTCTATTCTTTGGTATCAAGCTTCCTCAAAAGAGCTCTTATCTTTGCTTCAATGGTGATGAACCTATCCAACTCCAATATTGCAGTTTGTCTTCTCCCAAATAAAAGATCCATCGGAATTTGATAGTTATTTTTCACTAGCTCCTCAAATAAGTAATATAATTCATCTAATAATTTATTCATTATTGACCTTCTGATGGCTACATCAATCATATACCTTGTCATATAGTTTAGCCTATTATAGAAGGTCTAAACTTCAATTCAAATTCTAGTTGTTGACATCTTCTCAATAACTCTTTAAAATGGTTTCATGCATCATATAAATTCTCATGCTCTTTTGCTAAAATTGACTTATCTCACTTCGTAGTTGAGATATAAGATGAGGTAAAATGAATTTTGTGAGAAATATCCTTACTAATTCATCTCATCTCTCAATAGTGCTCATTGGTAAATATTGTAACCAACTCTAAACCTTATTACTTAATAAAAATGAGAATAAGCATAACTTTTTTTTGTCATGGCTAACACCATTCATTTTATTGTGTCTATTAGGGTCCTCCACATCCCTTCCACTATATTGGTGCTATTGTATCATAAATATTAGACTCGGATTCAACTCAAAATAATTAGCTTTAACTAGTTGTAATTGAATTCTAGAATAATATCCATCATTAAAGACTTCCAATAATCTTCTAAGGTATAGTAGTGGATGGACTATTGGACAGGTTTTTCATCACCATATTGAGTCTCTATGTTATTGTTGGTGCCCTCTTTAAGATATTTATCAGCTTTTTGACTAACAAAGTTTATCTAGTTTTTTTGATTTTTAGGTACATAAGGGATAGCTCGGTCTCAAATCTTCGACTCATAAAAATGTGCTAAAAAAGAAAAATAAAATGTAAAAAATAAACCAAACCAAAATTCAACTATCCACATCAAACAAGTTTACATGATATAACTTTTGGATTCAAGAATAGTTATCAAACTTTATACTTTCTAAACTACTAAAATAGAATTATCCTTATATAATAATAATTATATCAACTCATTTTGATTAACCAAACTAAATAATCCATAGTAATGGTATTAAAATCTTATTGTGATTTTATTATGCTATCTAATTTTATCGATTATGTAATATTTTTAAAACTCATTAGTGAAAGTATCCCATCAACTAAGATATAAATTAATCCCATAGGGATTGTATAGATAATTTGATTATTCAACAATTAGGCAATACATTTTAAGTAAATGGATACTAAGATTATTAGATAATATTAGGTCCATAGTTTATTAATTTAATCCATACGATACTATTTAAGTTGCTTGACTTATAATATGTTAGACACAAAATAAAGGTTAGGGTGTTGTATAATAACTTATTATCATAATGATATATAAGGTTAATATCACTATCAATCTCATCCAAAGGTGGTCCTCTTATAGCTATTTCCTTGATACATCACTACCAAGACAATAATTCATCTATGATCGAGAGACAAATTCAATTTTAAACATTTTAAATAACTTTGTCAACTACCCTTGATGGTTGTATTTATGCACACTCTTATTCTCTAACCAAAAATATCAAAAAGATCATAAATTAACATGATTTGTAATCATTTGTACTTTCATCTTCAAAAGTACCATACTCAAATAATAAATATACACTTCTCTCATGTTTTTTTGGTGGGAACCATACAAATAAAAGTAGTTTATAAGGACTATTACCATCTTGTGAGTAACAACATATATATATTCCAATGATTGCCCACCATCCTCCTTTTCTTCCTTAGTGATGATGTGACTTCCACACTAAAAGTAAACTTATAGTCAGAGCATTCTATATAATATCCATCCTAATTGAGAACTAGTTCTATATAGATGTGTATAATGGATAGACATGTAAAAACATACGTACTCTCAGTTTATTAAGCACTATACTCGTAATGATTAATACACCCAAAATTTGGGTTTCAACATATAGATTTATTATGTGCATTATACATAGAAGGGGTATCATTTTTTTCTGACCATATGCATAAGTAAGCCTCATAGTTTATTTATATTTATCCACTATGATAATCTCATATAAACTTGATAATAGTTAAAATCTTAGTTCATATTCTATTTAATTACTAACTATCAATATCTATATATAAAATAAATCAAACACATTCATTTATTAATAAATAAAATCAATTTATATCACATTTCAATTTACACAAACACTAAACTTATACTAGTTTGATATAGATTCTCTAATGAGGGGTTTGAAAGAACCCCCCCAACTTTATAGATTAATATTAATATTGCTTCTCTTACTTCCTTGTAGAACTCATAAGTAGTATGAGAATAAGAGATCCCTTGAAATTTGTCTATCTTCCTCTCTAAGTAGGAAGCCAAGGTTTTAAAAAAATGTTTTAACCTTGGCCTTCATCTTCTCAACTCGAGGTCACAACTTTAAAAAATGATCGTGACTCTGATATGTATCTTGATCATTTTGTAACATAAAGTCATGATACTGGTAATGATCAAGACTTGATCCTAATATTTCTATAATACAAAGTCATGACACTATGGAATGACCACAACTTTATGCCTATATCCTGTTGTAGTCTATATAGGGTCACAATGCTAGGAAATGGTCATAGTTTGGTGATATCTTCTCATTTTATTTTATAGTCATTGTGGTATATAGAGACTTTGTCATTGATAATGATCTTTTTTAAATTTTATATGGTTATGACACTGAGAATTTATTGTAGTGATGAGAAAGTCTTTTGTGTCTTGGTCATTCCCGCAATGCTAGGAAATAGTCTTGACATAAAAATTTTACTTCATATTTCTCAAGTATCCATGGTGCTATGGGTGATTGTAATATTGATATTCTCTTCTCTTATAAATCATGTTGTTGTGGTACTATGAGGTTGTTGTGACATTGGTAATTAAATTAAGTATATAAATCATGACTATATATTCTTTTGAGAATAAGAGTAATGGTCTTGAAAATTGTCATTCCTAATTTCTATTATCTATAATATCTAGTATCTCAAATGTCATGATTTTGAATAATTATCATAATTTTGGCATGCGTAATTATAGCTCTGTGATTTTTTTATACTTCAAAACTCATGGATTTGTAAAAAAGCAGTGACTTTGCCTTGAGACTACCATGACATATTAAAGATAATATCTCGATACTTAGACTTAGTTACGACCTTGAGAACTAGTAGGATACTTAGTTGAAGTGATGGAGAATTAATGTCATACCTATTTAATTTTTTCGAGCTAAGTATAACTATGACTTAATGATAATATCGCAGGCATATATAATATATTGTACAATAAAAAAATAATGATAATGAGTTGGTATGGTCATGATATACAAGAATTGCTCTCAATAATTAGTTAGAGTTTCAGTTAAGAATAAATGTTAAAATTATATGAGACTCAATGATCATCCCGTATGCTTAACACTTCTAAAAATATTTTGATTTGACACTTATTCATCAAAATTATTTAAAATACCAAAGTTATGAAATCAATCCATATTATCTTTATTTTCATGTCTATATATCATTATAAATCACTAAAATATATATTAATTTTTGATAGTTAGAACACCAAATAATTACCAACACTCATGCATGACCACTCATCATTCTCCACCCACCACTACAACCTCGGACCCCTCCTCTACCACCTCTAATCCATTTATGCATATTGCCTAGATAAAAAAATATCAATACAAATAGGTATTTAAAGTGAATGCTCATTATCAAATTTGAAAAAATGCCAAACATAAACAAGCAAAACTTACCATGATAATCATAGTTTTTGCTTCTTCCTGCATTGCCATAGCCCACCAAATTATGAGACCCAACATTCTTTACCCCACCAAAAAAAGTTAAAAATGAAAATAAAAATTATAATAATCACATGAATTATCTATCTGTCTATGTGTGTATTTTTCTATCTGTATATCTATCTATATATTTGTTTATCTATCTATCTATCTGTCTGTCTGTCTATCTAATTATCAATTTATTTATTTATCTTTCTATCTATTTGTTTATCTGTCTATCTGTCTATTTGTTTATCTGTCTATCTATCTATATGTCTATCTATTTATCTGTCTATCTATCTTTATGTCTACCTGTCTACATGTTTATCTGTTTATATGTCTATATTTATATTAGTCTATCTATCTATTTATTTATTAATTAATCTGTCTATCTTTCTATCTGTCTATTTGTCTATTGATCTATATGTCTATCTCTATATATCTCTAACTTTCTAATGGTCTAACTATCTATCTATCTATCTTTCTATCTTTGTATCTGTTTATCTACCTATCTTTCTATCTGTCTGTCTATTTATTTATTTATATGTATATTTGTCTATCTATCTATCTGTCTATCTATCTATCTATCTATCTATATGTCTATCTCTTTATATGTCTATCTTTCTATCAGTCTATTTATCTATATATCTATCTATCTATCAGTCTCTTTATCAGTCTATCTTTCTATTTGTCTAAATTTTTATTTATATATCTATCTATCTATCTATCTATATATCTATCTGCCTATCTTTCTATTGGACTATTTGTCTAACTGTCTATCTATCTAATTTTTATATATATCAATGTGCCTATCTATCTATCTATCTATTTGTCTGTCTATCTGTCTATCTGTATATCTGTCTATCTATCAATCTATCAATATGTTTATTTGTCTATTTTTTTATCTTTCTATTTGGATATGTGTCTATCTATCTATCTATTTATATTTCAATTTATCTATCTATCTACATTTCTATCTATCTGTCTATATATCTGTCTATATGTCTGTTTATCTATCTTTCTATCTATTTGTCTATCTATCTATCTTTCTTTCTATCTGACTATCTGTCTATCAATCTATCTATTTGTCTGTCTATTTATCTGTCTATCTTTTTATCATTCTATCTATCTATTTGTCTATCTATTTATATGTTCATCTGTCTATTTGTCTATATGTCTATCTATCAAACAATATTTCTATCTATCTATCCATCTATCTGTCTATCTATTCGTCTATCTATCTGTCTATCTATTTATTTATTTATCTATCTATCTATTTATTTATCTATCTATCTATCTATCTATCTATCTACCTCTCTATTTCTCAATCTGTTTATCTATCTATTTGTCTATATATATATATAAATATAAATATAAATATAAATATAAATATAAATATAAATATAAATATAAATATAAATATAAATATAAATATAAATATAAATATAAATATAAATATAAATATAAAT